>OX381714.1:3600226-4200226 GCA_947462335.1 Harmothoe impar
GTGGGCATGATACCCCAAGTGCATCATGTAGGGTGTTCACGCTATTTTTATATATTGCAGAATATGTGTGTTTTTCCTGTAGACACTAGAGAGGAGATCTTAACTAAGAGAATGTTGAAGAATTTGTAATAATATCCCCACTAGAATCCTTTCAAATTGATTTTTCTTTGCAAAAGGTAGGGTGTTTCGGCAGGACAAGAGGGCCCTCTCTCACCATGTAGCTGATTGCGGCATAATTGGCCCACCCTTCTTGAGTGTAGGTGGTGGGGATCCAGGTGCAGTGGAGGGTGACTTACATAGCAAATGTACTACAGTGAAACTTCGTTATAAGGAACTCTGATATAAGGAGACCTTGCTTATAAGGAGCAAATTTGTGTGGTCCCGATTTTCCCCTATACATTTCTATAGTAAGAAAACTCTCTTAGAAGGAGGTATATTTACCTTAACCTCTGATATAAGGAGGTATTTTAGGCTCATGTTCTTATTTCGCACAATGAAATCTTACCCAGGGAAGTCATCTCTCAGGGCTACAGTCACATACTGTTTAAAACTTCCCACCACTCCAGTCTAGAGAGGTTGGAAGAATACTTCTGTGGTTGCATTAAGGAGAAAGGGAGATGGAAATATCCAGGAAGAGGACCTAGAGGATTGTTGACTTGAAGTAATACATGATCCCGTCTGAATTGTATTAGAATCAAGTCTATTAGGGTATAAGAGACACCTGTAGGGTGTATACTGTTATCTTGACCTTAATAAGGCTGACCTTGCTTATAAGGAGACCTTGCTTACAAGGAGCAAATGGCACTGGTCCCAAGGTCCTCCTTATAACGAAGTTTTACTGTACTTCACATAAAAGGTAGCTCCACATATGTGTAAATCCGGGGGTTAATTATATTTCAATTACTTTAGTATTCAGGCAATAGATGGCAAACATATATAGCATGTAAATATATGTTCCTACACTTTTAGACCTCTCCATTTTAAAGGTGATTTCGTGGTTTTTATTACATATTTTGCTGTAAATCTGCTTCTGGAGGTCCATTTAAAATGTAGGATATATGTAAATGTAGGCCTATATTTTAGCATCTAAATGCAATCAATGCTAAATTGATTCCCCTATTAGGCCCTCCCGGAAATCAGTTATAGTGCAGTGTGTTTTCTGAAGAGCTTCCTAATTGCACTGCTAAGATAGGGTGCCTCTACTCACAGCACTTTCAACCTACTTCCACTTACTCATTGGTATAAAACCATTATACAAAATGGATATAAACTATGAAGACTTTATGAAAATGTAGCTGACTGCCATAGCTTCCCATTCATGTATATATTCATGTATATATATATTGAATATAGAAAAGTATCATAAAATGGGAATATTGAGTGGAGGAGAGGGGAAATACGCAAATGTCTGTGCAGTGGCAGAGCGGTCTGAACAGCCTACATCATGGGAACAAATGGATTTGAACCTTGATACATGATGCCGTCCTCATAGGGTGACACAGGATGACATGATACCTTAATGCATCATGCCCTTGGGCGTCATGATGCATGAATACAGCTCTGGCGAGTAACTCACCAGTGCTGCATTAAAGCATCATGCAGACCCTACAGGGTTCAGACAATCCCGAAAGATCTGCATGATGCACCAATGCAGCACTGGTGAGTAATTCGCCGGGGCTGCATCGGTGCATCATGACGACAAATTCATGTTTTAGCGACATCCGTCCTTAAAGGTTTAACCCTACACCAGGTAGGGCCCCCGACGGGGGGGTCCCATGTCTCTTGTCGATTCTAAGAAATGGACTTATCACTTGTCACTACCAAAAAACACTTGTCGACTTGTCAACTTTATAGAAGGAAATGTAATAGAAAATTCTGAAATTTTAAGACTTGAAATTGTGCGTTCTGGTACATTCTGGCACAAAATATATTTAAAAAAAGCAAAATGTGCTATCATTATCAAATGCTACATTCTGAGTCAGGGAAAAAATCTTGTCACTAAGCTGTTCTAAAAGCACTGTGTCCCTTGTCGCAGCTAAGGAAAGGCATTTGTCCCTTGTCACTCAACTTCCATGTCCCTTGTCGATCCTTAGAAGTGGATTTGTCTCCTTGTCGAATTTACCCGTCTAGGGCCCTCCAGGTGGCTGGGTGATGAGTGGCTGTCACTCTGTGGTCACCTGCCGCTGTGCCACATGGACATACAGAGCAGTGTTAAATCACAGTACGGCCTCTGTTACACTGCCGCCACATACCTGTGCCTCTACATGGGTAAAAATCGACACGGGCGACACGGCCCTTTTAGGTCCTTTTAAAAATCGACGGACACAGGAAAATCGGGGATAAAAATCGATCCACAGTGAGTTTTCTCTATGTTCTTATATACCTAAAGATCGACACAATGACACAGTTCTTCTGCTAAAAATCGACACAGCGACATGGCCAAAATTGTGGATACTCATGTAGGGGCACATACCTGTAGACGTAACCCTCTGTGGGCAGCACAGTGCTCTAATACACCACGCCCTGGTGCTGCCATGATGCATGAATGCAGCCGTGGATAGTTACTCACCAGTAATTATAATTAGCCTCCTGCAGTTGGTAGAAGATAACTAAACTCCCACAGTAGCATCCGGTCAGAGACGGCACCCGGTCAGAGACGGCACCCGGTCAGAGACGGCACCCGGTCAGAGACGGCACCCGGTCGGGACAAAAACATTGGCTCAAGGTCGTGAGACACAGCCATAAGCTGCATACTGCTTTAATGTACTATGTTGGTATGATGCATGAAAGCAGCCCCGGCGAGTAACTCAACCGTGCTACATTCATACATCATCCCGACCCTTTGGGAGTGTATCAATTTAGTAGGAATGACACGATGCATGAATGCAGCCCTGAGAAGTTACTCACCAGTGCCGCACTCATGCATCATTTCAACAATGGGCATGATGCATTAATGCACTATGCGGCCCTTAAAGGGTTGATGATAGACTACACACGTAATGATACAGGCCACAGACACCACCACAAGTGGTGCTTAACTGTACAGGCTTAAGAGCCGCATAGTGCTGCAATAGGAGTCATCATGATGCATGGATGCAGCCCTAGTGGGTAACTCACCGGTGATGTAGATATGCATCATGCCAACCCGGAGTGTATCAGCCCACTAGCGTCAGCATGATGCCTGAATGCAGCACTGGTTAGTTACGCACCGCAACTGCATTCATGCATCATGACGACAAATGGACACTGCATTAAAACATTATGCTGACCTCACAGAGTACCTAACTCTACAGTGGGAGACATAGGGGTGGCTATTACGCTAAGTTCATACTGCGTGTAACAAAAGCCGACAGTCTTTTATAACCTGCTGAGTGTTGAACTAGATCACGGCTGTGGTAGTATATATTATGTGTAGACTGTCCCTTGTCCCACCCCAGACGCATATTAGTCCCATCTAGGGAGTGGTACTGTAAAACCTCGCGTACATAAGCCATTCCCGTGTATAAGCCGCACCCAGACTTTCTGCCGATCCTATAAGCCATGCCGGTGGTCTGACTATGGTGACATTTGTACTGTACTATAGGAGCAAAAGCTCGTGTATAAGCCGCACCTTGACTCTGTGCCGATCCTATAAGCCGCACTGACGTACGAGCCGCGGCCTATACACAAGGGTTTACGGTGGTCTTTTAACAACATCGGGGGGGTGGGGGGGAGGACGGTGGAAATTAGCGATTGATGACAGTGCTTATCTTGCCAGTACTCGGGATGAAAGTCTTAAAGTTTTTCCCTGATTTCAAGTTTTTTTAAATTTAGACCTATACTTAGCTATAGAGGACCTTTATTCAGGGGCCTCAATTTTGAACTTTTCAAGTAGTTTTTTTAGATTTGTCACTTTCATCCCTACATTACCATATCAAGGGTTCAAATCTATCGAGGCCGACTACTTTGAGCTATTGAAGTAACTTTCCGATGTGTTTACTAAAAATTGACATATTTTTGCTCCCCCGCCCCCATACTACCTGCACCACAACCGCAAACCATATAATATTGCTATTCTAGACCTGTGTATTTCTACTCGCCTCCGTATTTGTAAAAATGTGGAGAAAAGGAAACCAAATTTAAAATGGTCAAGTTTGCGAGTTGTGAATTAGGTCCCGGCGCAGAGGCATGTGCAATATGTATGTAAATGGGGAGCCGCGTAGTCAGAGGCAGTTTAAAAGGCATTGGGAGAGAAACCAATTTGTGTAGATGTAGCTTTGATTGCCATGCTGCCCCAGCCCTACTGCAGCCCGAGCGGGGGGGGGGGGGTACTCTGCAAGAATAACCACTGCAGTGTGACTCTTAAAAGCGGTGGCGGTCAGATTCTATGACAGAGATGCCACTGTGCTACTTTTGTAGAAATTCTTACTTTCTGGCTTGTATTTCTGCATCAAATTATCCCAATCAGAGAGATTTGACCAAAGTTGTTTTGAGTAATGTTATTCAAAATATTTATGCAAAATGCTGAAACCTTAATAATGGTCAGAATTACAAGCTGTAAAAACTGAGATGTAGCCAAAGATGCGGCCAGTCATCGGGATCGACCATAGGTTCAGTATAGCGGGTCCAGCAGCCTACACTCTTAAGAACAGCGTTTTAGGTTTACACACTTATCAACACGCTTTTCTGCAGCCAGATTTTGGTGTAACACACTACACACTGCTTACTCCGCCAAAAGTGTGTTGATCTCAAAAGTGTTTTACAAATATTGAGTGTCTAACTCCTTATGCATGTTCCCACAACACACTGTTCTTAGAGTGTATAGCTGGTGTCTGGCATGTTTTCACAAAGACTGGTTGTTGTCAGGTACCCTCAGAGAGGCAGTACCCCCCCCCCCCCCCTGCAGCCAGTCTCTACAGCCCCTCTGTCCTCCTATACTTGTCTGTAATGGCCCTGCCCTAATGGATGTCGTATAGTTGGGGCAACAAAACTGCACAAATTGGGCGGTCGGCGCGCAAAGGCACACATATTCTGGATGGCTGATTTGCTCGACGTTGTTTTAGTATAGCGGAGAAAATGGCCGTACATAATAAGTGAGACACTAGTGGATAGTATAACAGAAATTGTATGCGGTACTTTATAGCTGCCTGCGTTATTTCTATTGTATATTTAGGGTAATGGGACATTATATTGCTCCCATTCCAGTCGTTTATACTGGGAATTGCCGCATTTACATTACCGGAAATTCCTGCATATAAGTAAGTACCCAAGGGCTCTCGAAGAGTATCATACAAAATGGTGCCAATGCCGTCTTGGTAAAAAATATGGTACAAACTTTTCTGATACCATTACATAGAACATTTTGCAGTATTGTAGAGAACACCGTACGTGCCAGTACGTGGTGGGAACATTAGGGAGTGCACACTTTTTAACAAGAAGGGGGGGGGGGGGTCGGGTTTGTGATGGTCTTCTACCCTAACCCCCCCCCCCCCCCGATCAAGGGGTCGAAATTTTTTACCCCCACCCCCACCCTATGAGACAAAAATCAGTGCGTGTGCGGGCCGTTTGAGGCATGGCAATTTCTTTTTCGCTCAAAACTGGTGAGATTTTTGACCCCCCCCCCCCCCAAATCCACCCCCTCTTTGTTGTTAAAAAAATTGTCACTCCCTTAAATTCCACGTGTTCGAGTGAAAAAGCCCACGTGTTTCTATGTTACAAAGGGGCGTGAACGCACATCATTTTCTGCTGGGGAGGGGGGTGTTAAAAAGTGTGAAATCCCCCCCCCCCCCTGTTAAATAATGCTCAGTCCCTCAGTGTGCCCTATCCCTGTGTGCCTCCCCTGCTGCAGTCTCCTGCTGTCACAGTGTCGGTGTCGGTGTGACAGTGTAATACGCGGCAGTCTCCGGTCGCTGTCACACCGTCTGTCACGGCGTCTGTCACTTGGTGTGGGGTAACGACACACGCTACCCTCATCCACTCCCATCTAGCTGTCACCGTCTCAGGGGGCGGGAGTTGGGCCTCTTCACTGCTCTGCTGTCTTAGGCCGAAGGAAAAAATATGTTGTGTTCTAGCAACATGGCAAACAATAAGTAGGGGCGGTTAGTCGACTAAGTGGTTAAAAAATTTAAAGAAATTTTGCAGTAAAAAAAAACCAAAAATGTCTCAGCGGGCTGGGACTGGGGCTGCCTCCTTATGTCTCAGGCCTAATGAAAAAAAGTTGTGCTCTGGTAACATGGCCAAAATAAGTAGGGTTGCTAAGTCGATTTTTTTCATAAAATGTCCTCAAAAAGTGAAAAGGAAATCTTCAAAGATTATTAGGGTCGGACCGGATGTCATGATATTAATGCTAGTGGTGCACTTTGCCCCAAGCCCTTTTGTTCTTCTGCTGGGAGGTTGATACACCTTTGAAGGTTTTGCCTCCACCACCACTCTAGTGAGTTAACTGCCGCGCTGTGTTGGTGCATCAGTAAACTTTTACCCTAAGGTAGCAAGCTGTCCTTAAAGGGTTAACATGTAAGCATGCTGCCTGTATGTACTTAGCCATTAGAGGATGCCTGCTGACGTACAGTACAGGGTATACCCGATTAGTGTAAACCTGTAAGGGCCGCATAGTCCTGTAATCTGATGTACAGCCCCTTTGTTGTATGATGCATGAATGCAGCCCTGAGGAATTACTCGCCAGGGCTGCATTCATTCATGCATCATGATGTAGACCGATAGGGTCAGTCTGATGCTTGAATGTAGCACTAGCAAGTAAGTCACAAGGGCTGCATACATGCATCATGATGCCACACGCAGCCACACGCCTCTCGCGACGACATTGTCGCAGGGTCTAGCATCAGCAAATCCATTGCTGGAACCTTTTCTCCGTGTTTAGATGCACGAGTGCAATTCGCAACAAATTCGCAGCAAATTTTCGGGAGTGGATCACCGCCTATACTGGCCGGGGCTGCATTCATGCATCATGGGTAACAGGAAGGAGGCTACAGTGTGTGACTCGGGGTTTAATCAGGGGAACGGACACTTAATGTGGGCTTACAGCTGAATAATACTCAACTACTTGAACCCAAGTCTCTCTTCAAAGGGACTCGTATATTATAAGCACAGGTCCCTGTATGAGCGCAGGGCCTTGAAATTTATAAGCGCAGGGTGCTTAAACAGGCAACTATGGTAGTGCTGTGTGTCATATGTTGATTGAGACACTTGTCACACTACTATGTTGTATGCAGGTTTTTTTTCTTCGTGAATGCAGCACTGATGAGTTAGCCGTCAGGGCTATATTCGTGCATCATGATGACAAAAGGCCATTGCTATAGGCCTACTGCTGTTTAGGTGCGGTAGGATATATATTCTATATATAGAAGTCTAGGGTTGTACCCAGTGGGTCCGCCATTTGAGACTTCGACTTGGCTTTCACTGTCCCGATATTACTCCATGGAATAAGAGGTTACGGTCAGCCCTCACTACCTCGAATATTTACTTCCTCGGATTCCTCATACAGTTTGCCCGGGCAACTGCCTTCATACTGTTCCATTATATTTGGACTTAATTCCTCGGATAATTTGCTTCCTCCGACATTTTTCCTTGCATTTTCCAAATTGGAGGCAGTGAAGGTTGACTGTACACTTACAGCCTGAAGTTGGCTCTGACATGGAGTCGGAGTTAAACCCCCAGTTCCCCTATATATAGGGCTGAGTACCTGTCCCGACTGCACTCTGACTGTTACTGGACGTGCAGTAAGATCTGCGGGTTTAAGTGGACTTTACGGAGGCCGTTTGTCGACGTAACGAGGCGGATGTAGACAGGAGGCGGGCGGCGTAGTGATACATCCTTGTAGTGCAAGGCAGGATGGGGGGGGGGGGGGGGAGGGGGAGGGGGGCGTGGGGGCTCAACAGGTGGGGTTTGTGTAGAGATTAATCCACAAACACTGGCCATTTAAAATCACTGCAGGTTTGAATAGTTGTTTCTTTGAAAGTTTTTTTCGGGAGAAAGATATTATTGTTCAAAGGCAGGTCATCTATGCAGAATTAAAAGGAAAAGAAAAATAGTTTTATGTGTAGTAAGACTTGTTGTCTAGATAATGGGGCCCATCTACTTAACTCTTTAAGGGTTGTACAATACATTAATGTATCATTCCCTTGGTCATCATGATGCATGAATGCAGCCCTAGCGAGTAACTCCCCAGGGCTGCATTCAATCATCATGACTACCCTATTGGGTTGAGATACTCCCAAAGGGTCGGCATGATGCACCACCGTAGCCCTGGCGAGTTACTCGTTGGGGCTGCATCGGTGCATCACAACGACAAATGTCATCTTTTAGCGACACCCATCCTTAAAGGGTTAACAGTCTATACTACCCATCCTCCCTCCACCGTCTCTACTTGGTGCTGGGGCAGTATAACCCATCCACTCCACAGTCTATACGGTAGACTGCCCATGAGATGACTACCTGGTCCATTGGTACCATGAATAGACTGCTATGTCTCAATCAGGGTGCAATTAATCATGGGGGCAAATTTTCCACAAGGCTATCATAGACATTATGCTGACCATCCTCATGGCCAATCACCATAGGGCCTATTGTCCACAGGGCTCCTGATCCGTGTACTGGTCTACTCAAGGTACCAACAGACCAGCTAGTCAGCTCATGGGCGGCCTACCCTAGTCCCTCTCCCCCTCCAGCGTCTCTACCTGCCCGTCTCTACCCGCCCGTCTCTACCCGCCCGTCTCTCCCCGCCCGTCTCTACCCGCCCGTGTCTACCCGCCCGTCTCTACCCGCCCGTCTCTACCCGCCCGTCTCTACCCGCCCCTCTCTCCCCGCCCCTCTCTACCCGCCCGTCTCTACCCGCCCGTCTCTACCCGCCCCTCTCTACCGGCCCCTCTCTACCCGCCCGTCTCTGCCCGCCCGTCTCTGCCCGCCCGTCTCTGCCCGCCCGTCTCTGCCCGCCCGTCTCTACCGGCCCTCTCTACCCGCCCCTCTCTAACCCGCCCGTCTCTGCCCGCCCGTCTCTGCCCGCCCGTCTCTGCCCGCCCGTCTCTGCCCGCCCGTCTCTACCGGCCCTCTCTACCCGCCCCTCTCTAACCCCGCCACGCAGGTCCCGCAGTCAGTTAATGAGACAGCCGAGTGACAGCCTCCTTCTGGGGCCGGCCTGGTCACGTGACCCCCGGTCTGCCCCAGGTGAGGCCTGTCTCACACCGTCTGTATAGCGATAATTCGGGTTTCTCCGTACGGGCGGCCATGTTAGTTCTGAGCTCGCAATCTCTCGTGAGATTTGGGCAGTGACCAGGACCCACACACCATCGCTTGGCAGGAAAAGGCTAAATGGCGAGAGCAGAACCGGAAGCGGAAATGACTGCCTGTGTCAGTGTACACACAGTGGTTGCGGAACAAGTCCACAACAGTTAGAGCACTATAGAGCTACTGTAAAGGCCCTTTCAAAACAAAGGGTCTCAAAAGAGCGCAGGTCTTGTTTAAGAGCAGGTACAGGACACCTCTGAAATCCAAAACCTCTCTTTTGGATGCCAACCCTATAGGGCACCAATGCAGTAACGGCGATTTGCTCGCCAGGGATGCATTTGGTGTATTATGAAGACAAATGTCGTCTTTTAGCGACATGCCGGCCCTAAAGGGTTTCAGGGTAAATCCTGATCTGACCAGCACATCCCACCCCAGTGTAACAAACAACATGAGTGTTAGTACACTCCACACTTACCACTCACTAAGCCCACTCTCTCAACACCCACAGTTTAGTTTACAGCCTAAACCGTTTAAGGACAGATGTCGCTAAAAGTACTGCATCGGTGCATCATGCTGATCCTTCGGGGCGTCACAACCCCATAGGGTCAGCATGATGCTTGAAGGCAGAACTCGGGAGTTACTATCCAGGGCTGCATTCAAGCATCATGCCGTCCTTACAGGGTTAACTTCCTCAACCTCACAGATTTAAAGTCATAGACTGTTTACAGTAGTTGCCTCAGTCCTATACAGTATATATACTCAGGTATTCTGCTCAGGTACCGGCCGCGATACGCTCGGGTGGATTGGTACACTAGTGTATAGACTGGGGGGGGGGGGGGGGGTTTATTGGTACCACTGGTGCTGGCAGTACAACACATTGGGACTGGCAGCTTAAGTGGTGGGGTGCCACAGGGGGAAGGGGGTATGGCCATGATTTTGTCTAGAGAGGGGGAGGCGGTGTAAGGGCTTGATATAAAGGCAGATGGGGGGCAATCTCCTACTTTAAGTCGCTAAGAAATGTTTAAGTCGTTCTAAGAACATGAAAATTGGTGAAATGGCAGGTTATGTGTAAAAAATGGAATCCTGACCTGTCAAACGGAAGGAACATTACCTTTTGCTAAAGGTACATAAAAAGGCCATTTGAATAAGGTTTCTGCTGTATTAGGTGGAATATCATTATCTGGGGGTCTTTTACTGAATAAGGGTCATATTTGTGTGTGGGTAGTACTACTAGTACAGCCCCGACGTTAAAAAACACTATAAAATAACCCTTATTCAGTAAAAGACCCCCAAGCAGTGATATTCCATATATAAACCTTAGCAACCTATTTAGTTAGCGACTTAATCATTCTAGTACAAATATGAATAAGGCTGTGCCCCTTAAATTCTATGGTTTCAAGTAATATGAATAAGGCTGCGCCACCTACCTTCTTTCCCCCCAAAAAACAAATCCCCATATTTTTTCTTATACATCCCCTTAGGGAAACCCTTTCCCCCGGGGGTATAGTCCCCCTTGGCATTATGTTAAATTGTTGATTTTCCCTATATATACTCACCTTTTAAGTCGCTAACAGGTGGAGTCGCTATCTAGGCTATTCCCTATTTAGCTAGTATGTAGGGAATGTACATGTATTAGATGGCGACCACCAGTTAGCGACCTAATCATTCCAGGGTAAACATGAATAAGGCTGCGCCACATACCTTCTATTCCCCCCAAAAAACAAATCCCCATATTTTTCTTATATATCCCCTTAAGGGAAACCCTTTCCCCCGGGGGTATAGTCCCCCTTGGCATAATTTTAAATTGTTGATTTTCCCTATATATACTCTACTTGTAAGTCACTAACAGGTGGAGTCGCTGTCTAGGCTATTCCCTATTTCACCTGATGAAGCCTAATTCTGGCGAAACGTTGTGATCTGATTTTTTGAAATAAACTTGCCAACATGTATACTTCACTTCATTCGTTGTGGTTGTGTTGATCATCTTGAGATATAGATTTGAGAATAAATTATTCCCTATTTAGCCAGTATGTAGGGAATGTATTAGATGGCGACCACCAGTTAGCGACCTAATTATTCCAGGGTAAACATGAATAAGGCTGCGCCACCTACCTTCTATTCCCCCCCAAAAAACAAATCCCCATATTTTTCTTATATATCCCCTTATATTGTATATAAGCGACTCCACCTGTTAGCGACTTAAAAGGAATATACTCTACTTTTAAGTCGCTAACAGGTGGAGTCGCTAAGGAATTTTATTACTATCAAAAATAGCTGATATACTTTATTTCCTTAGCGACTCCACCTGTTAGCGACTTAAAACTAGAGTATATATAGGGGATAACCTTGTATTTTTCATATATGAATCTAACTGTATAAGAGGGAATGTTTCCCCGGGGAATAATTCCCTATATTTTGCCATATAATAGAACAAAAACTACAATATTACTCCCCTTATATATTCTCTAGTTTTAAGTCGCTAACAGGTAATCAGTATAGTATTACAGAGGGAGTCGCTATTGTGCAATATTATAATGTTTTGTCTTTTAGGGAGGACAGGTTCCGTGTTTTACTTCAACCTTGTTAGCGACCTAAAACTAGATATAGCCCAGATGGGGTGGGGTATAGTGAATCTCCCATCTGAAGGCAAGCCCACGCGCTGGGTAGTGCTTTAAGGTTGATCGCTACTCTTAACTTTTCATCCATAGAATTTCCTATTTTTTTGCCTCAGGGTAGTTTAGATCATTAAGAAGGGGAAAATGTAAAAAGATAGGGGGGGTCCTGAGCTACTTTTTTTGTTACAGATTTTTGAAAAAAAAAAGTATTTTCTTTTTTTGGCAAAAAGTAACAAAAATTGTGAAATTTTCACGATTTTTTTTCTTATTGAAGCACTGCCCACATCAATGTCATATTTTATATGAATAATCCTATATTGTGTTCTTAAATGGAAAAAATAAGATTATGGTCCAAAAGCAACCCTTTTGTGAAAAAAAAGTGGTGGTTTTAGGACGATTAATTAAATTTGATGCAAAATGTTTCAACAATGTCTTAAAAAATAGCAAAAATAATCCATAGACTTTTTTTTTTACTTTCTCAAAAAATTGTTTAGATCATTTGCTAACGTAAAAAAGTAATTTTGATAGGGGGTCCCGCGCATAATTTTAGAGTTTTGGGCCTTTGAAGTTAAAAAATAGGACAAAAACTGCCTAAATCTCATATTCAAAGGCCAAAATAATGGGTAAAAAGCCAAGAATCAGGGTAAAAAATGTATATACATGATACACTTGTTTGTTTTAAGCACATGGATGAGATCTATATTAATCTCGATAATGATTTATTTGTAAATAGTGCCAATATTCTAATTTATGTCAAAAATAGCAAATATCACTGGCTCCAAATATATCAAATATTTAAAATGCAATAAAATGCTCAATTTTGCTCGGAATGGTCCAATTTTTGGATATTGCTTAATGTGCATGTATATGTATCCAGTTATGTAATATTAGCCCATTCTGAACATTTTAAGCTACATGCGCAGAAAGCTGCGCAAAAGTCCATATTCAATGAGTAGCGATCAACCTTAATATGTCGCATGATAGCAGCATCTCATCAGCATTAGATCCCATAACCTCACTCCAGTTGAACAACCCAACTGAGACTTTCATTAAGGAGATGGATTAACAGGGTTAACTAGGGGTGAACAATGACCTCCAGTGTCTCTGGTGGTCATTTACGACAGGCAGACAAACCAGGAGGCGATAGACCTGGCTGCAGCCCGGGGGGGGGGGGGCACTCAGATCTGAAATGACTACCCAACCTCAAACGCCCCACGGAAGCGGTAGCGGTGGATGTAAAAATTAGGGGGCGGTGACTCTTTGTACCTGTAAAAATAGGGGGGCGGTAACTCTAGAGCAGAGGCCAGTTATTGGGTCTCAGTTACATATGAATTATAAAATATAAAGAAAACAATTATTATCCACGTCTACTGCACTGTTTGCATCAGGAAATACAGGTAGTGTATGGGAACCTGAAATAACAGGGGCGGTGACTCATATGTGAGGAATCAGGGGGCGGTGGTTTGGTAGCCCCTATATTTAGGCAGGCGGTAGTTTGGCGGGTACTGTCGGCGGGTACTGTCATAGAGTGAGTGCCCCCCCCCACCCCCCGGGGGCTGCAGATGGGACTCCTCTCAGAAACAGTTTGTGTATAGACCTCTGCAGTTTTATCTCTAAACTCCCTCGTTCGCCGATCCCTGGGAGATTCACTATAGGACTGTTTCTCCTGGGTGTATTGCAAGATTCTGGACTCAGAATCAGACCCCACAATGAAGCTGTGGAGAATGTTTGAGAACTGTTGAGAACACCCCCTTTTAGGCCAGCATAGTATACATGGACATATACATCTATGTAGGGGGGATGGGGAGTAGCTCAGGCGGTAGAGTGTTTGCCTCAGACGTACAAGGTTCGAGGCTCAGTAGCACCCTGCTGTGGTTGACATGTCACATCAGCATTCCAAATGCCTGTCCATATCACACTCTGTCTATGTAGTGTCGGATGTAAAAAAATAGCAACACCATTGCCTAAGTAAATGTGTAGGGGCGGGCTTTCAACCTTCACCCACCTCATAGATTCAATCACCATCACACATCCTATAAATGGTGTTGTGTGCCTGTCCCTCACTGTGAGGGGCTTTAAAATGTACCACCACTCTATGCCCCCCAGTCCCCACTAATCCCAGTGTAATGCTGCACTGCCTGTTTGCCTGCCTGTTTATGTCTGAGTCTCAGTGTGTATGTATGTGGGGGAGGGGCAGGAAAGGGGTTAGTTGGAAGCAGGGAGCGTCTACCGACTAGTGCCGTGAAATGGTGTGTAATAATGCAGGCTGATTTATGCCACATGGCGCCCCCCCCCCCCCCCCCCCCCCGGCAGGAACTCTGTCTAATGTAGGACCCGGCACACACCACATGGCCACAACTGGGGCTAATGAAACCCCCTTTTAGAGCAGCATAATGCTGGTTGCCATTATTGCTTGCATTCATACTGACTGACTCGAAGGATGTCCAGGAATACAGTGCTGGAGCGTTACTCATAGCTGCTTTGTTGTATCATGCCGACCTATGCACATGATGCGTTGCAGCATCATGCCGTCCTTAAAGGGTTAGGTGGGCACCAGTTGTGGCAGTGTTATTAGTGTCAGGTGGCTCTGGGTGTAGTAATGTTCACTGCCGCCTCTGCTGCTGTCATGTAAGGTCCAGGCAGCATGGCCGCCATGGTGTCGGTGGTTCCAGCCGGATGTGACATTAGAACATTTACCATCTGTGTGGGATTGGTACCGGAAACAAAATGGCCACCATGCCAGAAACAAGATGGCTGCCATGCCAGAAACAAGATGGCCGCCATGCCGGACACAAAATTGTCGCCTTTCTGGAAAGAAGATGGCCACCGTGTCAGAAACAAAATGGCCTACGTGCTGGTAACAAGATGGCTGCCTTTCTGGAAACAAAATGGCCACCATGCGGGAAACAAGATGGCTGCCGTACTGGAAACATGATGGCTGCCATGCCGGAAACAAGATGGCTGCAGTACTGGAAACATGATGGCTGCCATGTGACATACAAGATTGTCGGAAAGAAGATGGCCGCTGTGATGGCAACAAAATGGCCGCTGTGCTGGAAACAATATGGCCGTTGTACCACCAGGACCCTTACCAGGTTGTGCAGGCGGTCTGTTCTGGTGCTGATTCTGGACAGACCTGTTGTAGTTATGAGGTTTGTGAGTACATAATAAGGCACCTTGTTGTTTGCTGCAGTAGGGAGGTTTTTGTTAGAGACAATGACCACTTTGAGTTCTATTACTGCTGCGTATTGTCCCTGTTTTGTCTGCAAGTAAACACATGTTAAATAACAATGTAGTGGTCGGTATAGACGGGGCCACAATCAAGGTAAAAAGTGCAGTTACCGACAATCAGGGTAAAAAGTACATTCACCGTTCCCAGCAAAATTATGTTGGACCCACTGTGCCTACTTTACGGGGAGTAAGCCGCTCATGTGCCAGCCTCGGCCAGCGCCGATCCTACCAGGGGGATACCCTGGCAGCAGCCTACCATTCTGCCCAATACACATATTTTAATTACCGCTTTGATGAGGATAAGAATCTATTTGTAGTTGGATGTGTATGGCCACTGCACACTGATTTGCACCACCAAACTGGCCCAAAAGTGAAATGCAGCCCTGCTCCCAGCCTATGCTGTGGTATTGGGCTGGGAGTCTGAGACTGATCATGTGCCAGCATGAGGGGGGGTGAGGTTGTGGGGGGGGGGGGGGGTTAGTGGTACCTGCCCAGGTGTGTAGAAGCCATGTAGGAAGCCACATGTTCCACCCTGACTCAGTTTCAACCTAACAGTGAAAACATGAAGCTGGAAGCTTTCACTCACCATGCTAGACCTCTAATTGCTTCTTTACCTAAAGGCTCAGGCTTACAGGTCTAATAGTTCCCAGTCAGGAATCCAGCACATCCCACAGCATTGGGTCAGCAACTCCTTATATATACTCTCCTCCTAAGAGACTTCAATAGAAGGCCCTGGCCCACCACTGTCAACTTAAACTTGAAATTAACTTTTTTGCTGGCTTCAGGCAGTCTCTATTGTGATCATAGAACCAGCAAACAGGGTTTGGAACTGAAACCCAAGAGTACGATGAGAAAAATAACACCATACTTTCTAGTTCCTGTTCGCTTGTTCCAAGGTAACAGCAAGTACATGTATTGCCTAAACCCAGCGAAATTCAAGTGCAAGGTCACAGCGGTGTTAATGAGTGTACTCCACCAGGTGGGGCCACATGTTAGACTTAAAGACCAGCCTCTTCTAGGGCCAGGTTCTCTTTCCTATGGCATAGCAGAGATGGTAGGTATAGTACAAGTTGTAGCCTGCCCCCTACCACCCCTCACCAGACCCCCGGTGAGAAGCCACATGTTCTACTCAGCCTAACAGTGGTAGGAGAACCCTAACGTGAAGTGACGGCTTCACGGGGGAAGCTGCCCACAGGTCTTAACAAGACCTCAGTTTGGGGAGTGAGTGGGCTATATAGGGTAACATGGGAAGGTGTGCAACTGGAAGTCCACGGTGGTCTATGGGCGTGGCCCACCAGACTCTACAGACCGCTAGTGTCTGCAATAGCCCCTAGGGTCTGCACTAGCACCATCTAGGGGCTATTGTAGATACTACTGATGTGTAGAGTCTATGTCACGTCCATAGACCACCGTGGACTTTTAGTTGCACACCTCCCCATATTATATATAGCCTAATCAGAGCCTCTTCATGGGTACATGGGTACCCGCAATTTTGACCCTGTCGCCGGGTCGAATTTTAGCAGTAGGACAGTGGCATTGTGGCGATTTTTAGCTATATAAGAACAACTCTCCTGTGGGTCGATTTTTATCCCCGATTTTCCTGTGTCCGTCGATTTTTAAAAGGGCCAAAAAGGGCCGTGTCGCCGTGTCGCCCGTATCGATTTTTACCCATGTAGAGGCACTAATCACACTTGCCAAGCTGAGGTCTTGTTAAAGCCTGTGAAGCCTCCTCTACCCAATACAAGACAAAGTAGAAGGCAGCAAACAGACACAAGGCTGCCCCAGGGTGGATGTAGCTGTCTGCCTGAGCCAAGAGCTGTGGGTGAAGCCACCGGGTACCCCGTAAAGGGCCGCTCTATTGCATTCTGGCCTTGGTCGGTATGATGCACGAATGAAGCCTTGATGAGTAACTCACAAAGGGTCGGCATGATACACCAATGCAGATCGGGTGAGTTACACGCCGGGGCTGCATTGGTGCTGCATGATGACAAATGTCATCTTTCAGCGATGTCCGTCTTTAAAGGGTTAAGGACCGCATAGTGCTCTAATGCATTCTGCCCTTCATTTTGATGATGCTTGAATGCTGCATTGACAATAAGCTCGCCAGGGCTGCATCCATGCATCATGTCGGCCTTTGGAGTTGATAAACTCCAATGGGTATTGGTACCCGGTATGGAACATCAATAGAATAGCGTGAGTTACTCGCCGGCACTGTATTGCTGTATTACAATAATGAATGTTGCTGTAGGATAAACCAGACAGCTTCCTGTAAGAAGCCACTTGTATAAAACCCACCCCTCAAAGCGGCAAGTTAAACTCACGATAAAGGCCCAGAGCCCCTATATATAGGGCTGAGTACCTGTCCCGACTGCACTCTGACTGTTACTGGACGTGCAGGAAGATCTGTGGGTGTAACTCCACCTTATGCTATACAACTCAGGTACCAGGTATGAGGTGTGAAGTAAGCTACCTACCACAACCTACCACCAACCACCTAGGGCACCCCGCCAACTACAACCTCCTCCCAGCCCGCCCGTCCGCTCGGGGAGCAGCAACTAAAGGTCAGCTTCAGTCAGCTGGAGGTTTAAACCTCTATAGGCCCAAATCTTGGTACCCCTACAGCAACAGTGGGAGTGGTGCCGGGACAGGTACTCAGCCTTATATAGGGCGGCTGGAGGTTTAAACCTTTAAAGGCCCAAATCTTGGTACCCCTACAGTAACAGTCAGAGTGGGGCCGGGACAGGTACTCAGCCTTTATACAGGAAGTGGTGGTTTAAGGGCAGCATAGTGCTTTAACATGCTCTTGTGTCATCATGCAGGAATGCAGCCCTGGCAAGTTACTCACCAGGCCAGCATGTGTATCAGCCCTATTGGGTAGGCATGATGCATGAATGCAGCCCTGGCGAGTTACTGAATGCGCCAGGGCTTCACTCATGCATCATGCCGACCTAGCTATAGGCTATATCACATAAATGCACCTAGCGGGCCTTAAAGGTGCAGATCTCGGTACCCTTCCAGCAGCAGTCGGAGTGGAGTCGGGACAGGTACTCAGCCCTATATATAGGGGCGCTTGGCCTTTAAATGGTTAAGTATGGGGTATGAGTGACGCCACAACTGGCTGGGCATATATACAAGAGGGAGTGAGATCCCAGCAGTCAGTATGTGCCACTCTGATAGATAGGAAGCATTAAATCCGTAGTGTGTGAGGCCCTATACACTTACCATGTATTCCATCTGGCTATGTCTCAGTGCTTAGGCAATGGTGTGTCTGCCCCTGTCTAGTATTATATGTTTATTTGGCTGTAATCGAAAGACACTACTGGTTAGTGGATTTATGCCAATAAAAATTTTTCAAACTCAAACTCAAACTATGGGGCCAGGCAAAGAGAAGAACACTAGCTATCATTGAAAGAGCCAGCTGCTGGACATGAAACATCTTCACCAAACAAGTTTTAGTTCGAGTCCTGGTGTGTTCGAAAAACATCTTTTTGGAGGAATCTAGTCCCTCACACGCGTGAACAAAGTTCTACAATGATAAAGGAAGTGGCTTCAGATTGAGACAGTGCTGGTAGAAACTGAGCTACCCGACTACAGGCTACCTGTAATAGATGAGATCTGATTGGTCCACAGCCCGCCTGTTCGTCCCCTTTAGTAAGTGTTCTGATTTGACCAGTGAGTGTGGCAGGGATCAAGGTGGATTTGGGAGTGGTGGGGTGGTTGAAGCCTGACTCAGGGATAAGGGTGTGTGGTTGGGGGGGGGGGGGGGGGGGGGGTGAAGCGTGCTCTGAGAGGATCCCAACACGACCCACCAACACCTGGAGTATTACCGCACAGCGGCTAAACCAAACACCCCCCCCCATACACATCCCCCCACACACACACCCCTCTATCTCCTTACCATAACAACCCTCGCTCACCTAAACCCTAAATACCCCATACCCTCATTACTCACGCCTACCGCCTACTGGTGTGTGTGTGTGGGGGGGGGGGGGGGGGTTATACCTGCTGCTTGTATTCACAGTAAGACCCGTTTAGAAATGGCGAAAAATCTTAGGCAAAAAAAAAGGTTTGATTCAGGTCACCCGACCGACTCTCATCAAAACAGGGCCGACCCTAGGTTTTTTTTATGCAATTTTGAAGAAATTTCCGTATTTCTACTCTTTTTTGGTCAATTTAGGTTCTTCGGAGAAGCTGGCTAGTATTTTCATATTCTAAAAAAATTGGGGAACAAAAATCTGACCTACCGACCCTGCCCATGTTACCTGAAACAAACCTTTTTTTTTGGCCTTAATATAGGCTTATACAGAATTGCTCTTCACGCAGAGGCACTACCGGTAAATGCTGGGATTCTGATACAGAATCCAATAGCGTAATTTGATGTTTCCCTTGCTGGTACTGATACATGTTAATCATATTGGGCTTGTATGTATAAATGGCATGAAGTTGTATCTAACTCTTGTTCCCTTTGTGTATTTTCAGGTAAGTTTGTTGACCTGTTGACTTGGTACCTGGAGACACGGTAAGACCCAGAGACTTCGTCTTATACACACCACCTCTACATGCTGAGGCATCATGCTGCCCTTAAAGGACGGCATGATACCTTAATGTATCATGCCCTTGGTCGTCATGATGCATGAATGCAGCCCTGGCGAGTAACTCGCCTGGGCTGCATTCATGCATCATGCAAACCCTATGGGATTGAGACACTCCTAAAGGCCCGGCATGATGCACCCATGCAGCACCGGTGAGTTACACGCCCGGCTGCATTGGTGCATCATGACGACAAATGTCATCTTTTAGCGACATCCATCATTAAAGGGTTAAAGAGTTGCATCCCTATAGATACATTATAGCCCTCTACAAAGCCTCATCACCACACCAACAGAAACAGCGGGTCCTTTAACCCTTTAAGGACGGATGTCACTAAAAGATGACATTTGTCGTCATGACATGCCAATGCAGCCCCGGTGAGTAACTCACCGGTGCTACATTGGTTCATGATACTTGAATGCAGCCCTGGCGAGTTACTCGGTAGGGCTGCATGCACGCATCATGATGACCAAGGGTATAATGCATTAAGGTATAATCCCGTATTTTAACCATTTAAGGGCAGCATAGTGCTGTAATGTGCTGTACCCCTAGTCATCATGAAGCATGAATGCACTTTTGCAGCTCTGGTGAGTAACTTGCCAGGGCTGCATTCAAGCATCATGCTGACCCTACAGGGCTGGGACACTCCCGATGGGTCTGCATGATGCACTAATCTAATGTGTTATTAGGGCTGCATTGGTGCAACATGAAGACAAATGTCATCTTTTGGCGACATCCGTCCTTAGAGGGTTACAGCGTTAATGACTCTGTGGCTGACTGTGGCGTTTGTGCAGCGTCCCATGTCCCCCATCTCCTGCTGCTCCCGGGGGGGGGTCACTCAGATCTGAAATGACTACCCACCTCCAAACGCCCCAAGGAAGCGGTAGCGGTGGGACTCAGAATTAGGGGCCGGTGACTCTCGACACCCTCAAAAATCAGGGATGTGATTCCTCCTACAGTTGTAGGATTTCCTACACTTTTGAGCAAAAAAGTCTACCCTCGTGGTTTGTCCAGATCCACTGAGATATTTTTCAGGGGGGGGGGGGGGTGTCTGTTACTCAAATTGTCACAGGGTGAGCAGAATATGTGACAGAGTGCAACATTTGGCTTTTAGATTTTCAAAATTTTCTTGGGGCCATGCCCCAGAATGCACCCCTCCTCCCCCACTTGCGATGATTGGAAAGCAACATTTCACTCGAGGGCAGCATTTAGTGTTTTTCTTTACCTTATTTTGAGACCTAAAAAGTCTCCTACAGTTTTACAATTTTCAAATCACATCCCTGAAAATAGAGGGCAGTAACTGTAGAGAAGGGGCAGTAAGTGGGTCTCAGTAAGGTGTAAATGATAAAATGTATGCAAAACAATTATTATCCCATGTTTACTGTACTATTTGCATCAGGAAATACAGGTATTATTACAGGGGTCCCTGAAATAACAGGGGCAGTGGCCTATCTGTAAGGAATCATGGGGCGGTCCTTTGCAGTTATGAGGGCGGTGGTTTGGTGGCTCCTGTTTTCAGGCGGGCGGTAGTTTGGCAGAGGCGGGTAATGTCATAGAGTAGCCCCCCCCCCCTCGGCTGCTGCTACCCCCACCACCTCTGATTAACAATATAGAGGGGTTGGAACGGCAAGATGAGCATTTTGAAAGTTTCCTTTTCTAATTATAAGTTCACTGTTTCCTCCTGCTGGCTGCCTAATATGTCTGAACATGTGCTTCGTGCAGGATTACTTTATGGTTGGGTGGACCCTGGGAGTGTGGGGCATGCATGAAATAAAAAGTCTACATCTAAGACTCTTACCCATTTAGGGGCAGCATAGAGTTTTGATTCATTAATTCATTAATTAGATTCATTAATTCCATCTGTCGTCATAGTAGCAGCGCTCTAGTGAGTAGACTAACCAAGGCTACATGGATGCATCATGCCGACCATTCAGGAGTGTGTCAACCACGAAGAAGGGGCATGATACTCAGATTTCCTAGGGCATGTATCATGAAATTTAAGCAGCATGGTAGCTATGAAGTGCTACCCATTAGAACACAATAGATATCTAGGTGGGAACATGGAGAGGAGGTCCTTTTTACAGCAGGGACTTTTTACACACATGATGCTATATTTACAATTTGTACTGCCACATTGTAGATGGCCTTATCATTTTAACCCTTTAAGGGCAGATGTCACTAAAAGATGACATTTGTCATCATGATCCACCAATACAGCCCCGCTGAGAAACTCGCCGGTGCTGCACTGGTGCATCATGCCGACCCTCCAGGAGTGTCTCAACCCAGGTTGGCATGATGCTCGAATGCAGCCCTGGCGAGTTACTCACCAGGGCTGCATTCATGCATCATGACGACCATGGGCATGATTCCATTAGATATCATGTCGTCCTTAAAGGGTATATCTGGGTTAAACTTACTGCTTCATCATTGTGCATCCGCTCCTAGATCTCATCATTAGTAGCAATCCGCACATAGCTGCCAACCTATAGGGGGCATATATACTAAAAGCCAGCACTATAACTCCAGTCTATATTCATGAGTGTATAACAACTGTAACACTATATTCTGTTTATATTTTTAACCTGGCCATGAATGCATCCCAGTGAGTAACTCGCCGGTGCTGCATTGAAGCATCATGCTGAACCTAAAGGGATGAGACACTCCTGAAGGGTTGACATGATTCTCCAATGCAGCACTGGTGAGTTACTCGCCGGGATGCATTAGTGTATCATGATGACCAATGCGATATTTTAGAGACATGCATCCGTAAAGGGTTAATGTTGTAACTCGTAAAACCAGGCACTCAGCGAGCTGGTACTCTTATTGCATGACCCCAGGTCACCGCCCCACCACACATAACTACAACTCCCCCATTATCACCCACATCTCTCCTCTCACAGGCACGAGGTTACACACGAGATTACACACGGGATTACACACAGGGGCTGGAAAGGGTCACACAAACAATATGCTGGTTATGGGAATTTATTGCCACATTTTAGATACTATGTCTCTGATGGTTTGGTGACAGAGGTCGGGTTAGCCTCACCATATTCCAACAAGACAAACATTTTCCCTGTCTTGGGCAATCTTTACCACAATCCTGCGGGAATATTTTGCCAGCCTCACCGAGGGTATAGAGACAGGGTATACAGCCTCTGTCAGCCTCACCAGGAGCACAGAGACAGGGTATACAGCCTCTGTCAGCCTCACCAGGAGCACAGAGACAGGGTATACAGCCTCTGTCAGCCTCACCAGGGGCACAGAGACAGGGTATACAGCCTCTGTCAGCCTCACCAGGAGCACAGAGACAGCCTCTGTCAGCCTCACCAGGAGCACAGAGACAGGGTATACAGCCTCTGTCAGCCTCAACAGGGGCACAGAGACAGGGTATACAGCCTCTGTCAGCCTCACCAGGAGCACAAAGACAGCCTCTGTCAGCCTCACCAGGGGCACAGAGACAGCCTCTGTCAGCCTCACCAGGAGCACAGAGACAGGGTATACAGCCTCTGTCAGCCTCACCAGGGGCACAGAGACAGGGTATACAGCCTCTGTCAGCCTCACCAGGAGCACAGAGACCGGGTATACAGCCTCTGTCAGCCTCAACAGGGGCACAGAGACAGGGTATACAGCCTCTGTCAGCCTCACCAGGAGCACAGAGACAGCCTCTGTCAGCCTCACCAGGGGCACAGAGACAGCCTCTGTCAGCCTCACCAGGAGCACAGAGACAGGGTATACAGCCTCTGTCAGCCTCACCGGGAGCACAGAGACAGGGTATACAGCCTCTGTCAGCCTCACCAGGAGCACAGAGACAGGGTATACAGCCTCTGTCAGCCTCACCAGGAGCACAGAGACAGGGTATACAGCCTCTGTCGGCCTCACCAGGAGCACAGACACAGGGTATACAGCCTGTCAGCCTCACCAGGAGCACAGAGACAGGGTATACAGCCTCTGTCAGCCTCACCAACAGTTACCGTAAAACCTTGTGTATAGGCCATGGCTAGTAGGCAAGTCAGACTGCCAGTGCGGCTTATAGGATCAGGACAAAGTCAGGGTGCGGCTTATATGTGAGTTTTTAGATATATACAACAGTACTCAAGTGGCCATAATCAGAGCCCCTGTGTAGCTTATAGGATTTCTTAAAGTTAGGGGTGTGGCTTCTAAGCAAATTAGGCTTATACAGTGCCAGTTAGACTTATACGCAAGGTTTTACTGGAGGCAGCCTTTGTCAGCCTCACCAACAGCCAAGAAACATATCACACCGAGTGTGTTTTTCCCTTCGCCCAGCGTTTAGTCACGTGTCACATGGTGGCCTGGTTACCTTAATATGGAGGTTAGCTTCCATAATGGCCACCAGTGTTAATAATACAAGCACGAGGGGAATATAACACTAGTTTACGTCCATTTTTGTCGCCTGCCTTTATCGGCTGCGTGGGCCCCACATGCCATTTTACATGTGGACAATGTGACAAGTAGCAGCATGGAAGGGGGGTGGTGCTTCAGATCCTTTAAGGACAGAATAGTGCGTTGATACAGTGCCCTTTTGCAGTTGAAGTTGAAATTTCTTTCATTTATCCTGAATTATTACAGTAGCTTAGGGCATGTCTTACTAATAATCCAGCTCATGGTGTTCAGCATGAACATACATGATAAAGAGTATAAATGGACAAGTTATGTTACATTTAATTAAAGGGCCTAAAAGGTTGTGTCTGATGTTATGACGCATGCCTGATGGAATTGGCATTGTGAGAGAGTAGTGATGAAGAGTTAGACATTTTGAATAAAAGGGGTTATGGCCATTTATAGGCATGATGTATGAATGCAGCCCTGCTGGTTGGTGCTGTATTCATGCATCATAAAGACCATATATATGTAGTTGGTTGTGATGCATCCCCAGAAGGGTCAACATGATGCACTAACGCAGTGTCGACGCTTCATAAGTGCATCATGTATGTTAAGGCATCATGCGGTTGATACATCATGCCTATGGTCGTCATCATAAATGAATGCAGCCCTGGTGAGTATTCGCCAGTGCTGCATTCAAGCATCATGCCGACCCTCTGGGGTTGATACACTCCTGGCGTGTCGGCATAATGCGCCAATGCAGCCTCGGCGAATTACACACCAGAACTGCATTGATGTATCAAGCCGACAAATGTCATCTTTTCGCGACATGTCGTCCTTACAAGGTTAAAGTCCTGCTCAGACAGGAATAGATATACATGTATAATTATAGCCGGTACAGGATGCAGCAAGCGGCAGGTAGGGGCTCTCTAACTACAGCTCCTATCTACACAGTGGTGATTCACTCCTGGAGAGATGGCATGATGCACCAATGTAGTCCAGGCGAATTACACACCAGAGCTGCATTTGTGCATCATACCGACAAATTTTATCTTTTCACGACATGCTGTTCTTAAGGTGCAGGGATCGGATTCGCCGTCAAGTTGTTAGAAGGGGAAGTGGCTCATGGTAGAGCAGCTGGTCCATGGATCTGAAGGTTGTGGGTTCGAGACCTGCTTTCTCCAGATGACTTTTCTGTGAGCGATAAAGGGTTGAAGTCCTTCACAGACAGAAATAGATGTAGAGGTGTAATTATAGCCGGTACCGGACGCGGCAGGGGGCAGCAGCAGCAGGGGTTCTCTAACTATAGCCGCTATCTGTAAAGGTGGCTTCCGCTCATGTAGGGCTACCTACAAAGTCAGCATCAAATATGATCTACTTTCTTAAAGAAATGAATGATTCCCTGAAATTGAGATGCATAGAGATGAGTGCTGGTGGGAGAAAGATGATTGGCCTTGGCTAGTTTCTGGGGTGTCACTGTTAGAAAGCTCCAGTTAGGCCCCATAAACATTTTATAAAAGGGCCAAGAATTCCTTACCAAGAAACTTTATAAGCCAATGACACTGAGCAGCATGCTAGTCCCTTCGTTTCCTCGATAAAATTACAATTTTACTTCACCATACCAGGGTAAGTCTTGTACAATTACAATCAGGGATGAAAGTCTTAGTTTTTCCCTGAAATCAAGTTTTTTTTCAATCACAAAAAATATAATCAGGATATTTAGCTGTCGGCTCTCTTAGGATATATTTGATAATTACTCAATATAAACTCAATCAAACTTATTTTGTGTGTGTAATCCCATAATAAGACAGCAGAATCATCACTGGTTCATCCTCAGTGGTTCTACACATACACAGACAGGCTACACCACACTGATCTCAGTGTCAAGTTTTTCTCAGCCAATTTCAAGTTAACTTGAGAAAGCTTGAAGCCCTCTCTCTCCTCTATAGTCCTATGCATTTACACTCTTCACATGAGGCTTAGCCACTGAAACTAAGGTGCTATGCATGGAGAGTGTATGGACAGATTTCTCATTCTCCTCAGCAGGAGATGACGTCCAGGAGAATATAGACTTGACAAATCCTGCTGCACAGCACTAGATATGTGTCTATACGTGCATAAACATTCATAATGTTCTATAATGTAGTTATGAGGTATGTTTTTTTGACATAGTCGACTTTCATCCCTGTACAATATAAAACGGTCACTACCCCAAGGTGAAGGATCATACTGACCCTACATACAGGGTGATACATGCCCCGACAGGTAGGAAGGTCATGTCAGAACTGAGGGGGGAATAAAATGTTAATAATGTAAAACATCAAATATAACATGTGGTTTATCAGGACACAACTTTGGGTGCGGGTTGTATGTTGAAGAAGTATACTACAGTACTAAAGAATACATAATCAGACCCACGATGTGGATTATACTTTAGTTTCGCTAAGCCTTTTATATGTAAGGTTTTAGGGCAAATGTTGCAATCATGATCAATGGTGTTTGCCAAATTGATATATAAATTATAAATGAATGTCAAATTTTGCTTCAACACAATATTGCTATGGATCAAACTGTACAATATACTCTCTCTCTGCACAAATATATAGACAAAGGTTCACAAGTTTTGGTCTGTTGACAGGGTTATTTCACGAGTTGACCCTTGGGCCGTATTTCACGAGGCCGCAGGCCGAGTGAAATGCGGTCCAAGGGTCAACAAGTGAAATAACCCTTCAACAGACCGAAACGAGAGTACCTTTGTGTTTATTTTTTATGGTTTTCGATTAAAAATGCCAAAATTATACAAAATTATGATAGGGGGAGCCCAAAATAGCTTCTTTCTATGCAGTTCAAATGTAAACAAACCGCCGTTTTGATGACGTCACAGGGTCGTGAAATACGGACATGGGTTATTTCACGGGGGGAGTGTAATACGGATCTCTTTGGTTGAATCAATGGGACTGCTGTATTTCATAAAAAATAAAAAGTCCTAGCTGTACCCCAGTTCAAATAAAGCACATTAACTGACAAACAACAGAGAAAAATGTACTTTTGAATCGCAGCCAAACCCGACCGCCCGCCTATACAGGGTGGGTGATCAATTTAAAAGTTCAGTTGAGCCCACACCGGGGCCCACACCCTTCCACTTAATGGACTGAAACTAAAATGGCAGCACTGCCATCTAAAAGTGTATTGACCTTCAAAGGTCACAGTTTGATAATGGCGGCCTTTCTTTGAGAAAGTCACGAGCAGCAGAAATAAGGCGTGCTGTGATAGATGGGAGCTTGGCACACGACCGGGGGGTCGCCTCTAAAGTCTACTCAAAACAAGCTTTACAATCTAGTGCAACTTAAATATTGGGTTCTAGGTGTTCAGCTACTTCAGACAACGCCTGGAGAATATCCCTTGGTTGGTGTAGATTTAACATGGTTAGGATCCTATGTTCAGAATATTTTTGAGGTTTATGTACTGAGATTATTTCTAGAATTATTTCTTGGATTTTGTTACCATATAGTCCACACCACTTGACAAGTTATAAAAGCCGTGGAGAGTGGTTGATGTGGAGATTTAGTACCGTAGTATACATTTAAACAATGGAAACTATCCCTTGTGCTGTTAGTGTACATTCAGCATGGTAGGGATTGTATGATGAGACGATTTCTGAGATCTAGAATATTTCTAGAATTATTTTTGGAATTGTAGTTATCTAGGTTTTGGTATTACATGTCAAGTCTCTCTAATGTGCCCAGCCTAGGGGCTATGAAGATTTGCCGCATTGGTGGAGTGGCTGCATTAAAGGGAGTCTTTTTCTATACATTGTACCAAGTCTGCTACTATGAAAAGGGGTTGTAATAGAGGGGTAGTCTTGACTGCAATGCTAATAGATAGTTGCTGTAGACTATAGCAGTGCCCTATGTCAGACCTTACAGCAGTTACCCCCAATAGTACAGCATATCTGCACCTAGCGACCGCCCCCTATGGGCCCCTATATATGTACATAGCACAGGCGGGCTGGTTATCCCGCTAGAACAGGCCCCACCCCAGCCCCGATGCAGCTACACAAAATAAGCCGGGCTGATTGGGTTGTAGCCTACAGCAATGTACTCACTCACCCTCTACAGACTACTGCCACAACTAGGTAAGGGTCCTGATGGTACCCAGGCCCCTGCCACAACTAGGTAAGGGTCCTGATGGTACCCAGGCCCCTGCCACAACTAGGTAAGGGTCCTGATGGTACCCACGCCCCTGCCACAACTAGGTAAGGGTCCTGATGGTACCCAGACTCCTGCCACAACTAGGTAAGGGTCCTGGTGGTACCCAGGCTCCTGCCACAACTAGGTAAGGGTCCTGGTGGTACCCAGACTCCTGCCACAACTAGGTAAGGGTCCTGGTGGTACCCAGACTCCTGCCACAACTAGGTAAGGGTCCTGGTGGTACCCAGACTCTTGCTACTATTAGGCAAGGGTCCTGGTGGTACCCAGACTCCTGCCACTATTAGGTAAGGGTCCTGATGGTACCCAGACTCCTGCCACAACTAGGTAAGGGTCCTGGTGGTACCCAGACTCCTGCCACTATTAGGTAAGGGTCCAGGTGGTACCTAGGCTCCTGCCACAACTGGCTAACGGTCCTGGTGGTACCTAGTGCTGTACAGACTCCTGGCACAAGTAGGTAAGGGTCCTGGTGGTACCTAGTCCTAACCTGACTCCTGCCACAACTAGGTAAATGTCCTGGTGGTACCTAGTCCTGTACAGACTCCTGCCACAACTAGGTAAATGTCCTGGTGGTACCTAGTGCTGTACAGACTCCTGCCACAACTAGGTAGGGGTCCTGGTGGTACCTAGTCGTGTACAGACTCCTGTCACAACTAGGTAAGGGTCCTGATGGTACCTAGTCCTACCCAGACTCCTGCCACAACTAGGTAGGGGTCCTGGTGGTACCCAGTCCTGTACAGACTCCTGCCACAACTAGGTAAGGGTCCTTGGGGTACCTAGTCCTGTACAGACTCGTGTCACAACTAGGTAAGGGTCTTGGTGGTACCAAGTCCTGTACAGACTCCTGCCACAACTAGGTAAGAGCCCTAAATGTACCTAGTCCTGTACAGACTCCTGCCACAACTAGGTAAGGATCCTGGTGGTACCTAGTCCTGCACAGACTCCTGCCACAACTAGGTAAGGGTCCTGGTGGTGCCTAGTCCTGTACAGACTCGTGCCACAACTAGGTAAGGGTCCTGGTGGTACCTAGTCCTGTACAGACTCCTGCCACAACTAGGTAAGAGCCCTAAATGTACCTAGTCCTGTACAGACTCCTGCCACAACTAGGTAAATGTCCCTAGTTCCAGGACTGGAAAATTGGGAGTCAGCATTATGATGCATTATGATTACAAAACAACCCTTTCTATAAGGAAACCCTTACAACATGGCTGTTTTCCCCCCAGACCTTACTCAGTCTAGGCTGGGTAACACAGCCTGGTGGAATGTCAAGCTGCATGTACAATAACCAGAGTGTTTAGGAACCTGACTCCAAAGTGGTCAGCCGCGTTAGGGGGCCTCCCGTCTAAATACCTCCAAGTGCTAAGTCAAAATGGAGATCCCTATATTCATTCATCCAGCATTTGAACGTGCTGACGTATATAGCGTTATAAGCCTGATGAAGACCATGGATTTACTTGTTGAATTCACACTGAGAGTAAAAGGTCCCCAGATGGGGATTTGCTGTGTCACTTGTTGATTTGAAGAGATGCTTGGCCTTGTCAGTTTTAAGAAGGAAATCTCATCCCGTGTCACCAACTCTTTTGTCACTTGTCGATTTAAGGAAATACAAAAATATCCCTTGTCAATTTTAAGAAATCTCTTGTCCCTGGTTGCCAACCTCCGGCATCCCCTTGTCCCTTGTCACATTGGTTAAACAGGCCCTTATTGACTGGTGTTATTTACCCGTCTGGGGCCCTGACACACCGTCCTACCAATAAACATGGCATCCCCACAGCATGCACCACATACCGACAATAAACCTCCCATAGTGAGGCAATACGACCGCTCTGTACCGACTCCCGCTTTGCGTCTCCCTCTCTCTACATCGAGTTATCTTGTACCAAGGCATGCCACTTTTCTGCCATCACAGCCGCCATGACGCTTTGATCTCCTGTTCCCCCCCCCCCCCCCCCACACTCAGAGAACCCCAACCCTGAGTCTATTACCGAGCACCGAGCAGGTATTTTAACGGTGGCTGTTTTTAGCTGTACCTAATGGTGGGGGGGGGGGGGGGTGGGGGGGGGGGGGGGGGGTCTGCAGCATGAGCTCCTGTAGAGGCAGTTCTTTAGGCGGTCATAAAAACAGCCTGTTGTGTTCGCTCTTGCTGGTAAATGAGGTTGGGGTAAATGTCTCCCGGTAGATGGGTGCCTACTGCACAGCTCATATATATAGTCAAGACCAGAGAATTTGGCGAAGCTGCCAAAGAGAAATTTGATTGATAAAACTGCAGGGGGTCATTGACACAGGTAGCTTTGCTACCAGTGTCTTATACGACGCCTTGGTGAGACACCCTGCTGAGAAAAGAAAAAAAAATTTCATTGATTATTTTTGGGGTGAAAAATTTGGCTGAGGTAAAATTTTTGCCCTATAGCCTAAAGTTCAACATTTTTCCTTTTCTATGATATAAAAATCATCCATTTCTATCGACTGGTTGTCCCCTAAAAAATTGAACAAAAAATACCTATCAAAAAATGAGCCTACTTTTCAGCACTGTAGACAAACATGAATGTACTAGAATAGACTTTATGTCCTTTTTTGCAGTAGTAGTTAATTCAATATAAACATAGATTTCTCGTGGGGTAAGACACTTTTTTTAAGACCAAAAGTTCGATAAAAGAGGGCACTGTCTATTCCCGTGGACAAAAAGAGGACGCGCAGTACATAAATTACTGCATTCTTTGTCAAACAAAGAGTGGCACCACTGGTACTTCTCGTACTGCGCGAGATCTCAACGTGTGCAGATGAAATCGTACCACCCATATCTTCGCCGTTTATCTTCCGATCGACTCGCTTTTTGATAGCGACAGAAGGCGGTACATGCCCGCAGCCTGCAACTGTCGCCCACACCCACCTGCACACCCACAGCCACCTGCTCTCCCACACCCACCTGCTCACCCACACCCACCTGCTGGCCTAAAATGGAATAACATACATGTATGACACATGACTTGAGGGTACCTTTTAACAAGGAATTCATTTCTGATGCCAGAATTGACCAATGAATGATTATAAGAGAGTACTGTATCTAAGTACATGATAAGCACTCACCAGCAGGACCCAGATTCAGGATAGGGTTGGGGTTGGGACATGAGTTGTACAAATTCACTATCACACATATTACACTCACACATATTGCACTCACACATATTACACTCACATATATTACACTACACACATTGCACTCACACATATTACACTCACATATGACACTACACACATATTACACTCACACATATTACACTACACACATATTACACTACACACATGACACTTACACATATTACACTCACACATATTACACTCACACATATTACACTACACACATATTACACTCACACATATTACACTCACACATATTACACTCACACATAAGTATGTTTATCCAATGAAAAACAAATACCTGTGTCTTTTGTGATTAGGATCACACGTTAGATTTTTAGGTGAGTGTAGCCTTCACAGTGGGAAACACACCTAAATGCTATGTGGCCAGTTTTATCACCTCCAGGGTCCACTGTCCATCATAAATGATCACTGTAAACCTGTGATGTCTGAGAGTGTGATTCTCAGAATAGGGTGAGTTGCTTCTAAATGAATGTTTGAATGGGTTGTTTAAATGGTGTGAGGTGACGGTGATGTTGATGAGCTAACAACTAAATTTGAGAATTATGACCTCCCAGTGGGGAGTTTTGCCAAATTCTCTGGTATTGACTATAGCACTCTAACTGGTGTGGACTTGTTCCTGCAACCATAATGCAGTAATGCAGCACCGGTGAGTTACTCGCTGGGGCTGCATTTGTGCAATATGATGACAAATATCATCTTTTAGTGATGTGCGTCTTTATCTAGCCATTTTGGGGGGTAGCTCAGTGCTTTAATGCCATTTTGTCGTCATGATGCATGAACGCAGCGCTGCCGAGTAACATGCATCATGCCAATCTATTCTGGTTGATACGCCACAGGAAGTGTCATCATGATGCACTGCCAGCGACTTACTTGGCGCTGCATTTGTACATCATGACCACAAATCAGACTAAAGCTTTGAAGCAACTGGTTAAAGAGTCCAGGTGCGTCGCAAGCAGTTTCAAGGTAGGGGGCACTGAGTGGTATTTTTACCCTTTTTGACCCCTTTTTACTTGACCATTTTGGTGCGACCTTTTTTGGGGTTGGTCAAAAGTGAGGGGGACATGCCCCCCCCCCCCCCCCCCCCGGTTGCCACGCCCCTGGGCGGCTGGTGAGGGGTGGGTTGGTGTTCTGACTGCAAATAGACTTGTGTAAAGCTCAGCACTTATTAGTAGGCCTACAGCTATACTGAGGGTGGCTAGATATAGAGCTGACACTTATTAGTAGACTTGAACTTAGGGTGGTTGGATATAGCACTGACATTTAAACAGTTTGTTTAGTCAGAGATGAGTCAGATGCTGCTGATCCCCCCTCTCAGGGGCTTCAGCTGTTCTGCACCTTCTTGCAGCAAGTCACATTGCTCTATATAGGAAACTCAAGCAGCTACTGTAAAGATAGATTATTTAGTGCATATATATTTTCGCGATTCTCCCATAATGTACAATTTTGTGCATATTTGAATTCGTGCATTTTGGAATAGGGTAGTTGTATAACTATACTGGATGAATTTTCACTCTGTACTTATTTCGTGGATTTTCATTTCCGAAAATATGTACAGCGTGAAATAAAGTACGTTCACAGTATCACAAGAAACAGCATGGCCAAAAATAAAGCCTCGAGCTGTGCCATCCGTAGCTAGGTCACAGTGCTGTAAGATGGGGCAACATTATAGAAATATGTTCATTTCCTTTGTTTTTGATTCATTTTGAATGAGATTCTGGAATCTAATTAGTCTGTAGGGGAAGCCAACACAAATGCCTCTATTGCTTTTAATAGACATTTCGGACACATCTTTAATGAGGGTAAATCCCCTCAGCATTGTGACCTATTTAAGCTGGCACGGTCACGTGATAAAAACGTTCCTGATCAAGGTTATCTGTCAGGTCGGCAGTAACAACTTGGGCTCCCTATCACGTTGAGGTCTCTAAGACACCAGTCTCACCGTTACTATACAGTAACTATGGTAACCATGTCACACCTGCCCCCTGGTGCCACTGATACTGTCAGGTACCAAGGTCACCACTGTCAGGAAGGTCACCGCTGTCACCAAGGTCACGGCTGTCACCAAGGTCACGAAGGTCAGCGTTGTCAGGGGCGACAAAAGTGGGTGATAATTGGTTGATTTGACACAACCTCCGCCGCCAGTCACCTCCAGGCGGCGCTGCCGTCACGTGACAAAATGGCCGCCGGTGTAGTCACGTGACCGCTGCTTTGTCCCAGCGTGCAATGCTGTAAAGAAGGCAGGACGTTTTTATGCGGAAATTGTTTGATTTGTCAGTGCAATAATTGATCTGATAAGCACAAAAACAGAACAAATATGTGAACGCCCACTCCAGTATTTGTGACTGCGGGTTTGAAAAGAAAACATTTTGAATATTGCTAGTCTAATCCATTTAATCTTCGATATAATATAAAGTGTGTATTTTTAGGCTCAAATGGCTGGAAATGCTGCCCAAAATGGTATCGCTGATAGTGTAAAGTGCAGTATAAAGTGTAAAGTGCAGTATTAATGAGGAATGTGGCGATGTGTTATTGGCACCTTTTAAGGTATCTTCTACAAGAGAGGGACAAGAGATCACTCATCTCCTGACACTGGGACATGACACAGGTCTGGTGTTACAAAAAGGTGACACTACAACCAGTTCTTCAGTCCTGTCTCCCCCGGCTGTGAATTATATTTAAACTGACCGCATTCTTCACAAAAGACTTCTCCGTGATACTCTACCCTTGTACTTAATACTTTTTTCTCGGGAATTGAAATGGCATTTGGTCCTGGTAGAGCTTGTGGTCGCTTTATGTCGCAACTCGTGAGTACCTTGCATTATTTAGGTCGGAGGAGAAACCAGCTGATTCTAAAAGACACTGCCAGAAGGAACAGAAAAAAGTCAAGGCTAGGATTCTCAAAATATTTGCAATTTTCATCTTGATCTCAATTCCATTTTAATCTTAATCTCAATGCCATTGTGAAATACAGAAAGATTTACAAACTTCTCAGTATACAGTCGGCCCTCACTACCTCGAATTTGGAAAATTCGAGGTAATAAGGTTTGTTTTGTTTAGGTTCAATGAGCCCACAGAGAACTCCTTTATTAACAAAAAGCAAGTACGGGACGCGGTAAACTTTGTGAACATTTCAATCCAAAAAAAATATGGCAGCACAGTATTGCAGGAGGGGGGGGGGGTAGTGTAACAGTAGCTATTTTGTTATAGAGGGGTCTTTGTGTCACATGGACAGTGAGGTCAGGCTCAGGGGACATGTCCCTCCCATGGCGTGCTGTACCGAGGCGTGTCGAGTTACGTGTTCTGAAACCTACACGAGGCAAACGGGCAGCAAGAAATACAACCCGGTTTGATGAAACCAACTCTGTCCGTCTTTATGGACGGCATGTTTCTAAAAATGCGACATATGTAGTCATGATGCTAGTTACTCAGCAGGGCTGCATTGGTGCATCATGCAGACCCTTCAGGAGTGTATCAACCCCACAGGGTTGGCATGATGCTTGAATGCAGCACTGGCAAGGTACTTGCCAGGGCTGCATGAATGCATCATCACGACGAAGGGCATAAAAAACCAAAGCACTGTGCCGTCCTTACCGGGGTTTAAGCTTGTGCTGCTGTGTAGGGTTGGGGTTGGAGTATCACGTGTCATGTCACGTGTCCTGTAGGGGCCTCATAGTCTGATACCTGACCGTCAGTCTCAACGCTCGTTATCCCGGTAAGGACAGTGACTGCATCTATGTATCATCATCGGCATGATGTATGAATGCAGCCCTGATGAGTCACTCGCCAGTGCTGCATTGAAGCGTCATCCTGGCGAGTAACTCGCCAGTGCTGCATTGAAGCATCAGCCTGGCAAGTAACTCGCCAGTGCTGCTTTCAAGTATCATTTCAACCCTAATGAGATACTCCCAAAGGGTCGGCATGAGATACTCCCAAAGGGTCGGCATGATGCACCATGATTCATGGGCATGTGCACGCGCAGTAAAGACAGGGATTTGTCGAGCACTGTGGTTGTGAATATGCCTCGGTCAGCCTCGAAGTGTGCCTGCAGAGCTGTGTGACACGGTAAGGTCACACTATGGCAGCTCCATAATTAGATCCATACAGCATGGTTACCGTAAAACCTTGCGTATAAGCCTAACTCGTGTATAAGCCTAACTCGCGTATAAGCCTAACTCGCGTATAAGCCTAACTCGCGTATAAGCCTAACTCGCGTATAAGCCTAACTCGCGTATAAGCCGCACCCCGACTTTCGGCCGCTACTATAAGCCACACCAGCGATCTGATTCTGGTGACTTTTATACTGTACTATAGGAGCAAAAACTCGCGTATAAGCCGCACCCTGACTCTGTGCCAATTCTATAAGCCGCACTGGCGATCTGATTATCGCGTATAAGCCGCGGCTTGTACGCGAGGTTTTACGGTAGATGTAGGCAGCACTTAGTCTGCCTTTGTCCCTGTGTGCCCTCTGCCTGCCTTCTATATAGGACCTCGGTACCGGGTGTCAGGGGAGTTTAACTACAGAGCCTCAAAACCCCACAGCGGCATACTGCTTTAATGCATTATGCCGCAGGGGCAGACCCAGCGATGTGAAAAGGTGAGCGGGGGAGTCCACCATACACTAAAGGACCAAATGGCGTCACACCGGATTGTGCAGATCCAAATATCATCAAAGAAATCCCCCCCCAAAAAATCCAGAAAGAGGGGTGGTCCAGACCCCCAGGACCCCACCTCCCTGGGATCCACCCCTGATTTGCCCTTTGTCGTTATGGTGCATGAATGCAGCCCCGGCGAGTTACTCGCCAGGACTTCATGCAATCCTGGCAGACTAGCCAGGGTTGCATTGATGCGTCACACTGTAAATAGTTAGTGTCGGTACACAGTAGAATCTACTGTAGATCTACGGTAGAATCTACTGTAGAATAGATTTACAGTAGATCTACAGTAGAATCTACTGTAGATCTACGGTAGAATCTAAGGTAGAATAGATCTACAGTAGAATCCACTGTAGATGTACAGTAGATTCTACTGTTTACCTACAATGATCTGTACTCCTACAGTAGAATCTACTGTGCACCTACAAAAATGGCAACCAACTTTTTACAGTGCATACCACCAAAAGGCAGAGTACACTAAAGCAGCCTGCGTCCCTTACACCCTGTAGGCGGCAGTATTGGACGTCCTCCCAGATGCACCCTGCGGGGTTCACCCATTCATCTTCAGGGGTTGCATTATGTACACAAGTGTTGCTGAATATTCTGCCCTATTTCCGCTCACATCAATTCAGGGGCTGCAGAATGAGTTACTGCTAGTTCCTATCATATAACCTGTAACCTGCATACATTTAAGGACAGCATGTTGTCTCATGTACAGTACAGTGCTGGGGACTAGCTCACCAGCACTTCATTGGTGCATCATGCTCCCTTCATTGGTGCATCATGCTCCCTTCATTGGTGCATCATGCTCCCTTCATTGGTGCATCATGCTCCCTTCATTGGTGCATCATGCTCACTTCATTGGTGCATCATGCTCATTTCGGAGTGTATTGACACAGGAAGGTTTTCATGACACATGAATGCAGCTCCAGTGATGAGCGGCTCACCATGGCTTCATTCATGCATCATGCCTACAAAAAGCATGATACCGCATTGGTCAGTATAAGCGCCGGGGTTTCAAATAAGCGCTGCTCTCAAGTAAGCGCCGGGGTACAGAAGCCTTTTGATAAATTGATGCACTATATTCTGGTCTCAAATGAGCGTCTGTCTTGTATAGGGGGAGTGAAATCAATGAACGCCCGGGCGTTTATACCAGCCAATAAGGTACTGGAAATGTGTCTAAGTTTTACACTGCTCTTAAATATTTGTATTTCATTGAGTTGTTACTAATGATTGTTTCTTGTCTGTTTCAGGTAAGTGTGCCCTGTACAAAGATGGCGTCAGTTACTCAGTACGGGCGGTAAGTTGCCGCCTTTACACACATTTACCTGAGCTCCTTTGTCGTTATAATGTATGAATGCAGCCATAGTGAGTAACATTATGCACCAATGTAGCACCGGTGAGTGATGTGCTAACGTGTTCCTTTTGAACATCATGACAACAGTGGTAGGGTCAGTGGTGGACCCAGGATTTTTCAGAGGGGGGGGGGCAAACCTGGCCAACCTTGGAGTGACTGTCTTTTCCCGCGCGCAGCGCAAGCAAAGCGCAGTGGCCATTCTAGGGGGGTTTGGGGGCATGCCCCCCCCCCCCTCCAAGAATATACTGATGGTCTAGACTTCACATGGTGGCTTCTCACACATTTTAGGACACAATATTTTTAAGACTCAGGTCTGTGTCTATATGGTTTTGCACCCTTCTCTCTTTTCTCCTCTCTTCTTTTTTTCTTCTTTTTTTTTGGGGGGGGGGGGGGCAAGGCCCGTCGGGCCATCCCCCTGGATCCGCCAATGTAGGGGTGAAACTTTGAGACATGCCATGCTGGTCTACATGTAGTAAGCGGCAGCTGACTTCATTAACCTGGTTAGTCCCAGCGTCCAGCCGCTGCCAATGTCGGTGCCAAACTCTGACTCAGCCACATCTCTGTGTCTGTGTTGTATTACTGCGTGGGTACACACCCATCCTGACCCATAGGTTCAATATGATGCCTGAATGCAGCACTGGCGAGTTACTCACCAGGGCTGCATTCAGGCATCATGACCACCAAGGGCATACTACATTAATGCACTACTTAAATGATTAAAAATTGAATTAAGCCTATTTGCAGCAGATAACTGACCTAACATCTTAGGATTTTTTTGGAAGGGAGTAGCATCTCTGGAACTGGGTTAGATGCCTGGGGTGGGCACTAAGTCTTTAAGGGTAGATAACAACTGCCGCCCTGCCGCCCCTCTTCTCAGAGGTTAGGAGATTTTACCACCCCACTTTTCAGAGGTTGGGAGATTTGATGAACAATACAAGATTAGGTCTCTCTGAATGTCGTACACATTTTCAGCAAACAAAACTTAAAACAATTTTATGATAAGATTTTTACCGCCCGACTATATCAGGGCCTTGATGACATCCGACCGCCCCCCTTTTCAGGATCTAATGAAAATTCACTGCCACTGCTTTTGAGAGTTGTGCTGCAGTGGTTATCCAATACATGTTAGAGTAGCCCCCTTGGGGTTAGATGCAGAGTAGCTAGAAGTGCTAGTTGTCTGTCCGGGTATAGCGGGGAGGACCGGCTGATATCGTCACCGCAGGACGGACGCATTGTGTTCCCTCGTGTGCCATCCTACCGTTGTTATCTGTACAGGAAGTGACCTTATCTCTGACCTTGGTGACCTTCAGCTGACCTGGGTGACCTTATCAGGTTAGCAGTAGACGCAGGGAGGGGAGGGTCACGTGACAGGCATACAGCCAGAACGAGGCTGGTAGACACGGCCGGTCGGTGAAACGTGGAAACTGTATAGCATCGAGGTACACTAATATACCCGGATGTAGCATCGGTGACAAGTTGGTTGCGCTACGATTCTAATCATCGGGGGGTATACGTCACTTTGTGACGAGATGCGAGGTGGTCATAGGTGGCCATAGTCTCTGTTTGTGTACTACTTGAACTCTCCAAACAGAGTGCTGGTTAGTTTAATTAGTTTATTTGACAAATCAGTGGCAGAGCCCCCAGCCCCCATATTTTGTGTATCTTATATTTGCTCATATTTGCCACTGAGCAAAACTGAGACTACTTTTGTAAATCCATCTCTGTCTCAGATTGGTCCCCCGAAAACCGCGCGGTGGTTAGGATTCTACCGTTATTTATTGAAAAAGTTGGCACAGTATCAAGCTGGCCCCACCTCGACCTCTGTGCCCGAGCCTCATCCCTGGCACTAAAGCTTCTCGGTGAAAGTAGTTATACATTGTAACATTGGATGGGTACAGCGGAAGGATCCCAGCCCAACATACGGGGGAAGTGATGCAGTTATGGCCCCTCAGATACCAGTGATGTCACGCGGATGCGTCGGAGGAGGAGCTGGGGCCAGCTTGGGCAGCGTATGGGGAGCGACCCTTGGAGTTACCGGGACACCCTACCTAGTAATCCCAGCGAGAAACTGCAGTTCCAACTATACTTAAAAGAGGGACCTAATAGTCAGGGGTTGGGCAGTAACATTTTTACAGTGGTTTCCCTGGTGTAAAGTTAGTAAATTCTTAGCAGTTAGCCAATGGCAATGGGTCACTAGAACTGTAATAGAAAAAGTCATGTCTTGGCAAGTTAGCAACTTGGGAGGACTCCAGATGAGATTGGAGTGATGTAAGCGTCTACAAGAATGGAGGCGATGGAGAAGTAGGGTTACTGATATTGTGTAAGCCTCCTGAAATGGCTGATAACTGCCCTAGAAGCTGCAAACCCAGATATTGACCGGCCGGTCCCACTGCTACATGACTGCCACCTGGTGGGGTCAGGGTGCGTTAGGGCGGTATTTGTCAGCCACATTATGTGCATACAGACACCGGGGGTGAATATGGAGGTTGGGGTATCGAAGGGGGGTCCCAATGTCGCAAATCGATTTTAAGAAATGGCCGTGTCGCATGTTTATGTTGCTTAATCAACAATGTCCATGTCTCATGTTGATTTTAAGAATTGTCCATGTCCCTGGTCACTAACCTTTTAAGCCTCCTGTCACATGACGCTAGGTCTCATATTGCATGTTGATTTTAAGAAAGGCCATTTTATCGTGTAGAATTTAGGTTTGCACCCCATGAGGTGGGTTCCTCTCCCACAGTGGGGTAATATGGGTCACGTGAAGTCACACCCAGAATCCATCATGTGGGAGTGTAGCGGGCGGTATTGACAGAGTCATGACCAGGCTGTCAATAGGGGGTGAAAAGGAGACGGTCATTGTCTTCCAGCTCTTTAAGGATAGCCTGATGCATTTTTTTTTGTGAGATTGGTCACTTTCATCCCTGCACTGACTACTAGTGGTTACTTCTCGAACTGAATATGTCTGTGTTGTGTCTGAATTCTGAGGTCATAATCCTCTTCACCTGGCTCCAACAACGACTTGTATCTGCAATCTTTCGCTGATGCCAAGTGAGAGTTAACATTACGGAGTGAATCAGCTTAGCGCATACAAAAGAGCACAATATACGTTCCGGCCATCTTGAATTTAGGGGACTCAAATGAAAGTTGGCATTGGTTCACCATCTAGATTGAAAAATGAGGTAAAAACGAACCCATATGCTGACTTTCAGAGATTTGTCCAGTTGGTTCTAATAACATCTTCAATACACCCGACTAAGAGGCTCACCTAGATGTGTAGAATACGGATAGCCGTGCTGTCTGAAAATGGCCATAACAGAGCGAATAGAAATAGGCAGCACCATTGACGGTAAATAAAGCTGACCAAGTAGCCCTGGTGGACATGGCTTGGGGAGCCGAGGACCCAGTGGTCATATAAATATAGACGAAGTCTCCTCCTCCTCTCCTCCCCTCCCTCCCTCCCTCCACACTTACTCGGCAGCACTATAGAGCAAGACAGGGCGGCGTTTCAGAAAAGTTGTGATAATGTTTTTTGGAAATTTCTGAAGTGTAACTGACAAATACGTAAATATGACCATAAAATCCTGCATTCTAACATGTATACACTATTTGAAAGATGATTTTCCTGTGAATGTACTGATACATAAGCATTACACACAATGTTATGAGAGTTCTGCTCAAACTAATGGAAACACAACGTTATTCTGAAAAAGTCCCTGTTTCTTAATGCTCGGTCTATGGAATTAGCTGCTGTGTTATAAGGTTTGGAGCAGCCATTTCCAGGTAATTTCCCCATGGAGGAACATCTGGGGCATCATTCCTTAATTGCGTGGAGAAATGTGGAAAAGGGCCTTGGAACTATCGGGAATCGAACCCGGATCTCGCCCATCAAGGTTGGATATGCAGACCTTTACACCACATCTCATGTCTGTGACGTCATTCCTTGGTTGTTATTGCCAACAAGGTTCTGGTTGCCTGCTTGACTTGTAATGCGAGATTTCCTGTATTTTGTGCCATAATATGATATTAATAATGCGGGCCTCCCTGTAAAGCCCAGAGGGTGGGGGTGGAGGACTACAAGCCCCCTCTGTGAAGCGCGAGGGGGAGGGTAGACAGCCCTCCCTGTAAGGCCCAGAGGGTGGGGGTGAAGGGCTATAAGCCCCCTCTGTGAAGCGCCTGGGGGGGGGGTAGACAGCCCTCCCTGTATAGGCCTAGAGGATGGGGGTTAAGCGGGTTATGGGGTAGCCTGCAGCGGACCAATAACAAGGGCCTTGTGCCGCGGAGATGGGCCCCCTGTCGTCCAATAGGCTATTAGGGCGGTTATTGAACCCTGGGGGGGGGGGGGGGTAGGGTACCGTCTGTCTGTCTCAGAGACAGGCTCTGCCAGCTGACATTACATTCGTAAACACTTAACAGATCTAGTAGTTACAGGAACTAACAGAAAACCTATAAGTTTCCGGTTAAGAAAATCTTACAGTTGCAGTAATTACCGTAAATTCCAGCGTACTACCCGCATATCACGTATAACCCGCACCCCAACTCAGGGGAATCCCATAACCCGTTTTTGAATTTGAAAATTTCAATTTTAGTACTTTTCTATAGTTATAAAAAACCCTTGTATAACCCGCACCCTATATAGGCATGTTTGGTATTAAATGAAAGCTGAGTTTGGTAAGTGTACAACCCGCGGGTAGTACTATTATGCGGGAATTTACGGTAGCAATTACCAGTACCGTTAAACCTCATGTGCAGGCTGTGGTTAGTATGCACATCAGATTGCTGGTGCAGCTTATAGGATTGGCCCAAAGTCGGAGTGCGGCTAATACCCGAGTTTGGGTTATACGCGAGGTTTTACGGTAACTGCAAAGGAGCCCAGTGTAAAAAGAAGCACTGGGGTCGTTCTCCTGCCAAGTTTTCCTCTGTCAGATATATACTGTCCTATCTGAGTTTATAATCAAGCACCACAAGCCACCATTAGGTCATGTGACCCCATGCATGTATTATAAGGCGGCAAATTCAAACGCTTGTTTATGAACAGACCCAAATCCCCTGACATGGCTTCTTATTAGTAATTGCCCCGGGTGCATAGAGAGCAGAGTAGATGAATGCCCATAGGAGGCATGGTGTAGGGGAGAGTAGAGGGAGGGGCATTGATAGCCATGTGGCTCTTTGTAATGGTGCTTGGACGGCGCGATATGAGAGGCAGGGGTAAGTGGAGCCGTTACATATATACCCGTGTAGCGGGATGTCTAATGTGCGTGGCCATTGCTTGATCTGGTACCAGCGAGATAAGGACTGATAACATCTATCGATGAGTATCAGTTGTTCCATAAAGCCAAATTTAAAAAAAGGTTTGTTTCAGGTAACATGGGAAGAAACTCTAGGGTCGGTAGGTCGGATTTTTTTTTTTTTTTCCTTTTTTTTTTTTTCCTGCTCCTCTAGATACCCTTAAATCGGCCGAAAACTGTAAAAGTTGGAATATTTCTTTCAAAAATTTTGTAAACCTAAATTTAACCCCAAAAAAGTCTAAAAATATAAAAATTCCTTCAAAATTGCATAAAAATACGTAGGGTCGGCCCTGTTTAGATAGGGTCGGTCGGGTGACCTGAAACAAACCTTTATTTTTTTTGCCTAATGCCCTCTAAGAATTCTGCAATGAATGCAGCGCATTATCTCATTGATTGAAAATTCATCCTGCTACACACTTACAGTTTAGACCAATGAAACTATCCATTAGCCTTCACTGCAGAATTCTTAGGATTTATTATATAACCCATATTATCAGTGCTTATCTCGCCAGTACCAGATTAAATAATGGCCGCCTGTGTAAGGTGTCTCACTAAGCAGGAATAGAGGAGCCTGTGTGTGGAGAAGCTGAGGATGAAGGATGGGGGGGATGAATAAGTCGGCCGTCTCGTGGGAGGATACATGTACGCAGGCTGCAGGAGCCCCGGGTGTAGCGATGTACATCTCTGATTGGTTAAAGCCTTCATCAGGCATCACTCTCCAAGCACGGTCCTAGTTGTGAATTAATGCATGAAGCTGAGTTAGATATTGCACTTGTAAATTCAGAGCCCTGTATACCCCTGTAGGCCTACCCCCAGTCTCGGGCCCTGACTGTACGTTTACAGTCTGGGAGATTACTTAGGTCTATGTACCTACACTGGCCTCATACCCTGCTATACTCTATAGGCCTACTAGTATCAGCAATCAGCAGAGTGTGGGTTCGAACTCCACTCTGGCTTAATTACTAGTACTGCTGATATCTGCATATTGCACCTAAATGTAAATAATGTACCTAGTCACATATCTATTAGCTAATTTAACCATGTCAATTAAGGTGGATTTATGCTTCAAATGTGCTTAACAAATAATGTAAAAAAACGAACCTACATTTTTGCCAAGGTTGGATTCGAACCCATGAGACCATACACAACACATCTATGTCAATCATGATCATGTGACCCTGGCTAACCAATCAGTGGTTGAGCTATCTCATTAAGAAATGATCCAGGATCCCGGATCATTTTCTCAGTAGGATAGCTTTCATAACATACAAATTTGTCCAGGCCCAGTACCGCCTAACGGCAGCACTGGGCCTGGACAGCTCGAGGCTGGCCTACCCCTGGCCATATTATACATGACCTTTTTACAACCTTGTGCTTAATTGCAACAGTACTGTACATGCATTAGCTGGCGGAGAGTCTGCATTATGGCGAAAGGAAGAACTGGAAGTCGAATTCATACATTCTGCACAATCAGAAGCCCTAGAGAAACCACAATGTCTAGTTCCTGTATACCCCACTAGGTGGCAGGTGTGTGTGAGATGGGTGTATTGTAGATGTAACGTTGTGTTGGTGCCGCAGACAGCGGTCCGTGTTTGCCCTGTCTGCGTCTGTGTTTACACATATGGACTATACGGCACTAGCGCATTAGGCTATGGGGGCAGCCATATTGCCTCAGAGCAATGCATTGTGGTTAGGCCCCCGACTCCAGAGCAGTGCATTATGGGTGAATTTCTTATCAGTCCCTTTGTTCCAGGTGTGAATTGAGGGGATTAGCTCGATAAGGAGATGGGGTTTAGCCCCCGACTACCTGAAGTACCAGGATGCGCTAGTCCCGTATACGGCTCAGGGAGTGGTCATTTCTTATCAACAGGGGGGGCTTGGTGGATTGGGGGGGGGGGAACCAAACAAATATGGACCCCCTTTTAGCGTAAAAGCCAGCGCGTTACTATAACTAAAATGGGTTGGCCGCGCTCAATTTCACCCTGCCTGAGGGGGGGAACGAGAAGAATTTCGACCCCTACTGAGGGGACCAAAAGCTTTTTGTTAAAAAATTACCACACCCTTAGACACATTGGGGTATGGGGGCGGCCATATAGGGACAGAACACCCCGGCGGCCATATTGGGTTTGAAATAGGACTATGGGTAAAGCCCATTCTGCCACTTCCAACACCACAGAACAATAGCTATCGCTAAGGGTGACCCCTTTCATAATGACGTCCCTATAGTCTGCAGGTGGATGTCAGGGGTCCTTTTCCCAATAATTCAGTAACCCATCTCGGTCGTATCCTCTAAATATACAATAGTAATTAGCCTAGAGCATCGGGGAATGTATCAAACCGTTTGCCATTATTCATCCTCACCAAGTCTGCATTTATTATCATGACGATGAATTTAAAGGGTATGGCATAGAGACAAACCAATGGGAAGCACAAAACTAAAGCCAGTCATTAACAACGGGAGCCTTGTCTATTTGGGGCGGGCCAGCACATACAATTACCCCTTTAGGCAGTAGTAAAAACCTCGCCCGCCACGACATTTAACGCTACTTCATATTCAATTATTATCTCCCTAATGGATAACTTAGGTTACGCGCAATTAGTCGTAATTGCTTTTCCCTCATAGCCCCACATGTGTGCAGCCATGGCCAGTGCTGCCTGTAGACGCAATATCCCCGGCCCCCGCACTCCCATGTCCGTTCCGACACCATCCATGTTACAGAAAACGCGGAAAAGGTGGTTTTTTGGCTGACTCAGTACGGACAAGAATTTGACAAGAATTCCGCTGAAAGGGGGTCTATTTGACACTGATTTCTTGGAAAGGGTTTTTATTTTTGACACTGACTCTACTGACAGTGGTTATATTTGACACCCGACTCGACAGCGAGGCGGTTGTGTTTTCAGGACTAAACCCCCATCTCTTATCAGGCTAATCCCCTCCCCTCACATCTAGAGCAAAGGTGCTGATAAGAAATTCACCCATGATGCACTGCTCTGGAGTCAGGGGCCTGACCACAATGCCAAGATGGCGGCCCCCATAGCGTAATGCCCTATTCCCGTTTATGTCCGGGGGTTGGGGCAATATCCCGAGTCACAGGAACCTGGGGTACACCCATATAGTGTTGCCCTATTGCAATCAGCAGACAGCCTATCTGCGGTACATGTATCTTATATGTGGCTTCTCCTGTGGCTTCACAGAGCTGTGTGAGCAGTGCCCAGGGGCCTCCGATAGTCCTCTACCCTATCTGCCTATTGCCGTCCTCACCCCCTACCCACCTGTTTCCCGCTTCCCACCTGTACCTACCCCTCCCCACCTGTCCCCAGGCCAGTGTAGCCATAGACTGTAAACGTAGATATTTGCACGCTGTGCATAATGTTTGTGATTTTCGCAGAATTAAATAAAATGCACGAAAATATGTACAGAGCGAATATTTATCCAGTATTGAACTTAAGTGCCACATTTTGGAAATCTGTGACTTTAAATCCGAGTGAAATTTTATTTAAAAAGAAATAAATCTTTCTATAGCAAATCTGAAAATTTGGGCCAGTGAAAATATCTCCTTTCACAGTAGAATGCCTCTCTTTCAATCAGCCACCATTATATACACTACAGGCTTAGACCACTGTATGCATTACATGTGGCTTCAACTATGGCTTCCAGGGATGTAAGGCAGTGCTAAGATTTTAAGAGCAACATCGCGTTTCTGTGCATGATGGCATTTTGCAGCGCTGGCGAGTAACTCACCAGGGCTGTATTGATGTATCATGCTGACCCTACGAGGTTGATACACTCCTGTAGGGATGGCTTGGTGTGATGTGACAATTGCACTTGGTAATGTATTGGTGCATCATGACAACAAATGAACATATAATACAAAGATATGACAGTCTCTTTTGCCTAGTGGGTTGTTCCAACACTAGATCTCCTTAAAGATACATTACCACCTAAATCGACCCAAAATCAAGTTATTAAGTAAACCCAATATAGACTTCCATTGTCATTTCCTTATCAACTGACAGGCCCCCTCATCATAGGAAAGCCATTTGCTATGAAATCCAGATGAAATACTGATTGGAGGGCTCTCTGATAGACCTATCAATTCACTGTGAGAGCCTATGTGTTTTGATTGTTCATAACAGCCCCACTGCATGTTTCATTTCTGGTGGCTCGCAGTTATATCTTTTGCATGCTATTATGGCCGTATTTCTCATATAGACTTACATGCACGTGATATATGGAAACATGATGAAAATAAGAAATCGTCCAAAATTAGCTGGTAATGTATCTTTAATGGGAACACTCTGCTCTTATTCCTAGAGATTAATTCTCAATGGGCCTATCATAACACGTTAAGGGCTTTGGAATAACATGATTATTGTCTGCCCACTCACCCTACCTCACATACCTCCTTTCCTGGGCAAACCCACAAAACCAATATAGGCCTTGTTGGATCAATACGGCAGGTTGTTGGAGGCATGAGGCGGTAAAGGCTGTGTCTCACGACCTTGAGCCAATGTTTTTGTCTCTGACCGGGTGCCGTCTCTGACCAGGTGCCGTCTCTGACCGGGTGCCGTCTCTTACCGGGTGCCGTCTCTGACCGGGTGCCGTCTCTGACTGGATGTCACTTTGGGAGTTTAGTTATGTTCTACCAACAGCAGGAGGCTAATAATAATTACATAAGAGCTGCCATAACGTTTTTACATATATATGAGTATAGGTTAATATTTAAAAAACACGTTTTTCTGACACCAGGTCAGAGATGGCACCCGGTCAGAGACGGCACCTGGTCAGAGACGGCACCCGGTCACAGACACGGGCCACCACTGAGCTAAACCTCGGGGTGGATGTCATGTGTTTCTGTTTACAGAAACAGGGTAGTCAACTCAAAGTCCCCCCTCTGCTTTGAGCATTACATTCTGGTGAAAATGCATAAATTTGGATGCATTAAAAGGCCATAATCTCATGGATTTGCATAATAAATAATATTACTGGGATGCAGAACACACAATTTTGCATTTAACTGGAGATATGCACACATTTAGAAAAGTCCCCCCTCTGCTTTGTGTCAACATTGCTGCGGTCCTTAAAGCACATGGCCTGCATACCTACAACACTGTGGGGAGCAAGGAAACTACAGGGGTGTATGCACAAGAGGCACAGGTATTCAGTGTATAGTGACCACAGTAGCTTACCCTGTTCCAATGAATTGGAACACTTGATCTCCCCCTGATGTTTAGACCACTGCTTATATTCAGTGGTGGCCCATGGTCACAGACAAAAACATTGGCTCAAGGTCGTGAGACATAGCCTTAAGGTGGCCTTTGGTGGTGTTTGGGGTATCGTGGTACTGTATACCTGCACCCTGACCTATGGAGTAACTCCCCCCACTGCAGACAGCATGGTCAGGGTATACCATACAGTCGCGTTTAAGCGCCCAGGCGCTTATAAGTTTGGAGAGGTGTTACCCCCAGCGCTTATACAAGACAGGCGCTTATTCACGATCCACTATTAGTGCTTAAGAGTAATTTCAAGACCCTCATACCCCAGGCGCTTATACAAGACCGGCGCTTATTCAATACCCGGTGCTTAAACGCGACGGTACAGTAGGGGTCAAGCTGGACGTCCTGTGCATGAACGCAGCTCAAGCGAGTTACACACCAGGGCAGGATGCATTGCATCATGACGACAAAGAGCACGGTGCATTAACAAGCTATGTCAGCATGAAAGGGTTAAACATGCTACCTGGTGTCATTCAGCTAGATGGTCAACTACAACATTCATGCAGCATGCCAACCCTATATTAACCCTATACCAACCCTATACGGTACTAGCGCATTAGGCTATGGAGGTCACTATCTTGGCTGAGAGCAATGCATTGTGGTTAGGCCCCCGACTCCAAAGTATAGTGCATAATGAGTGAATTTCTTAACGGTCCCTTTGTTCCAGGTGTGAATTAAGGGGATTAGCTTGATGAGGAGATAGGAGGGTTTAGCCCCCGACTACCTGGGGTTGCAGGATGTGCTAGTCACGTATATATATTTGATACAGCCAATGTCGTACGCAAGTCAGATCACCAGTGCGGTGTATATGATCAGGACAAAGTCAAGGTACAGCTTATACGCACAATTTTGCTTCTATAGTACATTTACATTTCTAGGCCCTCTTTTAGGCTTACATGATTCCTCAAAGTGAGTTCAGCTTATATGTGAGCCAGGCTTATATGTGAGTTTGGCTTATATGTGAGCTAGGCTTATACGTGAGTTAGGCTTATATGTGAGTTCAGCTTTTATGTGAGCTAGGCTTATATGTGAGTTCAGCTTTTATGTGAGCTAGGCTTATATGTGAGTTCAGCTTATATGTGAGTTAGGCTTATATGTGAGTTAGGCTTATATGTGAGTTAGGCTTATATGTGAGTTAGGCTTATATGTGAGTTAGGCTTATATGTGAGTTAGGCTTATATGTGAGTTAGGCTTATATGTGAGTTAGGCTTATATACAAGGTTTTACGGTAGGCACCAGGACCAAGTGACAAACCAGTTATTACGGAGTAGAGATAGAACCCAAAAGGCCAGTAAAGGCATAACATCAAACAACAACAAGTAAAGATGATAAAGGACAAGTCTGTAAGGTCCCGGTAATCATCAATCAGCGTCCTGCAGCGCTCATTATAGTTTGGTTAAATAGAGCTGTAACTTGAAACCCACTCCTAACTCCAGGGAAAGTTACAGAAATGAACCAGGAAATGTGATATGTCAGCTATCTAAAATACAAAAGTCATACAAAAATGAACACATCCAAATCAAATCATAGAAGGGAAACTTGATATGTCTACACTATGGCCACCTTCAAACACATCTAACATTTACAGGCGTTTTGTGCACTGGGGAAAGTTTTGCAAGTTGGAAACTCCTGTATTATATTAAAAATGATTAAATTGAACCTGAGAAATATGGAATTAAGTTCAAAACTAAAGTTCACAACCACAAATCTAATATATGAATATGAAAAGCTTACACAACTAGATCAATGCACTATATCAAGCCTTAAGAATATAAAACTTCTGTAAATTGATCAAAATCCCAGTGTTGGCCATACAGTGGGTGCTGGTAGGTTGGACATGGCGGGGGGGGGGGGGTCTGGTAGGTTGGACATGGCGGGGGGGGTCCAGATTAGAAGGGGCGGTTAGTTCGGTTGGCGCCCGTCCAGATGGCGCTGCTCTGACCGGAAGTTGGACGCCCACCACCAAATGTCAGAGCAGCACACCAGGCGGCAGCACCGCAGGCACCCTGACATTCAGCCTCCAGGTCAAAGGTCAAGGCCACTCAGCGTTCAGCCAGGGAAAGAGCAGGGTTGGTGACTGGAGAGAGGGTTCAGACATTTATACGGGATTACACGTCAATCTAACAGCTACTTTTAATGCACTCGGTAGAAAGTGATGCCACCAGCGCTGCCTGTCAACTGTATGGATACAGCGTTCTGTATCCGTCAGTGTAAACAACGTAATGGCCCATTTAAACACAGGGGTCTTGATAAGTGCAGTTCTCATTTAATGGCACCCTGGCTGGGATAGCGCTAAGACCTTTTATTGGTTAGCCAGTCTGGCGAATTTGAGCCAAAATTGATTAGCCAGATTGATAATGAATTCGCCCGATTGAAATCACTGAATGTAGTGTTTGACTAGAACCCCTTTGTACAACGCATCATGCCAAGGCGGGAACAGCCACACGGACCGCCGGATAGGGGCGCCATCTGGTAGTAAATAAAGACACTAGGACAATGGCGATGGGCGGCTAGACCGCGTGTACAATAGCTCCGACTTTGTTCTCCTTATATACCACATTTTGGCGACGATTGATGGGATAAATGTATCCATGAGGAGGAACTTTGTTGTGTGTGGAATAAGAAAACGTTCACTGCCTGAGGAGATAAACGTTACAGGTTGGTGAAAACGGAAATTGGCAAACTGAAAATGAACTCTCGTCGTAGGGCTACTGTGCCAGTCTGTGGTCTGAACTCTAAAGCCAAGGTGGATTTCGGTTTATGAATATGGACAGCATTTGGACAACTTCAAGTGGGAGTCGATCTAGACCTAATGTGCTGTTGATCTAGACCTAGGCCAAGTCTTGATTGTTTATCCAGGAACCGAAAATGAGAGTTGGGATGTGTAGACCTGTCACCTATTGCCAAGTTTGATCTGTGAACGTTTGATCTGCCCAAGGGCAAGGTTGTCGGTGGAAGTTAGTGACTCAGGTTAAATCTAGTGATGAGTCTGTGGTTCAATCCAGGAGTAGCAGGAGTCAGGTTAAATCCAGGGCTCAACTCAGTAGTGACTCAGGTTAAATCCAGTGTTGAGTCTGTTGGTTAAATCCAGGAGCAGGTTAAATCCAGTCAATGCTCAAGTCGTTGGTTAAATCCAGGAGCAGGTTAAATCTAGTCAATGCTCAAGTCGTTGGTTAAATCCAGGAGCAGGTTAAATCCAGTGCTCAACTCAACGTTAAATCAGGACTCAACACATACACCCATGTGTCTGAGGACGCACCCAGTGTTCAACAGTCTGCGGAGGACCCAGCCGGGGACCCAGCGTACCCGGTTCAACAGTCTGGGGAGGACCCAGCAAGGCCCAACATTATCATGGGCAAACCAGGGGAACCCCTGCCCAAGATCAAGCTTTTCAAGAGGGAGAGACTTGCTGTTTATTTAAGATGGATGAGAGACTTTGATTATTAGGCCTATGTGAAGGTTGTGTATTCTGGCCAGGTTTCCCAGCGAAAGGACTTTGGTTATTACAAGTGAAAGGAATAGAACAATCCTAAAGTGGAAATGATTCCTTATTTGTTTAGCCTTGTTGAAGGGCATACTTTATGTTTCAGGTTATATGTTTATATCAAAGGACTCAAGGAAAACAATTGACATTGCAAAGAGACTTTATTTGGATGTGTTAAACACTCATCACTATTTAATCAAAGACTCAAGTTTACCGTATCATACTGTTCAAACTTAATTGTCCATTTATTGCAGCATTGTATATGGTGACCCTTCTTATCATTTAAACAAGGGGAGAGATGTAGTGTTTGACTAGAACCCCTCTGTACAACGCATCATGCCAAGGCGGGAACAGCCACACAGACCGCCGGATAGGGGCGCCATCTGGTAGTAAATAAAGACACTAGGACAATGGCGATGGGCGGCTAGACCGCGTGTACAATAGCTCCGACTTTGTTCCCTTATATACCACACTGAAGGTACATCTCAATGGTCAATTCAGGGTTTTATCATAATTGGCAAGCAAAAGAAACTTTAGCATGGTACATATATGGATAAGGGGGTATTGTGTGCATCATTACGTCTTTTTTTATTTTAATAAGCCAGCTTTTTTCCTCTGAAATTAGCGGTTTGGCTTATAGGTGGGGATTTATTTCATCAGATTAAAAACAAAACGATTTTTAAACCTCTGTTCTTTAGGCAGAATTTTTTTTCTCAAGTTGGGGGTTCAGCTTATAAGTGGGGTCGCCCTAATAGGGGTTTTACAGTATGTCTAGTAGGTGGTTTGGGGTATCCCCCCAAGAAAATGTGGAACTTTTAGAGGTCAGATAATGCATTCTGGTATATTTTGACCAGTCCGTAGACAATAAAATCTACTGAAGATAGATTACTATTTTTGAAATGTCTTAACATAATTGTAAATTGACAGTAAAGGGATATCATTATGCATATCACAACATAGCACCCCTAATGCGTAGGCCTACACAATGTGTTTCATATGTCAGAATGCCCCTGAACCCGCCCCCCTCCTACTGCTGTGTATTTGATGTAGGTTCAGATGAAACAATTGTATGGCCCCTTGAAATGATAATTACACAGGGAGCTGGTAGTTAGGCTCCGGTAATATTTGGGAGAAAAGTGTTGGAATTTTTTACTATTTTTGAGAAATTGCAGGTTCTTGATATATCTAGATCTGATTTAAATGACTGTTCCTCCCTTGATCTTACCTTTCCAACGATATATTATACATGGTATTCCCAATCATGCCATTGACATTCTGGTGGGGAATTCGCCAGTCTGGCGAATTCCATGGGAGATGGGTTCGCCAGATTGAGTTATAAATCGCCAATAGCGATCTGGCGAACGGCTAGCGCGAACCCTGCCTGGACCTGGACCAAAAGGCCCGAGAAGGTGCTTCCAGTCTGGTTAGGCGCTTCATGGTGGCTACATTTACCGTGGTGGCGTTAAAATCTTACCACCATTTAAGCAAGGTCTAGGACCCCCGCCGCCGGACACCCAAAATCTCTCTATAAAAGGACTCATGTAAGCGCTGGTCCCTGTATAAGACCAGTGCAGGGGTAATAGGGACTTGAAATAGATAAGCGTAGCGGGCCATTACGGTATTCGTCAATGCATAATGTATGTTAAATTATTTTATCCCAAAGCTATGGTAATGGATAAAACCAAAAACAATTAACGCTAAATGATATAGGAATAAAGGCAAAAGCAAGGGAAATCCCCAGGTCATGGGAACCGCCAAATCCAAAGGAATTGGTGATGTCAAAAGCAATGGGCAATGCCGAAATCAATGGGAACCAGCAAAGCCAAAAACACTATGGAAAAGCAAAATCAGAAGGAGAATTATTGTAAGAACCTGAACAATTGGAGTCAGAAATCCAATCTTCAGAATGACAAGGGATCCTTTCCCCCTGTCCATAAAACCCTCTTAATTGCCCCTGGGAGCTTCAAATTAGTCCTGTTTGTGGTCCCAATTCGTCCCTTTACTCTCCTGTCTCCGCCCACCACATTTTTCAGGCAGTAACTTTTGCCTTTGTGCTGCTTTTGTCAAAGGGCCCCGTGGTGTGCGGCCCCGCATGGGTCGGGCGGCGGGTGAGACAATGTGTGTTTGAGATAATTATTTTGTGTTGACAGTTTAAGGCATCATTATTTGTACGAGTATTACCCTAGTTACATGAGGATTACCCTAGTTACTGCTGAGTCACACCCAGGGTGAACCTGCAGTAACCAAGAGCCAAAAGTCGTCTGCTCAAAACAAATTCTACTGTGGGTGATAAAAGGGGAGTCCCAATGTTAAACTTTCTACACTGTGGGTGATAATAGGGGAGTTCCAATGTTAAACTTTTTAAACTGTGGGTGATAATAGGGTCATTCCAGTGCTAAACCTTCATGGAAAGAGATACGGAGATCTATTAGTCTTCTGACTTACACTTTGGGTGATAATAAGGGATTTCCAATTCTGATTAGGCTAAAGTCCGCGACTCACATTTTCCGCCAAAGACTAGTCAGACTACAGGATCTCCAGTTTTCTATTTTGACTACAAGATTCCCAGCGGTACATGGTGTGTTGACATTTTCCATGGTTTCTGAATTGAAATGCCAAGTCTTTGGCTGCTGAAAATAACCTTTCCCTGCACGTGACCTGATTGAATCTGTCATGACACAAACAAAACCAGCTCCATTTTGGGGAATACCTCATGAGGAGTCTGAGAGGAATAGTGGGCAGGCTACTGCAGTTTGTGAGTTACAGGTATTAACCCTTTAAGTGCAGCAATGTGCCTTAGGGAGTGATCATTTTTTTAACAACAGGGGGGGGGGGTAATGGGTTTGGGGGGGGGGGGGCAAAACCAATTTGGACCTCTTGACCAGGGGGGGGGGCAGAAAAATTTGGACCCCTCTTGGGGGGGGGTCAAAATAATTTAACCTATTTTGAGCCCAAAAGCCCACGCGTAACTATGCCTCAAAGGGCCCGCGCGCGAGCCGATTTTTGGCCGTAAGGGGGGAGGGTAAAAATTTTGACCCCTCGACGGGGGGGGGTGTAAAAAATTTCGTTAAAAAATGATCACTCCCTTAATGCTGCTTATGCACCATGTCCTTCTATCATCATGTATGATGCAGCCATAGCAAATGACACATGAGTTTAACCAACACTCATTGATACTCCTAGTTTATGTACCATCTCCATTGAAAGTGGAACTGATAATTACTCATTGATAATATCACCGCTACTTGCCTCCAACAACATTCGGGTTGGCAACACCATATTCCTGTGTATCTATGTGTCTAAATTTATTTACATATGTATGTACATAGTTGTATCAATTTCAACTGCTGAAAATCGCAGTGAGAGCCGCGATTTGGATTGAATAAAAAATCTTACAATCTTACAACTATCCATCGACATGATGCACCAATGCAGCACCGGCAAGTAATTCATCTACTCGCCAGGGCGGCATTGTTGTATCAATACAGCAAATGCACCTAAACCTTGAGGCATCATGCTGTCCTTAAAGGGTTAAGCACAGTAAGTGATATTTAGCAGGACAGCAGAGATATGACAAGCAGTGTGAATCCCCTCTGCAGGTGTTGGGCCGAGAGGCGGCAGGTAAAAACACAGCAGAGAAGACGTCTTTATAACCAGAATAGCTGACCGCTTTAAACACACTGATATTTTAAGTGCTACTCCCAGGCCGACCCAGCGTCAAAATGGGTCGCAGGCACCCGCGTTTGTTTATGGTGTATTTATTTGACTTTTCCGCCTTCTTCATAAGGTTAGGTTTGAAGTGTCCTTAAAAGGCGGCCTTATATTGACATTATCCACCATGTTACCGAGTCTTTAAATTTAAATTTTTGTGTTCATTTTTCTTAAAGATATCATCCTGTGCTGCATGGGGCAGCACAGCATGAAATCTACAATTACCTTTCTCTCTACTTCTATCCCCCACTTTGTAACGTATATGGTAAATATATTGTATTGTATACAAGGCTTCTGTAAGTGTAAAACTGTAAGGAAAATATAATGTTATATTATATAATCTGCCTCAAGTGTACTAGGATATATGATGCTACTAACGTAGCATAACATTCCAAATTATGTGCTAACCAACTTTATTTAACTAACTAATACAGAGGTAGTGGGGCTGTCCCTTACAAACAGGGACAGTACCACATCCTATAAATGCCAAAAGTGCATTTAATTATTGCTTCATATGCTGGCACTAGCTGCTACTTGCTGTGGAATACAATAACACATTCTAGAAGGATACTGTATTACCTCAGGATAATCAGAAATAAAATATCAATCAATCAATCAATCTGGTGGCAGTCAGTCGGTGTGTGCCAGTCTGAGGTCTGAGAGGCAGCACAGGACACACAGGGGAACTTGCAGGGTTCCCACCTCTCAGTTTAAAGTCAGTTTTGCTTTAAAATTCAGTTAAATGTCAGTTAAAAGAAAATTGTCAGACGTTGTCGGTTAATTTCCAGATTTTTGAGAAAATGTCAGTTAAAAAAACTATTTTCAGTGAAATGTACAGAATGCACAATTCAATTTTTAGATTTAGAAAATAAAATATCTTTGTCTGATTATACGCAAAATCTGAGTTTTCCGCGGAATTTGTGGTACTAAGTTGTCAGCTATTGAATATTCATGGCAAATAAAGAGATGTAGTCAGGTGTGAAGTCAGAGACCCACACTAAGAAGACTACCCTAAGGATGGTGAGGTTACAGAGGCATTCACTGATAAACTGACATTCCTGACACTTGCTACTGCCTTGATTGCAATTTACTGCAGTGAACTAGAGACACCCAGGTTTGCTTAGATTATATTTTTATTTACTAAAATAGTGAGCAGTCACACTATTTAACAAAAGCGATATAGACAAAGATCCATGAGTTTTGGTCTGTTCAAAGCTTATTTGACGTATTCACTATGGGGCCGTATTCCACACGGCCGTAAAATGGCTTCTTCTACGCCCTACAAATGTGAACAAACCACCATTTAGATGACATCACAGTGCCATAACATACGGCCATGGGATACACAATGGGAAGGCAAACTACAGGTCCTAGGTTAAAACAATGGCTCTCTGAGTGACTTACGACAGTTAGGTTTTACAGACATCCACAGATGAGTATAAACATGGCGGCTGGGTGGGGGAGCGTAGTGTCGGTTAATAAAGGAGGTGTGAGCAGCCTTACTAGGTTGGTACTGCTGTATGGGCCACAACACAGGGGGTGAATATTCAGTATGGTCAGGAGATTCCTGCAGGGGGTGCATTATATTAACCCTGTAAGCACAGCATGATGCCGCTCATGTTGCAGAAATGCAGCTCTGGTGAGTAACTCGCTGGCAGTGCACTGAAGAATCGTGCCGACGCAGCTAACTCTTTGTCAGGGTGTCAACTCTTGGAGGGTCGTCATAATGCATGAATGCAGCCCTGACAAGTAACTCGCCAGTGCTTAATTCAAGCATCATGCTGACCTTACAGGGTTTAGACCAAAGGTGTGGCATGATAGACCAGTGCAGCAGCGGCCAGTTACTCGCTGAGGCTGCAGTGGTGCAGCATGACGGCATGTCTTTTAGCTGTCCTTAAAGGGTTCCTACAATGGTACACATTGTTGTGTCAGGCTGTGTGATTTAGAACCACAGTGGGCCCATGTAGGGAGTTAGTGAGAGCCCCCAGAGCTGTGTGCCCATACGGAGGGGACATTAGGGGCTGGGACCGCAGGACAGACACCTCATCCATCCATGTCACCCCTATTGTGTGCCCATCTTGGGCTGCCACGTATGGGGGACCCATCTACACAATTGAGGCAACACAGCCGTAACCAAGGAGCACATTGAGGCACACAGCCGTAACCAAGGAGCACATTGAGGCACACAGCCGTAACCAAGAAGCACATTGAGGCACACTGCTGTAACCAAGGAGTACATTGAGGCACACAGCGGTAACCAAGGAGCACATCGAGGCACACAGCGGTAACCAAGGAGCACATTTAGGCACACAGCGGTAACCAAGGGGCACATTGAGACACACTACCGTAATCAAGGGGCACATTGAGGCACACAGCCGTAACCAAGGAGCACATTGAGACACACAGCCGTAACCAAGGAGCACATTGAGGCACACAGCCGTAACCAAGGGGCACATTGAGGCACACAGCCGTAACCAAGGAGCACATTGAGGCACACAGCGGTAACCAAGGAGCACATTGAGGCACACAGCGGTAACCAAGGAGCACATTGAGGCACACAGCGGTAACCAAGGAGCACATTGAGGCACACAGCGGTAACCAAGGAGCACATTGAGGCACACAGCGGTAACCAAGGAGCACATTGAGGCACACAGCGGTAACCAAGGAGCACATTGAGGCACACAGCCGTAACCAAGGAGCACATCGAGGCACACAGCGGTAACCAAGGAGCACATTGAGGCACACAGCGGTAACCAAGGAGCACATTGAGGCACACAGCCGTAACCAAGGAGCACATTGAGGCACACAGCCGTAACCAAGGAGCACATTGAGGCACACAGTCGTAACCAAGGAGTATTTCGAGGCACACAGCGGTAACCAAGGAGCACATTGAGGCACACAGCCGTAACCAAGGAGCACATTGAGGCACACTGCCGTAACCAAGGAGCACATTGAGGCACACAGTCGTAACCAAGGAGTATTTCGAGGCACACAGCCGTAACCAAGGAGTACATTGGCTATACACATATTTAAAAGACTGCTGGCGATATAAGTATACAGACCCAGTCATTAGGGAAGAGGGTGTTCTGACAAGATGGCGTGTCATAGTGAGATGAAATAAAGGCATTATGCGGCAGAGACAGTAAGTGGAGGGGGTGGTACTTAGCGGTCGGCCGTCTCTGGCCGGGTAAATACCAGATGAAGGACGGCACTAAACGTGTTACACATGTCCAGCAGACAGACGCTGATCGATACCCGACCGCCCCGCCCGCCCGGCCCGGTCCGTCTTGTCCGTGCTGTCCAGGATAACGAGGCATTCAAACACGTGTAAGGAAGTGTGGGCGAGCTGAGGGTAAGGAGGTAGTGGGGGGTAAGGAGCTAGTGTGGGGTAGGGAGCAGGTAGGGGCTGTAAGGGGGGGGGGTATAGGGGGTTAGGTGATGGACAACTTGAGCACTTTACCATATGACTGACACAATATCTACCATCTGTAGCTCTATATCTCCACATTGAAAGGCTTGTCCTGCTCATGCATAGAGGCAACTCCTGTAATCCAATCTGTGAGATAACACAATGGATAACACTGCCGTAATGCTTTCTGCCTCGCAGAGGGGAATGAGTTTGGCTGAGCGATCGACACTACTGGCCAATTGAAAGAAAAAATGTAACGGACATCGACAAGACTTTATCGTCAGAGGCTGGTCTAGGAGGCAATATATATATATATAGTCCTCACTGCAAGTGACCTGGGGAATAAGAGTCCAGTGCCTGTAATAGGCCAGTCCTATCCAGGGTGTCAATGATCGAAACCAGGAATTGCTACCGTTGCAGATAATATTGCAGAAATATCAGCAACAGTTGGCCCTAGTTGCCTTCCCTGCGTGGTAACTTGTTGATTCGCAGCTTTAGTATCATAACACTAAGACCCCCCCCCCCCCCCACATCCCCTACCCCCTACCTCCCCTCCCCCATTTCCCCCTCAGCCCGCTCCCCCAGGGCTCTTTGTACGCCTCAAATGTCACATGATCATCACGTGACCAGACAGCCCATCAAAGGGCGGCGGGAGGATCCGGGTTAGCGGCTATCCCATCATGCCGTGCAGGCACATGGAGGGCAGCGGGTGTCGGGATCCGGCAAACGCTGAGAGAAATGTAGCCGGGCTGCACTTAGCATGTTGGCTGGAGACATAGAGGCCTGTTATAATGTAATAGTGGTGGGCTGAGGCTTGATAGATCTCTGCGTGTTGGTCTGGTGCTATAGATAGGGAAGGTTTTGATGGTATATGTTGACAGTGTTGGGATGATGTTAGCTAATCGATGTTTATGTTGGTTTATCACCAAGTAACATCTGACCAGGGAATATGGTAAACTAGTTGAACATTTTGAAGTTTGAAGGTAACACTCAAAATGTAGCCCTGGCGAGTAACAGGCTGCATTCATACATCATGTTGGCCCTACAGTGTGGAAACGCTCCTGTAGGGTCGGCATGATGCACCAATGTAGCGGCTGTGTTTGCGCATCGTGATGACAAATATTGCCTTTTAGCGACATACTGTCTTTGAAGGGTTAAGAGTCTGTGACAACTGTACATCTACCGTGTATGATGTGAGATGTAAAAGGCCCATCAGTGTGATACATGTGTCAATGCTCCCCTACCACGCAGACTGAGTGCTTTAAATGTGTGCGGCAAACTAAAAAGAACCAGCGCCCACGGGGAGTCAGTCCAGCCGCCTTTCTCCACCGCCTACTTCGGCCTTCCTCCATTGGCCTCCTCTGGGTGGACAGTAAAATGGTCACATGACCCTGCTGCTGCCCCACGTGACCCAGCTGCCCCCACTTCCGGTCAGTGACCACTAGGTGGCAGCACTCACACCAGCAGATTTCTGGTCAGTAGGAGGCAGCACCAGCAGAGCCTCTATCTGATGACCACATAGCCTCAAACCTTGTGTTGGATAGCCTCAGAGTGGGCAGATAGTCTCAACGCTTGTGCTAGATCTCGATATGAGCAGATGAATTTTCTAGAAAGCCAGTGCTAGGAAGCCTCTAGATGTCGATATACCTTTATAGTCTCAAATCCTGTATATGTTAGCCTCAATGTGGACATATAGCCTCAAAACATGTGGTTGATACCTTCATTGTGGACACATAGCCTCGAAGCCTGTGCCAGGAGACAGATAGCCTCGTTGTGGTTATGTAGTGACGTCACGTGACTTCCTGTCCCGGGGGTGTGGAGCAGGAAGTGACGTCTATTGGCAGATTTATCCGCGACGCCTTGTCCCTGGTATCCCAGCATTCCTCAGTGTGTCTGTGGAAGGGGCGCGACGTGAAATACAGAAGCTGAAACAACCACCGACACGAATAGCCCTTTTAGCACATTTGTATATCATGCCACTCAGTCACCAGGATCCATGAATGCAGCCCGGGCAAGCAACTCACCCGGCCTGCAGTCATGTATTATAACCACTAGTCATATCTAGTGGAAAGCCGTGTGTAGGTGGCTTGGGGGGAGAAGAAGAGCACAGAGAGAAATAATGAATGGAGCAGTCTTTGCGAAAACTTTTTCATCCCACAGGACATTTGGTCCAGCAGGTTTTCGATGTTGCAGGACCGGCTACATTTTTGAAGGACCGGCTAGCAACATATTTGATGAAATATGCATTTTTGATTATAAAATAGTATTGTGCATTATATTTGTAATAATTATGGCCAGATCGGGATAAATACATTGTTTTACACAGAGTTTTGTTTCAGGTTACATGGGAAGAAAGACTCTAGGGTCGGTAGGTCGGATTTTTTTTTTTTTTTTTTTTACTTTTTTTTTTTTCAACTTCCCCTCTAAAATTGACCCAAAAAGTCTAAAAATGGAGAGATTTTTTTCCAAACCTAAAATTGACCCCAAAAAGTCTAAAAATATATAAATTTCTTCAAAATTGCAAAAAAACGTAGGGTCGCCCCAGTTTAGATAAAGTCGGTCGGGTGACCTGAAACAAACCTCTTTTTTTTGGCCTTAGCAGGACATTGCCACTGTCCTGCATGCTTTCGCAAAGACTGATGGAGGACACAAATAAGCATAGACTGGGGTCCCTTGATGGGGGAGGCCACCAATGGGGGAAGTCCAATCTTAATTTAAAGAAATGCCCCATGTCCTATGTCACTATCTATATTTTCCTCATGTCCCATGTCACTAAGGCCCAAAATGGCCCATATCACTGTGTCGAATTTAAGGGTCTAGGACCATTAGAAGCAGCTGAGTAGCTGTATGAACAAAGTGCCAGAGTAAGCTGAGGCCTCCACATGACTTGCACATTGTCAGGATGACTTAAAAGATTCAAGTAGGAATATCACAAATATTCTGGTCAAACTTGTTAAAAAGAAATTACTTAATACTCAGGCCACTGGTATAAATAGTAGCCGACCCTGCTGCAGCGGAGTACCTGTATGAACAGAGGCCAGAGTAAGCAGAGGTCTATAGATGACTGGGAGTGGTAGGTGGGTACCGTAAATGTGTGCATATAAGCCGCACCCAGACCTTTGTCCAATCCTATAAGCCGCATTGGCCATTTTATTAAGGTGACTTTAGTACTAAACCATAGTGGCAAAAACTTGTGTATAAGCCGCACCCTGACTCTGTGCCGATCCTATAATCTGCAATGGTGATCTTCTTTGCGTACAAGCTGCGGTGACACCTTCAGTGGGTTTAGTTCTATTTGTTGTTTGTCCTGTCATGTGTTTAGTCCTGTTATGTGTACCACCAACCATTGCCCTACCCCGTTAGGGGGATGGAGCCTCCATAACTCAATTGGGCTCCCCTTCCGGAAGTCCTACATAACAGTGTTGTCATTCAGGTGGTACAACTTCAAAATTTTCAATAGACAGTTTTCCTACTCTTTTCCTTGTAATTTTCTCCTCCTCTTGTCCCCTATGTCTCTCCTTTCTGGTTCTGGAGAATCCCCTGTTAGATAATATGAGTTTCTTCCTTTTGGCACAGCCTATAAATGGCGTTGTGTGCCTGTCTCCACCTTCTCATGGTGAGGGGCTTTAAAACGTACCAACCACAAGCTGCGGCCTGTACGCGAGAATTTACGGTAGGTGTGTGCCGGGTGGAAGGGGGGAGGAGGGTGAGGAGGGGGGGGTGTAGATATGATGCATGGGCGGGGTGAGCGGTGCATCATGGGGTACGCGGGGAGATAGGAGCGGGTAACAGCGACTTATCTCCGTGTAATAAAGACGGAGCGTCGCTTAACGCCCCGACACTAACTCATCCTGACGGCACCGTAATGGACGCTCTGTGACGTCATACACTGACGTCATGACGGCGGAATGACGTCATACAAGGAGATTCACCAGTTCATATGATACAGCGACTTGGTTCTTTTCCTTGCTGAATCATGTCGTTCCCTTTAGTCCATGATTGGTTTCTGTGTTGATACCACTTAGATGGTCTGTATTTACTTGTTCCCTGTTGGTTAGATAAAAAGGAGCCTGTAAAACTGCATGATGAATAATGATGTGACATTGTAAGAACTCATGATCCAATAAAACCCCTGTTAGGCTTCTAGGATTTGAGGCTAATATGCGAGGTAGGCTTATACGCGAGAATTGTTGGTAATTGAGAGACCCTGGGTTGAGCCTAGATGTTGCCTGCACACTTGGCAAGATTCAAACCAGATACAAAGTCAGCAAAGATGCAACACACCACTACGGTTTTACTGAAGAGCAGTCAGACCTGGCCAGACACTCAGAATAAGGAGATAGAGTCTGAGTGGGGGTAGGTGTGAGTGACGGGTGTGACAGGCGGCCCGGGGGGTGCAGGTACTCAGTGTAGTGTGTGTGTGGGGGGGGGGGGGCTGTTGCGTCTCCTTTATAGCTGGGCAGCACACCATCAAAGGTCAACTCAGATTATCATGGACAAATGTGAAGAATTACATACAATGCAAACTCATGCCTGTAGGATCATAACAATAATAAGATGCCATCATAAACCCGAGTTCTGAATCGAGTTGTTTTGTAATTACATTTAGAAAATCTCCAAAAATAAATACAGTCAACCCTCACTTCATCGAACATTTACTTCCTCAGACATCCTCAATTGTATTTGGACTTAATTCCTCGGATAATTTGCTTCCTCAGATATTTTTCCTTGCATTTCCCAAATTAGAGGAAGTTAGGGCCGACTGTACAATGTTGTCATGTAGTTTGACCTTCAGTTTGATTTACATCTACTCCTGTTAATTACATACATTATATACTGCCATGTGACTATAACATGTGTTTGTTATGTTGCAGGTAAGTGGCTTCCTGGTACATATATCCATACCGTGGTGGTGTACTGGTGAGTAGCAGCATATGCCATAGGTTTGTTTCAGGTCACCCGACCGACCCTATCAAAACACTTTCATGCTTAGAAAAAGAGTTTTTAAAAAAAGAAAAAAAATCCTAAATTTTCTGCCCATGTTACCTAAAACAAATCTCTTTTTTTTTGGCCATACAGTACCTGTGGAGGGACGAGTAGCAGTTTGATTTGATTTGAGTTTCATTTATTTATCCTGGCAAGGATGCATGGTCTAGTAGACCGTGTTATACAAAGAGCAGCATTTGTTCCGATGAGCGGAGGTAATAAAAGGCAATTAAGCCCTTATAACACTTTGTATAACAGGAAAATGCGCATTAAGTAGCTGTTAGTAGTAGTAAGTAATATGGGATGAGGGCTTTGTACCAGGCTAGATGCACATGTATAGTAGGATACCACTACAGCAACATCTCGTCATAAGGAGGGCATTGGGGCAGAGGAGGTAAACAGCACCCTTTGGGCCTATTGGAAGTCAGAAGAACTAATGATTCCCTGTGCCTTTTGTGGCATGGCACAGGTGAGCAAAGAACTTTGCTAACAGCACTGCAATGCCACCCTGTGCAGATGATAGAAACTAGTTTGTTATATAAATGTACTGGAAATTACACATCACACTTGTAGTTATAGTATCATAGATCTCGCCTAAAAACCTCCGGTCTCCCTTGGGTCTCGCTCACTTTTCTATGACAGCATATATCAGTATGTCCATTGCTAATATTAGATTTGATAGAGGGCCCCTGAATAGTGTGTAGGACCTTCTCAAAGATAGCTAACTGTGTACTTTCAGAGGACCAATTTCCAAATGGGATTCCTGTATATTCCTGCATGTATATCTGTCAAAAGTGTATCAGACACACTTATTATCAGATGTGGTATTATTGCAGTGCAGTGAAATATATATGTATATTGACACGGAAAAATTTTGGTCCACAAGACCAACTTTAGTTCACATGTTTCTCACCCCATGTCCTCGCGCTGTTCCCCTCCTCTGGCCTTGGGGCCAGACCGTGTACAGTGGAATCTTGCTATAAGAAGGACTGAAGCATGGAACTCGTTGTTTTAGGAGCACATTTCCATGGTCCCAATCAGTAGTAGGAGGTAGTATATAGGATGTGGGCATTGCACCAGGCAACATGTACAGTAGCATACCACTACAGTTAGATTTTGTTATAAGGAGGACCTTAGGACCAGCCCTCTTCATCATTTACACCCAATATCCTACCCAGAGTATCACTCTAGATAACGCTACAAAGCCTATACACAGGTTCAATGGGCCTATCAATGCCCCTACACCAGCATGGGGCCTGACCATTACACCTGCACTGGCTGACACTGAGTGAATAGGTTGAATAGGTCATATTTTAGTGAGTCAGCAGATTCCCATTGAAATGGGTAAGTCTATGTAAATGTAACTTATCCGACAACCGAGGTTGCAGGTTCCTTGTTAGGGGGCACCACCAACCAATGAGATCACTCCCTGGGCTTCACTGCGGAATTCTTAGGGGGTATTATGTAACAGCTTGTACCCATTGTGAGTGCTGTATCAGTGCTTATCTCGCCAGTTACCAGATCCAGCAATGGACGCCCGCATAAGGCATCCAGCTACCTCAGTATATAGGGCCTAGTCGGGACTGTAGCTGGTTGCGGCGACCCACACAGATAAGAGCTGATAAGACTGTTACTAGCCTGTCCCCTGTTTGTCCCCTAAGTGTACCCACCATGGTATGTCTTATCAGTGGATTTAACCTCAACCAGCGAAATTTAAAATGGCGGACCCACTGGGCATAGCTCCAGATTCCTATAGCATCACCCTACATGTAAATCTAACAGAATGAGAGACAATGAAGGTTACAGTATTGGGTATAGGTACAGCAGGAAGTGCAATAGAGGTATTCCTGGGTAGCAGGATGCGTTATGCAGGCAGCCATTGCTTGATCTGGTACTCAGCGAGATAAGCTTAGCATTGATAACAGCATCACAATGGGTACCAGGTGTTACATAATGCACCCTCAGAATTCAGGGAGTTATCTTATTGGTTGATGATTCATCTGGCTACACGCCTATAATAGGGGTATAATAGTGCTGAATAAGTAGGTCACTACTTCTGGCAGACTGTGTGTGAAGGGGGGGGGTGTGAAGGGGGGGGGAGTAGGTGGTCGAGATGGGGGTGGGTTGGTCGTGTGGGGTGGGGGGATTAGCGGGTTGAGGTACGGGTCGTTAGTCGCGCCTACAGGATTAAAGACCTTCCACCACCGCCCCCTTAATACTCAGTGTCAGTCCACCCGGGGACCGCTGCCACCACAAGATAAGGGTCCTGGTGGTACCACATCCTCTCCTGGTCAAGTCCTTTTTATTTTGGCATAGCCTCTAAATGCTGAACATTGTATGCCTGTCTAAACCCGCAAGGGTTTGGGCTTTTAACAAGAACACTGTGTCAGTCCAGACAGGGCTACGGTTGCTCTGTGTCAATCTGGCCGGAGGCGGCTGCCACCATGTGTTAAGGGCCCTGGTGGTACCACAGCCATTTTGTACCTGGTACCATCCCGCACCATGGAGTTGGGAGTATACTGAATCTAGCTCAACCTGCCGAGGCCCACAAAGGGCCTGGCTAATGAGTTCACCATATGTGGTCCTGTGCTAAAGTCAGTAGTGGTAACGGTTATATTAGAGGCCAATTGACACCTACAGGAAGAAGCCTCCCCCCCCCTCATATCTTTGGAGTGTAGAACTGTGGCCAGTATGTAAGGGTTATGAGGGGGAGCAAGAGGGTGACCTGCTCTAATGGCTGTTGTAAAACCACATCCAAGATTGGGGGATGGGGTTATAGGGTCCCCAGCATAGTTTAATTGATACTTTAATGGATACTGATATATTACATAATGACCTCACAGTCAGGGGCCTCGCCAGGATGAGCTAGGTTAAGTATAGCAAACTGCTAAGAATACATGGTCAAAGATCAAATTGGGCCAAGCGTTACTTTCATAGGGAATTTCTACAACATGGCAGGGGTACCGTCCAGACCTTGCACCCCAGCAGCAGGGACTAGTTGTTGGATGATTGATGGTAGAATGATACCCCATGTGTGGTGTGTGTGTGTGTGTGTGTGTCGGGGGGGCGACACTCGCAGTGACTGTGGCCCTCCCCAGGCGCGCACGGCCGGGTGATATTGGGGGTAATAAGCCCCTATTATCACCCTTTGATGAGTCGGCAAGACGTATTGATTCATGGGGTGCCAGGAACCAGCATAGAACCAGCGTGGACTAGAGGCTGGCTGTTCACATGTACCTCCAGGAGAACCGACTGGTGTAGGCCTCTAGTGTAGCGCAGCCATCTTAGATGTAATACATCTAAGCCACGACTCAACAGGAGCGCTTTCTTCTCTGTTTCTCCCATTTTGTCCCATATTAACATTGCCTCCTGCCAAAAGCATTGGAAGTTCAGAAATTCACTTACTCATCCAATGATATGCACTCAGTTTAAAAATGAAAAAAAATGATGCCATTTTTGAAGCAAACCCTGGTTGTATAACTATGAATCTTTGCATTAAAGGTCCCTCAAAAAGGTAACCACTGTGTATAATCGTTGTTAGAAGTGTCAATTAACTAAGGCATTTGATTTCCTCAAACCGTGGGAGTAACAATTCATCTGGTTGGCCCAGGTATCTTGGTCAGGAATGCCTTGCACTCTGCAGGGTCACTGCATGTCTTAGCACAGAGGGCCAGTGTATGTGTGATGCCACTTCCAGGTAGGTAACCTCCTACAAAGATGTCTGCTGGTCCATAGACTGATACTTAGTTTGTGTGGCTCCACCTAGTGAATTACTGTCTGTATTATAGCCCTCTAACTAGTGTAGACATGTTCCTGCAACCAATCTGTGTACACTGACACAGGCCATCAGGTCCGCTTCCGGTTCTGCTCTCGCCTTTTCGCTTGTTCCTTGCAAGCTATGCTGTGTGTGTGTCTGGTCACTGCCTTAGTCGCACATGAGATTCCGAGCTCACTACCAACATGGCCGCCCATACGGAGAAAACCGAAATGTCGCTATAGACATGGTGTGGCTAGCGCTGCACCAGCAGGACCTTCAGAGATGCCACTTTTCCTACTTTTGCGGGAATTCCTACTTTTTTGCTGAAGTTTCTGTATTGATTTGAATTCATTTCCTACAGAAAATTGCCAAAACATTAGAATTTCCTCCTTTTTCTGTATGGGAGAGCGGCAATTCTGGACCTTACCCTGAGTAGGGGTGTGTGACTGGAAGGGTAGCAGCCCGGTGTGTATAGTCAAGACCGGAGAATTTGGCGAAGCCGTCAAAGAGACTTAACTGATAAAACTTAATTGATAAAACTGCAGGAGGTCATTAGGAGAGTGTAACCCTTCCAGGAGGGAGTACCCCTAAATGTCCTGTGGTAATCTTTATCACCTCCAGGGTCCACTATCTCTCATAAATGACCACTGTAAACCTGTGATGTCTGAGAGTGTGATTGTCAGAATAGGGTGAGTTGCTCTTAAATGAACATTTAAATGGGCTGTTTACAAGCTGTGAGGTGATGGTATCTAACACCTAAAATTGAGGATTACGACATCTCAGAGGGGAGTCTCGCCAAATTCTCCGGTCTTGACTATAGCGCGGTCTGAATAAGCCCGGCTGCTGGTCATGGAGAGGAGAGGAGAATTTAAACGGACAGGGCGGGGAGTGGGTGATGGGGGGGGGGGGGGGGGGTAGCGGCTTTATGTCGGGTACTGGAGTAGCCCTGGACTCAGCACCGTGTACTCACTCTCAAGTCTTGTCACTCACGTACTCCACTCCTTACTAAGTGCCTGGGGTTTAACTCTTTAACCCTTTTGGGGGGGGGGGGCATTATGCCTTAATGCATCATGCCCTTGGTCGTCATGATGCTTGAATGCAGCCCTGGCGAGTTACTGGCGAGTAACTCTCCAGGGCCGCATTCAAGTATCATGCTGACCCTACAGGGTTGAGGCACTCCCTAAGGGTCGGCATGATGTATTGATGCAGCGCCACTGAGTTACTCGCTGGGGCAACATTGATGCATCATGAAGACAACTGTCATCTTTTAGCGAGATCTGACCTTTTAGGTTTTAAATGATTTTATTGCCATAATCACAGGATACACAAGTGGTAGTAATGACAATAATGATGATACCTGGTTTAACAATATATCTCACATTTGGTAACACAATTTGATGATATAAAGATGGGTATGTACAAGTTGATATAAAGATGAGTAATAGATGTCAACATTATTTTGGTGCACTTGTGCACCTCTTGCGTTCGGACGTCTCACAGATTTCAAATAACACATGTATTAACAACAACATATTATGCAGTGGAACAGAAATAAAGTAAAGTAAAGTGAGCTACTCTTGGAAAGACATTTGCCATTTCAGCCTTATAGACAGGTGATATGGCAGAGATTTTCATGAAGATCAGATGAGGCAGGGTCATATTAGCTTGGCACATCAAAGAAGACTCAAAGAAGACTCAAAGAAGAAGACTCGACATGATATGTAGGTCATCACAGCATCAAGCAGGTGTTCATATTTAGTATTTACGTTGCATATAGGTTGCTTTTTATCGTGTCATATCATTACTGGAGTACCACACACACATATTTACAAGGATTTGATTAGTGCTATCTTGACAACAGCTCTTAATCCAGTCCGTTGTAGATGAGATGAGGAAATGTTTCAGCATAGCGTTAGGTATTCAAAATGATCAAACAGGGGTCAGAGTTTAGAGTTAAGCATTTAGTGATCGCGATTAGTGCTATCATTACAACAGCTCATAATCTTGTCTCACCAAGCACAAAATTTCTAATAAATATATGCCTATCCATACCAATAACACTTACTCTCATACAAAAAAATCTGATTTGCTCCAATCATTACAACTAGTGCAACCAGGTGGTGTATCAGATGAAAGAATTATTAGCCCACCAAGAAGTGCATTTACTGTTCATCATCACTTAGCCGGTCAGTAGGTTCGGGCTTTTAGTGCGCAAGTCTTTTATGGATCTTATCCTTTTCTTGAACTGATGTTTGCTGATACTGTTCTGGTACCAGTCTCCCAGATTATCCCACAACTGTACTCCTCGGGAGATTGGAGATTTACGGAAACCAGCACTCCTAGATCTTGGGATCTTAAACCTTATTTGGTGTTGTGATCTTGTTACTTGACTGCGCTCCCTCTTATCAAGGCATTCATCCACCTTAGAAAGTTTATACATGTATGTCAGCAATAGTTCCTGTCTCCTTCTTTCAAGTTTGGGTACTTCTGACCTGCTATATAGGTCATCCTCGTCATGGAACTTGCCTTTATAACACAATCTTAAACCCCTTAGCTGGAGTCTATCCAATTTCTTCAATAAGCCTCCATTCGCCCCCTCTTGAGCAAAGCTGGCATAATCAAATACACTCATAACAGTAGATTTGTAAACCATCACACAATTATTATCACTCAATAAATGATTGAATCTACCAAATCTGAATAACTTATGATTCACTCGGACACTAAGGTCCTTTATGGCAGGCTCAAAGCTTAAACTAGAATCTATCTTCAAACCTAGATAAGTATAACAAGACAAAGTCTCTATTACGGAACCATTCATGTAGAACAATCGTCTTTTTGTGGCTTTGAGCTTGTTTGTTGAACCATACCAAACAACCTTGGTTTTATCAGTGTTGACCGTCAATCTTTTGGAGGTGCACCAGGCATGAACACTGGACAAGGTGCTTTGTAACCTACTTTGCACTAAGTCAATTTTGTTATTAGAGGCATACATCACAATATCATCAGCATACATAAAATACTTACTAGAGCCCATTACATGCCTGACGTCATCAATATACAAGATGAACAGTAGGGGTCCTAGAACGGAACCCTGTGGTACTCCATATTCGACAGTGGCAAGGTCAGAAACATAGGATCCTATTTTAGTATATTGTTTCCTTCCACACAGATAAGACATTAGCCAGTTCAACACAGCATCGTGTAGCCCAAGACGACCCAAGACTTCTATCAAATAAGCATGACTGACCGAGTCAAACGCCTTTTTCAGGTCGAGATAACAGGCCCCAGTTAGGTGGCCCCTATCCCTGTTTTCATATATTTCATTTAGAAATTCAAAAATCGCATCTCCAGTACCCCGGCCAGATCTATAGCCATATTGTTTATCAGACAAGATGTTATCTTTATCCAAGATAGCAGTTAAGTGGATATGCATCAACTTTTCCGCAATCTTGGATGGCACAGGTAGGAGTGAAATTGGACGCCAATTTGTTATCATTTTTAAATTACCATTTTTCGGAATAGGATTGACCCTGGCAACTTTCCAGATGTCAGGGTAAATTCCTGTGTCAAAACTCATTTGATAGATAGTAGTCAATTGGTCTAGGCAGAACAACAAAGCAGTCTTCAAAATATCACAACGTATCCCCTCTATACCAGAGGTCTTATTTACATTAATTTCATTTACCAGGATTTCTACGACCTCAATATTAACTCTGATATTGCTGCTTGTAGCCGGGACAGGCTCATCAAATACAACTTTTTCCGGGACACCACGAGCAGTTATGTCACCTGACAGTACCTCACCAATGCTTGAAAAATAAGTATTTAAATAATCGACAGACTCTTGGTTTGTCTTTATAAAACCGTCATTACCAATTAAGACTGGTGGTTGGACATCGACCTCAGGTTTAAGCACACTATTTATAATCCTCCAACATTTTTTAGGATCTTTTTTTGTATCCTCCAAAGAGGCTCTCACCAAACTTGACTTGGACGATTCTATAGCTCTATTAATTTTACAGCGTAACAATCGGGCCTTTACTAAATAGGGCTCTCGGCGTGTTTTTAGGAACAGGTCCACATTATCCTCCCTTTCCCTGATCATTCCCAGTATGTCATTAGTCATCCACTTGTTCCTCTTATCCACAACCTCAATATCATGCCAAGGGCAGTAAGTATCCAGGAATGCAGTTATTAGATCTTGGATGAAGGACCAAGCATCGTCCGGATTATTTAGCTCATAGAAACAGTCCCAGTCTCCACAACACAACCAGTCTTTAAAAAGTTCTTCATCATAACTCTTATAATTTCTTACTTTAATCAGTTTCTTTTTGTATTCTACCTTTACTTTGGTTTTAACGCAAAAAACTGGTAGGTGATCACTTACTAAAAAATTCAATACACCAGAATGAATGTCCTTGTTGAAATTTGTGAGTATGTTATCCAAACATGAAATAGTTTTGGAATATGGTCGTGTACATTGGTGGATCAGCTTGTGGTAACCTTCAAACCTACACATATCAGTTAACCTAATGGATGAAGGACCATTTTCACGCAAACAATTTATGTTAATGTCACCCAGGAACCATTGCTCCGACCTCTCCCTAGCGGACAATTTCATTAGACGCAGTAGGTGTTCAAAAAAAATTTCCATTTTTCCTGAAGGGGGGCGATACATAGTCACAATTTGCATCATTGGTTGGTCCTTAAGCTTTACATCAATGACAAAGCACTCAACATGATAATTACACACATTTAGATCCTTGCGGACCACAATGTCAGCTTCCAAGTCATCACGTACATAGACCATGATTCCACCACCTTTTGATCGTTTCCGATCCTGTCTAAACATTTTCATGCCATCCCAACCTATTAGGTCATCATCGTATTCATCATGTAGCCAGGTCTCACTCATTGTGACTATATCAGTCCCGTCTAATTGGTCAAAAATGTCATGCCTCTTTTTGAACATGCTCCTCGTATTTGCATGTACCAACTTCAGACCCCTCATCCTCAAAAAATCAACAACCCGGGTGGTAGTCATTTCTTACACAAAGGTAGCTCACAACTTACAAACAAAGTACACAATAAAATATACAATTAATATATAAAAAAGGCCAAAAGGGGCGGTCCCTGGTTTAATACAACCTGGGGACCTGATAAACTCCTGGTGGGTTTCCCAACTTAATGTCCACCAGGAGCTTTTTGTGACAGGCAGTGACGTATGGAGTACAGAAAAAGAAATATGAGATACTACAATCTGCACTAAATCCCTTCAAGCTTATTTACCGGTAGTCCAATAAGCTAAGTCAAGTTTAGTTTAAATCAATGCACATTATCATGAAAAAATCAACAAACGTTTAACTAATTTAATAATAATAATATGACAATAATGACAATAATAATAATGACAATAACCAAACCCCCCCCCCCCTCCGCGCATGACATGACCACTCGAATGACAGGGTGGTGAGTCAAACAGCTTGACTCGTGCCTTAATGAACAGCTCAGTCTGAATATGTATAAACGTAAACATCTTACACAGTATATGCAGCATAAACAGAATAGACAGCATCAATGATCTATGATCTCTACCAGTAGGTTTTATGAATGAACACAACTAGTACCATTTGGTTTTGATATACACAACATATTGCACATGGTTTCAACTGGGTTACATGACATGAAAGCTTCAATGTTTGATTAAATCATACGTATACCGGTACAAATTTAAGCCGAATCAAGCCACAACCCCCGGGTGTTATCATTACAACAACTCCCAGGTTTTGTGTTTGCACGATGTCATCTTCATATCAGACGATGATGTGCTCGTCGATGTGCTTGAAATCCAAGTTTATGATTAAACATATGGAGGCAAGGCATACAAACTTTATGACTTCATGCTGCTCATTATATATACTTTAGAAACTTTAAGTTTAATACTCATTACATACTGCTAATTCTTACTATTATCTTCAATTATCAACGTTCATTGAAAAGTTATATAAAAATATGGTTTTACACTTTAAATCTACATATGATACAGGGTCAAGTGGTGTCCAGGTACAGGGTTAATTATTAAATATTCACCTATTTATTAACGCTCATTTAAAAGGTGATATCGATATATATTTTGCTTTTAAATCTATAAATGGTACAGGGTTAGATGATGTCCCAATATAAGGTTAAATTACTAGTACTGGCAAGGCAATGGCAAGCAGGCCTTATACTTACCATAACGGTGACATTCAATCAGGTGACAGGGTCCCACCACTGGTAGTAGGTCGCCACCACCAATTTGAAAACATAAGTAAATTGTTATCAACAAAAAAACCAAGCTGATGAGGAATCATATTAATAGTAATTAATATCATAACTAGCACGCCAGTCCAGTTCCAGCTCAATATTATCTTGAATTTATTTTATTAGTAAGTAACAGTGTTAGGGTTGATTTATGCCCTTCAATGTTATAGATAAAATTGGTTACTAGTGTTACCGGTATTTACCTGGCGTGTTGCTATAACAGGATCTAATTTGTAATGTGTTCACCAGTTGAGTAGGAAATTATTACGACTTCCAGTATCAATAGGGGACTGTATTAAATTTCACTAGATATGTATGTTTCTTATCATCTCGGTGACCTCATCAGTCACCCTGCTATCAGGATCATCATCATCATCTTCACTCTCTAGGATTAGATCATCATCATCTATGTCTGGTCCCTGCGCACCGGGGAACATTTTCTTGAGAACCTCCGCAATTTTGAAGGCAACCTCCTTTTGTTGAGTGTCATCAGTTGGGTGATTACCATCTCTCATTTTGTCAGGCCCATACTGACAGGTCATTCTACTTTTAGTAGCAGATCTCTTGCTGCCTTTACGCTTGTTGTTTCTATTTTTATGAAACACACGGTGTAGTTTAACTGTTGGGACCCCATTGAGGTGATTGATCAATTGTACATCCCCTTTTAACTTCTTGACAGTGTCATTAACCTTCTTTTGATCAGGATCAATGACCAGGGCCCCATTAAATTTCTTGAGATCCATTCCATATATAGTGGACACACTATACTGTGTTTCAGGATACATGTGGGTCAGGTCTCTGGTCATCTTACTGAGTCTAACTGATACTGCTGCACGAGCAGTGGCTGCATCCTGATGTTGAAAGAATATATTTCTCCTACCATGTATGTAAAGTTTGCCTGTGATATCACAGATTCCCACTATAAATATTACTGCATCATAAGGATTATTTTCCATTTTTTCAATAACCTTGATTTTTGTGACATTTATATTGTTATCAACAAAAAACCTTAAAGGGTTAATGATTGCATGGTGCCCTAATGTGCTTTTCATGCATCATGCCAACCTTTCAGGAGAACACCATCCTCGTCGGTTCAGCATAATGCATGAATGCAGCTCTTGCAAGTTACTCACCAGGGCTGCCCATAAAGGGCAGTACAATAATAGTTTAGACTTTAGAAACATGGCCGTACTGAGGCCCTACTGATGACAGCCTACTGAAACCCTGCTCCAGCCCCCCCCCCCCCCCCAATATTTGGACCGCTGATTGACAAGCAGAAGTGTCTTTAGAACTGGCAGGTCAATAAGTGCATCCACTGCAAAATAAAAAGGAAGGAGTATAATAGATATAGATATAGGGGCTATACTACAGTTTGACCAGTAATAGTGTTTCTAGCAGTCTTAGATTCTGTCAAATTTACATGTAGGATAATGCTATAATAGCAAGTAAACCCAACCTTTACATAGACTTGGCCTAACCACAGTGAATCTGCTATGGTGCCACTCCTACTGCCACTACTACTACTACTTCCACCGCATGCCTCCCTTCCCGAGAACCCTCGTTCCCCGCGCCTTTGGTTGGATGTAAATTGAGTCGAGCGGTTTTGTCGGCACGGAAGTCGGAAATGCCGCTGACGACGAAACTTGGCCTTCCACATGATTAGATGCGGTCTGTGGCTGCTTCCACTCTCCTCCCTGATGTTGTGAAGTAAACCCCACTCTCCTGCCTGAGGTGGGAAGTAAACTCTACTCGGCATTCACAGTAGTTCTAGATATAGACACCAGGGGGCTCACTGGGGGCTGTGATGACTGCATCAATGCGCTAAGAGCGGATGTCGCTAAAAGATGACATTTCTTGGAATGATGCACCAATGTAGCCCTGGTGAGTAACTCGCCGGTGTTGCATTCGTACAGCATGCCGACCCTTCGAGAGAATCTCTACCTTATAAGGTCAGCATGATGCTTGAATGCAGCCCTGGTGAGTTACTCAAGGCCATGATGCATTAAGGCATCATGCTGTCGACGTCCTTAAAGGGTCAATACTTCATGTGACTGGCGAGTAACTAACCGATCTTACTCGCACGGTTGCATCGCTGCATTCATGCAACATACAGACCCTATAGGCCACTAGCAAAATACAATTTAGACCAATGAATTAATTCCCTCCATTCACTGCAGAACTCTTAGGGTGCATTATGTGACAACTGGTACCCATTGTGATAGCTGTTATCAAGGGTTATCTCACCCGTACCAGCTTTAGTAATGGATGCGCCCACAACACAACCAGCTTGATCCCTATAGGCTTAATACAGTCCTCAAAACAGTATTCTGACCAAGAGTCTAAAGGGTTAAACCTTGTTGGTTGCCGCCAGAAGAGATCCCTGCAACAGACGCCTGATGAAGTTTGCTACTGCAATAAATTCTAGCATAGAGCAGCTGCTTTTACGGGACGAGTGCATTAGGCTATGGGGGCGGCCATCTTGGCTCAGAGAAATGCATTGTTGTTAGGCCCCGACTCCAGAACAGTGCACCATGGGTGAATTTCTTATCAGCACCTTTGTTCTAGGTGTGAGGAGAGGGGATTAGCCTGGAGGGGAGGGGAAGGGAGGGGATTAGCCCCGACTACCTGAGGTACCAGGATGTGCTAGTCCCGTATACGCAGTCAGAACCAGCTTTAACTTAATACTAAACATGCCTATAGATATAGGCCGCGGCTGAAACAAGAGTTTTTGCCAGTATAATACAGTACCCAATAAACATTTTCAGACCTCCTATGTGCCTATAACTAGGACTAGTCAATGTTCGGGGTGCGGCTTATACGCGATTTCAGATTTCAGAGAGAATTTACGGTAGACTAGGAGGCTTTGATCCAACAGCTGGAGTGGACTCAAAGACAGGAGATGTCTAAGGGGGGAGTGTGTACACAGACTCAAATAGATGCTCCTCCACTCTCCCAGCAGAGTTTACAGACATATTTTGAACAACTAGTTAACTGAAATCATATTATATAAAAGGTTTAAAGGCTAACTGTCATTGTAATGTTTCAGAAGGTGTATGTTTACAAGAAATAAGACTCTGCAGGAGGCAAGGGGTCATAGCAGTCATATACCTACTCCCCCAGTATAAATTAGGATACAATTAGAAGGGTATAAGGAAACAATTAAAAAGAGAAAAGAATTGTAGGTCTTATAATATCCATTGACCTAGATCGCCCATAGCCTGTGGCCATCATATCTGGTCCTGTAGACAATCATTAGCAGATAGCGCGCATATTAAGATATTCCCACCGTGAATCGGTCCCCAGCGCTTCACAACCACTCATCAATATATCGATCCTTCCCGCGCTAACGAACGCACCTCATTTCTATCAAGATTAATTGCAATTTGTGACTGGAAACTCAAAAGCTGTGTTATTTTCTGCTTTCGAGCGGTTGGATATAAAAGTTATTCTGCATGTAAATCGTCCATTCCCAGTGGAGCATTATGGCGTAATTAAAATGCTTATTATGATGGTAATGTGGTGGGTGGGGTAGGTAAAACGCGCCTCGCGGGGCGTGAGAGTAATTATGATTTAGGTTTGAGAGTAACATAATGGGGCTTGATGAAGCGTTTGTGTGAGTCGGTGACGGGTGCATGTGGGGGGGGGGGGGCTGTTATGGTCGGTTTGTCACATTTTGTGTGAATCAGTTGTGAAACAGGCATGGGTTGGGATTTTCCCAGGATTTTCCAGATATTTTGAATTTTGAAGGCTAAAAAGGTCACTGATGTCATTTGTAAAAATTAGAATAAATACATAGTTTTACACAGTATATTGACAAACATATTTCAGCTTAAGAAACCCAACTAAATTATTTTAGTTCAGAAAAGCCCAACATGTGACAGGACATTCGGTCCTGCTACACTTGTCAATCTGCTAGACCAGTGGCATTTTAGGAGGACATTGCCGCTGTCCTGCATGTTTTCGCAAAGACTGCTCGGAGGGCATGTCTTGGTGTGTTTTGGGACAGCCAGGCAGCTAGGGGACGATAAGGTAGGACGACCAGACGGGGTGTAGACAGGGTGTAAGAGCCCCTGTATATATAATGCAACCCGCGTATCGACCTGTGTAATACCACACCTACACCACGTGCCAACCCGCCCCACACACCTACCATACTGGACACCGGCCCGCAGCCTCTTGTATAAGGCATTATGTAGCTGTCAGATCAATTAGGCCATTTAGGGGGTCTCATGTGCTACAGACACCTTAAATACTGATCCAAAGATCGCCATGAAAATGACCTTAGTTGTCGAAATAGCGTTAAACATCCATTACTCACTCACTCAACAGAAGAAGGGAAACTGCTCAGGGATGAAAGTCTATGAGTTTTCCCTAATTTCAAAGTTTTGTCTGTCCCAAGACCTGTGCTTAACAAAAGAACTTTATTCAGGCTTGAGTAAATCAGGCGGTATTTAAATAGGGCCACCTCATTACTTGGATTACGGGCTTTGACGGTGAATATTTTGGGAGGGAAGGGGGGGGGGGAGGAAAGCTGTTATACACAACCCCCTGTGCACAAAAAAAAGGTGGCCAGAGCAAAAAAAAAAAAAAAGCTGATGAAGGTATGTTAAGAAATACCCCGACTCTGAACGCAGTCAGGCTCCTTTTTTCTGGCCAACATGTACATTTTTCTTTCTTTTTATAATAAAATTCTCACCAGGGAAAAGTAAAAAAATAGTAATCAGAATAAAACAACCTAACCATTTATGCACGGCCATGATTCAAGGGCCTCAATTTGAATTTTTAAAAAACAAACTCCCTGCCAGTACCCCACATACCTGCTGATCTCAACATGTCAAGAATGTCTCCAGTGTCCAAACTTAGGGATTAAAATGGTTGTAATACAAAAACCCAGAGTCATCCTGAGGGGAGATTTGCCTTCTTAGTGTCTGCCAGCCGAGTAGGACAATAAAAATCAAATCCCTCGCCCGTCAAAATTATATTTGTGCGTCAGTTATGTTTGGGCTAATTGCCACTTGTGGTTGCTGAGGGCAGGTACTTGAAGTAATGGAAGCACGAGTCGTTAGTGTGGGAGGTGAAACCTAATGCTTTAAGGGAGGGGTCATTTGTTTAAGACGGGGGGGGGGGGGGGCAAAACAATTTGGGGTGGAATCAAAAGAGTTCATCTCTTTCAAAGAAAAAGCCATCAATTTGAATTACTTATCTGGGGTAAATTGTAAAAGTACAAAACCACCTATCCTGTAGTGTAGGTGGTTTTGTTATATGTAAGATATAGTTTTAATATGTAAGATTTCTGATATGCCCTGTACCTGGGCCTTGGGGAACTGTTGGTATAAGAAACTTGCCGATTCACCGGCAGTGGGGAACTGTAAGAAAAGGATGTCAGGAAGAAGCAGTCATGGCATGCTACTGCACTGTAGGCGGTATGCTGCTGGGGGGGGGGGGGGAGGGCTAAAGTCCATACCAAGGGGCGTGGCAAGTTGTTTCAAAGTAGGGGGGACTGAGGGTTATTTTGACGCTTTTTGACCCCTTTTTACTTGACCATTTTGGCTGACCTTTTTGGATTTGGTCAAAAGTGGGGGGGACATGCCCCTGATACGGGAGGATTTTGGCGAAGCCGCCAAAGCAAGGTTAAGCTCATAAAACTGTAGGGGTCGCTAAGAAAAAAATAAGTCTCTCAGAAGTGAGCATTTCAGAATATCTTATGGCCAGCTTTATCACCTCCAGGGTCCTCCGTCCATCATAACTGACCACCATAAAACTCTGAAAAGGTTAAAATCAGAAGAGGTTGCTCTAGCTGCTCCTGAATGACACTTTAAATGGGCTGTGTAAATATATGGAGTGATGTGATGGTATTTGATGTTAATGAGCTAGTACCTGTCCACAATTGAGCCCACACTCCAGTCTATACGGAAGCTTTTTCACCATGCAGGACATTCGGTCCTGCAGATCTTTTTCTTTACAGGCCCGGTTTAATTTTTGCAGGCCCGGATATTGGAGTACAATCTGGCTATTTAAAAATGAAATATAAAGCAAGTGTTTTCCTGATATTAAATAATAGTAAAAAGTATCCCTCTATATGTTACAGTTATATACTTAAGAACATTACAATGAATATTTAAGCTTTTTGTTTTACACTGTAGAAACCTTAATAATGGTCCGATTTATAAGCCGTAAAAACTGGCATGTAGGCAGGAATCTCCTAAATACAGCCAGCCATTCGGGCCGGCAGTAGGTCTTTTTCTGCAGGCCCGGCAGACCTTTTACCGGCTATAGCCGGTGTCCGGCAGGTTTTCGTATAGACTGACACTCTGGGAAGTAGTCATACCTCCTGGTAGCTGCTGTCTCATTAGCAGCAGATACCATCACCTCACACCAGTCTAGAAGAAACCCAGTCAAAGTGTCATTAAGGGAAACTTCCTCTGATATTTGAGTGGTCATTTATGACAGTTAGACTGACCCTACATCAGACATGGCTGACCTCAAGACTTCTATTACCCCTTCCCACTGAGAGGGTTACAGTTGGTTACTACTGTGTAACCCCCTAGAGTTTAATCAATTTGTAGGCATTTTGTCTGCCTGCTAAATCCTGGGAGATTCACTTTAGCCTAGCACAGATTGGGAGGGAGGAGGCTGGGGGGGGGGGCACAGAGACATTGGTTAATTGCATTGGGAGAGGGAGCAGCCATCATTTCTTCTGCTGCTGTCAGCCGGCCGGGCCGCACTAATGTCATTAATGAACAGGGAGTGGTCGGGTGGGAGGCGCAACCCGCTACCGTAAGTTCTCACGAATAAGCCAAAATCACCTGAAAACAGCACCCTTAAACCTACAGATCTCGGTACCCCTCCAGCGGCAGTCGGAGTGGAGTCGGGACAGGTACTCAGCGCTGCATATAGGGGCACTGGGCCTTTAAAGCCTCTATAAATAATATCCTTGTGGTGAATGTAGTTTGGCAGCAGCCTAGATTTCCCATGATGGGTCTCATTTTAACTTGAGTACAGTACTATTAAAAAGTACTAAAAACCCTTGTCCAATATAAGCTGCACCCTACACAGCACAAAATAATTTTCTCATTTCAAGAAAATAAGATAAATAGACTTGCCTGGCGGACAAATGACTAGTTCTAAGAAAATATTCTTTAAATATGAAAATATTTCAGTTTCTTGAAAAGAGAAAGTTAATTTTGGCTGTGTGTATAGGCATGTTTGTTATCCTATGAAAGCTGAGTCTGAGAATTTACGGTAGTTGGGATAGAATGTAGGCTGGGAGAAGGAACAGCAGGACTGAGGTATGCAGTGTATTAGGGTAGGCTGGGGGGGGGGGGGTAAGTTGAAGGGAAGATATACACAATCTCAGAAAGTGGATATATGATACAGTTAGGAAACCCTGTATGGCTGCATTTAATTAGTCCCCTCATATACCCCCTGTATGTAACCATGGTAACAGGTAGTGGTGATGTATCAGTCAGCCATGTTGCCCTCTCAGTGTCACTGTGGATGGGAACAGGCCTGTATTACCGTGCCTGCCGTATGGTCCGTGTACAAGTCTATATGGTCGACATTTCATCCAAAGCCTTCTTGCTCCTAACTGAGCCATCCAAGTGATTCCTGTGTTTATTTATAGATTGTATGCTCAGGATAATAAAAAAAATTAAATTGAATTGAATTGACACTTACTACCTCAAACATTTGCTACCACAGATCCCCCAATTCCTGAGACAGGTGCCTGGCAACTGCCCTCATGTGTTACATCATATTCCGACTTAATTCCTCGAATAATTTGCTTCCTCAGACATTTTTCCCTATTTTTTTCCAAATTCGAGGGAGCGAGGGCCGATTGGCGAGGATCGCCTTCTGTCGATATCAGCATGATGCACCAATGCAGCACTGGTGAGTTACTCGCCGGGCCTGCATTGGTGCATCATGAAGATAAATGTCACATTTTAGCGACATGCAGTCCTTAAAGTGTTAACCCAGTAAGGACGACATGATGCCTTAATGCATCATGCCCTTGGTCACCATGATGCTTGTATGCAGCCCTGACGAGTAACTCGCCAGTGCTGCATTCAAGCATCATGCCATTGAGACACTCCTGAAGAGTTGGCATCATGCAGGCTGCATTGATGCATCATAACGACAAACGCCACCTTTCAGCGACATGCCGTGCTTAGGCCAAAAAAAAAAAGGTTTGTTTCAGGTCACCCGACCGACCCTATGTAAACAGGGCCGACCCTACATTTTTTTTTATGCAATTTTGAAGATTTCTTTTTAATTTTAAAACTTTTTGGGGGTAAATTTTAGGTTTTCAAAAGTTTTGATACTTTTTTTGGGTCAATTTTAGGGTTATGTAAAAAAAAAAGTAAAAGAAAAAAATCCTACCTACCGACCCTAGAGTTACATCCCATGTTACCTGAAACAAAACTTTCTTTTTATTTGGCCTTAGAGGTTTACGGTGGCAGAAGCAGCACGGAGGGCGTGGATCGCCTTTTACCGGTATCGGGGCAGTCTCTGACTCCCAACCCAATGCCATGTCATGGGCTGGGAGCAGACCCTCTCCTGACTTGTGCGCCAGTTTAGTGACGCAGACTGTGTGTGCTGGGGATACACACCCATCTACAAACAGTTTCTTATCTAGATCACAGGGTGTCATTAAGGCTGCTGTGTATTAACACCTCTACTTAAAAGAAGTAATTAAAAGATGTGTATTGGGCTGGATGGCTGCCTGCTCCCAGGCTATCCGACTGGTAAGATAGACGCTGGCCGAGGCTGGTATCGGGGTATCAGCCTCACAAGGGGTAAGTGGCATAGATCCCCCCCCCCCCCCCCTTTGTACCGCGTCCTGCCCACAGGGGGCGCGGGGGGGGGGGGGCGCCTATTGAACCAGGGACCAGAGGGGGGGGGGGGGTGGTGAGAGGGGTGATATTTAGTACCATAAAACCTCACGTATAGACCTAGACTTTGGGGCCGATCCTGTTAGTACTAGCAATAACTCTTCTTTTTTTGCCTTATATGAGGGATTTTGCTATTAGGTATAGTGCAGTACTCAAGTCAGATAAATTAGAGAATCAGATCGTCAGTACGGCTTATAGGATCGGCCCAAAGTTGGGGTGCGGCTTATATGCAGGCACTTTGACGCGTCTTAGCAGGAGCTTGGATCCAGATACCATTGGGACCTTTACAAAATTGAGGAAGGACGTACGGAGGGACTAGGACAGGAGGGAATAGTGTGTGAATTGAAACAGGAATGTAGCGGAGAGGTTACCATTAGAGTGGGGGTGGTTGGGGTCAGGGGGAGGGCGCAAGGTATGGTCCAGATACCATCAGGACCTTCACAAAATTGAGGAAGCAGATGCGATAGGACCAGGAGAGAAGGGAATAGTGTGTGAATTGAAACATGAGTTCAGGCACCATCAGGACCTTTACTGAGTTGAGGGAGCAGGGATCATGCGGTTAGGAGAGCAGGGAATAGTGTGAATTGAAACATGAATGTAGCAGGGAGGTGGGTGTAGGGTAGGGGGGGGGTGGTCAATAATAGTCCCGTCGCCCTGGGACGGGCGGGATGTGGGGCTGAGGACGGGGCATGATGGAGATATGGGCCGCCTAGAGATGGATCATGATCGAGGAGTGGGGTCATTGGGGGCGGGGGGGGGGGGGTAGTGGGGGGTATGGTCAGTGGGGCTGGGCAGGGAAAGGTTATACTCGAAGTTAGACTCGGGTGTACTATAAACGTAGATATTTTTGCTGGTATACATTTTCACGCATTTCCAAAAAATATGAAATTTTGTGTGTGTTCGAATTCACGCATTTCCGGGATTTGGCACTCAAATTCAGTACTGTATAATATTCGTGCTGGACATACTTCTGTGAAATCTATGAAAATATCTACAGTGTAAATTAAAATACCTTAGGACTGCCAGCACTTTCTGGAGGAGCCCTGCCTTAGCGGATATAGAGTATTCAGTACTGGTCAGTCCATCGTCAGGGCTCTAAAGCACCATGATATGCCACTTTGTCGTCATGATGCATCAGAGCAGCCCACGTGAGGTACTCGCCAGGGTTGCATTCGCGCATCAGGACGACCAAGGGCATGATGCATTAATCCTTAAAGGGTAAACGAGCTTTTTGATTTACAATCAAGACAAGAAATACCAATCCCAAACACAACGTAAAAGGCCATTTAAATCTCTACTGTTTGCACATAGCAGAGCAACGGAGAGCAGAAGAAGGCATGAGGATTTTTCCTTCGCCCCCCCCCTCCCCGGCCTCCAGTGTTGACTCGGTTAGTGGTGAATCCCTCACCACCCCAGCCTCCCTCATACAGTTTGATGCCTTCTGGGAAAATAAATAAAAAGCAGAAAAAACTCACCACCAGAAAGAAGGCTCAGAGAGACGAGGAAACCACACAAACTCTGTGTGATGTGTTTATTTGAGCGGGTCGTGACCGAGTTAAATACCACTTGAAGTAAAAGTAGGGCAAAGTGAAATGTTAATATGAAGGAAAGAGAAGCGTTAAAAAGTATTGCCAGTAAGGCCACTCAAAAAAAATCTGGTCTCTCATCACCGCGCGCATCATGAAAATCATGATTTGGGGAAAACTTTTTAAAATTTATTTTGTACATTTTTAATGAAAAAATGTGTTAAATATTGAGAAATATTGTCATATTTGGTATCAAATTAAAGCTTATACTGTCAGTAATGCAGTGCCCTAGGAATATCTTACATTTTTCAACTTCTGTAAATCAATAAACGCTTAAAAACTAAAGTGAAATTTGTTCGCGAAAAGTCTACATTTTCCTATACATTTTGACCCCTCAGTAAAAAAAAACAAAAAAAACAAAAAAAAACACCCTCGTCATATTTTTCAGTGCTGGGTGATGAGAAACCAGATTTTTTTTTGAGTGGTCTAAGCTGGAGGCCTGTGTCAAACGACCTGTTCCCTATACTACTCACGGCGCTGAATGCTTCTACACTGAGCGTCCTGCTTCCTTACACTGTACAGGCACGATAGTACTTGTACTTATAAGTCTTTAATGAACTATACCCTTTGTGGTCATGATGCATGAATGCAGCCCTGCTGGGCTACTCACCAGGGCTGCATTCATGTATCATGACCACAAAGTGGCAGTACATTAAAGCCCAGGGGCGGATCCAGAAGGGGTGGTCAGCCAAGAAAATTTGGTCGGGGAGGGTTGGGGTGGGGGGGGGGGAAGGGCATGAGCAGGCTCCTGTGCAACATTTTTAAGTGTCATGTTAAGGCCAAAAAAAAAGGTTTGTTTCAGGTAACATGGCGAGAAAATGTAGGGTCGGTAGGTCAGATTTGTTTTTTTTAACCTTTTTTTTTAAAACATGAAAGTACTAGCCGGCCTCTCCGAAAACCCAAAAATTTACACAAATAAAATTGCATAAAAAAAATGTAGGGTCGGCCCTGTTTTGATAGGGTCGGTCGGGTGACCTGAAACAAACCTTTTTTTGGCCTAATGGCCCTTTTCAGGGGGCACGTGACGACCCCCTGGACTGGGCTGTATGAGCTGCAGGTTACATGAGAACACACGGTGAGCCAGGAGGGATACTTAACCCCATCTGCTACCATCCAAGAGCTGTATCCATACCCGACCACCACTGCAACCCTCAATATCCAACCCACTCCCCTACACCCCCACACCCCCACACCCCCCCCCCCCCACACCCCCACTCCCCCACTCCCCTACACCCCACACACACCCACACACACCCACACACACACACACACACACCTCCACACCCACACACCTACACACCCACACACCCACCCACACACACCTATACATGTTTATGCCGGGAACTGGGGACTCAGGATATGTGCTGGCAACTGGGGACCATGCCTTGGGACGGGTTTGGGAGCTCTGCAACACTACTGATTGCATTGTCTGGACTTCTAAAAACATAATATCACTCGTGTGAGCGGCCATATTGGTTACTTGTATGTCTGGCATAGCATCGGGAATTCGACCTGGAACCGGGTACTCGGCAGCCTTCTGTGTGTGGCAGTGTGTGATGTCTCAATCAAGTGGGGACTCAAGTCCCCGGTTAAAGTTCAAGTCACCGGCTCCAAGGTCATTTCCTATCGGGAATTCCACCTGGAACTGGGTACTCAGCATCCTCTGGTGTATGGCAGTGTCTGAGTATGAAAAGTGGTGGATTTTTCATTGCAACTGGGGACTTTTGCCGAAACCGATTTTTAGGTATCACAAAGCTATTTCCTTCCCAAAACAGGTCTCAATTAAGTGGGGACTCGGTCAAGTCCCCAGTTAAGTCTCAGGTCCCCGGTTCTAAGGTGATTTTTCTAATTCGAGTCCCCAGTTATGGGCAGAAACACACACACCCACACACACACACCCACACCCACACCCCCACACCGCAACACATAGCCCAACCGCTGCCAACCTCAATATCCAACCTGTGTACCCCCCCCCCCACCCCACACACCAGGGGTGCCCTCACACCCAAACTCCACACCCAAGTCCCCTACAGCTGGCACCCTTGGCTAATCCACACATCGACCTTAGTACCAGCAATCCTCACACCCAGCCCTTACCCTATGTGTGGGGGGTGGGGGGCATAGAGACTATAGTATAGGGGCAGTGGGGCAGTGTCAAGGCATGTATAATACAGGGTGGGCAGTGGACGTAGACTGGATGTAGACAGGACAGTAGAGGAGGGATTAAGTGGCAAGTGGGTAATACAAGTTATGTACATCCATCCACCCCCCTCCCCCTGGTGGACCGTCCCTGCTAACATGGCTGTGTGGGCACGGCCTATTGTAGTGTAGCCACAAAGTGTAAAGCCCAAAAGTTTTATTTGACATACAAAAATCACTAGAGATTCCAAAAGAAGAACTATCACCCTGTAACGGTCACAGAAAAATCATCGAACCCACGACCCTCAGATCACGTAACCTGCTGCTCTACCAACTGAGCTACTTCCCCGTCTGACAATCTGACCGTGCCGTACGTTACTGGATCGGTATGGTACAGAGGGGAGCCGGATTACCCAAGTGATATAGGGGCTTATCACCAAGGCACGGGGAATCCGACCCCTACAACCCCAACAACAAACAAAAAAGACGAGGGAAACAGACCTACCATTTACCATGACCTGTCTATACAGGAGGCAGGGAGAGGGAAGTGGGTCTAGCAGAAAGCGTACATGCAGAATTGGCGAGAATTGGTGAGAATTGGTTGCTGGTGGACAGGCCACTACCACTATGGCGGGTTAGGCGGCAGGTATTTGGTTTAGTGCAATGAGCCGTGAGGCATGGGGTGGTTTGGGGGGGGGGGGCTGGGTCCTCTCTGACCCCCTCCCCCGCCAAGGTAAGGGTCCTGTTAGCTCGGTCACTGCAGGAAACTGGGCCTAGAGGTCCCCAAATCCCCAGGAAGGCTTTGGGGACCTCTAGAGAACCCGTGAACAGGAACAAGAATATATATGATGGGAGTTTTCCCCCACAATACTTTCTGGTTCCAGTTCCAGTTGCTGTTGGTTCTCAACCCCAAATACTTCTGCAGGAAGGCTCTGGTAACTATCTACATGACCTTGAATTTTAATTTGGCTGGGTTTGGGCAATCCCCTGCTGATAGGTTAGAAACAGTGAACAGAAATCAGGTTGTATGGTGGGAGTTATGTACTCTCTGGTTCCAGTTCCAATTTCCGTTTGCTGGTTCCAAATTCCAAGACGGGGGGGGGGGCATCTCATACAATATACTGCAGTGCCAGCTAGGGGCAGCACAACTACGGACTGTACCAGGGTGGGGAGGAGGGCCTGACTAAACGACCCCGCGCCCCAGGCACCCTCTCTCACTGTGGTACCCCCCACCCCTACCCCACCTACCGTGGGGTGCCACCAGCCGTGTCTCCCCACTCACCGGGAACAAGCTCAGGGCACCACACCATTACCGGCCTCTCATTGGTCACTTGTAGTCACGTGTTTAAAGGCAGGCCCCTGATTGGTGGTCATGTGTCATGTGACTGGGGGCGGGGAGTGGTGGGCTGTCACATGTAATACTCATGGTGGTTGACGTTAGGCAAGTGGAGGTCACACGGGGAAGTATAGCGATGATTCTGGTTTCTCCGTATGGGCGGCCATCTTAGTTCTGTGCATGGGATTTCTCATGAGATTTAGGCAGGGACTACACATGCCACAGCTTGCAAGGAACAGACAAGATTGCGAGAGCAGAACCGAAAGCGCAAATGACCGTCGAATTTTAAAAGGGCCGTGTAGTACGTGTCGGTTTTTAAAAGGGCCTTGTCGCATGTGTCACTAGAGCCATTCCCAAATTAAACTTTCCGCCATTCCCCATATTCCAAGATGGCTGACTTCAGCCTAGAGCAGCCAATCACAGTGACCCATTCTCCCTCCCTGCTGTTTGTATGTACCAGGTATATAGCCCTCTGGGTACGTGTAGCACACTAACCCATGGTCTCCACCACCAGTTGTAAAACTTGAAATAACACCAATCCTACCACTCTGACTTCAACAAGTAAAATCGAAAGTCAATCAGAGTTTCTGCTCGCCGTACTGTGTGGATGTGGGTGTTAGTAGTATAGCAGGAGGGCGTGGTCTGCAGGCGGGGGGGGGGGGGGTAAGGGGGGCACAGCCTCAAACTGAACAGCACACTAGAAGGCGTGTAGTAGGAGTCTGTATATACCATAAGATACGACAGAGCTAGACCACCATCATCTTTCAACCCTGGATGGCCCTACTGTACCATGTGTTTGGCCATAGACAGGTGGCACCAACTAGGTTCCCCTCTACAAACTGCCTAGTGCACCATCATCTTTCCACCTCAGATGGTGCCACCTGGCCATCTAGGGTTGGAAGATGATGATGGTCTCGCTCAGAATAACTGCTCTAATGTCGTCTAAGCATGCTGTTCGGTTTAGGCCTGTGCAAGCGGGGGGGGGGGGGGTAGGTAGGGGAAGAACTAACAAGGGTAACTTGGAGGTGAAATCCTTCTCTCCTTCTCACCAGCCGTGTACAAGTGTCATTTAGATTAGCACTGAGTCTAGGTGTAGTTGGGGGGGGGGGGGGGGTGAAACCTCTCACGTCAAGGTCACCTTCACAATGAGATTAGCTCCACTTTACACCCTTTAAGGGTCTCATAGTGGTTTAAATCTGATTCAGGAATGCTGCCCTGGTGAGTAATACAAAGCTGCACTCAGTATCAGGATGATGGAGTTGATACGTCCCGAAGGGTCGGCATGTCGAGTTACTTGCCAAGGCTGCATTCATGCATTTTGACGACAGAGGACATAGCGCATTAAAGCAGTCTGTGGCCCTTACAGGTTTGATACAGGGAGTGAAGGTGTGGCTGTGGGTGGGTGCGGGGGATCAGGACTTGAGCAGATTAAGTGTTTAGGTGTTGTAGCAGTAGGACTCACGGGGAGATGTAGTTGTGGCTGATGGGTGTCGGACCCTGCCCACAACTTGTACAAGTAACGCTTGGTGTAGGGGACACCTGCAGCAGACTAAACTACCCTTCATTTCCATTTACCGTACACTGATACAGTGTATACCATAAAACCTCGCCCAGGGTCAGGGTGCGGCTTAGACATGAGCTTTTGCTACTATGGTAAAGTAGTAAAGTCATCATCTTCAGATCCCTGGTGCGGCTTATAAGATCGGCGTCAAGTCAGGGTGTGGCTTAAATGTGAGTTTGGCTTATACGCGAGCTTTTACGATAGCCCATGGGTTATAAATCAGATAGAACTCTATTATGCTCCATGAGATCTAATACAACATATATATTCAAAAATATTACAGATACAGCAATGGCAATTCATAATGTTGTGTTTTGTTACAAAGTGTGAATACATCCTTAATGTTGTCTTTGTTTACTTGCAGGTAAGTTGACGCATCCCACTGTGCACTGTCCGTACGGTAAGATGATGATTACTCTGATTTACCCTATTGACATCGCTGACATCGGCTTAATAAACCAATGCAGCGCTGGCACTAAACTCCGTTACTGCAAAATGATCGCGTAATACCCGCAACGCCGTAATACGGCACGTAGACTTTGAGAATAGTATATAACCCGCACCTTGGGCATGAAAATTGCTACATTTGATAAGTAGTACTATACGATACTTCCAAAAACCCTTGTATTACACACACCCCTACCTTGGTAGAGTACTATAGCCTGCACTGGGGTTCTGGTTAATGTGCAGGTTATGTGGGTTATATGTGGGTAAAACATAGGTTATACGTGCGTTTGACACAGGTTTTACGAGGGTTAGATGCAGGTTATACAAGGGTTAGATGCAGGTTATACGAGGGTTAGATGCAGGTTATACAAGGGTTAGATGCAGGTTATACGAGGGTTAGATGCAGGTTATACAAGGGTTAGATGCAGGTTATACGAGGGTTCGACGCAGGTTATAAAGCTTATACACAAGTTAAACAAGGGTTAGACGCAGGTTATACGAGGGAGTTATATGCAGGTTATACGAGGAGTAATATGGAGGTGCTACAATGGTTATACGGCTAGAGGACCGAGTGTCACATAGTGCTGACACAGTAAGGCGGGGTGTGCTGAACGCTGCACGCTGACTAAACGCTCCTCACTCTGTGATCAGGCAGCCCCTGCAGTGTAGTGGGCACCGGAAAACCTAAAAATCTTTATAGCATACAGGACAAAAAAAATAGCTGCATGTGACATACAAAAGGTGAGAAAACACTCAATGCAGTGTGTGGCATAAGTTAGTTAAACCACTCCAGACCCCTGTACTAGGGTTATTGGCTTAGTCACGGCTGAGCACACTCGTCTACTGACTCGTGATCAGCCTAGACTGTTGCCAATATCCTATGTACAGCGGTCTTGCAGTGGTTGAACTACTACTTAATTTAGTTATATACTTATAAAACTCTTGTATAAGCCATACCCCTGATGTTTGGCTGATGCTATAAGCCGCACTGGCGATCTGTCTCACGTACTAGCCGCGCCCTACACACGAGGTTTACGGCAGCACTACAGTATTGGGTGTCGCCTACGGAGTAGCATAGGACGGATCTATTTATTGTGGGTAATTGCAAGGTAAGGCGTTATGAACTCTCCGCACTCCCGCGGCACCTCCAAATATAAACCCACCTTTAAGTAACCTTTACGCCTTCCCCGCTCATACATATATTGGTAGCCTTTAGGGAGCGGTTCACATTGCGTTCAGTCTGTGCTATTCAATGTACCACAGGGCCCAATTTGAGGGCTGAGTGCTGATTCTGTTGAATAGTGAAGTCTTAGTATGTCGAAGTAACACTGCTGCCACTTGTTCTATGCCCGTCTACTCCCCGCGCACCCTTGAGGCCTCTTATCGCAGCACTTATTCAAGAACCTTGGAGTACAATCAGAGTCAACTACTAGTTTCTGACTACCGTAAAACCTCGCGTATACGCCTCATTTGCGTTTTAGCCGCACCTAAAATAAATTTGGGCCCATCCTATAAGCCACACCAGCGATCTTATTCGCAAACTAGCCATGGCTTCTACGCGAGGTTTTACTGTATGTTTCCAGTACAGTTGGCCTTCACTTCTTCGGATTTGGAAAATGCAAGGAAAAAGATCTAAATGTTCGAGGAAGTGAGCGTTGACTGTATATACAATCAGTGGCGGATCCTGGATTTTCCAGAGGGGGGGCCCCAAACCTGGCCAACCAAAGAGTGACTATGTTCCCGCGCGCAGCGCAAACAAAGCGCAGCAGCCATGATGGGTTTGGGGGCATGACCCCCCCCCCCCCCCCCCAAGAAAAGGCTGATTGTCTAGACTGTGCCTATATGGTATTGTTCCCTTTTCACTTTTCCCCCTCTTTTCTCCTCTCTTCTTCTCTTTTTTTTCTTTTCTTTTTTTCTTTTTTTTTGGGGGGGGGGGGGAAGGGCCGTCGGGCCCCCCCTGGATCCGCCAATATACAATCAGTACTGTGTGCGTGCTGATGTCGAATAGCACAGGAGCACTTCTTCCACATGCTCTACCCGCGTGCTCTGCCCGCACCCAGTAGACAGACCCATCCACGCACCCCGAGGCCCTTATCACTTGCTGCCACAAAAAACACCACTCACGTTTTACCAGTCGGCACATCTTCCTCTTCCCCTGTTGTTTTAGCGGCGTTGCCTGACTGGGGTGAATTAGCAGTGTGTGTGTGCATCAGGCTAGACTCATGGCAGATGGCACCGGGTCGGCTGGGCTAAGTTGAGAACCTTCAGTACGCGCCCTTGGCCAGTAGGTAGAGCAGCTAACCGGGGGTTATGACATCACAGGACAGGCCACCATTGCTTTTGTCTGAAGTGGTTCCCAGGACTTGGCCATACAGTGAGTAGGCCTAGGTACTGAGGGCCAATGCTATTCACATGTCTCTAGGATAACACAGACTGAAGCAATCACTATCCCGACTTAGGCTAGTCTCTCGCAGTCAGACCCGCCTACCCGTGTCCACCCGGCCAAGCAGGGTCTGGCCCAGTGCCTTATCAGCCTTGGGGACGGCGTTGGCTTAGGAGTACAGTCTCCCAGCAGATATGGGTACATACACCAGCATTACGTAACATCTGCTGGAGAGTGACAGGCATGGGCGCTGACTGGACACGCTACACTGACCAAGCATATGCTTTGGCAGGGTTATGTTTGGAGAGTGTAAGTCGGCGCTACTGCTGGCTCCCAGTCTGTAATATATATACAGATGGGGGCCGAGTCTAGACTTAGGCCCCATCTAGAGACAACCTATAAGGAGGCACGGGGGGTTAGACATGACCGCCCCCATCGCCTAACGCCTAGAAGCCCTATAGACTTATGGCACAGGGTAGACAGGGTATAGCCTGGTCCTCAACTCTGGCACCTCCCCTGCAGTACTGAAGGCCTGTGCTCATCCCTAACCTGCTGACAGCCCAATCTGGGACAGTACATAGTGGCCATCTTGTCAGCCATTTCGGGCAGGGATTCCCATCCAGCCCAGAATGCATCGCGCTGTGCTGGTTACATCATCAACGTCCCAATGTTGAACTGACCAGTATCAATCAACCATGGACACTGTGCCTGTGCACAGGTTGACTGTCAGGCCAAAAAAAAAGGTGTGTTTCAGGTTACATAGTCTGAAAATCTAGGTAGGGTAGGTCGGATTTTTTTATTATTATTTATTTCATTTTAACTTTGGCCTGAAAAGTACCCAAAACTGACTCGCAAACTTTAGCGTTGACTCGTCTACAACGGCGTTGACTCGTATACTATCAAATTGACTCTGAAATAGCCCCAAAATTGTTTTATAAAGACAGATTGATCCCATGGCCTGAAAAGTACCTAAAAATTGACTCACAAACTTCAGCGCTGACTCTCCAACACTGGCGTCGACTCATGGACCAACAAATTGACTCTGAAAAAGCCCCAAAAAATACTTAAATTGTTTTCCTTTTTCAAAATTGGTGTCTCTGTTCGACTTTGTAAGCTTGGCAGAATATTCTCACTATAGTATGGTAGTATATGGTCAGGGAAAGTCCGGCATTTTATTCCGATAATTTTGTACTTCAATATAAAATGAGATATTGCCTGATCGTCCTACCGATATATACATCGGGGAACAGGCACGACATCTTTGTTAGGCTTTGTAATGTTATTAACGATGTTAGCAGAATATTGTCAGTTTCAAGGTGTCAGCAGATTCTTTCTATTAGCAGAGTCTTTGTATTATGATGCAGAACAAAGTACGCCGGCTGCCCGCATCCATAGAAACTATCCTTAGCAAAATACCCTCATGCTTGCAGCCATAGATGTTGATTAAAATACTGCAATATTTAAAACGATTGATTTTTATCCAGCTCTTCCTTCAAGCTGCTCATCTCTCCCTGAAAAAAAAACCTTCACAGAAAAAGACCGTCAGAGGATGAATCAATCAGAGCTGGTAGAGTCTTTTATCGGGCACGTCTTGGACTTAATATTCGGCCGACCAAAGCTGCGCGCGGGGCCCTCATTGACCAAATATCACCAGTCCTTCACCCTGGCCATATTTCCCATTCATTTGAATATCGGCTTTCTATGCGGCTGCTTTCACAAGAACCTCAGGAATCGGGCGGCGTGGTACTTCTATGAGTGAGACGACAGAAGCGTCTTCACCCGTCCCCTTAACCCGGGGTTTCGATTCGGAGCATCTCGGAGTGATTCGGGCCCGCTCGGAGGCTGCTCGCCGGCCAAATTGAATGCGGAGGTTTTTTGGCGTGGCATGCTTTTATCTTTGGCGTGGCAGGCGGTCGTCAACATTGATGCAGGGGCTGAATCAATAAGAGGGGGGGGGGGGGTTAGGGGGGTAGGGGGGTAGAGTGGGGATGGCACAGGAAAGGGGAGTCAAGTAGAGGATGGGAGCCACAGGAGTAGACAAGGGGGAGGGGTGTAGAGTATAGCAAAGTATAGAGAGTAGAGAGATGAGGCAGGACGGGGGAAGTCTAGAGACAGACAGGGGGAGTAGAGGGGAGAGAGTAGAATGGAGTAGAGTAGAAGGAGGGGGGTAGAGATGGCACAGGACTGGGGGAGTCTAGGATAGAGACGGGGGGGGGGAGAGTAAAGTATAGGGAGGGAAGAGATCACATTGGTGGGGGGAGAAAATATATGAGACGAGAAAGGAAAGGCAAGGGAGACTAACTAACCTTCCGGAATAAGGTGCAGCTTCTGTAAAGTCTCACGTATAAGCCGCACCTGGAGTTTGAGGAAACTCTATAAGGGATCTACTTATGACTAATTTAGTACTCGATGTAGTATATTTCTAAAAACCCTCGCAACTCTATAAGGGATCTAATTATGACTAATTTAGTACTTGATGTAGTATATTTCTAAAAACCCTCGCAACTCTATAAGGGATCTAATTATGACTAATTTAGTACTTGATGTAGTATATTTCTAAAAACCCTCGTAACTCTATAAGGGATCTACTTATGACTACTTTAGTACTCGATGTAGTATATTTCTAAAAACCCTCGTCATAACCACACCCTCTATAGGCATGTTTGGTATACGAAATGAAAGCTGGATCTGATTCGCGACTTTAGGGCGATCCTATAAGCCGCACTGCTTATCTGACTAGCCGCGGCTTATACGGGGAGAGACGTACAGGGGAGCAGGTGTACTGCATGTACACACATTCAGTCCTTGTAGTGAAGAAAGCAGAGGCCATGAGGAGGAAGGCTGAACAATGAAACATTGTACATACACCGCCAAAAATAATTTCCTTATTTCAAGAAACTAAGATAAATACCTAAATGAAGACTGGATAGCAGGTTGACGAGGCGGATACTCACAGTCTTCACTTGACCACGACACGAAATTTTTGTCTGTGTAAACGATACATAGGGATCTATTTCAAAAACTAAATAAAGACTGGCAGACAAATGACTAGTTTTAAGAATTCTTTTTTTCTCAAAACTAATCATTTGTCTGCCAGGCGAGTTTCTTCATCTTAGTTTCTTGAAATGAGAAATTTGTTTTTGCTGTGTATAGAACTGAGAAAAAAAGCAGTCACTCGGACGGGATGACTGATATCTTAACCCATGAGTCCAAGAAAACGCTGCTCAGAATGGAGCATAATGAATGAAAGGGGAAGGGGGGGGGGGTAATAAGAAACAATGTAACAGTCAAAGAGGGGGAGGAACGTATCAGGTATACAATAAAAGGAAATAAAAGGTACATCATGCTCACCCGTCCGCAGTGAATCAAATCTGTGAGGTCGGCATGATGCTTGAATGCAGCACTGGTGAGTTACTCACCATTGCTGCATTCATGCATCATCAAGACCAAGGGCATGATGCATTAAAGCACCATGTAGCCCCTACAGTGTTAACCGTCAGCTCAGGGGGGCGGTATATTAGAGATATTCCTGAAGAATGAGTCGGCACAAAAAGTCGAGGCGAGGCGGCCGGGTGGAGTAACCTGATTCAGTGAGTATTGATGGGACCGGGCGCCGCGACGTGACGAGCCAACGCGCCTTTTTACGACGTGTTCATCCCATCTCTAGCTCCTCCTATAAGGGCCGCATAGTGCTTTAATGCATCATGCTTGTATATCAGCATGATGCATGCATGCAGCACTGGTGTGTTCACCACCAGTGCTGCATTCAAGCATAATGCTGACCATACAGGCTCGATACAGAGTCCTCTGGCTGCATTGCTGCATCATGACACATGGCATGATGCAGTAAAGCACTAGGCTGGCCGTGAGAGTAAAGTGAGTTTGACGGAGGCTGAAGTGGCTGCTGATTGCCTCTACATGCCACCAGGGGCCGCCACTAGTGTTTGTAAAGTCGACCTTCCACTACAGTAACATGTAAGGACGGCATGATGCCACAACCTGCAATTGTTGTCAGCACTGGCATCTGCATTGGTGGAACACAGTTGTGCTTCATATGGGGCCTTCTGATTGGCTGATACCTTCCCCAGGCTGGACAATGGGGCCGTCTGATTGGCTGATACCTTCCCCAGGCTGGACTATGGGGCCGTCTGATTGGCTGATACCTCCCCAGGCTGGACAATGGGGCTGTCTGATTGGCTGATACCTTCCCCAGGCTGGACTATGGGGCCGTCTGATTGGCTGATACCTTCCCCAGGCTGGACTATGGGGCCGTCTGATTGGCTGATACCTTCCCCAGGCTGGGCAATGGGGCCGTCTGATTGGCTGATACCTTCCCCAGGCTGGGCAATGGGGCCGTCTGATTGGCTGATACCTTCCCCAGGCTGGGCAATGGGGCCGTCTGATTGGCTGATACCTTCTCCAGGCTGGGCAATGGGGCCATCTGATTGGCTGATACCTTCCCCAGGCTGGGCAATGGGGCCGTCTGATTGGCTGATACCTTCCCCAGGCTGGGCAATGGGGCCATCTGATTGGCTGATACCTTCCCAAGGCTGGGCAATGGGGCCGTCTGATTGGCTGATACCTTTACCCAGGCTGGGCAGTGGGGCCATCTGATTGGCTGATAGGTCATCTTAGGCTGGAAATGGCCAAGTTCTGATCTTCAACTGACCTGTATGTCCCCTATAGAAGTGGCGGAGGGGGGGGGGTGGCCCAGGTTATCTAGTGGCCGCGTGGTGACAGGCATTGCCCTCTGTGAATAGCCATAACACAGTTGTAGCTGTCTGGGGGGGGGCGATCAGGGGGGTATACAGGAGGAGATAGTACCGTAAAACCTCGCGTATAGGCAGCGGGTAGTATGCAAGTCAGATTGCCAGTGCGGCTTATAGGATCGGGACAAAGCCTGGGTGCGGCTTATACCCAAGCTTTTAGATGAATAATACAGTCAGCATAATTAGACCGTTTGAGGCTTTTAGAATATTCCCAAATTCTAGGTGCAGTTAATACATGACTTAGGCTTGTACATGAGGTTTTACGGTAGGGGGAAGTAGTAGGTGGATGTCGGGATGTGGCGGCTGGATATTGGCAGCGCGTGGTATCTGATGACGCTGTCACTGCGTGTCCACTCTCCATGCACATCACTGTTCACTCCCCGTGCACATCGCTGATCATCGTTCGCAATAGACGTGCCGAGTGACACGTCCTATTGACGAGCTGCTCTCCCCGCATTGACCCCGCATTGACCCCGCATTGACCCCGCATTGACCCCGCATTGACCCCGCATTGACCCCAGATGACCCGGGCAGGCCGCGTATCGGCAGACCACGAATCCTGCTCTGGGCAGCAACCATTCTGTAGCGAGAGGTGGTGACACTCGTCAACGTCAAACACTCTCTGTATGAACATGGCCATCTTTATCCCCCCAGTGGATGTTCATTTATACAGTTGTATTGAACAGGGTTTAGACCAAATATCTGCTTGGTGAGTGAGGCCTGTTAACCCGCACAGAGAGGCCTCCGCTGACTGTGTCTGCTGCAGAGTGGCAGGAGGTAGAGGAGGTTATCTGTCGTGTTGTGCCTGGAGCTAGGGGACATGTCTGCAGATCCAGGGGGGGGGGGTACTCAGTATAGGAATGGGTACCAATTAACTGGGGCCTAAAAAAAAGTTGTGTTCCGCTATCCCGACCGACCCTACGTTTTAGGGGCCGACCCTAATTTTTTTGGCCATTTTTTCGATTTTTGAGAAAATTTAGGACATTTTTGCCGATTTTACTACTGAAATTTATTTTTAACCAAAAACAAATTGCAAAAAAAAAGAAAAAAAGAAGCGCCCTACTGAAGCTATTTATTTTGGACCATGTTACCGGAACACAACTTTTTTTTAGGCCTGGTGTGCAATGCCCTAAAGTAGCCAGTAATAATCTGTAATAGGGGGTGACAGTCTTGTACCACATGGAGCTTACCTTGGAGGTCATGTATTGACTCATGGCCTCAGCTACTGTAGAGCATGGTAGGACAACATTACCTTACCCTATTGTAAACCCATACCATGATGCCTACCGTGGCTGGCCGCAGTCTGAACATGATGGACGATGATGGAGGATTGTAAGGCTGCTGGTAGGTAGGTCCATATAACCCAGTAACATAACGGTTCAGTCTTTGCAAAAACTTTTTCACCATGCAGGACATTCGGTCCTGCAGTTGGCCAATTTTGCAGAAATGGAAAGTTTTCTGCAGGACCGGATACCAAAAGTCTTGCATACATTTTAAGGTAATTTATTATCTTACTATGCTAAATTAAAATGACTTAATACTGCCTAGAATACTAGGGTGTAGTCTCTAACTTCTAACTCCAGTTGTATTTGGAATATTTGAAAAATTCCTTCAGTTCTGAAAGCCCAGAATCTGCAGGACATCTGGTCTGGCTACACCAGTCATTGTGCCGGACCAGAGCCATTCTAGGCGGACATTGCCAATGGTGGCAGGATTTGGCAAAGACTGAATAACAGGTCTGCTACAGTGATGTGCGCGCCCCATCATGGGTAACGTTGGGCACGGGCGACACGGCCCTTTTAAAAATCGACGGAAACAGAAAACTTTAGGATAAAATCGACCTACACAGAGCTTTTTCTATGAGTTCCTGTATTCATAGAAAGTGACACACTGACCCGTTGTCTTCCCTAACATGTGATGCAGTGACACGCGTAGAAATCTGAGGACCCATGTAGAGGCACAGCAATGGTCACTAGGACTTTCTTTTGACTGTGAGCGATAATTGGTGTAAAGTGAAGAGAGAGGAGTGAGGCAGGAGGGTCCATCATCCTCACCCGGCAACAGGAAGGCAACAGGACGGCCACCTGACCCTGACCTTTACATGACCTTAACCTGACCTTGACCTTTACCTGGGTTCGGGCAATGCTTCTTGTCCTGTAGGGACCAGCAAACAGGAACCGGAAAGAGTACTGAGTGAGGTTCTAGAGGACGGTGATTATACCTTCCGGTTCAAGGTCGAGTCACAGTGGCGCTTCTGGGGGTAGACCCCTATAAATAGTATAATGTTCAGGGTGACATGACCTTTTCTGAAAATCGACAGACAGCATGGAACATAGTCATAGTGACAGATGACAGGAGAATCTATAGCTTTTCTTGAAAGTGACATGAGGATCCCCCTCCCCAACCCCCAATCTAGAGGCTGTGTCTCACAAACTTGGGCCAATGTGTTTGTCTATGACCGGGTGCCGTCTATGACCGGGTGCCATCTATGACCGGGTGCCCGCCTATGACCGGCTATCTAAAAAAGTTGTTTGGAGGAATAAAAAAGATTTTTTTAAATTAAAAAGAAATAAATTTATAAATTAAAATTGTAAAAAATCAAAAAAAAAAGAAGTTTATCCCTCTAAACAACTTTTTTAGATAGCCGGTCATAGACGGCACCCAGTCATAGACGGCACCCGGTCATGGACAAACACATTGGCCCAAGTTCGTGAGACACAGCCTAGACGCCCTCACATACAAGTACATTATATCCCGCAGGGTACCAGGTCCATCAAAGAGGCAGTGCCAGCAGAGGACAGGCTGACCAGGACCCTGGTAGTGTATTATTTATGCCGCTAGATGGCAGCAGGGGTGGGGGGTGGTGATCACAGGCTTAAACTAAGTAGCACGCCTATGCTTGGAGTAGATGACTGTATATTAGACAAGGTATGACACAGCTAGACGGCCATCATCTTCATACTCTAGATGGCCCTACTGTACCATGTTTTTGGACATAGAGGGTAGTGCCATCTAGTTAGTGATATACAAACTGCTTAGTCCACCATCATCTTAATACTTCAGGTGGAGCCACATGTCTATAACTCAATACATGGTACAGTAGGGCCATCTAGGGTATAAAGATTATGGGCGTCTAGCTGTGTCATACCTTGTGGTATATACAGTCATCTACTCCCAGTATAGCCAGGCTGTTCAGTTTAAGCCTGTGGTGGTGATGGAGTGGCTACTTCTGTATACCCTGTGTAGGAGAGTAATGACTCCGCAGGATATCGGCAATCTCGGATATCTGGCGCTGTGATACTACAATATGGCGTACAATTGGTTCGTGCCTCAGCTTTTCCCTGAAATGGACATGACAAATTCTCAACAGGAGATGATGTACAGGAACATATAATGTACATGCAGGACAAATCCTGCTGCAAAGCACAAGATAGTGTCTATAGACACAAACATTATTGGTGTTCTATAATGTTGTTATGAGGTATTTTATACCTTCAAGTTTTTTTTGACATTGTCAACTTTCATCCCTGAGTCTAGGTGCCACTAATATGCGAGTTCGGCTCATACGGAGGAGAGCCTACATGGTATGGGAGCCGCCATTTTCTAACTATCCCCTGACTCAGAGCAGTGCATTGAGGGTAAATTTGTTATCAGCCACAATTCACACCTTTGAACAATGGCCACAGATAAGCCTGATAAGGCTGATAGGTGGCATCCCACCCTTATCTTGATAACCTTTATCACCTCCCCATTGTCTCAGGTGTGAGATGGGGGTCTCATCAAATTAAAGGTCATTTCATGGAGAATCCATGCATCTAATTTATAAAGAAGATAGATGGATAGTGAATGAGAGAGAACCCTTCAAAGTAAACTACACAAAGAGGCAAAATGGAGGCTTGACACATGACTACCTTTAGCCTCCTGGTGCATGGCCCTAGAACCAGCATAGGTTCTCCCCCGTATACTTGAGGTTTCACTGTAGTTTCAGGCCGGTCCATGGCAGTGTTAGACTGTAAGCCACCTCAGTACCCAGGTACTTTGTTTGGCAGCTTGGTGGATTTTGTTCGCGGGTATTGACGTTGGGTACCGGTGCCAACGACTTCGATCTCACGAATGTTGTCATGCAACGCCTTTTGTTGAAATACAAAAATAGCCAACAATGAAGCGAAACAAGAAAGCTTCTAGGGAGAACACGCCTTTGAGAAAAGGTATAAGATATATGTAAAAAGTAGCCCAAAAAAATTGATTGAAGTGTAAAAAGGCTGTCCATTACAAGTCGCTGGTCCCTGCGTGCTGCACTGTAAGGGGCTACACACACACCGGCAACCAGCGCCGGCTTTTCCAGTCACGTGACCCGGCTCTATGTACTCCTGCAGTATCCACCAAGTTTTTAACCCTTTAAGGACGGCATAATGCATCATGCCCTTGGTCGTCATGATGCATGAATGCAGCCCTGGGGAGTAACTCGCCAGTGCTGCATTCATGCATCATGCCAACCCTACGGGGTTGAGACACTCCAGTAGGGTCGGCATGATGCCGCAATGCAGCCCTTGCCTGCATCATGCCTGCAATTGTCATCTTTTAGCGACAACACTGACCATTGGTGAGTCTTATCAACCCCATAGGGTCAACAGGATGCTTGGATGCAGCGCTGGAGAATTACTTGTCAGGGCTGCATTCATGCATCATGCCGACCAAGGGCATGATGCATTAAGGCACTATGCGGCCCTTACAGGGTTAGTCCTACCTTTATACTGACCTTTTTAATCCTGTTCTTTGTATGGACGTGAACAGAAAGTCATCTCCTGAAGCACTGAGGGATCAATTACTGTAAACGTAGATATTTTCGCGCTGTACATATTTTCGCGATTTTCGTGATTTTCAAATATCCGCGAAAATATGTACAGAGTGAATATTTATACAGGATTGAATTAAATAGCCAGATCTCAGAAATCTGTGAATTTTAGTACCGGCGAAAAATGTCATTTTTAGCAAATTCGCAAAAATTCATACACCCAAAAATATCTTCATTTACACCACAAAGGTGCCCCGGTGGGTTAACCCTCTAAGGGCAGCAGCATGCATCAATACACTGTGCTACTTTGTTGTCATGATACATGAATGTAGCCCTCAGGGATAGCTCTCCAGTGATGCATTCATGCAAGCGGTTGATGCACTGCCGAAGAGTGTATCATCTCCGTAGGGCCATGCAACCCTAATAGGCTTCAACCCTGCGAGGATGACATGTCACTAGAAGATGACATTTGTCAGCCTGATGCACCAACATTTTAACATTTTTACACCTTTTAATGGTCAATTTCAGGGCATGCAGACAGATTGGCTAGTATTGCTATGTCTTAAAAAGATAAGATTTAAAAAAGTTCAGAGATGCCACTTTTCCTATTTCTGCAGGAATTCCTACCTTTTGACTGAGATTTCTGCATTAAATTATGATAATTTCCTTCAGAAAATTGATCAAGATTGTAAGATTTCCTACTTTTTGTCGATGACCGAGCGGTATCTCTGAAAATTGCAACCTACCTACCCTAGAATTTCTTCCCATGTAATACCCGAAACATACCTGTGTGTATTTGGCCTGAGTGGGCTGTATTAGCCTCGTGAGCTTCTCCTGCTGCTGGCTGTATACTCTCGTTCCCGAATCCATCCGAAGGAAGGCTCTGGTAACAGCCAAATGACCTTGAACTTTGGATTTTGCTGGGTCTTGGCAATCCCTGCTGGTAGCTTGGAATCAGTGGACAGGAACCAGAATGTATGATGGTAGTTTTACCTGTATTTCCCAACATACTTTCTGGTTCCTGCTCGCTGGTTCCAAGCTAACTACAGGGACTGCCTAAACCCAGCAATATCCAAGTTCAAAGTCATACTGGCTGTCCCCAGAGCCTTCCTTGTGAAGGATTTGGGAACGAGAGTAGCTGTACAGCGGCATTAGGCGTGCTGCTTAAATACACCACTCACATTACAGTATGGGAAGCATCAGGTGCCTAATAGACATCCACATGCAGCCCGCGGAGAAACATGGGGAATCCTTAAAACTAGTACAGTCGGCCCTCACTTCCTCGCATGTGGAAAATGCATGGAGAAATATCTGAGGAAGCATAATATTCGAGGAAATAAGTCCAAATATAATGGAACATATAAGAACAGTAAAGGATCCGAGGGAGTAAATGTTGGAGGTAGTGAGGGTTGACTGTACAGTTAAGCCACATACTGATTTAATGTGCTCTACCCTTTGGCGTCATGTTGCATGAATGCAGCCCTGGTGAGTTACTCGCCAGGGCTGCATTCATAGACTAAGTGCAGTGCAGTCAAACCTGTACAGACGCCCTACACCCAGGCAAATATCAGCATCAGCCAATGTCGTCAATAGCACTCTTATACAAGGGCAGGGATGCCAAGTGTTACGATTTTTTCGTAATTTTACGATTTTTGAGCCCTATTACGCCCATTACGATTTAAGATATCAAATTACGATTTTCATGCTTCTCTGGGATGTTTTCAAGTAAATGTATCATACTGAGGTATGGGATAAATAGCCTACTACGTTGGCCATCTAAACAAAGCCATTTAGAAATATAACATTACCCATTGAGGAGCAAACAATGGGATCATGTATATTGATCCAGATTATGAATTTAAGGAACCATCATAATCCATTCATGCATCATGTTGACCCTTCAGAAATGTTATTTTCTTGTTACGATTTTTCTTACGATTTTAGCCCAAAATGATTACGATTTTGGGGTCCAAAAGTCGTAAGAAATACGATTTTGGGTTCAATGGGATAACTTGGCATCCCTGCAAGGGTCAGGCACTGCTGGACTATGATAGATGGGTCAAGGGTCATTCTAGTGAGGCTCAAGCTATGCTGCACCTTCAATAACAGGCTGGACTATCGCAAAATTGCTTGAGAGTCTGGCCATGGTGGATCCTAATGCCCGAGTCTGACAATGCTGGACTCTTGCAGGCTGAAAGAGACTCTCCCCAGAGTCCAGCATTGCCAGACTCTAGGATCAGGATCCAGCATGGCCAGTCTCTTAAGCAGCTTTTGTTGAGTGGAGGCTCTAGATGAAGGTCTAGCATAGCCATACTCTCACTAAAGTGTTTGACTTTGGTATATGAGTGCTTTTGGAGACAAATCCAGCTTCAGGCTGACGCTGATATTTGTCTGGGTGTACCACACCCAGTAAGAGGGACCTAACCGTGTAGACTCAGTAGCACCCTGCTGCTAGAGCTGCAACCCCCCCTCTGCTGTAGTAGACATGCAGCATACCAAAGGCCTGTCCATCTCACACTGAGTCTGTGTAGTGTGGGATGTAAAAGAGCCATTGTCTCAGTAAAGGTGTAGGGACATGCTTTCTTTCATCAGTCACCTCATAGATTCGATCACTATCATTGAAATGACCATAGCTGTTAATTAGGGCATAAAGCAACCAACAAATCAACCAAACCGTGTAGTACATACCATTATTTCATGTTGAATACGAACTGTCAAGGTTAAAGCAATGGGAGGGCCGTTCCCCAAGGAAGCGTGCAATAACCCTAGGCCATATTGCACGCTGTGGCCGTATTGCCCGCTCCCGAGGGTCACGTGACCTGTCCGGAATTCAAAATGGCGTCTAGCGGAAGTAAACAAACACCGCGGAAGTAGACAAACATGTACTGCACATTGACTTTAGATTGAAATACCCTGAAATAAATACAGAGCGTCACTTAAAAGTGCCCTCGTCAGTGGTTATTGCACTCGTGGTGCTTGGGCTGTATTGCACTAGGCCTACGGCCAGCGTGCAAGACGACCCAAGCACTACTCGTAAAATAACCACTGCCTCAGTCACTTTACCGTGCAGCTCTGTCTATTACTCTCTTGAGTAAGCGCCGCTTTGCATATATATACGTTTGAGGTCTGGTACTTTTCCAAGTGTGCTTGCCTTCACCAAACAGGGTTCAGTGTCTGCCCTCAACTCCCCATCCCCCTAAGTATAGCTTGCGTCCCGAAAGACGCCAAACCCAAACATGTCCATTCTACAGAGTCCTCAGAGTCCTGATGCCCCCTCCCCGTGGGGTTCCAAGCCATCCCGCAATCTCTCCAAAAACCAATCTCCATCCCCGGCGGTGATTTTAGAAACAACACCCAATTGCTTTTAAAAGCCGCTAGCTCCGCCCACGGCCAACAACACGCTGACAATCACGGAGGGTGCTCACTGCCGCTCTCACCGGGGTACCAGGAATTCCCCGCGAGATGCTCTCTTAGATATATCAACCCTTAAGGTCGGCAGGTTGCATTAACCCTTTAGGGGAGGCGTGATGCCTAAATGCATCATGCCCTTGGTTGTCATGATGCATGAATGCAGCTCTGGTGAGTAACTCGGCAGTGCTGCATTCAAGCATCATGCCGACCCTACGGGGTTGAGGTGCTCTGGAAGGGGCGTAATCATGCACCAATGCAGCACCGGCGAGTTACTCCCCGGGGCTGCATTGGTGCATCATGACGACAAATGTCCTCTTTTAGCGTCCTTAAAGGATTAACACTTTAAGGTGGGCAGGTTGCCTTAAAACAACAGTTGCCATCATGCTACGTTGGTCATCTTGATGACAAACCATGAAGCATTGAGGTCATACAAGTAAGAGGTCAGATTACACTCCTGGGTAAGGCTGTCTCTGTCTTTAAGGCCCTTAAGTAAGCTTTCCTCCGTCTCAATGTAATGTTTCTTTACAATAGATGTCCATAAATGCCCAGTTTGGAAATCAGTCCCTTGCCCTATACATCTATCTGTTATGAACCTTTTACCATGAGTCATGTAGAATGTGGCCTGTACCTTGGTCACCTATAGCGGGGCACTTATTGTCCGTAAGGTACTATCGCTCGTTCCTTAAGGAGGGTATGTCTGTCTCTGTCGCGGCTTTACTGATTTCTAGGTCGGAGATTTAAATTGACCCCTTTTCCTGGAATGAAGAGATGAAAGGCTGAGAGGCTCAAGAAGGGGGCAGTGAGCCAATTTCATCCCATGCCAGTCCACACACCTACACACCTACACACACCTACACCCACCCAGCCCCCCAGTCACAGACGTGGGGGAAGTAGGTCAACTCTTTAAGGACAACATGTCATTAGAAGATGACATTTGTTATCATGATGCACCATTGTTGCACCATTCCGACACTTTGGGAGTGTCTCCACCCCTTAGGGTCGTCATGATGCATGAACACAGCCCTGGAAAGTTACTCGCCAGGGCTGCATTCATGCATCATGACGATTAAGGGCATGATGCGCTAAGGCATTATGCCGTCATTAAAGGGTTAAGAGTCGATACGTGGCATGGAATGAGGACACCAAGGGAGGCCTGACACTACAGGGACTAAGTGAGGTCTGGGGTAATACAAAGTGATGCCTGTTAACCCCCCCCCCCCCCCACCTACCCCCTGGGGCCCTGTCACCATGGCAACACGTGACCACCAGCAGCAGCAGCAGCTATATATAGGAACCTGGAGCTATACCCAGTGGGTCCGCCATTTTAAATTTCGCTGGTTGTGGTTAAAGCTACTGATAAGACATCCCACTATGGGTACAATTAGGGGACAAACAGGGGACAGGCTAGTAACAGTATTATCAGCTCTTATCAGTGCTGCCTGCCGCAACCAGCTCCAGTCCCGACTAGACCCTATACCAATGCAGCAAAGCAAGAAAGGGTTACTTTTCAGAATGTTTGAATTTTTTTACATTTTAGTAGTGTGAACAACAAATACATAAAATATAATTTTAAGATCCTGCATTCCAATATACACTATTTGAAAGATAATTGCCATGTGCATCTCCTGATATGAGAGGTTTGCAAACACAGCCATTATAGACAATGTTATTAGGATTCTGCTAAACCAATGTGAATACAACTTTATTAGGAAAAAGTCGGCCTTTCTTGCTGCATTGGCCTGTACACTCTCCCAACACAGTCTCAAATAAGACTCTGGCACTGAGTCTGCTGAAAAGCTCAGACTTCGGGAAATCTTTTGGGGGAGAAAGGAGGAAAATGGTACTACTTGTCTGCTTTCCTATCCAAATCACACACTGCTGTATCTATACACCAAAGATTGTCCATAGGGATATGTTCAATTTGAAGCATCAAAACATGATCTATCCTTTTGTAGTATTAAACATTTATTCTTCATACCCTCCTTTAAAGATTTGAATCGATTATAGTTGTATAAATGAACATCTAAAAAGGGAAATCCGCCACATTTTGGTGGAGAGGAAGTAGTACCGGTAGAAAGGAATGAGAGAATCTGCTGGGAGATTTCAGCAGTGAGTGCGCTGGTCGCTGCGTGACAGGACAAAGTGGAGCTGTTACCGGCCGGAAACCAGCGGCGGCCCGCTGACTGCTGGTTCCTGCAGCTGTAGGGGTTACGCTGGTACCCATACGTCACTGTAGGTGTGGTGTATGGGGACCGGGGCACCAGCGGACGGGTGTCACGTGCTAGGCTGCCCCGCCCTGCGGAGGGACTGGAAATGGCTGCCATCTTGGCAGTCTTTTGACATGAATTCCCACCAAAATGGTGGCTCGCTGGTACCTACCTTGGGGACCAAAACACCAGCAACTATTTCATACATTTTTACTCAAGGAATTCTGATATGTCGCGAGGCGATGTGGCAATTCACGACTCATTAATTGTACTGTCAAGATGTAAAAGATTTATTTTATTTTAAAGAAGAAAAACTGACATACCCACCCTAAAGTTTCAGACCATGTTACCTGACACACACTTTTTTTTGCCTTCGTGTGGGTTTCTGTAGTTAAATTACTTTACCGGATAAATATTCGTGAAATCATAGATTTACGGATTTTCAGTTCCACGAAAATTGCGAAATAATATACAGCGTGAAATATTAAAGATTAACAGTATAGGTTAATATCTGCCGGCATTCAGCCAATGTAAAAAGCTGCACTTTGCCGTACGGTACACTTATTGGACGTACCACTCTCATGTGTAAAGGACAAAGCCCTTTTTGTGGCAGCGGCTGTCCCGTACCTTGTGTTGTAAAGGTCACATGGCCCTCAGTCAGATTCACAACCTGCACAGACATGTTAACCCTGTAAGGGCCGCATAGTGCTTTAATGTATCATGCCCTTTGAAGTCATCATGCATTTATGACGCCCTGGTGAGTAAATCACCAGTGCTGCATTCAAGCATCATGCCGACACTACGGGGTTGAGTCACCCCCGAAGGGTTGGCATGATTCACCAATGCAGCACTAATAGAAACACTGGCGAGTTCCTTGCCGGGGCTGTAGTGGGTTATCATGACGACAAATGTCATCTTTTAGCGACATGCCGTCCTTAAAGGGTTAAGGGCCACATAATACTTTAATGTGCTATGCCCTTTAAAGTCATGATGCATGAAAGCAGTCCTGCAAAATGCATCATGCCGATCCTTTAGGGTATGTCAACCCTGTGGATTAGCCTAGGCATGATGCTTAAATGCAGTGTTGCATTCATGCATCATGACGGCAAAAACAGCACATTCAAGCATGCTGTCTTTAAACATATTCTGCCCAGATTAAACTGAAAGAGACGCAGCCAGGGCCTCATACCCCTCCGTCATTCAGCTCAGTCCAACCCTAACATATTCAGTGCAACACCTTCACAAGGGATGATATAAGGGAGTTATAAAAATAACTAATGCAGAGGGAATGAGCTCTAGGGGGGACGGCTGTAGACGGTGGGAAACTGAATGGATAACATAGAGAATGGGGAACACTAAGAGGAAAGAACAAAGGCCAGCTGCAGCACAGAGTGAACAAAATATGTACACCTTGTTATACAGATCACTGACAACATGGAGGCAGTATAGCGGGGCTTACATAGACACAGGTCCACCATGATCTGTCTGAATGACAGGTTTCTCCACGAGTGCTACCTTAGATCATATGATCCAAGGTACCACAAGTGGAGAAACCAGGAATTCGGACTGATTAGAGTGGATCTCTGTGTTTATTTCATGTAATTATTGACAAATAACATTATTCAAAAACAAAATTAGATTGTTTATTTCATGTAATTAGCGACATTTATAGATTGCTTTCATAGTTATTTTAGTGATGTCATCATGGAGAAACCCCCCATGGAGAATGAGCATCAGTTTCTCCACAGGGGTGTGGAGAACGGCCATTCTAGTACTGAAGCATAGTAACTTTGTTTCTCCACATGAAATAAAGGAGAAAAATTCTACAGTTTAATATATTTAATATTCAGTAGGAGACCCATCTATCGAAACTTTGGCAAGCCATAGTCTTTCCAAATCATATCCACAAGCCTTACCTAACCCAAACAGGGGCCATAGGGCAGGGACGCCGCTGAGTTAGAACTATTGATATGGGTCAGAAATGAATTTTCAAAACGCTATGAAAATGAACACGGGCTAACATGTATAATTCAATGCTGTGATAATTAGCTTCCAATGCTCCTGAATTGCTGGTCTTCAACAGTCTTAGTACAGCCTTCATGTAGAACCCTGACTGAGGTAGGAGCCCCACAGACTGGTGGACATGGTGTGTGTGTGTGTGTGGGGGGGGGGGGGTGGAGGCAGTCTGACTGCATCATGCTGCTCAGGTGGGGCTCCCGGCGCCCATTATTAACACATGGCTCCTTTCCTCCATTATCACCCACTCAGTAAAGGAGCCCGTGTACCGGTGCGCCTGGCTGCCCACATGCCAACACGACCGCCGCCAATCTGCCTCGCTGTGGTGATGTACTGTTGTATGGGCTAGCCTCTGTCCCACACCTCAAGGTTAGAACCGGACACCACCCCAACCTGCACAAACAAAAGAGTCAAAAGGGAGTCCAGGCTGCCTCCAGAGTGACTCTCCTCTCTAGGGGGTGCCCTGGTCCGTATTTGGCTTAGGGAGTCAGGGAGCTATGTGACTCCCCTAGATAACTCCCTTTAGTTGACCCAGGGAGTTACCTATGCTCACTTAATCATCCAGGACTCCCCCCTAAATAGGGAAGCCAATCTGGAAGAAGCCTGGACTGCCTTTTTTGTTTTCTCTCTGTGCTCCGAGTGGTGATGCACTGCCTTATAAGGCTAGCCTCTGTCACACACCTCCAGGTAAGAACCGGACTCCCCCAGGACATTTGAAATTCAGAACTAGTTCTTCTTTTTCAAATATAGTAGACATCATGAGTAATGGAATCCATATGCTCTATTCTGTGCTGGAGGTTGGAGCATCAGTCCTCAGCCAGACATTTTGAAGCCCCTACTGGAGGGATAGGCACACAACGCCATTGTAGGCTGTGCCAATCTATAAGGTAAGTGAAGGTAGAAAGCACGCCCCTATACTTTTACCAAGGCAATTGTTCTTTTGCATCCCATAGGCATGGTGCAGGGTTCCCACGTGTCATGGAATGTCATGGAATTTGAAAGTTGTCTGGAAAGTCATGGAATGTCATGGAATTTTGTAAAAAATTGCTGTGTGTCATGGAATGTCATGGAATTTGAAAAAAATGGAATTAATATTACAAAATCTCCTAGAATGTACCATTTGCTTTCTAAATTTTTTTAATTTTCTCGGGGGCCAAGAGCCCGACCTCCACAAAAATGTCATGGAAAATTGAGATTTTTGTCATGGAATGTCATGGAAATGTCATGGAATTCAATCTGATTTTTTTTGTGGGAACCCTGATGGTGTGAGATGGACAGACCTTTGCTATGCTGTATGTCAACTACAGCAGGGGGAGGTGGTAGTGTCACAAAGTAGGGTGCTACTGTGCATCAAACGTTCGACCCTGTATGTCTGAGGTGAACGCGCTCCCGACTGAGCCACTCCCCACCAGGACCTTTACCTAAGTGTAGCAGGGCCCCAGACAGAACCACCCCCGACCCAGCAATTTGTACCGCGCGTTATGGGCGCACATATAGCCGTGTGTTGGACTAACTAACCAAACAGCCGTCCGTCTCCTCCCGGGGAGGTTTAATACCTGCCGCAGACGGGCCCTGGGGACTGCTTAGTGCCGAGTAGGATGGGGTACGGGGTGTGTGGTACAGGCACATAATGTGTGAACGTTACCATTATTAGTCACAAGTGTAGGCTGAGGTACGGGGTGTGGGGTACAGGCACATAATGTGTGAACGTTCCCTTTATTAGTCACAAGTGTAGGCTGAGGTACGGGGTGTGGGGTAACTGTACAGGCACATAATGTGTGAACGTTCCCTTTATTAGTCACAAGTGTAGGCTGAGGTACCGGGTGTGGGGTACAGGCACATAATGTGTGAACGTTCCCTTTATTAGTCACAAGTGTAGGCTGAGGTACCGGGTGTGGGGTACAGGCACATAATGTGTGAACGTTACCATTATTAGTCACAAGTGTAGGCTGAGGTACGGTGTGTGGGGTAGCTGTACAGGCACATAATGTGTGAACGTTACCATTATTAGTCACAAGTGTAGGCTGAGGTACCGGGTGTGGGGTACAGGCACATAATGTGTGGATGTTCTCTTTATTAGCCAATGCTTTGTTTTAAAACTCATCGCGAAGCTGTTGGGCAGGCGTAAAATGATGTTTATCGGGTATGCCAAAAATATTAAAGAGTTTATAGGAACTGGGAAACCCCAGAAGGAATTGAGGTATATGGGGCTAGCGCATTAGGACATGGAGGCCGCCATCTTGACCCAGAGCAATGCATTTTGGGAGAATTTTTTATCAGCCCCTTTGTTCTAGGTGTGAAAGGAAGGGATTAGCTTGATAAAGAGATAAGGGTGTGGCCCCCGACTACTTGAGGTACCAGGATGCGCTAGTCCCCTATAGGGCTAGAGAATACTGTACAGTTATGATAATGGGCTGGGGCACTTTCAAGTATCGGCAGGCACAGCTGTAATATCTCCAGTGCTTATATACAAAACAGATCCTTGATTAAGATCCTATATTAGTCCTTAAGACTCATTTCAAAACGCCTGTATCCTATATTAAAGCTTAAGACTTGTTTCAAGACCCCTGTATGATGTACCCCTGGCACTCATAACTACAAGACCGATGCTTACTTGATACCCAGTGCTGTATCGTGGTGGCATGTTGTATGTGGTTAATAAGTGTAGAGAGTCATGGTTGATGTGGTTCATGTCTGACTCAGTCTCAGTGACTGGGAGGTGTATGTTGTTATAATCGGCCAGATCCACCCGCCGTACGGCCTATAGAGCCCTACAGACCAATACAGCAAGAAAGGGTCACTTTCTCAAAGCAGAATGCACATAACATTGTCTATTATGGCTATATCCGCAAACATCTCATATCAGGATATTCACAAGACCAATACCTTTCAAATAGTATACTGTGAAAGTACTTTATTTGACTGGGTATAGATTTTCGCGATCTTCGCGGAAGTGAAAAATCTGTGAAATTTTTATATGCTTAAGTATGGAATAAATACCCGCGAAATTGCCGATTTTCACTTTTCCGCGAAAATTTACACCAGTGAAAATAAGTACTTTCACAGTATATCGAAATGCGGGATTTTGAGGTTAAGTTCATGGATTTGTTGGTCATGCTTCAGAAATGCTTAAAAACTTTTGTCAACTTTTCTGAGAAGTGCCCCTTGTCTTGCTGCATTGGTCTATAGGAGCCTAGTCCACCATTCTGTGCAGGCTGGTAGGGTGAGTGAATGCAGTCTGCGGCACGTCATGTATGATGCTGTAAAACCTGCAGATACAGCACACGTGTGAGAACCTGCTACTACCCGCGTTTGAGGAAATCCTATTAGCCATTACTGTAGTTTACTGGGAGTACCTGGACACTCAATTGGTGCAAGTTGTGTTGGCCACCAACCTGTATCTAACCTATGAGCACAATTACAGCAAGTGTTGTACTTGTGTCTCATACCACACTTTGGTGGAAAGACAAAAGAAACTGCCTGCTTGTATAATACGTACATATGGTGAGAAAAACACTCGGCACTAGTGTGGCATAAGGCAGTTAAACCACTCCAGACCCCTGTACTGAGGATAATGCGACAGTCACGGCTGAACACACTCGTCTGCCGACTCGTGATCAGCCTAGACTGTCGCATTATCCTCCGTACAGCGGTCTGGTGGTGGTTTAACTACTTCTAATAGTGGTCAAAGCACCCTTGAATCACCATCTATATCGTTTAAAATTGGGCTGCCATATTAGCAACAGCTCTGCTAGACAGCAATGCATTTCCTCACTCAACCAAAACTTCATATGACGTCCCAAGTAGTGAAACCAGAAAAAATGATCAAGATTAAAGAATTTCAAAAAGCATTGTCTCTTCTCACAATCCATGATTTTCACAAAAAGATGTGCATCCAAGACGGTTGTACATGTTGGCTGAGCATTGCTCGTGGGGTATGAGATCTGAGCAGTGCTCGCGGGGTACCAGCTCTAACATTACCTAAGGCAGCACCTGCGGGGTACCAGCTCTAGTATTACCTAAGGCAGCACTCGCAGGGTACCAGCTCTAGTATTACCTAAGGCAGCACTCGGGGGTACCAGCTCTAGTATTACCTAAGGCAGCACTCGCGGGGTACCAGCTCTAGTATTACCTGAGGCAGCACTCGCTGGGTACCAGCTCTAGTATTACCTGAGGGGTACCAGCTCTAGTATTACCTAAGGCAGCACTCGGGGGTACCAGCTCTAGTATTACCTAAGGCAGGGCTCGCGGGGTACCAGCTCTAGTATTACCTAAGGCAGGGCTCACAGGGTACCAGCTCTAGTATTACCTGAGGGAGTACTTGCGGGGTACCAGCTCTAGTATTACCTGAGGGAGTACTTGCGGGGTACCAGCTCTAGTATTACGTTAGAAGCTGCTCCTCATCACAACTCGTTAGGGAGCAGAGCCCGCTGAATCTGCTCTTGTTTGTTACGCATGTTCTTATTGGCCGGTCCTGCTTCATTTGTTATGAGTCTTCTTATTGGCCCACGCGGCATGCCGAGGCAGGCCCGCACCCTGGATGCAAGGCGCCACCTAATTGGCCGGTTGGGTGAGCGCTTTGTAAGGCTGGCTGTAATTGGTCGCGGCTGGGGTTGATAATGAGGCGTTGCTATGGTAACGGGAGGAGCGGGTGAGCAGCTCGTCTGACAATGGCTGCCCAGTGATGTACACGGGGACCTCTATACACGGGCACCGGGGTGATAAACTGTACCAGGGACTGCTGTCTACGTGTGGTCTTATACCCAGATATACACATGTTATACAAGATACAATGTGAGAAGATACACAGAAAAAAGTAGAATCACTGTGACTCCCGACTTGATCACTGAGGTAACTCCCCGGGGTAACTCCCCCCTAACTCTATAATGACTCCTATTCTAAGCATAATGATTGGGATTCACTTTAGAGTCCTGGGGAGAGTTACCTCAGTGATCGAGTCCAGACTCCCATTTGGGAGTCACTGTGATTCTACTTCTTTTCTCTGTGTAAGATCCTAGGGCATAAACTGTACAGTGGGACCTGGGGCATAAACTTCAGTAAGCCTCTAGGGTATATCATCGACTGTACATTTGTACAGTCCATTCCAAATTGACTAGGTTATATACAGGTTTTAGACTCAACAAGACACAAGGGGAAAAGTGAAAATTATATGCATCATTTCGATTTCAAAATACATTGATTAATAAAATGAATAGGAGACAGTAGATTCTACAGGCCCTTACCCTTCCCAAACAGCAAGAGGGTTCTGCCCTAATCTGCTATGCGGTCCTAAAACTGTAAATGAAGCCCTCCTGAGTGGCAGGTTGTGTACTGGTGAACAGAGGGGATTGAGTTGTGTGTGTGGGAGTCGAACCCGAGGCGGGTGTTTAATTGCTGGGCGGCGCCTTTGTTTGGTTAAGGATACTCTCTACCCTCCTCTTTCAAGGCAGAAAATACACATTAAATGATATATAACTTGATGAGTTTTTGTCAGAGCATTACTAATCCTACGTCATTCTGATTGTATACTATGCCCCTTTCAAATTCCATGGGTTTAATTGGCCGTTGCTAGGGAAGGAATGCGAATGGAACAAAAACATTCTTTTTTTAGTCATTTCTTTTTGAACAGCCCTATTGGATGAAAAATCATCAAAATTGACATTTTTGAGAAATTGAAGGTAATCTAGACATAATTTAGCAGGGAACCGTCTTTTGGTTAGTGGATAATCCTATTATTAAGGTCTACAGAGCTATTTAAAGTAAAAAAATCGGGAGAAAATCAATAAAATATCCATTTTTCCAATTTTTTCCACTTTTCTCACTTAAAATAGCTCTGTAGACCATAATAATAGGATTATCCATTAACAAAAAGACGGTTCTCTGCTAAATTATGTCTAGATTGCATTAAAATTATCAAATATGTTAATTCTAATGATATCCCATACCTTACGGCTGTTCAAAGAAAAATAGCCTAAAATGGAACGTTTTTGTTCCATTTACATTCCTTCCCTAGCAACGGCCATCTAAACCCAAGGAATTTGAAAGGGGTATCATATATGATCACAAAGATGTATAATAGGTAATACTGGGACATGAACTTGTGTGTCGGTGATGGGTGCAGGAGGTAGGGACGGGTAGGGAAGAATGTAATGTAATGTTATGGTAAATATCTTACATCTACTATTTTGCACAATTTGCAGATTTAAAAACACGCAAAACTGTACTTTTTTATTTAGCAAATTCGCAAAAGCTTATTCCAGCAAAAATACCTACATTTACAGTAACTGTTCAGTAACCAGTTACATCCAACCCTCACTACCTCGAATATTTCCTACCTCGGATATCTCACCTCCTCAGACAGCTGCCTGCCAACTGCCCTTATATGTTCTATTATATTTATAATTGCTTCCCCAGACATTTTACCTTGCATTTTTTTAATTCGGGGAAGTGAGAGCAGGCTTGAAAACACTTACATGTTAAGGATTGACATAGATGACATTTCTAATATCAGTATCACCTTAGTTGTTCATGTGAATTATGTTCATTTTCAGCTACAAAATTTCCCAAATACATGTATACCGTATTTTTTACCCTATCTTGGTCAATTTTAGGGTCTTCAGAGGCTGGCCAGTTTTTCAATTTTCAGCCGCAAAATTTACAAAAACTTTTGTGTCAACCAAAGAGCAACATCTCTGGGTTGTTTAACGTATCATGTTTGTGTGACCATTGTCTCCTGGCAACCTCCCCCCCCTGCTGTGGTAGACATTCCGCATATCAAAGGCTTGTCCATCTCACACTGTGCCTATGTAGTGTGGGATGTAAAAGAACCATTGCCTCGGTAAACGTGTAGGGGCATGCTTTCTACCTTCAGTCATCCATAGATTAGATCACCATCACCGCCCTTGAAATGACCTCAGCTGTTGATTAGGGCGTAAAGCAACCCAACAACCTGCCAACCATTGTGTCCTGTGTCATGTGTCTGACCCTGTGTCTGTGTCTACTTGCAGGTACGTATGACCCCCTGTGTGTGACACACCTCCTGCTGAAGGGTAATGTACACTTTTATAAAACGGTTGGCCGTGCATTATAGCTCTAGAGAGATCACGTGCCATTCGTTACAGTGTAACAGTGCACGCTGAACATGGCGGCAGTCTGAGACATCCAATCATATTGGTTATTGGGGCTTTTTAATAACTTTTCTCTTAAAATGGAAAATAAATAAGGTTAATTACCGTTTTATAAAGACAATAGAAAACTCGTTCTCCACATCTCGACTCAGATGCATTCGTGCATTATAGGACAACAGACAGTCTCGACGTGAAGATCATCGTTTTCTATTCTCTAAATAATATACTACATATGTGTGGTCCTTTACTATGGGACATTGAGGGGAGGGCATGTATTTACTTTTTAGTTCACATTTCTCTCCGCGATGAAGGCAAACGTCTCAACCCTATTAGAACGGCATGACGCCTTAATGAATCATGCCGTTGGTCGTCATGATGCATGAATGCAGCCCTGGCGAGTAACTCGCCAGGGCTGCATTCAAGCATCATGCTGACCCTACCGGGTTGAGACACTGCTGTTCAGTTGGCAAGATGCACCAATGCAGCACTGGTGCTTGCATTGGTGCATCATGATGACTAAAGTCATCTTTTAGCGACATGCCGTCCTTAAAGGGATAAAAAGGAGAAGTATCTCATTAGTGTGAACCTCTGTCTGAATATCAGTATGTAACAGGTCAGATACTGAATGCTAAAAAGACGACATTTTGTCTACTATTGCATTAGTCATCCTTACACATTACTCCAGTACTGGTGAGTACAGAGAAAAAAGAAGCAGTGTCAAAAGGAAGTCCAGGTTGCCTCCAGAACAACTCTCCTCTTTAGGAGAGTCCAGGTCGCCTAGGGAGCCTAGGTGACTCTCTGGCCCTGATGACCCTGTGGCTGACCTAACGGAGTCACCTGGGGGGGGGCATATAGCTCTCTGGGTCATATGACTCCCACAAGTGACTCTCTTAGGTCAGCCAGAGAGTCACCTAGGCTCCCTTAGGCCACCTGGACTTAGCAGGGGAGTCATTCTGGAGGCAACCTGGACTCCCTTTTGACGCTGTTTCTTCTCTCTGTGTACTCAGTAGTCCCACGCGAGTGTATCAATCACGTATGGTCCTCATGACACATGAAACACTAGCACTAGATTCTTTCACCAAGCCGACAATAGGGAAAACAAAGAAGAGCCATCTTTCCAAGTATAGGAAAAGCAGGCCCAGGAGATTGCCGCCATCTCTCACAGATCTACACAATCTAATTACGACAAGAGATAGTAGGGTGTTCACAGCGGCCTGCCACGGCCCAGACAACCAGCTGTTCTCCCCTCTAATTACACTCATGTCCCATTCATGGCTAATTGACTCCAATAACTACAGATATGGTCATACCATTGGAAAGCTATGGTTTCATTCTATACAATGTAAGGGTTATGCAAAGATTTGTACATTTCCACTAGTGGTTTTATATGAATGAGTAGGTAGAAACTGGGGAGTGTGTGCTCCCTGTGCTGGCCCACAATTTGGCACTAGTAATTGATAGCTGCCCAGCAGCTGACCTGGACTAAAATATATTTCTGGGAGAGGCTATTTGTGCAGTCAATTCAGAATTGATTGGATTGTAATGCTAAGATATAGGCCTACATTTACATATATCCCACATGTTATATGGACTACCAGATCCAGATCTACAGCAAAATATTTCCTAAAAGCTATGGAATCACCTTTAAAATAGAGGGGCATAAAAGTGTGGGATCATACATTTAATTCCCATATATGTTTACTATCTCCTGTCTGAAGAACAAAGTGATTGGAAAAGAATTGGCCCCCAGATTTACAGTTATGTGGATCTACCTTTTCTTAAGAGTAGTACATTCCCTATGTAAGTCACCCTCCACTGCACCTGGATCCCTGCCACTCACACTGTAGCAGGGGGGTGCTATTTCAGGACCAATCCACTGCATGGTTAGACAGGGCTCTCTTGTCCTCCCAAAACACCTTACTTTTTGCAAAGAAAACCCAATTTAACTATGTTCTAGTGGTGGTAGATTCACAATTCTTTCAGAATTCTCTTAGTTAAGATCCTGTCTATCTATCCTGTACAAAAAACGCAACTTTTCTGCACTAAATAAAAATGGCCTGAACGCCCTAGAGATAGAGAACGGTCTGTGCCTGCGTGTCTGGTTGCATGGAGTTCTCACAGTGCGGTGATAATTAACCATTTAAGGACCGCAGAGTGCTTCAATGCGCTATGGCCTTTATCGTTAGGATGCAGGGAGAAAGCCCTGACGCGGAACTCGTCAATGCTGCATTCATGCATCATGGTGATATCTCGGGAATGTATCAACCATGTAGAGTCAACATGATGCATGAATGCAGCACTAGTGAGTTACTCACCAGGGCTGCATCCATGCATCATGACGACCAATGCAATACAGCATCATGCGGCCCTTGAATGGTTAATGTAATTGACATAAAGAGATGAGGACACAGTAGCATGGGACTAAGTGTAAACTAAGACGGATGAGATATAGCCGGTGTACCTCCAGGACATTCTCAGGCCTACATTCATGCAGGCTTCCCTCTCTGGGATGTGTAGGATAGCCTGCCCTAGAGGTCACCACATACCTTGTGATGTCCACCTCAAGTTTGTAGGACAAATAGAGACAGTACCATACATGATTAACGTGGTCATCCCAAGGTACGTGGTTGACTCTCGGTCAAGCTAGCAACATAGATTATGTCAGACCAGCACACAGTGCCAGTCTGTAGTAGTACAACACCCATGTCGGTCCCTCATGTGGCCTGTGTGTTGCTAGTACTAGTAGTATGTGGAGTAAGTAACTGAGTACAAGTAGTATATGGAGATGGCGACTTGAACCAGGCGACAGTGCTGGAGTATTATGCTCTCACAACCACATTTCCCCTCACCCCTCTGCCCTCCTTCTCCTAGAGTGGCATCTTCCCTGAAATGCTCCATATTACAAAGGTACAACAGCCTGCTACTTCATGTAATGAAGACACTGGCTAAGGCCAAAAAAAAAGAAGGCTCCAAAGTCCATTAAGTTTTAGTAGTAATCCCTACATTTTCGCTGGAATTTTTGTAATAGATTATGTAACATAATCCTGTATATAAGAAATGGATCAAAATTGTAAATATCCTACATTTTGTGGCCTGAGCGGCATCTCTAGGCCCTACTGCCGCTCTACTGCAGGGAGGTGTCTGAGTAACTGATGACAAGTAGTATATGGAGATGGGAACTTGAGCCCGGCGACAGTGTTGTAGTATCATGCTGTAATTCAGCCTCAGCCTACTTCCACATTGTCCCTTCTCCCTGAGATGTTCCATATTACAGCTCATCAGTATTGCGCTTGATGTAAGGGAGTGGTCATTTTTAACAACATGGGGGGGGGGGGAGGGGTTGGTGGACTTGGGGGGGGGGGCAAAAACATTTGGACTCCTTGAAGGGGGGTCCACAAAAATTTAGACCCCTCTTGAGGGGGGGGGGGGCAAAAATTTTTGCAAAAAAAGCAGTGCGTTACTATAGCTCAAAGGGGTCGGCCGGGCTCAATTTCAACTTGCCTGTAAGGGGGGGGGGGTCAAAAAATATTCGACCCCTCCCGTAGGAGAAACCAAAAATTTGTTCACCACTCGCGCAAAAATCCACCACCCCCCCCCCCCCCCTTGTTTTAAAAAAATGACCACTCCCTAATATACCCCCGGTGTGGTGCGGGTGCCGGTGCCGGTGCCCCCCCCCCCCCAGCTGTGTGTTCGGCACCGAGTAATGCGGCCATTATGCCCGGTATTGTTTCTCTAACCGCCATCATGGATCCAGCACAGCTGGCAAAAATCCAATTAGTGCCGAGACAAGACGGCGGGTGGCTCCACAATACGGTACCCGGCCTAACCTTACCCGGTCCCAGCCCTATAAGGAAGACATGATACCGTTTCATGATCATGTATAGTGATAATGCAGCCCTGGTGAATAACTCGCCGTAGCCGCGTTTAAGCATCAGGTAGATTTATCCCTTGGTGTCAACATGGTGCATGGATTAAATTGACAAGGCAACATGTGGACTCACGATGTAGCCCCACCATACCCGGCCGCACCACGCCCTGCCTGACCTAAGCCGGTCTCAGACCCACTAGGGTGACATGATGCCATTTCATGATTATGTATAGTTATTTTTATAAAGTGTTTTCATTAAGGTATGCAATTATTTTGTAAATACCTAAACTGCATCTGGGCTGGGTAATGCTGTTATGATGCCCAGGCCTTTTTATGGTTATTCAAGATATTGGCGCGGGAAAATCGTGGAGACAGCGTTCGTCTACGTTACTATACTGCATGGCGGGAATGCCTTAGCATATCGCAAATAGGATCGGAGTGGCGTAATATTTTCAATCCCCAACACTGAGTCCAAGGTAGAACTTATGATGGGGCCAGCTTGGGGCGCGTTGCATTGCTGGGTAGCGACCTGTATTACTGGTATGTGTAATCACTACCTATGATGCAGCACCGGCGAATAACTCATCAGTGGTGTGTTTAATTATCAGGTAGATTCATCCCTTGGCATCAACATGGTGCATGAATGCAGCTCTGGTGAGCTACTGGTAATAGCTAGTATATTAGAGCATTATACGGCCCTTATAAGGTTAGATAGACACTCGCAGGCCGAATACTACTGCAGTAATACTGAAGTAGTACTGAAATACTACTGCAGTAATACTGAAATAGTACTGAAATACTACTGCAGTAATACTGAAATAGTACTGAAATACCACTGCAGTAATACTGAAGTAGTACTGAAATACTACTGCAGTAACACTGAAATAGTACTGAAATACTACTGCAGTAATACTGAAGTAGTACTGAAATACTACTGCAGTAACACTACTGAAATACTACTGCAGTAACACTGAAGTAGTACTGAAGTAATACTGCACGGCTAGATAGTAGTTATAGGACGAGTACCAAGCTGTACGCGAAATACGGTGTCGGGAGTCTTATAGGGTGTGGTATAATTCAATATACCGTACCGTCATTATAAAGCAGTCTTGAATAAGCACTGGGGCTTCCAAATGTTTCTCAAGCAACAAAATCGTGACCTTGAATAAGTGCCTGTCTTGAATAAGTGCCTAGGTAAGAGCCGTCAAATTGAAGAGCGCCCCAGCGCTTAATCGTGACGGTACTGTTGTAGAAGGAATGCATCAGCAGCATCCTGCGGGAGTGTATCAACCCCATAGGGTTGGCATGATGCATGGATGCAGCACTAGTGAGTAGCGCCCCCCCCCCCCCCCAGTGGTGCATGAATGCATCCAAGGACCAAGGACGATACTGATTAAAGCACTATATATGCAGCCTGCCCTATTCAGCAGAGATACCACTTTTCCTACCTTTGCGGGAATTGCTTCATTTTAGATGGGATTTCTGCATTAAATCGTGTTGAATTCCTACAGAGAATTGACCAAAATCCTAAGATGTTCTACATTTTGTCAATCAGATAGCTGCATCTCTGATTCCGCCCTAGGAGTGTTAATTAGTTCCCGCTAAGTATGATCCACGTGTGACGTCAGCGTTATTCTGCAGATTACACACGAGACGCGGCAGTAAGAGCACAGAGTTATTTTATCTCTGATTTAAACCCTCACTGTAGGCACAGCTGTCTACTTTAGTATATAGAGTGGATTAAACACTTTAACCCTTTAAGGGCTGCATAGTGCCATGATGCAATATGCCTTTGGTTGTCATGATTATCTACACAGCCAAAAATATTTTTTCTCATTCCAAGGAAATAACATAAATAAACTTGCCTGGCGGACAAATGACTAAATTTAAGAAAAAAAAATAGGAAAATTATTTTCATAAAACTAGTCATCCGTCCGCCCGGCGAGTTTATTTATCATATTTTCTTGAAATTAGATAAATATTTTCGGCCGCGTACATATCATATTCACTGATAGTCTCACTTGCCCTTTTTAGTGTGCCTCTAGGTGTGTATAGATAACATGAAGGGCTGACAGAGTCCTTGAACTTATATAGCCTCCATAGGATCAATGATGTACAGGTAACCGGCTACCCACTTTACGTTAAACCTCGCCTATAAGTCGATTTCTATTTACAATTCACTTTAGCTATAAGTCGACCTAGAGGTGAGGTATTCAAAAAAGGCTAAACTATTTAAGGCTCAAAATAATGTGATTCTTAATACTGTAAAAGACAGGTGTTTTTTTTAATCGAGCATTGTATATCTCCGAGTATTAAATATTGTAAGACTTACCCCCCCCCCCCCCTCACAAGTAGGGGGTCTTACTAAGGGAACAATATCATAAATGATACTAGCTTCCATCCTGGGGGGGTCTAGGGGTGGGGTCTGGCCTCTCAATCTCCAATTCAACTTATAGGTGAGGTTTTCCAAAAGTCCATGTACTTTGCTATAAATCGATTTCTACCCCTCAAAATCAAATGCCCAATTGGACTGCATCATGCTGACAAATGTAACCTTTTAGGGACATGCCGTCCTTAAAGTGTTAGCATGGCAGGGACGTGTCACGGAATACGTCCTACTAACGTGACAGAGGACTGGTGGGTGGGGGGGGGGGGGTAGAACGGGGGATGGCCTACTCAGCCCTTTCATTGAGAATTATGCCCAGCGAGAAGTGGGTTGTGGCTGTGAAGATGGGGAGGGGAAACCTTGGGGGGGGGGGCGGGCGGGCGGTCTAAACCACTTAGCGGTGACATCTAGTGAGCATGTGTGTCACTGCCGCACGCTGACCTCGTGCGGTGACACTCTCCACGCAGAGTATGAGACTACCGTACTGTTCCAAAAAGATCACCGGTCTTGTTTAAGCGTCAGGTTCCAAATGTTCCTTAAGCACTTACATCTTAAATTTTGTGTATTGAAGTGCAAGTTTAGAATGAAAAGACCCCGTCAAATTGAAGAGCGCCTCGGCGCTAAATAGTGGCTGTACCGGCGGCTTCTAGGTATAGGTCAGTTCACTATCTGTTATCTACCACCATGACTGTGCTAGGAGAGTGAAGGCTATGCTGTAGGCTTGTACCATATTTCATACATCTATCTCTGACATACCTCACAGCGCAATGCAATTTACCTTCCACGAATATTGTCCATGTCAATACACAGGGTGATGTAGTCATGCTCAGCGTAAGAATGCGATTGTTTGGCTATATTGTAGAAAAGATTCCATTCATAGATGAAAAATCAAATGATCCGGCCGAAGTAAAAAGATAGATGCAGCTTGTCATCCTGTTTATAATGAATAATTTTGAAATTTTGTTAGGTCTAAGATTTTGGTCCTGTGGAGCCAACCATCACCATATAATATAACCTATAATCGCCATGAAACTCCATGAAAAGGACACTTTTGTCAGAGATAAGAGCCTCGTAGGAAGCTGCTGCTAGGTAAGAGCGGCTCTCCCCCTGCTCCATGGCTACCCCCGGTCACGCATGCGCACTGGAGGCTTCTGGGTAACCTTATTTGGCGTGTGATCAATGTTTAATACGTCATCAGTTGAGGGGCACTACGTCACTGCTTTAAGCGGCCTACATACGTCATCACTTTAGCTCTCCCAAGACGCCCGACTTGTAAATTGTATTGGGAGCCGCTCCAGTTGGGGGCTGATCAGATCCGTACTTTACTGCCACCCCACTGACGGCGTGACGTAATGACGTTTGTCATAGCACGTCCTCACCTCCTATTGAAGAGCTCCTGGGCAGGGAAGGGAGGTTTCTCACCTCCTGTTGGAGAATTCCTTTATGGGACCAGAAGAGAGGTTTTTTTTACCCCTTGTTGGAGAGTTCCCGAATGGGGAAAGAAGGGAGATTTCTTCCCTCCTGTTAAGAGTCCCTATATATGTGGACAGAAGGGAGGTTTTTCACCTTCTGTTGGAGAGTTCCTATATGTGGGACAGACTCTCATACCTGGAACAAAGAGACTGATAAGAAATGCACCCATAATGCACTGCTCTGGAGTAAGGGACCTAACCACAATGCATTGCTTTCAGTCAAGATGGCGGCCTCCATAGCCTAATGCGCTAGTCCTGTATAGTGTAGGGAGGTGTGTAAGAGCCCTCCGCTGGTCCCCTCCGCTGGTCCCCCCCTACTACTGCCGGTACCAGCAGACTGAAGGGGACGCCGAGTACCAGCACAACCGGCCGGGAACAGGCGCCGCCACACACCGGAAATTGGCGTCCACTTCCGGTCTGTAAAGGGCGGCCAGTGACGGCGTGACGTTAGTGAGGGACGCGGAGGACGTAGTGTGTGTGTGTGTGGGGGGGGGGGGGGGGCGGGGGGCACAGGCTTAAACTGAACAGCACGCTAGAATGATGTCTGTAGTAGGTGTCTGTATATGCCATGAGGTATAACAGAGCTAGATGTCCATCATCTTTCAACCCTAGAACCCTACTGGCTGTGTCTCACGAACTTGGTCCAATGTGTTTCTCTATGACCGGGTGCCGTCTATGACCGGGTGCTGTTTATGACCGGCTATCTAAAAAAGTTGTTTGGAAGAATAAAAAAGATCTTTTTAATTGAAAAAAATTAAATTTATAAATAAAAATTGTAAAAAAAAAAAGAATTTTTTTTTTATCCCTCCAAACAACTTTTTAGATAGCCGGTCATAGACGGCATCCGGTCATAGACGGCACCCGGTCATAGACGGCACCCGGTCATAGACAAATACATTGGCCCAAGTTCGTGAGACACAGCCTACTGTGTGCCTCTACATGGGTACCCGGATTTTTGACCGTGTCGCCGTGTCGATTTTTAGGACAATTGCACTGTGTCGTCGTGTCGATTTGTATTCCATACATTCCTATACATGCTACTCCATTCTTCCATGTCTGTCGATTTTTGATTTCAATTTTACTGTGTCTGTCGATTTGTAAAGATTAATGCAGCAAGAAAGGGTGACTTTTTGAAAAGAAAAGTTGGTGGTTATACATTTTGAACATTTCTGAAGTGTGAGTGTGACTGACAAATTCATTGATATAACCTCAAAATCCTATTCAAAATATATACTATTTGATAAATAATTGTCCTGTGAATCTCCAGATATGAAATATTTGCTAACATAGGCATAACAGACAATGTTATGATGATTTTACTTAAACCAACGTAAACACAACTTTATTATGAAAAAAGTCCCCCTTTCTTGATGCGTTGGTCTATAGCCCCTGTCCTCCTGGTACGCTCACGTCCATCCTTCTCCCTCTCCCCCCACGCCATGATTCCCTCTCCCCTCCTCCCTCCTATCTTAACCCTTTAAAGCCGCATTCCGCATGAAAGCACTGCCCTTTTCGCGTCATGCTATCATACTGATGCATACATCGGGCATTGGTGAGTAACTCACCAGGGCGGTTGATGGTGTTGGTATACTCCCAATGGGTCGGCATGATGCATGAATGCAGTGCTGACGGTCCCTCACCGGTGTTGCATTGGTGCATCATAATGGCAATAAAAGAGGCACTGAAGCATGATGCGGTCCTGATAGGGTTAACTCTTTAAGGGCGGCATGATGCCTTAATGCATCATGCCCTTAGTTGTCATGAAGCATGAATGGAGCCTTGGTGAGTAACTAAATAGCCAGTACCGCATTAAAGCATCATGCCGACCCAAGGAGGTTGATACACTCCCGGAGGGTCAGCATGATGCACCAATGTGAGTTACTCACCAGGGCTGCATCGGTGCATCATGCCGTCAAATATAATCTTTTATCGACATCCGTTCTTGCAGGGTTACCCCCACTACCCCGTCCGTCCCCCACAGTGCCCTCAAACAGGCTTTCAGAAATATTGATTGAGTTAGCGGAGTCTGCCATATGGCATTGATGTCCGATTTAATAAATGGCCGTCCGCTCACCGCCTCTCCGCGTCTCCTTTTGTTGGGTGCGAAGTGCCCACGGCCATCCTTAACTCTGTAAGGACGGCATGATGCATTAAGGAGTCGTTGTCGGCATGATGCATAAATGCAGCACCGATGAGTAACTTGCCGGCACTACATTTGTACATTATACCAACCCTTTAGGAGTGTTAGCAATCCTGTAGGGGCGGCATGATGCATGAATGCGGCAAGGGCGAGTTACTCACCAGGGCTGCATTCATGCATCATGAGGACAAACAGGGTGATTGCAGTACGGCAGTATGTGGCGCTGTATAGCGAAGTCTCGGTTTTCTCTGTATGGGCGGCCATGTTAGTTCTGAGCTCGCAATCTATCGTGAGACTTAGGCAGTGACCAGACGCTCACACACCATAACTTCCGGGCAACAAGCTGCAGTACGAGAGCCGAGCCAAGGTCTCACGAGATTGCTGGTGTCAGTATAAACACTGCAGTTGCGGGAACAAGTCGGCACCAGTTAGAGAGCTATATAGGGCACCTGGCAGTTGATAGCAGCACCACCTGTGCTAAGTTGAGAACCTTCAGTACAGGCCCTTGGCCACTAGGTAGAGCAGCTAACCAGGGGTTATGACACCACAGGGCAGGCCACTATTACTTCTGTCTGAAGTGGTTCCCAGGACTTAGCCCTTCAGTGAGTAGGCCTAGTTACTGAGGGCCAATGCTATTCACATGTCTTCAGGGTAACACAGACTGAAGCAATCACTATCCTGACTTATACCCCATCTAGAGGCAACTAAAGGAAGCACCGGGGGTTGGACATGGCCGCGCCCTTGGCCTTACCCCTAGGAGCCCTATAGGGTTTGTAGTGTCCAGACAGCGCGGTCTGCGGTGACCACAGCTACAGCCATAGCATGCAGACGTGGGCAGATCTAGCCGGGTTCAAATTCTGCAGGTTTTTATTCCATTTCAATCTTTTAAAATCTTCTTTAAGATGCAGATATTTACCCAGAGAAGAATACCATGTGAACAGTGTTTCTGCTATATTGGCCACAAGATCTAGATATTTATCCAGAGAAAACTACATGTGAACAGTGTTTCTGCTATTGGCCACATTGGTCCCTGCAGTAGACAGGCCCTCCTACCACTGAGGCCGCTCTCATGTCCCCTTAGTAGTATAGTTGTACATAGTTAGTAGTATACTGAAACTGTTATTTAGGACAGGCATTATGGTACATGTATATGGCGTCTCTCACAGTTCAGTCCACCCTCACTTCCTCCAACATAAGCCAAGCAACTAGCCTCATACGTTACATTATATTTGGACTTATTTCCTCGGATAATTCGCTTCCTCAGACATGTTTCTGTACATTGTCCAAATTTGAGGAAGTAAGGGCTGACTGTATATGGCATCAGTCAAGTGGGGCTGCAAGAAGCATTCACAAGTTCTACTTGGCTGCTTTGTTATTGAAAAAAATGTCATTATTAACAATTGATTTTATCCATAGAACTGTCCTAAATATTTACCTATATCATAAATTGGTCAAACTGTCAAAGAAACTTACAAGTATTTTCCTTCCTCTTGCAGGTATGTACCACTTCTACTCCCCCTGCTACAAGCTGTGGGTGATGTATAATTACATGGTTACTCTGTTATAGCTACACTGAAAATCCATAGTTTGAAAGGGTTAGTCAGTTCAGACTATCCTAGGTTGGTCATATGAGTGTTAGTCATAATGGCAAAGTTATATTCAAAAGTGAGCGCGGGGTCAGTCAGTAGTGGCTAACCTAGGTTCATCATTGGTGTGTTGTATTTTTATACCACTAGTTGGGGCCACCTGTCATGACCACTCAGTGGCTCCCCCTGGAAATAAAAAGACTAAGGTGGGTTGGTCAGTACTGACCAACCTGACAATAATAACTGACCTAGGTTGGTCGTATAGGGAGCCAAAAAATGACTATAACTAGGTTAGGCACTAGTGACTGAGAGGTTGGGCATATAGGGAGCCTAGGAATATCAGTGTATGGGAGCTCCATACGCCATGCCCTAATGGACTACAGTGTAGCCATCCTCCATGACCAACAAGTTTGTTGATTTTTCTTCACGTTTAGACACCGGTGATATGTACGGTAATTAGCACAAAACCTTATTGACATACATATTTATACATGGTCACTGACACGTTGAATCCGGGTCATACCACAGTCAGCCTTCTACTGTGAAAGTACTTTATTTCGCTGGGTATATATTTTCGCAATTTTCACAGAAATGAAATCTCCGCAAAAATTGAATATGCTTAAATATGGAATAAATACCCGCGAATTTGCCGATTTTCACTATTAAATCCGCGAAAATTCAAACCGTGAAAATAAGTAATTTCACAGTACTTCATATGATATGACCTGGCTCCAACTCGTGAAGTATGATGTACATGTATGTCAATGGCGTAGAGTTTCGCAATATTTGCCGAGTGTCCTGTATCGTCCCCATCCCCCCGGTGAGTGACAGGAGAGGGAGCCCCTCTGACGGTAACCTCCACCAAATCCATCACCACCTGAATTATACATGACATGTCCACTCCAGTACAGCTACCTGACTGAGTAATGCCCCCCCCCCCGCCTGGGGGAGGCTATAGGGGACATGTGGGTCACGGTATGGGGGCAGCCATCTTGTCCCCATTACCTGACTTAGTAATGCTCCCTGGTGGAGGCTATAGGGGACATGTGGGGCAGGGTATGGGGGCAGCCATCTTGTCCCCCTACAGCTACCTGACTGAGTAATGCCCCCCCCCCCCCCCGCCTGGGGGAAGCTATAGGGGACATGTGGGGCAGGGTGTGGGGGCAGCCATCTTGTCCCCCTACAGCTACCTGACTAAGTAATGCCTCATGGTGGAGGCTATAGGGGACATGTGGGGCAGGATGTGGGGGCAGCCATCTTGTCCCCCTACAGCTACCTGACTGAGTAATGCTCGATGGTGGAGGCTATAGGGGACATGTGGGGCAGGGTGTGGGGGCAGCCATCTTGTCCCCCTACAGCTACCTGACTAAGTAATACCTCATGGTGGAGGCTATAGGGGACATGTGGAGCACGGCATGGGGGCAGCCATCTTGTCCCCCCCCCCCCCCACGGCTACCTGACTTAGTAATGTCCCCCCTCCCCTCCCCTGATAAAAGGGAACATTTGCCTTCATGATGCACCAATGCAGCCCTCGAGAGTCGCTCATGCTGACCCTTCAGGAGTGTATCAACCCCGTATTGTTGGCAGGGATGCATGAATGCAGCATTGGATGTCACTCGCCAGGGCTGCATAACCAAGAGCATAATGCATTAATGCCTCCCACATGTTCCCCCTGAGTGTCCGTGCCTAGCTGCAGTATGGATGAGCTGTCCATCACCCTACAGGCTGAGTCAGGCCCCCCGCGGCACAGGAGGGGGGTGGGGGTTGGCCGGGGGGGGGGGGGGGTCTGAAATCCTCTGAAGGAGCACACCAGCTGGTCTGAGTGCACACCCCTCCTTGGCAGTAGCCACATGCATCCTAAGACTTTCTCAGTGAATGGAGAGGAATATTTCATTGGTCTATAGAGACCTACACTCATACATATACTTAGTTGGTCTGCCATTTTGCATTTCACTGGTTGAGTAATATGCCCGTACTCCTATACGGGCCCGGGGGGAGGTACACTGGTTACGGAGACAAGCACTGATAAGATCTGATAAGACTTTTACAAGTATGTCCCCTGTTTGTACCCATAGTGGTATGTCTTATCAGTGGGTTTAACCTTAACCAGCGAAATTCAAAATGGCCAGTATCCAATTCTGCACAATCTGCTCTTTAATAGTTCGGCTACCACTGCCAATCGCAGTCCCCTCTAATCTGAAGGAACCAGCTGCCAATTGCGGACTAAACGTTGAGGGCAGAACACAGACAGATGAGAGACAGTAACTGTATGTTTAGTACAGTCTGCAGACGGAGCGGTGACAGATCAGGGGTCATGTAGGTCCGGTACCCTGTGTAGTCTGGGCACCCTGTGTAGGCCGGACACCCCGTGCACAGTCCCAACCCGTCAACACGGCAGTCTAAACCTGCCTGCCCACCCAGTGGCCGGGTCATGTAGGGGAAGGCCTATACATGTCTAACCGTGCTACGAGTCTATGACTTGATTGACAAAGTTTCTCTTTTTCTGCCACACATTCATTGATCCCACGGTATTTTCGCCTTGAAAAGCAAAAAGTCACTCGATTAGATCTAATCGGAATCTGGAGGTTCCTGACTTAATGAACTGCTTTATACCAATATGGGACCTTTGTATAAGTCCATGATAGCATGGTGCCTGCTGGACAGGCTACATGCTAGGCCTGGTTACCGGTGGCGCCAGGTGGGGGTGGTGGCAGGCAGGGGAACTATCGCGTTGTCACGCTGCCAGGTGAGAGAGATGATGAAAGGTGTGACGGGAAGTTGGAGCCGTAACCTGCTATTGGGGGACAAAGTACCCAGTGGTTATATGAAGCGGTTATATAGGGGGTTAGGGGGCTGGGGCATGGGGGCGGCCATGTTGTATGGGAGGTGTGCTGAGAGGCTGGAGCCGTAACGTGTTATTGGGGGACAAAGTACCCAGTGGTTATATGAAGCGGTTATATAGGGGGTGAGGGGGCTGGGGCATAGGGACTGCCATGTTGTATGAGGGGCATGTCAGATAAATAAAAAGAGCACAGGACAGCATAGTCCTTCTATACAGTATTCCTTTTGTCGCCTTGCTCATAAACCTTGAAGCATCATGTCGTTATTAAAGGCTCAACTTTGACCAGGCTACTAGTACTACTCATTCCCCAAGATGGCCGCCCACAGTCAGAGACGACTCCAGGTCAGAGCGACTCGGTGCAGACTAACCCATAACCTGCATCCCGGTCTCAGACTGCCATCCTAACACTGCTCCGGGTCCCTATGCTGTGTGTGGGCTGGGAGCAGAGCTTCATTTAATTTGATACCGGTTTGCGCCAGTATGGTGGTGCAAATGGGTGTGTATTGGTCAATACACACCCGACTACAGACGGATTAGTATCTTGATCAAAGAGATAATAAAAGTAGGCGGGGGCTACTGTGTGTGTCAGAGGTACATGAAAGATGTGTAGAGGGATACTGATAGTGAGGCTGTGTATAGGGGTAGGATGATAGCCTGCTCCCAGACTATCCCACTGGTAGGATAGACGCTGGCCGAGGCTGCTGCACCTTCACCGGGCACGTCTGAGTGCAATCAGGGTGAGGGTAGGGTCAGCCCCGTGCAGGTCAGTGAGCCCAGGCCCTGTGTTAGTCATACAGGCCCACAGGCTTAAACTGAGTGGCACACTTATGCTAGGAGTAGAAGACACAAGGTATGACAGAGCTAGACGCCCAACATCTTTCAACCCTAGATGGCCCTACTGTACCATGTATTTAGTCATAGACAGTAGCGCCATCTGGTTAGCAAACTGCTTAGTCCACCATCATCTTTATACTTCAGATGGAACAAAATACAGGAGGTCCATCTAGGGTTGAAAGATGATGAGTGTCTAGCTCTGTTTATAGTCATCTGCTCTAAGTAGGAGCTCAGTTTAAGCCTGTGCACAGGCCCCACCCGCTGTACACGGGTACTTTAGCCGCCATCACGGAGGCCGCTTACCACATCAACAAACTACATGCACTCTGCTAACAGGATAAGTAATGGTCAGCTGGTATAGATACTGGCAGAGGTTGCTATAATGTATAATAATTTGGGGACGAAAAAGCAAAGGCTGAACTTCCTCCACTTGGATGCAACCTCGTAAGTTTTCATCCCTGTGTTATACTCTACCATAAAGAATTACTAGTCTGGTGTATACCGAGGTTGCAGGTTCATTAGTAGGGGCACCATTGCTTGATCTGGTAACTGTTGAGTTAAGCACTGATGCAGCAATCACAATGGGTACAAGCTGTTACATAATGCCAGGGATTAAACTGTTCAAGTTTTCCCCTGATTTCAAGTATTTTTTTTATGTCGCAAAGACCTCTGCTTCACTACAGGAAACCTCAATCGGGGGACTCTATTTGAACATTTCAAGTTTTTTTGAGATTGGTCATTTTCATTTCTGATAATGCCCCCTAAGAATTCCGCAATGAAGGCCATGGAGTTATCTCATTGGTTGATAATGCATCCAGCTACAGGCCTATAGGCCACGGCTAGTATGCGAGTCACTAGTGCGGCTTATATGATCGTCACAGAGTTGGGGTGCGTATAAGCTATACGCGAATTTTTGCTATCATAATACAGTACTAAAAGTCACCGTAATCAGATCTCTGGTGCGGCTTATAGGATCACCCTAACGTCGGGGTGCGGCTTATACGCAAGTTAGGCTTATACGGGAGATTTTACGGTATTCACCCATACTGATCATGGTGATCAAATCTATTCATAAGCCGGACTCCATTCATATCTGTTCTCCAGACTCCTTTTATATAGCAGTCTAATACACACATTTCCACCTTGAATATATCAGCCTTAAAATAAGAATACTTAAATGAAAGCTAAAGGATACACCGATATCTACCATCGTAGATGTATAAAGAGGCTATCTTGTTTAGCGGCCATTTTGTACGGCGGCCATCTTGAATGCTGCTATTATGGGATGGATCCATACGCAGCCTCGTTGTGAGGTGGTCCCCAGGTCAGGACCCGGATGTAGGCCCTCCATCAGACCGGAAGTCACAGACAGGAAGTGGGAATGGCGTCCAGTGCCGCAGTTAATGGCCGTGCTGCTCTGTGCGCATGTGCAGTAAAAGGAGCTATTTCCGGTCTGTTAAACACCTCCAGAGGGTTGGTGGTGTGTGTGTGTGGGGGGGGGGGGGTTGGGGGGGGAGGCAGAAAAAGGCAGTTGTCTGTACAAGGAACCTCCACGACAGAATAGATCTATACACGGCTGACTTATGCTATATATATATCAGGTTCAAAAGGCCGTGTGTTTTGGGTGTGGGTTGGGTGGGGAGGGGGCTATAGGCGGCATGTTGGCATTGATAGTGAATAGACATAGAAGTGGGTGGATCTCCCGGGGGGAGTACCCGTGTATGTATGTGAGTGGGGGGGGGGGCTGTATGGCGCTGTATGAATACTGCAGCAGCAGCGTTGGCTTTTGATATGGCACGTTAAAAAAGGATCGGGTCACAGAGCCAGCGCATGCGCGTGTGTATGGGTGTGTGTAGGTAGGCGGGGGGCTGAGAAAAGAGCGGTTGTATAGCGATAATTCGGTTTCTCCATATGTTACTTCTGAGCTCGGAATCTCTCGTGAGATTTAGGCAGTAACCCCACTCACACACACCATGATATATGCAGGGAACAAGCTGTAGTACGAGAACAGAACCAAGATCTCACGAGACTGTTGGTACCCGTGTGGACCTATACACACTGCGGGAACAAGTCCACACCAGTTAAAGCGCTATACGCGCTGAATACGCGTACACACATACTAGCAGCAGGTTGGGTCTTCTCAGTGTAGAAGGTTTGACATTTAGCTTTTATTGTAGTTGACGTTGTCAGTGGGGCCTTAGTGTAGGGTGGGAAGGGAACAGCCGTGTACTCTGTATGAAGAATGAGCGTGACGGATGGGGTACAACTGTGCAACCGTGATCTGCAGTAACTAGCGTGATCTGCTGTAGTGCGGACCATCCAACCTTGATCTTCATCAAATCAATGTGATCTGCATCAATTTTGTACCTGTTGGCTTTGTGAATATATGGATGAGAAATGCCCTAGCCAACATCCCAATATGTTTTCAGTCTCATAGTTTGCGGAGATATCTCTATCTAATCAGCATAACTATGATTATTTGAAAATTATCGTGACATGGACTGGGAATAGTGCCTATAATAAAGCACCATTGTCCAATAAAAGAGCTGGGTATAGTGAACCAACCTGCACTTCCTAGAGGCTGCATGTGCCCCTCTGCATAATGCAAAGTTAAGTTCTGTTAATACAGATAACGACCCTTTGCACCATATCCACATTTCATATAGAAGAACACAAATTGTAATACTTCTTTAATAACAGCTTACAAAATCGATTTGAAAATGAATTCCCCGAAAAAAATGTTTTTAAATTGGATGAACCTAACTCAGCTAACTCTAACTAATAGGAATATTTGAAAAATTCTTTCACTGTTGGAAAGCTCAGATCATGGCTGGCCATCGTGGCCAATGTCTGAATGCATCACATCGGTTATTACGATTCTACATCGGCAAAAGCCGATGTGCCGATGTCATTTCGGCAACACTACAGCAGATCACGTTAGTTACTGCAGGTCACGGTTGTACAGTACCCTCTGTATGCGTTGTTGGTACAGTGTGCTGCCCTGTAGGCTGTTCTGCCGTCTAACAGCGTCTTCCTCCTGGGTGTATTAGTATAGTTACCAGGGAATTGTCAACATTCTAAGGAATGTCACACTGTGTACCCTGCCATGTGCTTTTGTACCTACTTTGCTGTATGGTAGGGGCAGAACGACTGAAAAGGCTTTCGCTGCCAAAACGATGAATATAGTTTTCTCTGCTCATAATACATGTTGATCGCAGTAAATGTGGCCTTGCAGTATCCAGGCACCCGCGTTATCTTCTTTATACATCTTCTTCAGATGCCTTTATGTAACTCAGGCTGTTGATCCCAACGCTGCAGGAAGGATTCGAACCCATGTTTTGTCACCTTCCTAATACATGTCACCTCATGATCTGAGGGAAATGACAATCCGTCCTGCTGATTAGGTTAGGTGATACGGCCAATGATATAATCACAGCAATAAGGCTCTTATCTCCATGATATGGGGATAACGCTTATATAGACCAATGCCATAAGGAGGGTGACTTTACAGAAACGTTTTTGATAAAGTTTTCGAAGATTCCTAAAGTGTGGCTGACAAATACATAAATATACCCTCAGAATCCTGCATTCCAATAAATATTATATATCATTTGAAAGATAATGGCCCTGTGAATCCCCTGATGCAAGATGTTTTAGAAACATAGCCATTACAGACAATGCCGAGGATATTGATAAAAACCACCGTCAACACAACTTTATTATAAAAAGAAAAGTCACATTTTCTTGCCTCATTGGTCTATAGGATTACCCATGGTATGTCCTGACACCCATACAGCACCCAGCTGTGTCTCTGGGCGCCCCCTGTAGGGCCTCCTTATTGCTAGAATCAATACACCGAGATGGGAGATGACCTGCACCTATTGGGGTTTCCCAGTCCCCAATTTACCACGATCCTAATAGCCTAGAGGCACCCCCTCCCCCCCTGCACTACTACCTCCCTCCCTTAACCCTTTAAGGACCGCGTGTCAGTAAAAGATTGTTATCATGATGCACCAATGCCGCCTTGGTGATTAACTAACCGGTGCTGCATTGGTACATCATGCCGACCCTCTGGGAGTGTTAACACAGTAAGGGGGTCGTCATGATGCATGAATGCAACACTGGGCTTCATTGTGCCTCTACATGGGTACCCAAAATTATGACCGTGTCGCCGTGTCGAATTTAAGCAATAGGGCCGTGTCACTGTGTCGAATTTTATGTATATAGAGTATACTGGGGCCTTATAAAAATGCCTGTGTCCGTCGATTTTTAAAGGGGCCATGTCGCCGTGTCGCACGTTGAATTTTACCCATGTAGAGGCACTTCATTCATGCATCATGACGACCTAGGGCATGATGCATTACAGCAGTATGCGGCCCTTACCGGGTTAAACCCTATCAGCCTGCTGACCTAGATATAGAGCCTCCTTATTGCCTCTCAGCCCCCGGCCATGCCCTCCCCCCCCCCCACCCTATCACCCCCCCCCCCGCCCCACCCTACATACCCCCCCCCCCCCCACTACCCCCACCCCCTACTGCCTGTTGGTTAGCGTGAGGCATTACCGGGCCCTATCTACCAGCAGTACCTATCTAGAGGCCGCAGAAGGGTTATGTTAAGCCTGCTTATTCATCCAGATTGGGGTTGTAATTTTCTTACATTTGGAGAGTGTCATTGTAGGGGACCAGATTCTGCATCTGGACATAGGAAAATAAGGGGTAAAAATCGACCCACAGGGATTTTTCTCTAAGTTCTTATATACCTAATAATCGACATGATGACACGGTTCTTCTGCTAAAAATCGACACAGCGACATGGTCAAAATTGTAGGTACCCATGTGGAGACACACACCCCCCCCCCCCCCCACTACCACCACACCCTACTGCCTGTTGGTTAGCCTGAGGCATGACCCAGCCCTAACTATACAGCACTAGCACATTAGACTTTGGAGGCTGCCATCTTGACCCAATGAAATGAATTGTGGTCTGGCCTCTGACTCCTGAGCAGTGCATTATGGGTGAATTTCTAATCAGTCCTTTTGTCCCAGGTGTGCGAGGAGGGGATTTGCTTGATAAGGAGATGGCGGTGTAGCCCCCCGACTAGCTGAGGTACAGGTACCAGAATGTGCTAGTCCCGTATAAGGCAGGCACTATCTATAAGGCAGCACCAGCAGTGCCTATCTATACGGGATTATGGGTGCATTTCTTAACACTCCTTTTGTTCCAGGTGTGAGAGGAGGGGATTAGCTTGATAAGGATACAAATATATAGGGGTCTAGGCCCCAACTACCTGAGCTATATGTACCATAATGTGCTATAATTCCCTCATAACGCATTACCAGATCCTATTTATGAAGCATTACCCGTACATGTAGTGCCTATCTCTAGGCTGGACAGTGGTTATGTTAAGCCTGCTTATTCATCCAGATTGGGGTTGTAATTTTCTTACATTTGGAGAGTGTCATTGGAGGGGACCAGATTCTGTATCTGTACACGAGTAGTATATGGACATGGGGGCCAGTCTAAGTCTGTACATGTAAGTAGTATATGGACATGGGACCCAGTCTCAGGCCCACCTCTCCGTCATGTAGACCACTGACTGGGGACAGTTTTTGTTAAGTAAGGTACTGGGACAGTTACTGCTCCCTAGTTTACCCTTTAGCAGCGGCATATAGTGCTTGGCTGTACTAAACATAAATATATGCCCTACAGTCGGCATGATGCATGCATGCAGGGCAGGTACATAACTGTATCATGGTGACCAGCCTGGCATGATGCACTCCTAATGATGCTAAAAAGGGTACCTACATCATGACACACCGCTCACCAGTACTGCATCGGTGCATCATGACAAAGATGGGGGCCGTGCAGGGGTAAGATGAGATGCACGGATTATGGGGATGAGGGAGGCGTAGGGTTTGTTCATAATTAAAGACATGTCCTCTCATCACCCCCCCCCCCAGTCACCCCCCCAGCACACACACACACAGTCGTCAACCCCCCCCCCCCCTCCCACCCAGCACACATCAGTGATTCTGTACCCACTACACAGTCGGCACACCACCATGGGGAGAGGGGGGGGGGGGTAAGACTAGGGACATGCCAGTAAGGAGTCCATCCATGAGGAGGGTTTAGAAGTCTATGAAGCTACTGGGTACTAGTCTAACGGAGGCGGGGGGGGGGGGGGGAAGCAGGAGATAAATAGTATGCTCCGCCTCGTGTGATATGATCCTAGGTACCACTCGTAGAGAAACCTGCTATTCAGACAGATCATGGTGGACCTGTGTCTATGTATTGGGGTTTCATTAACAGTCAGGACAATGTTTTCACACATTTTACAGCCGTTTTTACAGCCGTTTTTACACCACGTCACTTCCCCATCAGTAACCCACACCCGACCTGAAAAAGGACCAAAAAAAACCCATTCTGTATTCATTCACCACGAGTCTTTTCTTTGGTGAAAATCAAGCAGACGAAATAAAGCGTGGAGAAATAAGAAGCGAATCGAAAAAGTGGTTTTATTGTGTCGTCTGTCTGAGCCTGACGGTCTGTCGACAGACGTCGCGACAGGCGGAACTCGCGTCTCGTACAGTACAGTCACTCCTGACATCTTGGCAATTTTTTTTCCGATTGTCTCGGAATTCATTTGTAATCCGCTTTAGCAAAAGTCGTTTTTTGAGCGGCCAATATTTTGAATCGCAATATTGTCAATGGGTAATAAATAAATTAAATGGCTGCCAATTTGGTGGTTGGTTTTCTGAGGGACGCGCCACTTGATGTCCTGCCATTTGAAAGGTGCAAAATGTGTTAACCCTTTAAGGTCCGCAGAGTGCTTTAATGCATTATGTCCTTTATTGACATGATGCATGAATGCAAACCTGGCGAGTAACTCACCAGTGCTGCATTTAAGCATCATGCCGACTATGGGGTCAGGACACTCATGAAGGGTCAGCATGATGCACCAATGCAGTACTAGCGAGTTACTCACTGGGGCTGCATTGGTGCATCATTCCACCCTTTAAGGGTTAACACCCAATTCCACAGATGAATTATATTTCAAGTTGGGATGGACTTGAACAGCTTAAAACTCTCGCCTAAAGTTTCTAAAAGCTCACTGCTGTCGGTAACAGGCATTACATAATATTATAATGAGCCCTGCCACATGACTAATAATTAAGGTACATTACTAGTAACCAAATTGTGCATGTGTATCTGTTCACTAACTCGGACAAGTAGACACGGTTCCCACCCGTCAGTTTAAAGTCAGTTAAGTTTAATTCTTATTAGAGTTTAAAGTCGGTTGAATATTTCATGTTGTCAGTAAGTTAGATTTCAGTTAAACCTGTGATAGAAAAAAGAGTGGGAACCATTTTAGAAAGTTTCTTGGCCTCGTTTATACCACTCGTATATCTATAAACTCTTAGAGTTAGCTAGCCAAAATTTGTGCATTGACTGGAATGTGATCCTGTACATTTACCCGAGTACTCATGTGTGTTTTCTGTGTTGCAGGTAAGTAACCATGGTTACACGCTGATGGTAACACAGCGGTAAGTCACCCTGCCGCACGGGTAAGTTAGCGTCTGTACACTGGTGACCTGTCACATCAAACTTGGATCCAGTCTGACCTTGATTTGACCTTTGATTTTAAATATTCATCAGAATAGATTTTACTGTGACATATCAAATATGATATCCATTAAGTGACCTAAATGTGACCTTCACCACTCATTAAGTGACCTAAATGTGACCTTCACCACTCATTGAGTGACCTAAATGTGACCTTCACCACTCATTAAGTGACCTAAATGTGACCTTCACCACTCATTAAGTGACCTAAATGTGACCTTCACTGCTCATTAAGTGACCTAAATGTGATCTTCACCACTCATTGAGTGACCTAAATGTGACCTTCACTGCTCATTAAGTGACCTAAATGTGATCTTCACCACTCATTGAGTGACCTAAATGTGACCTTCACTGCTCATTAAGTGACCTAAATGTGACCTTCACAGCTCATTAGGTGACTTAAATGTGACCTGCACTGCTCATTAAGTGATCTAAATGTGACCTTCACAGCTCATTAAGTGACCTTGGTGTGACCTTCATCTATTGAGTGACCTTGGTATGACCTACACTACTCATTAGCCATGGTTTCTAAGACCTGGGGTATTGTGGCATCTCGTGACTTGTACCCAAGAACTAAATAGAAAAATGTTTTTTGCTAAACCAAAAAAAAAGGTGCGTCATTTTATGCCGGTTTATGACATTAACTAACATAAGGCAGTGACAGGGGGAGGGTTCTCTGGGTTGGGATGAGGGTGAGAGGTCGGGATCTGGTAGTATAATGTGGGAAGGGGGGGGGGTGATGTGTGAGGGGTGGGGCAGAAGGCAAAGGGCTGTTGAGAGGTGGGAGAGGAGAGGGGAGGAGAGGAGAGGAGAGGGGCACCACCTTGATGTTGTTTTTACCACACCATGTCCCAGCATCTCCTTCTGTCTGATGCCGCCGTGAATAATTAACCACCCAGACTATAAACAAGTACAGGGCCGCCCTAGATGGGGACCATGTACCTCTTACCCACAGTCGTCATACCGCCATCTGACGGCTGAGGGCATCAGTTATTGAACAACCACGCGGCCCTTAACCCTCAAGATGAAGCACAGATTACTGCTGTCTACAGTCTACCTCACATAGAAACCGCGGCTAGTACATGAGTCAGATTGCCCGTCCGGCTTATAGGATCGGCAAACAGTGGGGGTGCGGCTTATACGCGAGTTAGGCTTATACGCGAGGTTTTACAGTATTATTGTTTTCAAATTCTTCCGATAGAAGGCTCTGGTGACAACCGCTATGACCTTGATCTGTGATGTTGCTGGGTTTAGGCAGTCCCTGTGGTTAACTTGAAACCAGCGAACAGGAACCAGAAATAGAACCAGCAAGTATGATGGTAAAACTATCATCATACTTTCTCTGGTTGTCACCAGAGCCTTCCTTCAGAAGTATATGAGAATGAGAGTATCTCCAGACCAGCTTCGGACGGGCCTTCACATATCCTTAGGCCAAAATGATTTTAAAAAAAAGGTTGGTTTCCGGTAACATGGTCTGAGAAAGCAGGCTCGGCCGGTCAGATTTAAAAAAAAAATTGAATTTAATTTAAATTTTCTCATTTTTAGGCCTTTATTTAGGGTTTTCGCTCTAACATTTTTAACAATTGTCCAATTCACAAACCGTAAAAAACAGAAAGTGACACAAAAACTGAGGAATCTTAAAAAAGAGGGGGACCCGGCACTGTTTTGCTAGACCCGGTCGGGTTACCGGAAACAGACCTTTTTTTTAAAATTTGGCCTTATGAAGTCCGTCCTGTACCCTGAGCGGTAAGAGTGTGAGATGACTGAGTAGTGTAAGGTAAACAGACAGACAAGCAGGCAGCGAAATTAGCCTCTTAGCATGCAGAGTGGCATCCATGCTTACCACCCACCCCCCTGTACTCCCCCCTTCACACAGGTTTTAACAAGACCTCCGCTTGGTGAGTGAGTAGCCTATAGGGTACCATGGGAAGGTGTACAACTAAATATCCACTCTGATCTCTGCATCTCCAAATAGAGTCTACAGAGAGGTAGTGTCCCCAACATACACTAGATGGCAAAAACTCTTTGAGGACTCTATTGGGCCTGCAGAGATAGCTGTGGATATTTAGTTGCACACCTTCCCATGGTACTATCTAGCCTACTCACTCACCAAGTTGAGGTCTTGTTAAAACCTGTGCCCCCCCCCCAGCCACAGCTCAGCCTGGCACGTCATGGCTGCGTCTAGACTGTTCATGTTCACACTAATTGAGCTTTTCCAGCCTCTTAACCCTTTAAGGGCGTCATGATGCCTTAATGCATTATGTTCTTGGTCGTCATGATGCATGAATGCATCATGTCCTTGGTCGTCATGATGCCTTAATGCATCATGTTCTTGGTCGTCATGATGCCTTAATGCATCATGTTCTTGGTCGTCACGATGCCTTAATGCATCATGTTCTTGGGCGTCATGATGCATGAATGCAATAAGTAACTCCCCAGTGCTGCATTAAAGCATGAGACTGACCCTGTGGGGTTGATACACTCCTGAAGGGTCGGCATGATGCACCAATGTTACTCGCCGGGGCTGCATTGGTGCATAATAACGACAAATGTCATCTTTTAGCAACATACATCCTTAAAGATTTAAACATGTGTACTGGCAGCTAGTAGGTTCATATTTTACCCAGGTTTACATGAGACACTGGCCTGTAAGGCAGTGGTGATTTTTAAACAACATAGGGGGGGGGTCAGTTGATTTTTGCATGAGCAAATTTTTGGTCCCCCCCCACCATAGCCAGGTTAAAATTGAGCACGCTCGACCCCTTTGAGCTATAGTAACACGCGGCTTTTTCGCTAAAAGGGGGTGCAATTTTTTTGGTCCCCCTCCCCTCAAAATCCACCAACCCCCCGCCCCCCCCCCTGTTGTTAAAAAATGAGTACTCCCTAATTGAGCTGTAATTGTGTGGCAGAGACTTTGTGTAGTTGGTGTCAGTTTGTCGCTAACACAGCGGCGTGTTAGGGGTACCCGGGCTGAAGACGTTTCCATGTTCCCCTCCCCTGAGTTCTTACACACCCATTACACATCCAGTAACCCTGCAAGGCCGGCAGGGCGCTAAAATGTGACATTGGTCATCATGATGCACCAATGCAGCCCTGGTGAGTAACTCGCTGGTGCTGCATTGTTGCATCATGACAACAAATGTCATCTTTTAGCGACATCCGTCCTTAAAAGGTCAACTCCCTCCCACACCATCTATTATTATTATTCCGAGTCTGTAGCCTGTAGGGTCTATATGATACATGAATGCAGCCCTGGCGAGTAACTCACTTAGTTACTCGCCAGATTCAGGGGAGTTAATCAGCGGGTCTGCATTAATGGCATTCTTACACTGTATCACGGCTATGTGGTTGATGCACTCCCGAAGGGTCTGCATGATGCGCAAATGCAGCGGGAGTGAGTCACTCAGCGGGTCTGCATTAATGCATCATGACGACGCAGGAACATGCAGCCTTGGTGCATCTTGCGCTCCATAAAGGGTTCATAACCAGCAGAACACGCGACAACACTTTGGTAAATTAATCATAAAAACAGGACATGGTGCGCCTCTCCTGCCCCCACTACCAGCTGGTAAACCTTTACGGATGGCATGTCGTTAAATAATGACATTTGTCGTCATGATGCACCAATGCAGCCCCGGCGAGTAACTCGCAAGTGCCGCATTAGTGCATCATGCCGACCCAATGGGAGTGTCTCAAGCCTGTAGGGTCGGCATGATGCTTGAATTCAGCACTGGCGAGTTATTTGCCGAGGCTGCATTCATGCATCTTGATGACCAAGGGCATGATGCATTAATGCATTATGCCGTCCTTAAAGGGTTAAGGGCCGCACGATGCTTGAATCGTAACTCGCCAGTGCTGCATTCAAGCACCTTTCCAAAAGGGGTTGAGACACGTATGACCACAGGGCTAGCATGATACATGAATGCAGCACTGGCGAGTTACTCCCCAGCGATGCATTCATGTATCATACCGACAACAGGGATGACACATTAAAGCACGCTGCGGTGCTTACAGGGTTAACGTAGGTGGCTTTTTTTGGTGTGTGGACATGCCCACCCGTCTGTTAGCTAAGTGGACGGGATGCAATTTGAAGAATTTCATTTCATTTTGCATCTTTCTTCCTTTTCTCTCGTGTTTTTCGTTTCCTGACAGTACTTAGAATTACAGAGCAGCAACGTCTGGCTTTGGATGGGATTCAAAAAGTGCAACAAGATTCGGGAATGTTTCTTTTTAAAGCGCACGGACCATCATATTAATACGGAGTAATTTAACCAATGGATAAATACAATGTGAGCAGTCACGCAATTAGGAGAATGCAGCACTGGCGAGTTACTCACCGGGGTTGTATTAATGTATCATAATGAGAACAGGGATAGGACATTAACCATTTAAGGGTGGCATGATACCTTAATGCATCATATCTTTGGTTGTGATGATGCATGAATACAGCCCTGGCGAGTAACTCGCTAGTCCCACATTCAAGCATCATGCCAACCCTACGAGGTTGAGACACTCCCGGAGGGTCAGCATTATGCACCAATGCAGCACCGGCGAGTTACTCGCCGGGGCTGCATTGGTGCATCATGACGACCAATATCATCTTTTAGTGACACGTGCCCTGGATTAACTTAAAGTATGATGCAGTCCTTACCAAATGCGTTCTCTGTATACTTCTATCTAATAGATTACATCAGCCGGACCGCCCTAGGCACCTAGGGGAACAACCACTAGTTGTACCCCCCACCCCCCCCCCCCCCCCCCCCCCCCCCGCGGGCCTCGCACCACTTTATCCCTTTAAAGACGGCATGATGCAGGAATGGGTCATGCATTAATGCAGCCCTGGCGAGTAACTCGCCAGTGCTGCATTCAAGCATCATGCCAACGTTATGAGCTTGAGACACTCCCGAAGGGTCGGCATGATGCACCACTGCAGCACCGGCGAGTTACTCGCCGGGGCTGCATTGGTGCATTATGACGACAAATGTCAACTTTTAGCGACATGCCGTCCTTAAAGGGTTTTATTGATCCCTGTCACTATGCCTTCATTCAGCCCCGTTTACCGCCACTTTCTGCGGTTTGAAATCCCATCACACCCGCTCCTCTCTAATATAACCCTGTAAGGGCCGAGTGGTGCTTTAATGCATCATGCCCTTTGTCGCCATGATGCATGAATGCATGCTTGATGAGTCTACTCACCAGGGCTGCATTGACGCATCACGACGACCCTTGGGAGTGTATCTCCCATGTAGGGTCGTCATGATGCATGAATGCAGCACTGGCGAGTTACTCGCCTGGGCTGCATTCCTGCATCATTCCACAAAGGACCTAACCCATTCCCTCTAACTACCTCCACAGAGGCAGAATGGTTGGTGGTTTTAGCGACACTTTAGTCCGCTTTGTCTGCCACTCTAAAGTTGTCCGCCACACGATGTTTATTAGTTTGTTGTTTTAGATTTAGGAGCTGACAATGGTGTTAACTATTGCTGTTAGACTAACGCTTAGTTCTGTAGTTGGATGGAACTAGTCGTAATGGGACTGAGTATCCGGTAAACGAGACATTTATGCTCAAAGATTTCACAGAGTATAATTTCCAAACGGTGTCAGGTGCTATGCAGGAAGTCCGAACAGTACTAGTGTGCTAGTGTAGTATTTAAAGGATGTTGACCACAAGCACTTTAGTTTTCCCTCGATTTAAGTTTTTTTTCATGTCTTGAATACCTGTTCTTAACTATAGAGGACCTTTATATATGGGCTTAGATTTGAGCATTTCAAGATTTTTCTTTGATTTTAGATTGGTTACTTTCATCACTTGTTTAAACAGTACAGAGTGGTTGCGGGGACAAGGTCCCTCCCGTTTTATCGCTATAGGCCTGCCTGTAAGCAGTAAACCCACCCTGGGCGCCTGTGCCTGGACGGACAGCCTTATCGCAGAGCAGGCATTGTCCAGGCGGCCTGACCCCGGGTACCCTGATAGCCACATGGTCATACACTGAAAAAGTAAACTTGTCTCCAGACTCGTCTAAGTGACTGTCATAAAATAAATGAGTCAAAGGTTGTCTAACCTATCAGGTTACCATCCCACAAATAGAATCTGGAGCTGGCAAATGTCAGGTTTTGGACTGGCACATGCCAAGTGGGTCTTCTATCTCCAAGCTAGAAGACCTGCTTCCTTGTCACTTAGACGAGTTTTTAACTCGTTAATTTTATGTCAATTTTGACAGTCACTTAGAAGAGTCTGGAGACAAGTTTACTTTTTCAGTGTGGGTGTGTCGGGGCGAGGAGGGGGGGGGTTCTTTATCTGCCTCCCCCCAGAGTTTAAGATAAGGATATGGCTCGGGTTTAGATCAGGGTGAGGGTGGTAGGGTAGGCATTGATATCAATGTAGACCGAGGGTTAACCCTTTACAGACGGATGTCGCTAAAAGATGACATTTGTCGTCACGATGCACCAATGCAGCACTGGCGAGTTACTCGCCTGCTCTGACCCTTCAGGTGTGTCTCAACCCCGTAGGGTCGTCATGAGGCGTTAATGCAGCCCTGGTGAGTTATTCGCCTGGGCTGCATTCATGCATCATCGCAAGCAAGGGCATGATGCATCAAGGCATCATGTCGTCCTTACAGACAGCTGAGTACTTTCATGATGCGTGGATGCAGGACGCGTCAGTGCTTCACTCATGCATCATGATGACCCTGTGGGGTTGATACAATCCAGAGAGGTCGGCCTGATGCATCAATGCATTGCCTGTGAGGCACTACTCCCAGTGCTGCATTGGTGCATCATGATATCAAATCTACCTTCAGGTTTGAAACATTTTGCCATCTTTGAAGGTTTAACCCTTTAAAGACCGCATGCTGCTGAAGATGCCAATCCCGCCAGCCCTGCATTGGTGTATCATGCCGACCCTTAGGGAGTGTCTCAACCCTGTGAATGCAGCCCTGGTGAGTTATTCGTCAGGGCTGCATTCATGACGATCAAGGGCATGATGCATTACAGCATCATGTCGTCCTTTCAGACAGCTGAGTGCTGTCATGATGCACGGATGCAGGACGCGTCAGTGCTTCACTCATGCATCATGATGACCCTATGATGTTGATACACGTGAGGGGTCGGCCTGTGAGTTACTCCCAGCGCTGCATTGCTGCATCATGATATCAAATCACCTGAAGGTTTAAACCCCACCGCCCCTATCTATGGGGCTGAGTACCTGTCCCGACACCACTCCGACTGTCGCTGGAGGGGTACTGAGATTTGCGCCCTTAAGACGTTATGCCACCTTTAAGGGTTAAGGACGGAATAGCTCAGAGAGTGGCCTGTGGATAAAGTGTCCTGATACAGTAGCTGACTGGGGGTCTAGATGGGGGGTCCCCATGTCGCCTGTCGATTTTAAGACATGCTCATGTCATTTGTCTGTATCTTTGTATATCTCCTGTCATTTGTCACTAGGCTCCATGTCGCTTGTCGATTTTAAGAAAAGGCCATGCCCCTTGTCAATATCTTTTAATTTCTCCTGTCGTTTGTCACTAAGCCCAATGTCGCCTGTCGATTTTAAGACAAGGCCATGTCGCCCTGTGGATTTTAGGGGTCTACCCCCAGCTGACTGGCAGGTTCACACAGGGGCTGGTCACGATGCAGGACGCTGAGATGACGCTGCAGCCGCCGCAGTGCTGCCACCTCGTGTCATAATCCAGCACTACTCCATGCACTGACATGGGAGCGTCTACTCGACTCCACCACTCCGGACACTGATACGCTAAGAGCTATTACCTTAGAGAGTGCTCAATTTTACCCCCCCCCCCCCCGCCCCCACTCCCCCATGGGTTAAAAATTGGCCCGCACGCATAAGTATAGTATAGCGTTTAGGCTTTTTCGTTGAGAACAGGTGAATGTTTTTTTGCCAAGTGGTCAAATTTTCTCCCTACCACCCCCTGTTTAAACAAGAAAAATGTGGCTTTGACCACGGTTGGGGTTGCTGGCAACCCCTCCCGTGGTCATATATATATAGCCAAAAAAGGCCGTGTGTCACTACAGTTCAAAAAGGAGGGGGCGACATTTTTTTGGTGCCTTCAGCGGTGGGGGGGGGGGGGGGGGTTAGACCATAGGCCCCTATGAGCGGCCCCTGTCAATAATCTGGCTGGAGCCATGGAGATATCGAGGGGCCGTCTAGGGGGGGGGGGATCTTCTACGCACTCTCAAGGGGGGAGGGGGGGTGGGCGTAAAAAATGTTCACCTCTCCAATCTTCGCATCTTTGCCGCGCCCCTCGAGAGGCCCCCAAAGGGGGCTCTCGAGGGGCGGCTCGAGGGGCGTGGGAAAGATGACATCATACATTAGGCCTACTCAGAAACCCCTTTCAAACACTAAATTCTCTCGTTATCCCACGACAAAAGGTAAGGGGTCAGAATTATAAATCATCAACTGATTTAAAAGTGATATATTCAAATAGATTGTGATAAACTGGGCGTATTCATCACATGTGCTAGAGCCCCCTTCAGGGCCCCAGCGTAGAGAGGCGCTGTACGTCACGTTGCCAAGAGAAGGTCGGCGCCCCCAATAGGGCTTATAAATCGCCATTTTACTCCATTTTAAAGTGAGTGCTCTTTTAATTTGACATAGATTGATAGAATTCGACGCCTATGCATCAGGTTTCCCGTAGTAGTCGTTTGTTAACTACAAGATTGTAGTAGTTTCCCCGAAAATTATGATTTTCCACAGAGGGCCCATTTGTGACGCAACTCCCACATGGCCGCTTGTGGAAATGAAAATAATAGGCCTAAGCCTGTCCACGAGATAATGCCTGCAAATAGCCTACATAGACAAAGTTTCACGAGTTTTGGTCTATAGGCCTACCCTAGGTTATTTAAAGAGTCGAAGTTAGGGAAGTATTTCATGAGGTCGCAGCATGATAGGCCTATTATTTTCATTACCACAATCTGTCCTGGTGACGTCACAGTGCCCCATGGCAGCGCCAATGCAAACCGAAAACATTAATAGGGTTGCCTTGACGTTGCTGTGCAACGTCAGGTCGCTACGCTCCGGCAACCCCAAAAAAGAAAAGATCACTCCCCAAGAGTTGGAGTGCCAACCTAAGGGTCTATTGCATCATGTGAGTTGGTTTTAGCTTGAATTTGGAGTTTAATCCATAACTTTCAGCCTCACAGACTTGAAATACGACCAGAATCGGTGTTCTATTGAGAAGATAAAGAGGTGACTATGTGAAACTGGCACAAACCGTGTTAATCCATCTCTCTCCCCTGTCCTGCCGCCCCACCTGGCTATCTGTAACATTTATGGCCCTGCCCCGGGTCATACCGCTCCACCTTACACTGGTACCCTTCTCTGCTACTGAAGAAGTGCTCAGGCAACTGGAAAACAGGAAAACACACAGCTAGGGGGTGATGGGTCAGCAGTTACCAGTGGTAATGTGTTACTACCAGTGCCCAGTGTACCAGCCGGTCACCAGCCACTCGTGAGTTACTCACGAGGTCCTCCCAAGTTACTCACAAGAAAAAAATGACAAACTGCATTAAAGCACAATACTGCCCTTATAACCCTTAATGAGGGCAGCATGTCGCTAAAAGATGACATTTGTCGTCATAGTGCATCAATGCCGCCCCGGCGAACTCGCCAGTGCTAAATTAGTGTATCATGCTGACCCTTTGGGAGTGTCTTAACCTCGTAGGATCAGCATGATGAATGAATGTAGCCCTGGCGAGTTACTTGCCAGGGCCCCATTCATGCATCGTGACAAGCGAGGGTATGATACATTAATGCATTATGCCGTCCTTAAAGGGTTAAAGTGTTACCCGCACCTGATACAGACGCCCACCTCTTTATCCAACACGGGGAGCTCCGGGACACTCAATATCTGACGCTGTTTTATCTTCACGGCGGCCATGTTGGAAGTGAGACATATCGGTGTGACACCCTGTTTGTGATAGCGGAGTGATGTATTGGGCGGCAAGTCTGGTAAACTATGGGACAGTTGTCACACATGCTGAACGCAGCCAGTGGTACACACCCAGTCTCCGTGAAATGTAGTGGACACTGGCTATAGCTGGGTAAAAGGCAGCTGGACCGGCTAGACTGGTCCTACTGCCAGTCCAAATGACTGGCTGGATCCTTGGCTACATTTCAGTTTTTATGGCTTGTAAATCAGACCATTATTAAGGTTTCTAGAGAGTTTCAATAGGAATAATACAGGAAAGCTGTATTTGTTCAATGTAAATTATTGCTTTATACATTTTTTAAAGACATATCAAAAGTGCCCTCAGGTAGGCCTATATGGGCCAGGAAATGTAAGCCGGTCCTGCATGGCAAAAAAGTTTTCACGGAGACTGCACACCCTAACTTTGACAAATCCTATAAGCCCCAGAGAGTGTCGGAAACTGCTAATTTTGTGTTGTAATATACATTTAAAAAAACTAATGTATACACAGCATCTTGACATAGTCCTGATGATATAAGCCACACTAGGGATTTGACCTAAGTACTAGCAGCGACTTGTACGCGAGGCTTTCCAGTCTTGTAGTAACCGCAGAAGAAGCTCGGTTGGCATGGTGCACCACTGTAATGCTGTTGAATTACTTGCCGGTAGAGGCCTATATATTAAGATATAGGGGTCAAGCTGAATGTCCTATGGGCGCGACCATTACTGAAGCTGGTACTGGCGAGATAAGCACTGATAACACATGGCTACAAGCTGTTACATTATGTACCCTAAGAATTCCGTAGTGAATGCAGAGAATTTATCTAAAGTGTATTTGTTAGTGGTCTATAAGGGTCTGGATGGAGGTGCACTTGTTATTTCGCTTATAAGAGCTGATAAGACTTTTACAAGTATGTCCCCTGTTTGTCCCCCATTTGTACCCATAGTGCTATGTCTTATCAATGGTTTAACCTCAACCAGTGAAATTTAAAATGGCGGACCCCCAGGGTATGCCGCTAGATTCCTATAGTGACCGCTTGACCACAGTGTGGCCTGGTCCAGTCCCTGATAGGATTAGTGTCGGCCAGTCCCGTCAGGGGGCGTCTGTGTAAGCCCCTTACTGCCACCAGGAGGCGCCACTAGACGCACTTCCTGTCTGAGGGGAACCTACTTCCGGTGATTGGTGTCGGCACACTTAACCCTCCAAGGGCAGCATACTGCCTCTACATGGGTAAAAATCGACACGGCGACACGGCCGTTTTAGGCCATTTTAAAAATCGATGGACACAGGAAAATCAGGAACAAAAATTGACCCAAAGGGATTTCTCTCTAAGTTCCTATATATCTAAAATTTGACATGATGACACGGCCTATTTGCTAAAATCCCACACGGCGACACGGTCAAAATTGTGAGGACCATGTAGAGGCACAGCCTACTGCTTTATATATATACCTTTTTGTAGTGATGATGCCTGGATGCAGCCCTTGTGAGTAACTCACCAAAGCTTTACTCATGCATCATGCCGACCATACAGGCATGGTGGACAATGATAGTTATTTCCAGCAATGCTTGTGTCATGAATAAAAGCCTCAAGTCTTTCATATTGAAATTCCCTCCCTTACACTTGACACTTGGAAACACCACTATGCCCTTGAAACTGAACTTTCGCTGGGATTGGAGAATCCCTGCTCTCGGGCCCTGTTCTTAGCTTGGAACTAGTGAACAGGATCCAGAACTGGAACCAGAGTGTACAATTGGAGCACTGTGATCATACATTCTGGTTTCAGTTCACTGGTTCCAAGCTAACAGAAGGGATTGCCCAAACCCAGCAAAATCCAAGTTCACTGTCAAAGTGGTTGTTACCAGAGCCTTCCCTTGGAAAGAATTTGGGATTGAGAGTATACGGCACTAGCATATCCTGGCATCTCATGTAGTCGGGGGCTACACCCCTATCTCCTTGTCAGGCTAATCCCCTCCTCTCACACCTGGAACAAAGGTAATGTACTTGATCAAGGATGTGAAGATAAAAAAGTCACCCAAGATGCACTGCTCTGGAGTCCGGGGCCTAACCACAATGCATTGCTCTGAGTCAAGATGGCTGCCCCCATAGCCTAATGCGCTTGTGCCGTATATCTCCCTGATAAGGCACCCTCTGGTACCGGGTGCTGCAGGCAGGGGGCAGCAGCTGTGTGCTGCTATTTCTCCATCCACACACCAGGGGGAGTACTGAGCAGCTGAGCAGCTCTACTCTGATGGTGTCATAGAGGGTAATCTGTAGAAAACTGCGAGTCATTTACGATTCTGGTCAGCAGTGAATACTGCAGGAGCACTGAATGGTCCATAAATAATTTGGAAATGATGCCAATATTATGAAAACCTACACACATGCTGCTGAATGTCTGCCAATTTTAATCAAATATTAAATAGGAAAGGGATGCTCAGTGAGTTTCCATTTTTTTCAAAGGCTAGATTGGGAATCAGTGAAAATGCAATTTATTCAGATCAAATTCAGGCGAAATTCAGGTGGTTTTACGATGCAGACCAGTGTTCCGATTTTCCGTGGTCAGTAGCTATTTTTGGTTGGAAATGTTTTGAAGAAAGGATGTATCTTTTAGGTCAAGGGTGATTTTCAGAAATTGTAAATGTCCTGGTTGCAGTTATCCGCTATATTAAAGTATATAGTGGAAGCATTTCCTTCTCTGAGACCATCACCACCAGTCACTAGTCTATAGTACAGACAGTACTCACTAGGTGGTGCCACACACACTCAGGATCAGTCTATGGATCAGACATCTTTGTAGGAGTTTACCTACCTGGAAGTGACATCACACGTACACTGGCCCTCTGTGCTAACCCCTTTCTAGACCTGCAGAGTGCCAGAATTTCCTGACCTGCTAAAGCTAACCAGACAATGAGTTTCTCCCAGGGTTCTAGGTAAAACAATGCCTTGGTTGATTATTTAATCGGTACTCTTAAGACTGATTATACACATTGATGCGTTCCCGTGTTATTTAGTCTATATGACTATGCAGTCACAGGCCATACATGCGACACACATTCACTTCACTTATACATTATACAAGAAATAAAACTTCTAAATGTAATCAACTTTGTTACGAAAAGATATTTTATTTTCCAAATGGGCAATTATAAAACCTCAAACATTTTAAACAATCACTGGACATGCTTCATTAAAAAGTTATTGGAACTTTCATCGTCGTCGTTTTGGCAGATAGGATTGTTAAAATCTAACTAATACGGAGGTGAACTCCTTGACCCTTTAAGGACGGCATGATGCTTTAATGCATCATGCCCTTGGTCGTTATGATGCATGGATGCAGCCCTGGCAAGTAACTCGTCAGTGCTGCATGCAAGCATCATGCCAACCTTACAGAATTGAGACACTCTGAAGGGTTGTCATGATGCGCCAATGCAGCACTGGTGAGGTACTTGCCAGGGTGGCATTGGTGTATCATGACGATAAATGTCATCTTTTAGCACATGTATCCTTAAAGGGTTAAGATGCTTTTGATACCCTTCATCGGCATGATGCATGAATGCAGCCGCAGTCATGCATTATGCTGAAAACGGGTATAACACATTAAAGCAGTATGCGGCCCTTAGAGGCTGTAACTCTAAATTGCTACCGTATTCTAAAGTCAATACCAGAGTATTTGGCGAAACTACCAAAGAGAACGTACATGCTTTAATATAGTGCCCCTCTACCAGATAATCCAAAATGTCCTTTGGTCAGCTTTATCACCTCCAGGGTCCACTGTCCATCATAAATTACCTCTGTAAACCTGTATTCTCTTTTTTTTAAAATATTGTTTATTTATCCTGTCTGATGAAGGCTATTGCCTGTATTACCAACAAACAGCCATATGAAGATTTGTTCCCTATTTTAGTCAAATTTTAACAATTTGTGTTTCAAAATTTGGAATAGCTAAGTAGGTTTTAGTACTAGTGAGGTTTGTTAGGCCTGTCATGATGACTGGCAACAGTATGGAGATTTCCATTTCTGTCGTTAGTGATGCGATGATTTTTTATTAGTAGAGGTATGTGACTTCAATGTTATACACTGTGATGTCTGAGAGTGTTACTGTCAGCACAGGGTGAGCTGCTCCTTAGATGACACAGTGAGTCGATGGTTTGTATGCTGTGAGTTGATGGTATCTGATGATGGACACCTATCAGGCCATCCTCGCAGCATCAGGGTCCACCACATCCTCCAGCCTCATTCTACAAAGGGCCTAGTACCGTAAAATCTCGCGTATAAGCCTAACTCACGTATAAGCCACACCCCGAGTTTAGGCCGATATAAGCCTAACTCTCGTATAAGCCGCACCCCGAGTTTGGGGCGATCCTATAAGCCGCATCAGAGATCTGACTATGGTGACTTTTAGTACTGTACCATAGTAGCAAAAACTCGGGAATAAGCCGCACCCTGGCCCTGGGCCGATCCTATAAGCCGCACTGCCGATCTGACTCATGTACTAGCCGTGGCTTATACGCGCGGTTTAACGGTACATTACAGTCCTCTGCAGCCCCTGAGATGATTGCCTACCTTGACGATCACGCTCGTTGCACATAGTATTGCACGCGTCCAGACGGCAGTACTTATTGTACCAGGATGGATTCATCAAGCTCTGCTCACCCTTGATCCTGTCCCTGTTCCCGTCTGGGGTTAAAGCCCCAGCTCTCCTATAAATAGGGCTGAGTACCTGTCCCGACTGCGCCCTGACTGTCGGTGGAGGGGTACCGAGACCTGGGGGTTTAAACTGATGCACTAATGAAGGAGAGGGAAGTGCACGGTCACTCTCTAGACCTGCTCTAGCCTGTATTATAAATGGGCAGGCTGTGTGCTAGGTGTATAAGTGTTTTTGGTAGACCTCCTCCAACATGTACTGTACGGCGTCATTGTGTGGTGTGTTGGCTATGGGCAGGCTGTACTGGAGGTACCGTACCACCCTCAGTACCTCCCGCTGTAGACTCTGCACCGCCTGGGGGGGCACCAGACGCAGGAAGGTCAGCACGTCGGCCGAGCTGCTCCGGGGGATGCTCACCGTGAAGCGCTCATACTGGAGCCGGTCGGAGAACGGGTAGCGGGTTTTCCCGGTTCTCGGGGAGTCGAACAGGACGGGTATACAGCCGCTGAGGAGGGCGTCGTAGAATGACTTGCGAGTCGGGGAGTCGCCCGGGGGCTGGAGACAGAAAGTGGAGTGCAGCATCCATGTTAGTGTATGGTACTTGTGGTCTCCGCGACACTCGTCCGTCACCAACCACACCTTCTCCCTCCGCCCCCCACCCGTCTCCTCCTGGTACCCCCGAGTGGTGCGCTGCTCCGAGAACTGATCCAAGATGGCCGCCCGGAAGGGGTTGGAGCGCCGTCTCCCGGCGGCCAGGAGGAGGAGGACGGTGCGGTTGGTGTGGGTGAGGGTGTCGGTGAAGGCGTGTGTCGGGGACCACGTGTTGAGGTGGGCGTAGGACGGGTACGGGACTACCACTAGGGGGCGCCACCCGATACCGCGTTGCAGGCTGCGCTGCTGGAAGAGGAAAATATTTGAATTAGGGTTAACATTAGGGCTGAATTAGGGTTAATATTAGGGCTGAATTAGGGTTAATATTAGGGCTAAATTAGGGTTTATATTGAGGCTAAATTAGGGTTAACATTAGGGCTAAATTAGGGTTAATATTAGGGCTAAATAAGGGCTAAATTAGGGTTAATATTAGGGCTAAATTAACTGCTGAAAAACGAATATACAGTGAAATCTCGTTATAAAGAAGCACTGATATAAGAAACTTCCTTTTATAAGGAACATATTTCCATTGTCAAAATTGCCCATTCTCTCTATATTTGATATTGGTGATACATTGCTTATAAGGAGCAATTTTGTCTGCGCTGCTGGAAAAGGAAAATATCGTCAATTTTCACATATAAGCCGCAGCCCTAACTTTGGACAATCATATAAGTCAGACATTAGGTCTGAGAATTGCGAATTTAGTAATGTGCTAAACTACCAAAAAACCCTTGTATAAGCCGTACCCCCATCTTAATGATCCTATAAGCCGCCCTGGTGTTCTGACTCCTGTACAAGCCGGGGCTTCTATGTGAGATGTTACAGTTACGAGATTAGGGCTAAATTAGCCGAAGCTTGAATCTCAAATTCACAGCTGGCTCATAATCAAGACAAGCTTATAACCAAATGCTTATTAATAAATGTTTAAAACTTGACTTACTTGCGTGGACTCCTCGATGCCTGCATAGATGACACCCCGAGCGTCCGGGTGCCGCAGGAGAGGGCAGTTGGGGGTGAAGTGCTCCCTCTGAATCTTACCCAGAGTCATCATATGCGGCTTGGATCCCTTCCCCGATTTAAACAGCCCGGTCTGCCTGAGGTGGGTGAAGAGACGTGAGATGCGGGTTGAGAGCCGGGTTAGCCCCTGCGCCCCGGTGCCGCTGGTACAGAAACAGTCTAGTGCCGAGTAGTAGGGTACGTAGATGAGGTCTGCGTGCGACACATTGAGGGTCCTGTAGGGGGAGTAGAGCAGTTTGTGGTGTAGCAGGACCTCCAGTGAGAACTGCCAGGTGTCATGGACGTACAGGTGTCGGGTCGCGTTCACCAGCCGCACACCCGCCCCGCAGAAGTCAACGTTAAAACACCCGTCGTGGTAGAACTTCCGGTTTATACAGCTCACGAGGTCCGCGTTAAACTCGGCCGGTAACTCCTGGACGTAGATCCTGAATGGGGGTTCCTCCCGCTGCGGTCTCCACTCCCATGGGGCGGCCGTCGAGTTATCCGGGTTATCCGAGTTATCGGGTGTGTCAGGCACGTTGTAGACCTGGCAGTGTGGTGAGAACCCGGTAACGTCCACCAGCCGGGCATTGGTCGGGGCCAGCCCGGCCTGCGCCCGACTCAGCTTGTCGATCGCCCGGTTGACAACCTTAAAGTTAGCATATCCAATGATTAGGATTCAAAAATTGAATACATGTTGGAAATGAGTCAGGATGTTTAGGCAGACATACATTCCTTTTCTATAGACTTTATTCACTCTTATTCTCTTTAGTTTTGCTTATATTTGAGTGTAATTGTGACATTTTAGCGACTTTTTGCGTGCCTGAATTAAGGTGCACCCATTAGAAATACACTTAACATGCCAAAAGCTAGGTACCAAGACACCTCCTATCTGAACTCATACTGTTCATAGAATGTATTTCATTATCTCTCCCAATATGACATTACAGTATCTGGAACACTGTCGAATACGGAAGCCTACAAGGGTCACCAGGGGAAAAAAATTATTTAAGTATTTGGAAATTATTCTTTGAAAAAACCCAAATTTGTTAAAACCGCATTTCTCAGAATGAAAAAAAAGGAACTACCTACTCTTAAAAAAAACACCATTTGTTTTCCTTTTCTGGTGACCCTTGTCGGCTTCCGTAGTTAAATAGGATGTACTGTTAAGCTGGATAGTCTCAAAACTGCGAGATAGTCTCAGAATACTATAGTTATGTTAGCATCTCGCAACCATCAGGCTAGATAGTCTTAAAATTGCGAGATAGTCTCAAAATCCTGACAGATAGTCTCAAAATTGCGAGATAGTCTCAAAACACTTTAGTTTTGTTAGTATCTCGCAACCATCAGACTAGATAGTCTCAAATCCTAACAGATAGTCTCAAAACTGCGAGATAGTCTCAGAATACTATGGTTTATACTCACTTTAAGGTGGGTCTGGAGGTGAATACAATAGTTTATACTAACTTTAAGGTGGGTCTGGAGGTGAATACAATAGTTTATACTAACTTTAAGGTGGGTCTGGAGGTGAATACAATAGTTTATACTAACTTTAAGGTGGGTCTGGAGGTGAATACAATAGTTTATACTAACTTTAAGGTGGGTCTGGAGGTGAATACAATAGTTTATACTAACTTTAAGGTGGGTCTGGAGGTGAATACAATAATTTATACTAACTTTAAGGTGGGTCTGGAGGTAAATACAATAGTTTATACTAACTTTAAGGTGGGTCTGGAGGTAAATACAATAGTTTATACCAACTTTAAGGTGGGTCTGGAGGTGAATACTATAGTTTATACTAACTTTAAGGTGGGTCTGGAGGTAAATACAATAGTTTATACTAACTTTAAGGTGGGTCTGGAGGTAAATACTATAGTTTATACTAACTTTAAGGTGGGTCTGGAGGTAAATACAATAATTTATACTAACTTTAAGGTGGGTCTGGAGGTAAATACAATAGTTTCTACTAACTTTAAGGTGGGTCTGGAGGTGAATACAATAGTTTATACTAACTTTAAGGTGGGTCTGGAGGTAAATACTATAGTTTATACCAACTTTAAGGTGGGTCTGGAGGTAAATACAATAGTTTATACCAACTTTAAGGTGGGTCTGGAGGTAAATACTATAGTTTATACCAACTTTAAGGTGGGTCTGTAGGAAGCTGTGGCTGTGCTGGGCCTCCTCCAGGGCGCGGGCGGTGAGGGGCTGGAGGACGGAGCGGGCGGTCCAGGTCAGGGTGAGGTACATCATGAGGAGGTGCTGGAGGAGCAGGAGGCTGAGGGCGGCGTACAGCAGCCACCAACACCGGGGGGTGTACACGAGACGTAGCACGCCACGCACCGGCCACACCAACAACCTACAGGTAGACAACAGTAGTAACTGTAGGGGTAACATGACAGGGTCAGGTACTAGGTAGGGGTAGGTCCACCGGCCACACCAACAACCTACAAGGACACAACAGTAGTAACTGTAGGGGTAACTAACATGACAGGGTCAGGTACTAGGTAGGGGTAGGTCCACCGGCCACACCAACAACCTACAAGGACACAACAGCAGTAACTGTAACAACCTACAGGTAGACAACAGTTAGTAGTAACTAGATAGTAGGTGCCACCAACACCGGGGGGTGTACACGAGACGCACCACACCACGCACCGGCCACACCAACAACCTACAAGGACACAACAGTAGTAACTGTAGGGGTAAAATGACAGGAGCAGGTACTAGGTAGGGGTAGGTCTACAGGCCACACCAACAACCTACAAGGACACAACAGTAGTAACTGTACAACCTACAAGTAGAGGAGGAGAAGACACATGTAGGGATGGCATGATATAGAGGTACCGGGAACCTTGTAGGGGTAATATGTAGGGTTTCCCCGAAAGAAGGTCGGCAAATCATGTAGAGAGGTTTCATGGTAGCTTTAATCCTGAGAGTATGATGCAACCCCATCTCCATTGGCCCTGTCATCAGCCGCAAAGGCTAGATCAGCAAACTAAGGCTAGAAGAGGAAAAAAGTGTTCAAACAAGCCTAGCAATTCAATCAAATTTGGGTTACATGTATTCGCGTTATATCATTGAAGGCTATTTTGACAGCGGGGATTGAAGTACAAGAGAGGAACAAACAGTCAACCCGTTAAAGGACATCATGATGCCTCAAAGAGTAACGATTGTTTGCCATCATGATACATTAATAATGCAATGCCGGTATGCTCCTGCAATGATGCATCATGTTTACCATTCGGCAGAGTTATCAATGTTGCCTTAAACCCGGAGATCTTACTGCACGTCCAGTAACAGTCAGAGTGCAGTCGGCACAGGTACTCAGCCCTATATACGGTACCGTCGTGTTTAAGCGCCCCGGCGCTTATAACTTTGGAGGGGTGTTTACCCCCGGCGCTTATACAAGACCGGCGCTTTTCAAGATCCAGTTTTAGTGCTTAAGAGTAATTTCAAGACCCTTATACCCCCGGCGCTTATACAAGACCGGCGCTTATTCAAAACCCGGCGCTTAAACGCGACAGTACAGTATATATAGGGGCGCTGGGCCTTTAATGAATACATTAGTCTTTTAGTCCTGTTTGGTAAGTATGCCTATGAATACTCCAGGGTATTGACCAAGTTGACACCAATATCTGCTGTCTCCATAGAAACGGGCTGTAGTAGGTGTGTGACGTAACTGAGTACGGTGTAGGTACATGTAACCCCCCCCCTAGCGGTCAATACACACACACACACCCATCATTTAATGATGTTTAACACTTTAAGGGCTGCATGATGCATTAATGCATAATGCATTTGGTCGGCATGATGCATGAATGCAGCCCTGGTGAGTAACTCGCCAGGGCTGCATTCAAGCATCATGCCAACCCAATGGGGTGGATGCACTCCAGGAAGGGTCGGCATGATGCATTAATGCAGCCTTACTGAGTAATCAATATGTACGTTGTCGTCATGATGCATGGATGCAGCCCTGGCCAGTACCTCGACAAGGCTCCATTCATGTATCAGGCCGACTCTAGGGGGTTGATAGACTCCTGAAGGGTCGGCAGGATGCATTCATGCATCCCTGGCGAGTTACACACCACTGACCAGGGCTGCATTCAAGCATCCCTGGCGAGTTACACACCACTGACCAGGGCTGCATTCAAGCATGGCCAAGCATGATGACGATTCAGAACATGGACGCAGTGTGCCGGCCATACAGGGCTGTGACCAGGTGTGCAGAGAGACACGTGACCAGGTATACATTCAGACACGTGACCAGGTACCAAGACGCTACACTGAATGACTTAATGATGTATACGGGGGTCATACACACACAGCAGCACACAGGGTGGCAGCTGGTGCATCATGCATGGGGTGCACACACTGTGGAACTAGGGCTTGTTGGGTAACGGTTTGTGTTATGAAAGCTTATATTATGAAAGTCTTGTGTTATGGAAGCTTTCAGCTCAAGGTCCGCAGTACCACTGACATAGATGATACATATAATCGCTACTTTACAGTCACTTTCAGGAGTTAAAATAAAATGATGAGACCGCAGCATTACCAAGTTACTCACCAGGGGGGTTTTCATGTTTCATGCCAAAAAAGAGGCAAGAAAATAAGTGCTGCTATTAAAGGGTTGTGTTTTGGTTGAGTTTGGCCTGCAGGCAGTAGTCCTGCGACCCTGTAGCCTACCTGAGCTGCTCCCCTACCACGTGTTTTCCTAATCTCATCTATACTACTAGTGTAGTATAACTATAAGGGACCCCGACTGATGGTAGGGTTTCCTCTAGATATCAGCAGGTATATCAGTATACCAGTATATACGATTAAGATCAACACACCTGCAGCAGAAGTACCTTGTAGCCATGCCTGAACTACTACCTTCACTCACCTGGGGGTATCCTGGATATCAGTACTAAGCTATTGATGCTATAACATCAGAGCCATATCACAGTGCCACACCACTATATCAGCACATACACCAGTATATAAAGTAAGATATATAAGATATAGAGCATCTCACCTGCATAAGAAGTACCTTGTAGACATTCCTGAGCTGTTCCCCTCAACCATGTGTCCACCTAACCTGACATATACTACCATAAGGGAACCTGGCTGATAGGCGTACTTATAAACTAGCAGTATCAACATTAAATATAGCAGGGATACCATTATAAGATATAGAGCAGCTTACCTGCATAAGAAGTACCTGGTCGGCATGCTGACACATGGGGTATCCTGGATATCAGTACTATGCTATAGATGCTATACTATCATACCACAGCACTATATCAGCACATACACCAGTATATAAGGTAAGATATAGAGCGTCTCACCTGCAGCAGAAGTACCTGGTGGGCATGGTGAGCCGCTCCCTGTCCCTGTGAGTGTCCCTGGCTGCTCGGTCAGACCCCTACTGCACCTACACCAGCACCACTACTGGACTCTACACCACCAGCAGCAGCAGCAGCAACATTACCGTAAACCCCGCGTATAAGCCGCACTCCTTACTACCGGACTCTACACCAGCTGCAGCAACATTACCGTAAACCCTGCGTATTAGCCACACTCCTTACTACTGGACTCTACACTTGCAGCAGCAGCAGCCACATGACCGTAAAACCCCAGTGTATTAGCCGCACCCCTTACTACTGGACTCTACACCTGCAGCAGCAGCAGCAGCAGCAACATTACCGTAAAACCCTGTGTATTAGCCGCACCCCTTACTACTGGACTGTACACCAGCATCAGCAGCAGCAGCCACAACTAGCAGCCAAGTGCATGCTGTGCTACCGTAAAACTTCACATAGAAGCCGCCGCTAGTACAAGAGTCAGATCGACTGTGCGGCTTATATGGACTACTATTGGACTATACACCACCACTACCACCCCCACCACCACCACCACAACCACAACCACCACCAGCAGCAGCAGCGGCAACAACATTATCGTAAACCCTAGCGTATTAGCCACACTGCCAACCTTTACAAACGCTATAGCCTGTATAGGATAGATTGACCTAGCATCGACCATATCCACCTTAATTATGTAGTGGTTCATTCATGGTATTGTCTCTATCTTTGTCCTTTGCTGGAAAGAGTAACACTTAAGGTGTACTGTGATACACCAAAATAGGGCTGATCATGTATGAATGACCATAAAACTGGGGTGGACATCTCAAGGTAGCTTACATGGTTGACTCTAGGGCAATCTACCCTAAGCCTGAGACGCTGTCTGAAAATTGCTAATGTATTACTGTTGTATACATATAAAAACTCCCATATAAGCCGCGAGTTGACTTATAGCCGGTCCTGTAAGCCGCATTGGCTATGTGACTCCCGTGCTAGTCGCGGCGTGTATGGGAGGTTTTACGGCGCTACTACAGGTGTAGGGTAATCAGGACTGTCCTTGGGGGGGGGGGGCTGCAGACGGTGGCAGGGTGTGTGTGTGTGGGGGGGGGGGGGGGGGTCTCTGGTACATTGAGGCTACAGCCTTGTGCTGCAACCAGGGTGTGTGTGGTGGGGGGGGGGGGTGTAAGGGGGAGGGGGTAAAGTCCCCTGGGCCTGCCAATAGCACTGCTGCACTACTCTCTTATAACAAATCAGGAAAGCACCATAACCCGAGTCACAAAGCGTTTAGCGGTAAAACCAATATCATTAGGGGCTTTCAGTGGGAAGACCAATATAGTCAGAGAAAGTGGGCGCGATCCATTCTGTGTATTGTTATGATTTAAGCGCTTATTGCATTCGAGGCCAAATTTATCTCATAGATATATCAGTCATCCATAGCTGCAATATAAGCAGCATTTAAATGCTTATTCAGGCAGAGCAGAATTAAGTATAGAGATTCGATGGATTAGGTTGGATCTATCCAGAGACAGACAAGAACACATCTTCTGGCATGATGGTGACCAACGCTGGTTTTCCGATGACATATTTCCTGCATTGGATAATTTTAACATAAAGTGCAGCCAATAGTGCACAATAGGATGGGTGAGGACCTGAAGTGACCTCTAGCTTATAACAAGACAATGTGTCAGTGATATATGATAAATCACCCACACAATACCCTACCGGTCTCCTCCGCCTGGATAGAGAACATGATCTATAAACTATTCATGTGCGGTGCGTCATAACGCCGGCCTGCTCCACGAGGGTACACTGATATTCCTAGGCTCCCTATACGCCCAACCTCTCAGTCACTAGTACCTAGCCTAGTTAGTCATTTTTTGGCTCCCTATACGACCAACCTAGGTCAGTTATTATTGTCAGGTTGGTCAGTACTGACCAACCCACCTTAGTCTTTTTATTTCCAGGGGGAGCCACTGAGTGGTCATGACAGGTGGCCCCAACTAGTGGTATACAAATAAAATACACCAATGATGAACCTAGGTTAGCTACTACTGACTGACCCCTCGGTCATTTTTGAATATAACTTTACCATTATGACTAACACTTATATGACTAACCTAGGATAGTCTGTACTGACTAACCCTTTCAATCTATGGGTTTTCAGTGTAGAACCCATTAATGATTTAGTATAGGCTGTAGTTAACTATCGTACATGGCTGGTACATTCACCTCCTGATGCTGATCAATAAGAACAGGACCATCCATGCACACAGCCCTAACCCTAGTAGATACACAGGCGTCCAAAGCTAGGTGGCCGTGGATGACCCTAGTAATAGTAACAGCCTAAACTTAGTGAGGCCTATTTTGTAACTGCCTAAACCTTGTAAAGCCAAGTTTGTAACAGTTCAAAACTAGGCCTACTTGGCAATAGTTGAACCTCGTAAAACATAATAGATAACATCCTTAACATATTAAAGCCTACTTGGTAATGTTAGTAGAGCCTACTAGGTAATGGTTAAATCTTATTAAGCCTATTTGTAAGGCTCTAAGCAGGTAAAACCTAGTAAACTCTAGTTGGCAATAGTCTACACTTTGTAAAGGGCCTTTTTTTGTGGTTTAAACATAATAAAGCTATGCCTACTTGCTAAAGGTTAAGCCTAAAGTAAGTCCTTCTTATTAATGGTTAGGCATAATAAAGCCTGCTAGTAATAGTAAGACCTATTTATCATCGCTAAGCCTAGTAAGGCCTACTTATTTAACCTAGTCAAGTTTGCTTGGTAATGGTTTAAACATTGTAAAGCCTACTAGGTACTGGTTAAGCCTAGTAAAGCCTGCTTGAGTCCCCATGTATAAGACATAGGCCCTATGCCTTTGATATCCTCCCCTCCCCAATGATAAACAGATCGGGCACCGACGGCTGTCAATTATTGACCGGGTGTAATGAAGCGTACTGTGTACGGGAAGGAAGTGACTAGCAGACGGAAGAATCGCGTTAAGCGGGACAGCGGTTACCCCGTTCTGTATGTTGTATGGAGGTCGCTGCTGTGCAGGTGTGTCCTGAAGGTCATGGACTGAGGTAAACAAGACACGCGTTGCATTTGTCGTCACTTCCTGTTTGTTAAATACCCGTGATTTACTTTTCAAATCAATGCAACAACGAGATTGTTAACAACTACAACGAAAGGATTAGAATATGAAAATATGTCAATAGATAATAGTGCAGAAAGGTAAAGGAAGTATGGATATATGGGACAATTTATAATTTCTCATTTCACTTTTGTTCATCTGCCAGTATCAGTTCTCAGGAGCTTTTGTAGTGTCGTAATCATGGACCACTTACTACCGTAAAAAGCCTAAAGTCGGGGTGCGGCTTATACGCGAGTTAGGCTTATATGCGAGGTTTTACGGTAAATAGAACTATACCCGTTTATCCCTAGCACTTATACAAGACAGGTATTCAAACAATAGGGTACAGTTTATATTTATATAAAAATATTCTATACCTGCTATGCTACAAAGGCATCCCCACTTACCCCCCCCCCCCCCCCCCCCAACCCTTCACACACAGTCCCCTCCCCATCCCCCCCCCCCCACACACACACAACCCTCCCCATCCCTCTCCTGGTGCCCAGCCTTGACAGCTGGGACCAAAGAACAAGTGTCAATGACTGATGCCTTGATGCGTCAAGGTTATATCTATATACAACACGGCACGCTGACACAACCCGTCTGCACCCCGCCATACCACTTTTACTGCTGAATTAAGCAGGGACTCCATCAAGCTACTGAATAGATTTGTTGACACTCAACTAGCAGTGTTGAGTACTAGAGCTGAAACATAGAAATAATATTTATGATTCATTTGAACAGTGTCAATGTGTTTGGTGTTAAAATGTCCTTGTTCTCCGAGAAAGGTAAACAAGTGCGCTTTGTGAATATATAAGAAACCTGTTTGTTCTACTATTGGCTCATGTTTTGCGCACGTCTTATTTAAAGATGCAGCTAGTAGCAGCACAGGGTTGTAAACATCTCACATTGAAACTTGGTAGCTTCAACCATTCTCTATACTTAAGCACTGGTTGGAAACTGCTTTAGGACTCATTGCAGCCTGAGACAAGCCCCTGGGAGTTGTGACAGGCCCCTGGGAGTTTGTATATTTTAAGAAAGGCTATGGGAGTTGTTGCAGTGTTACAGGCCCCTGCGAGTTTGTACAGCTTGTGACAGGCCCCTGGGAGTTTGTGCAGCGTGACAGGCCCCTGGGAGTTTATGCAGACTGTGTCAGGCCCCTGGGAGTTTGTACAGCTTGTGACAGGCCCCTGGGAGTTTGTGCAGCGTGACAGGCCCCTGGGAGTTTGTGCAGCTTGTGACAGTCCCCTGGGAGTTTGTGCAGCTTGTGACAGGCCCCTGGGAGTTTGTGCAGGCTGTGACAGGCCCCTGGGAGTTTGTGCAGCTTGTGACAGGCCCCTGGGAGTTTGTGCAGGCTGTGACAGGCCCCTGGGAGTTTGTGCAGGCTGTGTCAGGCCCTTGGGAGTTTGTGCAGCTTGTGACAGGCCCCTGGGAGTTTGTGCAGCGTGACAGGCCCCTGGGAGTTTATGCAGACTGTGTCAGGCCCCTGGGAGTTTGTACAGCTTGTGACAGGCCCCTGGGAGTTTGTGCAGCGTGACAGGCCCCTGGGAGTTTATGCAGACTGTGTCAGGCCCCTGCGAGTTTGTACAGCTTGTGACAGGCCCCTGGGAGTTTGTGCAGCGTGACAGGCCCCTGGGAGTTTATGCAGACTGTGTCAGGCCCCCTGGGAGTTTGTACAGCTTGTGACAGGCCCCTGGGAGTTTGTGCAGCGTGACAGGCCCCTGGGAGTTTGTGCAGGCTGTGACAGGCCCCTGGGAGTTTGTGCAGCTTGTGACAGGCCCCTGGGAGTTTGTGCAGGCTGTGTCAGGCCCCTGGGAGTTTGTGCAGGCTGTGTCAGGCCCCTGGGAGTTTGTGCAGCTTGTGACAGGCCCCTTGGAGCTTCTGCAGAGGACTATCGCATCCTTTTCCCTAAACGTGTTCCGCCCTTTTAGCCACTAGATTAACTACAAGCTCACTCTCCGAGTCACTGCTCCTGACCCGGCCACTTCTGCCACTTGCCCACCCGTCGGCCCCTCCCTTTAGCCGCAGCTAAACCCTGCTCCCGCCCCGCCCTGCTGCACCTCCTAGTGATTAGGGTACCACTATCCATGTTCCAATAGTTAACTATCAGCAGTTAACCCTTTATAGCTGACATGATGTCTTAAGGTGCAAGGTCATCATGATGCACCAACTTGGTGTCAGTGAAACCACTGCATTGATGCATCATGCTGACCTTAGGGGAGGATGATGCATGAATGCAGCACTGCTGAGTTACTCGCCAGGGCTGCCTTCATGTATCATACCGACTAGCGGGGTGTTGTTTATGAAGTGAGCAGCCCTTACAATGTTAGAGTCTGACTACCAGACTCCCCCGGGATCTCCCGTTAATAATTCACCCCCGCTACACGCAGGTATCAGGACTACGTCCGGACGCCTCCCGGACTAATGTCCCGCGGGGACGTGAATTATTAACTGACATGTCCAGTGTCTATTCGTACAAACATAATGGCCACCACGTGAGAAGTGAGACGTCGGATCCCGCGGGAAGTCGTAGAGCGCTGTTGCATTGTGGGTGTTTTCTCACTGCATGCGGATTATCTCTCAGCCCGAGACAGACGTAAACACAATCTGGTACGGTATGTTGGACCACTGAGTGGGTCGAGAAACGTAAACAAATTCTGTGCGACATATACAGTCAACGGTCAATACCTCGAACATTTACTAGCTCAGATCCCTCACATCCTCAGACAGGTGACTGTGTTGTTTGTGTTTGTAATTCCTTTATTTAACCTGCAATTACATAGGGCCAGGCCCTGTTTGTGTAATGCAGCTAATGTGCATATATATCAGACAATGTGCATCATGATAAATATACATTCAAATACCTTTAGGGTCCATGACTGGGAACCTTCCTTGAATGTTTCATTTTAGTTGGAATTCCTCGAATAATTTGCTTCCTCAGACATTTCTCCCTGCATTTTCCAATTCGAGGAAGTGAGGGCTAACTGTACGCAAAATGAGTGCTGCACATAAATAGAGACGGAATATCTGGATTCATAAAGATATGAACTTATACAAAATGCAACAATAGGAAAGGGCAGAATCAATGATAAAATAAAACAAATAGATGAAAATAGACATGTACCCCTTAGTACATTAGTTCCTGATCTCACCACTTTGCTGTAAGATGTCTGTAGTGGCGCCACTCGTGGTGTTGTTTTGACACAGCGTGGACTGTTATTGTAGATGGCACCTAGCTCATGCGGGTGCATGGGCAAGCGTTTTTAGTAAGTCTTATAAAAACCTTACTGAAAACTTAGTCTTAAAATTTACCATGACTCACTAAAAAATAGCTCAAAATCTTAAAAATGTATTTCACTGGGGTTCCGCCATTACTAAAGAAGGGGGAAAATGGAAAGAAAAATGGGTTGGGGCTGTGCCCCCCAACCTATATCAAGACTTTCCGGTTGAAAGACTTCAATCAAAACTTTCCGGTTGCAAGAGTTCAATCAAGACTTTCCGGTTGTAAGAGTTCAATCAAGACTTTCCGGTTGTAAGACTTCAGTCAGATTGGGGTAAGATCCACTCAAAACATGTGTCCATGCACCCGTGTGAGCTCGGTGGGTGGTGGGTTGTTGTTGGCGTGCTAACTGACCCCCCCCCCCCCCCCCCCCCCCTTACACATAGATAACCCCCACACGGCAGCCATTACAGACAGCTTTGATATACCAGCCGCCCGGTCCCCTTTGATGAGGCATCCATCGGGTATATTAAGGAGGCCCCTCCCCGCACCCACTCACCCAATAGACGCAGCCTTGGCGCACTCTCCCAGCAGATGTATGCGACACACCGAGCTAACCTCTGTCTATTTTCGCAAGGTTTTATGGGTACGTTGCTATGGCTGACGCTTAAAATGGCGGAGTGCAGGCAGAGGCTATCACATACCGTACGTCACATGCCTCTGCTGGGAGAGTGGCTAGCCTGTACTTGGCTCGTAGTAGGTATCGAGCCAGTCCACCACTGATGTGTGCACGGCTGCTATTGGCTACGCTATGACGTCATCACTCGGGATTCCCTCTTTGAGCTGTTTGGGATCTGCAGGGCTTCCCCAGCAGATCGCGGCGCTGGTTTTCAGACCTAGATCGTTCCGTCTAGGTCTGATTGAGACTGGGAGAGTGGCCTCAAAGTGGGAGCACTCTCCCAGCACAGTCTCAAATAAGACTCTGCCCAAAGGCAGAGAAATCTTTTGTTCAAGAAGGGAGGAAAATGTAAATACTTGTCTATTCTCTTATCTACACTGTAGTATCCATACATCGAAAATAATTCTCAGGAATATGTTCAATTTCGGGCATCAAAATATGATCAATACTTCTGTGATTTTAAACATTTGTTTTTCATACCTTCCTTTAAATATTTTAATTGATTCATTGTTCTAAAAATGTTATATTAAACGGGTGCCATAAGTAAGTTTTCAAGGTGATCTGCCTCGTTTTGGCAGGGAGGAAGTAGTTCCGGTAGAAACGGATGAGAGAATGTGCTGGGAGATTGGTGTGGAGTTATCCCCCACCCTATGATGTCACATACACTAAGGGTCCCTCATCATATATATAGAGGGCGGCATGATGCCTCGAGGCAATATGTTTCCTGTGATGCACCAAATTGGAGGGCCCCCAAAGGTTGTCCATGAGTTGAGACTGTAAGTAGTATAAGGGGCAGGACTTTGTATGTGGCACACATGGAACTTGTAAGTAGTATAGAGAGTTGGAGCTTTTCAGATGGGCACATTGTCACTGCAGATTGTTGGTATTAGTCCAGTCTTTGTGAAAACATGCAGGACAGTGGCAATGTCCTTCTAAAATGCCACCGGTCTAGCAGATTCACAAGTGTAGCAGGACCGAATGTTCAGTCATATGTTGGGCTTTTCTGAACTAGAAGAATTCAGTTGGGCTTCTAAAGCTGAAATATGTATGTCAATATACTGGGTAAACTATATATCTATCCTGATTTGGCCATCAATGGTTATAACTAAAATGTATTTCTAATGAAAAAACCTCATCTATACTAAAAATGCAGATATCATCAGATATGTGGCTATCCGGTCCTCCAAAAATGTAGCCGGTTATTTAACATTGACAATTTGCAGGACCAAATGTCCTGTGGGATGAAATAGTTTTCGCAAAGACTGCTATTAGTCAATGGGATGCTATAATCTCCATCTCCCAAGGAGGGGAGGTCAGTCAGTGCTGATTCCATAGGACTTCTGAGCAGATAAAGCTACCTAGGGGGCTCAGTGCACCTCTATAGGGGTCACATAGTACCCCCCCCCCCCCCACACAGTACCCCCCCTCCACACATACACAGTACCCCCCCCCCACACACAGTACCCCCCCCCACACACACACAGTACCCCCCCACACACACACACAGTACCCCCCCCCCCCCCACACACACACAGCCCCCCCCCCCACACACACACACAGTACCCCCCACACACACAGTCCCCTCCCCCCCCACACACACACCGACAGTACACCACACACACTATTAACATACATTAACTGCCAGCATCCACCATTAGATTACCTAGAACCCTGAGGGGGAGGGGGTGTGTTCGGGTACAGGTACCATGGTACACATAGAGATAGATGAAGGCTGTCAGAACCCTGAGGGGGGTGTGTTCGGGTACAGGTACCATGGTACACATAGAGATAGATGAAGGCTGTCAGAACCCTGAGGGGGGGGGGGTGTTCGGGTACAGGTACCATGGTACACATAGAGATAGATGAAGGCTGTCAGAACCCTGAGGGGGGGGGGTGTTCGGGTACAGGTACCATGGTACACATAGAGATAGATGAAGGCTGTCAGAACCCTGAGGGGGGGGGGTGTGTTCGGGTACAGGTACCATGGTACACAAAGAGATAGATGAAGGCTGTCAGAACCCTGAGGGGGGGGGGTGTGTTCGGGTACAGGTACCATGGTACACATAGAGATAGATGAAGGCTGTCAGAACCCTGAGGGGGGGGGGAGTGTGTTCGGGTACAGGTACCATGGTACACATAGAGATAGATGAAGGCTGTCAGAACCCTGAGGGGGGTGTGTTCGGGTACAGGTACCATGGTACACATAGAGATAGCTGAAGGCTGTCAGAACCCTGAGGGGGGTGTGTTCGGGTACAGGTACCATGGTACACATAGAGATAGCTGAAGGCTGTCAGAACCCTGAGGGGGGTGTGTTCGGGTACAGGTACCATGGTACACATAGAGATAGGTGAAGGCTGTCAGAAACCACATCAAAGCCTTATATCCAGGGTTGTCAGGTGCGAGGCGACTAGAGGAGCACAAGGTCATCTAGGACAAACCCCGATAATCAACAACCTACTGAAGATATTATATACACTCACTGCGGGAATCGGCAGCACTTTCACACTTGATAGGGCGTTCAGGCCATTTTCATTGAGTGCAGAAAAGTTGCATTTTTTGTACAGGATAGATAGACAGGATCTTAACTAAAAGAATTCTGAAAGAATTGTGAATCTCCCACCACTAGAACAAAGTTAAATTGGGTTTTCTTTGCAAAAAGTAGGGTGTTTTGGGAGGACAAGAGAGCCCTGTCTAACCATGCAGTGGATTGGTCCTGAAATAGCACTCCCCTGCTACAGTGTGAGTGGCAGGGATCCAGGTGCAGTGGAGGGTGACTTACATAGGGAATGTACTACTCATAAGAAAAGTTAGATCCACGTAAGTGTAAATATGGGGGCCAATTCCTTTCCAATCACTTTGTTCTTCAGACATGAGATAGTAAACAAATATGGGAATTAAATGTATGATCCCACATGTTTATGCCCCTCTATTTTAAAGGTGATTCCATGACTTTTAGGAAATATTTTGCTGTAGATCTGGATCTGGTAGTCCATATAACATGTGGGATATATGTAAATGTAGGCCTATATCTTAGCATTACAGTCCAATCATCTAGGAATTGACTGCACAAATACCCTTTCCCAGAAATCTATTCTAGTACAGGGCAGGTGCTGGGCAGCTATCAATTACTAGTGTCAAAATGTGGGCCTGCACAGGGAGCACACACTCCCCACTTTCTACTTACTCATTCATATAAAACCACAAGTGGAAATGTACAAATCTTTGCAGAAACCGCACATTGTGTAAAATGAAACCATAGCTTTCAGATAGTGTGAACATAATTGTGTTTTGTGGTGTCAATTAGCCATAAGTGAGACATGAGTGTAAATAGAGGGCAAAACTGCTGGTTGTCTGTGCCATGGCAGGCCGCTCTGAACACCCTACACTTGATGGCAGCTATGCGATTCCATAGAACAATGAAAATCAATTTAAATAAACAGAAAGAAAATACTTTTGAGACAAACCTTGTCTCATGAAACAAATATTTTCATAAAGCTTCAGTTGAATTAGTATAAGGTCAAAGGTCAACAAATGGTGATTTAAACAATGTCATGGTCAAGGTCACAGAGAGGTCAAATAAACTTAAACAAGGTCAAATATTTGTCTTGCAGCAAAAGGCGATGGGCTCGGTCCTGTTTGTAATGTGTCTGTATACTAACGTTGTCTGTCTGTTCGTCTGTCTGCTTGGTACCATTACTAACATTGTCTGTTTGTCTCAGTGTATTAACGTATACTAACATTGTCTGTCTGTTGGTCTTGCAGCAAAAGGCGATGGGCTCGGTCCTGTTTGCTATGTCTGTATACTAACGTTGTCTGTCTGTTCGTCTGTCTGCTCGGTGCTATTACTAATGTCGTCTGTCTGTTGGTCTTGCAGCAAAAGGCGATGGGCTCGGTCCTGTTTGCTATGTCTGTATACTAACGTTGTCTGTCTGTTGGTCTTGCAGCAAAAGGCGATGGGCTCGGTCCTATTTGCGGAGGTGGCACGGAGGCTGGAGCTGCTGGAACAGGATTACTTTGACCTGGAGTTCATCGACGTGCAAGACGTCCCCGTGAGTAGTGACGTTAGTACCACTTACACATCTACACAACCCCCCTAAAGCCTCAATACTCCCGAGTCAGATACCGGTATTAAAGTGGCTGTATCCAAGCTTTACCTAATACTAAATCCTACTTAAAGATGGGTTAGGAGCTAATTCAGGGTCAATTTCTATTTTTCAGTTTTTCAACGTATTTGTGTTCATAATGTCCATGTAAACATGTGTGTAGCTTTTTAAATCATTCTGATACATATAAATCCATAAAAATTCAAGGTCAGAATAGACCAGGGGACCCGACTCTATTAAGAGAAAGGGGTCCCCTGACCTGTTATTCTCTATATCTTATGAATTTACAAGTATCAAAATGATTTAAAAAGCTACACACATATTCATATGGCAGTCTTTGCCAAAACTTTTTCGGCATGCAGGACAATCGGTCTGGACTGGATAGATTTCTGAAGGACTGGATACCAAAATCAAGGTTTTGCATACTATTTAGAATAGAATAACATTTATAAAGGAAATAATAACAAATTGCTTTAATTTGCTTAGAATATTAGTGTGCACTCTAGAACTTGTAACTTCAGTTCTAGTTGGAATATTTGGAAAAATTCTTTCAGTTTTGGAAAGCCCAGAATGTGAAGGACATCTGGGCCTGCAACACTAGTCATTTTGTCAGACCAGAGCCATTTTAGGCGGACATTGCCAATGTCCGGCACGTTTTGACAAAGACTGATATGGACATTAATAACAGAAATACGTTGAAAAAAATGAAAAATAAAAATTCACCCAAAATTAGCTTCAAGTCCATCTTTAGATATGTTCAAACGACTGTCTTTCCTATACCTGGGAATATGGGATAGCTTAGAAATTTCATCAGGCCAGAATACCTAAACACATCCAATTGTACCATTAAGCTTCTTGATTTTCAGAATTCTCATGGGGGAATTGCTGTTTTAGCCTATCATTTGCAAATGTACAGAGCCAGATTCAGGGCTTAGATTGTTTCCTGTTAGGATTTTGTTTTTAGGCCACTCAAAAAAAAGTGGTTTCTCATCACCAAGGTCTGAAAAATCTGATGAGGGCGTTTTTTTTGGGTGTTTTTTTTATGTGTTTTTTTTTACTTGCAGGCTGAAATGTATAGGATAATTTACGTTTTTCATGACCAAAATTCACATTTTTGTTGCTTAAGAATTAATTGATTTTTAAAAGTGGAGAAAGTTCTTTTTATACCATTGCATTACTGGCATTATTAGCTTTAATTTGATACCAAATATGACACCTTTTGTCCATTTTTATCAGGGTTTTCCTAAAAAAGTTTTTCTCAAAACCTGATTTTTATGATGCGCGCGGTGATGAGAAACCATTTCATTTTTTTTGTGTGGCCTTATAGTTAAAGGGTTAAAGGGTCGGGTACCTAAATGACGTGCTATTAGAGGGTCGGGTTCCTAAAACGTGTGGTCTGTTCTTAGTGCTGGCTGGACCACGAGAAGCCGATCATCAAGCAGGTTCCGTACAACGGACTCAACTTTAGGTTCCTCGTCAAATTCTACACACCCGACCCAGGACTCCTGGAGGAGGAATACACCCGGTAAGGATGTCATTTATATCAACATTTATAAATAAAAGCTTATATCCCAATAGTTATGGTTTAAAACTTCCTCAAATATTACCTGTCTGCATAGCAGTTGGCAATAAGGTCATAGGTTTGCAAAAGTCAGCTGCAAGAATATGATTGGCAGTCTGCAGGGATAAAAGTCTTGGATTTCTTTTCCTGATTTCAAGTGCTTTTTATGTACTAAGCTATAGAGGAACTTAATTCAGGGGCCTCAAATTGAATACTTCAAGTTCCAATGACAATTGACAATTACTTGACACCAGCTGTTTCTCTCAAAAAAAACATTGTAAATTAAAAAAAAAAAACATTGTAAATAAAAAAAATACAACATTGTAAATCATTAATCATGTATGATATAATTTAGGACACATTTTACCTCTTGTGATACTTCTTGTGCCATTGTGTGGTAGATTGATTTTGAGGACTAATTGAGCCATTTTGAGAAAAATAGTGTAAAGTTGAGAGTATGTGATGGAAATTGTCATAATTTTGGCTAATATTCAAAATTGATCGGGCTACAACTCAAGAAGTTTTTTTCTGAGGATATTAATTTTTTGTATGCTTCTTTTAGATACATGTTGTACCATGTTGTAAACAAGATTAGGAGTTGCTATGATGTATTTAACACCAAAAAATCAATATCCATATATTTTCCATCTCGGAATCACCCGAAATAATGACGATCGGCTTCGTGAGGCAATAAAAACTGAACCGCTAGGGTTAGAGATGTATCAAAAAGTGTTCCAAGGAGCCAAGATGTATACCTTTCAATATAACCAACTTGTTTAAACATATTAAGAACTTTCTAGTTTGACCATCCTCAGCCCCAAAACTGCATAACTCAGGAGTTTCTGCTGTATACATGTTACTGTGTTTGCCCACTCAGGTACCAGTTTGCGTTACAAGTACGGCGGGACCTGGCGTCGGGATCCATGCCATGCCAAGAACACACAGCCGTTCTGCTGGCCTCCTTTATAGTACAAGGTACGTCATGGGATATAGATAATTATACATTAGATACCAGTAGTGTAGTACAAGGTAGGCACGGGGTATAACTATAGTCAAGACCGGAGAATTTGGCGAAGCCACCAAAGAGAAACTTAATTGATAAAACTGCAGGGGGTCATTAGGTGAGTGTAACCCTAACAGTGAGGGGCACCCCTAAATGCTCTGTGGTCAGTTTTATCACCTCCAGGGTCCACTGTCTATCATAAATGACCACTGTAAACCTGTGATGTCTGAGAGTGTGATTCTCATGATGGGGTGAGTTGCTCCTAAATGAATGTTTAAATGGGTTGCTTAAATGGTGAGAGGTGATGGTATCTGATGTTAATGAGCTATCACCTAAAATTGGGGATAACAACCTCCCAGTGGGAAGTTTCGCCAAATTCTTCGGTCTTGACTATACTGGACACCAGTCCTAAAATAGGGTGTACAGGCTATTGTTTTTAGAAAATGCAGAAAAGCTGTGTTTTCCTCCAAAATTAATAGACGGAATCTCAAGTCCCGGTAGTAATGCAATGCCAAAGGAAATCAGTTATTAGTCCCAAAATGTGGGCCTGCACAGGCAGCACACACGTCCCAGTTCCTTTTCATATCAGAGGCGACCGCCAAAGTCAGGATGTGGCCTCTCCTCCTCCAGCTGAACTGGGTGATTTTCTGGATGAGTATTGTGACGTCATACTGGTGTCATACTGACGTCATACTGATACTGATGTTATGCTGACGTTATTGATGTTATACCTCTTGTTTGCAGCTGAACTGGGTCACTTTCTGGATGATGAGTATTGTGACGTCATACTGACGTCATACTGACGTCAAAATGACGTCATACTAACGTTATACCTCTTGTTTGCAGCTGAACTGGGTGACTTTCTGGATGATGAGTATTGTGACGTCATACTGCTGTTATACTGACGTCACAATGACGTCATAATGACGTCATACTAACGTTATACTTCTTGTTTACAGCTGAACTGGGTGACTTTCTGGATGATGAGTATTGTGACGTCATACTGCTGTTATACTGACGTCACAATGACGTCATAATGACGTCATACTAACGTTATACCTCTTGATTACAGCTGAACTGGGTGACTTTCTGGATGATGAGTATTGTGACCATTCGTACCTTAGTAACCTTAGACTGCTACCGAACCAAACGGAAGAGCTCGAGATCAAAATCATGGAACATCATAAAGAACATCAGTGAGTACTAATGGCATGCTAACAGTTTTGAACCTATTCTGGAATTTTTTCAGAACAAATCAATTAACTAGTATGGAAGTATTGAAGTTCAATTATATTGAAGTTACAATTAAATTACACAACAGGGAGCGCTATTGTCATAGCTCACCTGGTACAGACAGATTCTTCTTTTGACAGTTTTTAATTCTTTAAGTTTATAAATGTATTTCCACTAAGTGATCTCAGATGCAAACTATATCTACCAACAGTAATGCTCATAGATGGAGAGGTTACACATACTGTATGTACACCTGACTGTGACTGAGGTGTGGTTCTGTTTTTGCTCACCAGGGGGCAGTCGCCAGCGGAGGCAGAGTTCAATCTGCTGGACACTGCGCGCAAGGTGGAGCTCTACGGTATACGAATGCACCAGGCCAAGGTGAGTCCAAGGTCACACAAGCCAAACCTGCCAAGGTCAAACTGGTCATGGTTAAACCTGCCAAGGTTAAACTTGCCAAGGTCAAATCTGCCAGGGTCAAACCTGCCAGGGTCAAACCTACCAGGGTCAAACTGGCCAAGGTCAAACCGGCCAGGGTCAAACCCGCCAAGGTCAAACCTACCAAGGTCAAATGGTCACGGTTAAACCTGACGCAGTCATAATGGCCAAAATCAAACCCCCAAGGTCAAACTAGTTGCAACCATAGTGGCCTTATTTAAAATGGTCATGGTCAAACTATGGTCAAACTGGCCAAGGTGACCTTGACCCTGGTTGACCCTGAGATGCCCCCTGCTTGCTGGTAGTCTGGTAGTGCATGCTTCTAGAGACACATGTTTGGTTTTGGTTGCTATGCTTGGTTTGGGTTTCAATTTGTTGGCGATGAAATAATGATAAAACAAATAATGTTAATTATAGCTCCATCATTAAATAAAAATGCTACAGTATAATTAGCTAGTTTGATATCATTATTTAGGGAGACTTCGGGGAAGCTTGTTAATAAAACTGCCTCTCCTATTACTGTTTTCGGCAAAATAAGCATACCGATTACGGAGCACACATACCCTATTGCTAGTGGTAACATCGTGCCCCCCGATACCCCAGGTCATTCCTAGTTTATAATTCAGCCACTATGAGTAATGTAGTTGTTAAAGAGTCTTCCGCTTATCACACAGAATGCCGTATCTAAATTGTATACACATTTCATGTCAAAATAATCTGAGCTGTTTGTGATTTAGTTTGATTTACCAGTATTTGCTTCCTGCCTAGACCAAGTATCAGCTTGGAGAGTGAGGCCTGTGCTAGGTGTGTGTGTCCCTCAGAGAGGCCTTCTGTCACTCTGTGAATGCAGCATTCTGCAGAGTGATCCCGGCGCTGGTGGAAAAAGCCACCACAAAAAATAGCTTCTTTGCTTTGCAGTTGTGAATTCACCCCAAACTACCTTATTTAGAAATACTATATAATGGAAAGTTTTGTGGTTTTATCATCTATTGCTAGAACCTGAAATTAAAGTCTCTTTATTCAAAGAAGTCTATGTTTTTAGAATGTAGCAAGTTTCTTACATAATGAAGATCTTCAATTTATGCTTGGGTATTTTGTGCTTTATATCATGTGTGTGGGGCTTATACATAGTGGTGCACTGTGTGAGCACTGTGGTCATGTGACCGTCATGTGGTCATGTGACCATCATGTAGTCATGTGACCGTCATGTGACGTCATATGACGTTGTCTTACAGGAGTTGGACGACGACACAGAATCTGACGCGGGAGTGAGTACCTCTAGGTTTTGCGGCAGCATGTTTCCAGAATCCAACATGGCCACCCTAATGTTTATTCCTAAAGAAAAATTCTAAAAACAAAACTAAAATGTACATAAGTTTTTCCTTTTTGATATATTAAGAAAGCTCGATATTTATAGGAGTTCTAAATTTCCTGTTCCAAACATTGGTTTCAGTGAGTTTCTACTTCCTGAGTTGACTGACATTTTGTATTTCATTACTCACCCTCTGTTCTCACCACGTGACTTAAATCAACCAATCAGATTCTAGTAGTGGGAGCAGTTATGGTTTCTTATCATCTTAAGTAACAAAACGCTTTCACCGTCCGTTTATTTTCCTGGTATTTCTTCGTTGTTGAAAACCCCTTCCATTGAGTTTTTGATTACTGGCGCAAAACGCAGAGTTGACTTACCCAGCCTCAACGCTTACCTCTGTAACCAGCTGTACCGACCGTTATCATGGCAACCACACGATTTAAACAGCTTCTCTTCGTGACAAACCCTCCGATTCAACCGATTTAACCGATTTCTTGACGTTATGGTGAATGGAACTTGGATTTGATTTTTCATTTGCATTACCCTTACCTAATTTCATTGATTGATTTTTGCATCTATTAAATCTTCCATGTGATATGTTTTGGATAACTATGAGTGGTTGTTCACGTGATTAATACCACTGCTGAGACTTGTCAATGACATATAAAGGTAAAACTAGAGTTTAAGGAACACATAAATGTTGTATAACAGATTTATGGTTGATAAGAATTAAAACTAGAATATTGTCAAAAAAAACTTACATTTTAAATGCACTCACTTCATTAAACCATATAGCTCTGACCGGAAAAAAAAGGATAAACCTTGTAAATTCTAAGACACTAAACGGACATAGTTCTAACATGTGTTAATTCAGCACTTGTACAGGGGTGTTGGACTCTTGTTGAATGGTACCTATGTCTGAAACTGACCTGTTGGATGGTCATTAACTTACTAAATTGGACCTTGTTTGCTGAAGTGGTGAATATTCTCGTGGTGTTTCTTCTAGGTTCTCTAACTGTGAAACAAGCAGTGGTAAAAAATAATATTTATTTCATCATTATTAATTCCATTTAAATGTTGATATGTTAAATGTTCACGATTTAAGATATTGAAACGTCTAGTTGAAACGTGTATATTTCAAATATTGTGCCCAGATTCAAATTAAAACAACTAGTGAAAGACTGCTATCTAAATAGCCCAGAGTACAGGGGCGCCCGTCTATGGGATAGATTAAAACCTGAACAGCAAAGAGCAGATAATAAGCTGTGGTTCATGAATTCTCTGACCTGAGGCCACTAGAGCCAGTTATTGGCTTTGGGACCTTGTCCCCAAAGCCATTGACATCACACAGAGAGAGTTGGAAAAAGTAGCAAGAAAAGACTAGCATAGGTCCCCTTGTTCATTGTTAAATTAAGCCCTAGCTGGCCCTTAAACATTGCCTAGGACTGGTATCCCTATGTGTCCTTGCAGGTGTGTGCAAGACTAATTTAACCTAGATCTGGTTTTCAGTTACTGCATGTAGTACCAGTGTACCTTGTGGTAAGGCCTAGACATCTTGTGAACAGCCATATTTTGAGTTCTCTAATGTGGCTGTCAATGGCAAGGATAGGTACCAGCCTAATAACTATTGACTCCTATGTCAAGCCAAGCTGTCAATGTCAATGCCAATTCCCATACTATGCACATACAGGACCTGTACTAGAAGTTGAGTGGTCCAGGGTGGCTCTTGAAATCGCTCAAGCCCGCCCAAAGACAAACTGTGAAGTCCAACATGATTACCCCTCCCCACCCCATACACACATGCAAGAAACCACATGCAACAACCCTAAAATAATATGTTGCCAACACAAGTCCTCCTTATGCCCCCTCCTTCTCCTCCCTGTGCCCCCTCCTCCTCCTCCCTGTGCCCTCTCCTCCTCCTGCTCCCTCTGCCCTCTCCTCCCTCTGCCCTCTCCTCCTTCCTCTGCCCTCTCCTACTACCCCATCTTTCCCCTCCTCCCCCCTCTACCCCATTTTCCTCCTTCCTGTTACCTACTCCCCCTCTGCCCCCTCCTCCTCCCTCTGCCCTCCCTTCTCCCTCTGCCCCCTCCTCCTCCCTCTGCCCTCCCTTCTCCCTCTGCCCCCTCCTCCTCCCTCTGCCCCTCCCTCTGGCTGCCAAGATGGCTGTCGAAAACTCAAGATTGTCTGATTTCCTTGTGTGATAAATGGATAATAGGGTTTTCTAGGATGTAGAATCCATTTTCAGGCTTAGATTTTCAGTCCGGGAAATTTCCAAGATGGCTGCCAAGATGGCCACCAAAAACTCAAAATTGTCTGATTTCCTTGTGTGATACATGGATAGCAGGGTTTTCTGGGATGCAGAATCCATTTTCATGCTCAGATTTTCAATCCGGGAAATTTCCAAGATGGCTGCCAAGATGGCCGCCAAAAACTCAAGATTGTCTGATTTCCTTGTGTGATACATGGATAATAGGGTTTTCTAGGATGTAGAATGCATTTTCAGGCTTAGATTTTCAATCCGGGAAATTTCCAAGATGGCTGCCAAGATGGCCACCAAAAACTCAAAATTGTCTGATTTCCTTGTGTGATACATGGATAGTAGGGTTTTCTGGGATGCAGAATCCATTTTCATGCTCAGATTTTCAATCCGGGAAATTTCCAAGATGGTTGCCAAGATGGCCGCCAAAAACTCAAGATTGTCTGATTTCCTTGTGTGATACATGGATAATAGGGTTTTCTAGGATGTAGAATCCATTTTTAGGCTTAGATTTTCAATCCGGGAAATTTCCAAGATGGCTGCCAAGATGGCCTCCAAAAACTATACCAGCAGCAGTAAAACCAATAAAAATCAAAAAGATTTAGCTAAGTGCATGTAAGTTAACTGACCATGCAGTATTGCTGCAAACCATCACATATGAATTGCATTAGAACCCTAGACACACCAAAAAGCATAAATCTATGCCCCTTTGTTTTCTCACCTGTAGTTCATAACAATCCTATAAAAACCCAAAGCCACTACGGCTTTGCCGTAAAATCCTTGAATTTGTCCCCTTGTTGTGTAGATTGACATGAACGAACACTGATTTAATTGCGACTCATTATTTCAATTTAGTACCATCTTTGGCATTCGTTGAAAAAAGTCCCTCTGTATGTGATGATTTTTGCCAAATAAGAAATATAATCTAATGTAATCCGGGGTACCGTAAAACCTCGCGTATGAGCAGCGGCTAGAACGAGAGTCAGACTCAGCTTTCTTTTGATACCAAACATGCCTATATAGGGTGCGGCTTATACGAGAGTTTTTATAAATATACTAAAGTACCAAATTAACTATTTTCAGACCCCCCTGCGGCTTATATAATCTGTCAAAGTTAGGGGTGCGGCTAATAGGCGAGTTAGGCTTATACGCAAGGTTTTAGGGTAAACAGTACAGCTGACATGGGAGCCAATGGCCTGTAGTTTTAGGTCCGGGCCCGCAGCTTTCTCAGGAATTGCCTTCCTATGGGCCCGGGCGGCCCACAGGAGTGGATGAATAATGTTCAAAGGGGGTATATCCAGACCAATATAGTCATGTTATATGTCGTTGGAAAGAGAAAATCATTAGGAAACTAGCTATTTTGTTTAGGTAAAGGTATAAATTAACCAGAGATGCCTGTGGTTTTTCTCCTTAAGAAAAGTAAAATCATAATCCTGGACCCGCAGATTAATGTACGGGCCTGTCGCTTTCGAGTGCTACGGGCCGGGGTGGCCCTTGGCTGAAAAAGCTAGTGTCTACCCCTGTGTAATCCATGGAAGATTGTATGCTCGTATGTTGAAATAATCATTGTGAAATTGCATAACCTAGTACATGACCTGACATATTATCACGACAATCTGATATCTTTTGTCCCATCAACATGATTTGTACCTCGTTACGCACATGTTTTCTGTTGAATAAATGAGTTCTTTTTGGACTCACTGAAACAAGAAAATTGATGTGTAATTGATGTTTTTTTTCATCGTTGTGTTCCAGGACCACGAGGGGGTGAGCCTTAACCTGGCCGTTGCCCACATGGGGGTCCTCGTCTTCCAGAATGCTACCAAAATAAACACCTTCTCCTGGGCCAAGATACGCAAACTCAGCTTCAAGCGGAAAAAGTTCCTCATCAAACTCCACCCAGAGGGCTATGTAAGTATGCACCGGGGGACGCGTCTCGGTGAAATAAATAAATAATTTATTTAGGAAAAATTGATATATTACCTAAAATGTGGAGTCCATTGGTTGCTGAAATGAGTGATACTGAAGTTATGGGTTTAAAGTATAAAATTCCTACTAGTTTCGGTCTTCTTAGACCGTCGTCAGGGAATTTAATTAAATAAATTGCCCAAATGACTGCGAAATGTCGACAAAATCACACTTTTTTTAACGGATATTTTAGTCTAGAACTACATTTTAGTCTTGGTGAAATATCCATTAAAATGAGTTGCCCAAATGTAGACAAAATAGCCGTTTGTATTAAAAAGTTACCCAAATGTGGACAAAATGGCGGCATTTAACGGCTATTTTAGTCAATGGGAGGCAGTAGTTAAGCTATAGCCCAAGCTGGCACCCGCTCTGCCTGTAATGGGGCGCAATGAAGAGTGGTCGCTGCGATGGGTCTATTTACGTAAATTAGCTTTAATTCTGCTGCGATATTTAATGCTGCATTCCAAGTTTAATGATAGATAAAAGAATTAGTGTTGATTTGGCTTCTATACATTCTCATGACATTTAGTTACATCTCCCTGTTATTCTGACTTAGTATATCTAATTTGATAATGTATGAATAGAAACTTCACCATTACAAAATCATTTTGATTTATAAAGTATGGGGTACTTATTTAATTGTGACATTTTCTTGTAAGTGTCCCCTTCTGTGTTTCTATACATGATTTAATCATTCAGCAGGGGGATCATTTTGAGTTTTATTTCAAATATTCTTTATTGCTCAGAAGTAATGCATGTTGCATCACTTCGGCCATTCTGCATTATGTGAATAATCATTTTGAAAAAATGAGTGAAAGAAATGCAAATGCTTATCTTTTCTCTCTATATCATGTTTCTGGACTTTTTGTCCTTGGTTTATCAAGAAGGGCTGGCAGGGGTTATTATGTACAATATAATCCAGTCCTGTGTATTTATGTCATATCTACCCCTTTAAATGTAGCATAGTGCGTTAATGCACTCATCGTCATGATACATTAATGCAGCAGTGGCCAGTTACTTGTTTGAGTAGCTTGTGCTGCGGGAATGCATCATGCTACTGGGTTGATACACTCCTGAAGGGTCAGCATGATGCAGCAGGGAGGAATTATACCGGCTGGCACTGCATCAGTATCACATCATGCTTTAAAACTTTGACGACGGAAAGTCGCTAAAAGATGACATCTGTTGTCATGATGCACTAATGCAGCCCTAGAGAGAAACACGCGAATGCTGCATTAGTGCATCATGACGATCATTCAGGAGTGCCTAACCACTGTAGGGTCGGCATGATGCTTGAATGCAGCCCTTGTAAGTTACCTACCAGGGCTACATTCATGTATCATGACGACCAAGGACATGACGCATCAAGGCGTGGTCTTCAAAGAGTTAAGGGTTACCATTTGTTTATTGATTCCGGATGTCGTTGACCAGACCCAATATTGGCCGCCCCCTCCCATGCTTGTTCCCAGTCAGTACCAAAGCTGCCTTGTGCACACATTATCTGGGTCACAAGTGTGCGCATTACACGCATTACAAAACCCTGCCATCACCGCTCACCGATTCGCAGTAAAGTGTTCAAACCATTGTGTTCAGTAATGAAATTATGACATATTAGGCCTCGATTGTTTGTAAAATTTTTAATTTTGGCCATTCGATTATCGGCTAGGCTGTAGATTTGCTGAACTTAGCACCAATTTCTATGAAATCAAATATAATCGTAGTTTTACTTTTATATCTTTTGAAATTGCAGAATAAACACTCGTCGAATCGAAATTGAAATTGAATTGTAAAAGCACGACCAGACAAGGGGGCTTTAGTACAGAGCTGGGGCATGGCCAGACACAGAATACCATTTTGTTGTCATGATGCATGGATGCAGCCCTAGTGAGTAACTCACCGGGGCTGCATACATGCATCATGCCAACTCTGCTGGGTTGCGTCGTAATATTGTGACGATATAAAAATGTTATAGAATGTCATGGGACCATGGTTGGCCTTAATGGCCAGTGTACGAGGCTTTAACACTGGCCGTTGTGGTTTAAATTGGCAAAAGCGGTTGGGCCGGTGTGATTTCCCCACACTGGTGAATGACGCAGATGTTTGAACCTGTTTGTGGGACCATGTATCGGGAGGGTCTACCTTGTATGGGCAACAGCTTGTGGTTATTGTTTGGGGTACTGCACCAAATTTGGTATTTAATCAAAAATTATATGCCATAAAAGTCTGTTAAATCCAATAACAATCTTATCAGCCATGTGCATATGGAATTTACTGGATTTAAAGTGGACTTTTATGGCATACTTTTTCAATTAAATGCCACATTTAGTGTTATTGGGGCTGTGTGGCAGTGTGCAGGGGGGGGGGGTATTATGCTCTGTGCTGTGTGTGTGTGTTCATCTGTTGGTACATGCCATGCGTTGTGGTCTCTGAATGCTCTACTCTTCTCTACTCTCGATACAAATTCTGCAGATTTTAACACAGCAACCTGATTTTCACTTTATAACAAAGGGTTTAGATGAAAGTGATTGAATGTAATTCAGTTTAGAGGCCTCCTCAATGAAATTTATACATTCAAAAATGGTAGGGGAGCTTCCCGATTATCATGCAAATTGACCAAACTATGCCTTATGGAAAATATATAATCACTGTAAAAAGTAGTAAAAAAGTATGAAGATGGCACTTTTCAAATATTTGATAACCTATGTCTTATATATCTGTATATGGATTAAATATTTCTCAGCATTATCAATGTATTAAATTCGACCATCCAAATTAACTAGAATCAAATGGTTAGCTAGAACTGCATTGATATTGACAATGTTGAATGAAGACCAGTCCTTGAGAGTGAGGCCAAGGTCAAAGCTCATCACTGAAGGTCAATGCCCCCAATGTGCCCCTCAGATATCTATAGAACTAATATTGTTGACCTTGTAAATGAATGAAGGTCACACATGGAGTGACCTTGAAGTACTATGTCGTTAACACGTCGGTCACCATGGTGACTTTCTATTTCTGCCTTCATGTGCTTTGCTCGCTGGTCCCCACAGGCGGAGGTAAAACGACCTTGACCTTGACTTGCTTGGCACTCGACAGAACTTTCCTTTAATCTCCTTTGTTTACGAAGCACTCGTAAAATACTTGCCCGCCTAGCTGCCCAGCTCCGTAGTGCGGCTTAACTTGTAGAAAGCTAGAAGGGTACCATCTACCGTTTGACGCCCATTTTGTTCTCTGGGAAATGAAGGTCTTTAATTTTGTGGCCGGTACCAATGAACTTTCTTCTGCCGTCTATGTATGCTTTCGTTGTTGAATTTTCCCGATGTATGACTTTGTCGATGGTTGCTACCCTCCTAAGTTTGCACCTTGCGTTATGAGACCTGATTTGCCGTGGTGGTTTTGAGGTTTTGTTTCCTACCAGAATTTTGAATGTTTCTGGTGTTTAAGTTTTGTTTGCTCTGTTGATTCAACACCACTGCCAAGGAGGATTTAATTATGAAACAAAATAATATGTGAAAGAGTTACTAGGTTTGGCTGTTGGGCATCAATGTATAAAAGTTAAGATTTTTTTCCGATTTTTGAATGGACCATCTGATTTTGCATTGAGGTTTTTTATAAGACAATATAATTAAGACTTTCCTTTGTCATACTCTGTACTTTAGTGCATCCAGTATAAAATGAAAATATCCAATATTGTCAATGAATCTGCTTTTATAATTTTAGTCATGAACTTGTCCAATATCATGTCTATGAAATTCCTAGGTGATATAGATATATATTGATTACAACCAGTAGAATTTCCATTTGTTACCACACTTGAGCATGCTCTAGACAGTTTAAAATCTATGCATCTTTCAAAAGTTGATATTTTTGCTGCGCTCAGGTAGTGTATTAAGATAGGGCTGTGGACACAGAGAACAGTGACTTTTCCACAGACAGTTTCTGCACTGGGAGATTTATCTTTTTGATAATTTTCTTACAGAAATTTCAATTTGAGCTAGAACAGCTGGTGCACACTGTAAGCTACCTCTCTGAGCTATTTACCATATCTGCCGACTCGGCTATTTTAATTACCCTTTTTCAAATGTTTCAAGTATTTTCACTTCCCTACGGTTACAATACAAATCACTTCTCTTCTACTTAAATTGATGAAATTTAATTCTCTGGGATTCCTTCATGCTATTTCCTCCATTTGACCTTGGCAGTGCGAATGACCTTGAGTGCTAACCAGCCGTTTGTGAAGCCTGTTGTTACCAATTTGTATCGTCTCAACTAATTTTACGAGCGATATATGATATATATGCAAGCACTTTTTGCCATTTGCTTCAGCTTCCACATTTCCCCCCACCCCTCTGTATGCCATGCAGAACGGGTATCCATGGCAAGGGACTTGTGGCTTCCTCCAAATGAGCAGTGTACCCGTAACCCCCCCACATGCCTGTCAAACAGCGTCGGCCATCTTTTTTCTTCTCTGTCTCTCCCTGTCCATCCCAAAGGTTGAATTACTCATTTGTGTTTTTTTCCTCCGGTGAAATCATGCCGAGAGAAAAAAAAAAGCGAAAAGTTGAACTGTTTGTTTACTTAACGTATTATGCACTCCGCGTTGTTATTATCATTATTATTACTACTACTTGGATGGGTTGCTCACTCTTGTGTATTAAATCACATGCTGTATTTTCCATCTTTCTAGTCGCCGGAGTGCACTTGTAGCCCAGAGGTGAACAATCTTCTACCGGTGCTTACATCCCCTAGGCTTCACTCCCACGGCCACCCGCCGACACGCCCCCTGTCGGCCCCCCCTGGCGTTTGTTGTTGTTGTGCCCTGTGTTAGAAACACCCAAAATGGCCAAGAAAACTAGGGAATGTTAGCATCGATGTACAATGGTTTCTCAATACCAAAAAATCCATAAAATTAAGACCCCCTCCCCAAAATTAGTTGAGACATTTTCCTGTCTACTTGTTGGATTTTCTCCTAGTTTATTATATCCTTCAGAATGGACTGCAGTGGTTTTTTATTGGTTTTCTCGCTGGTGGCATGTTTCCCTCTGTGTCCTCATGTACCCCAGTCTCCCCTGTTTCCTACCCCCAATGTTAGCGTGTGCCTCCAACCCATAGCTTTACATTTCTCCGCTCGTCATGTTCAAGTTTCGCCTCCACTTTGGGTACAGCTAGTTGCCCGCGGCAGGTGAAGCTTCGCTGTACAATAATTCCAACCGTGTTGTAGGAGGCTATTGTGCATGTGTTTAGAATTTGACTAATTTCTTTGAATAAAAAGAGAAATAGTACTATTTCAGAAAGTATGTCTCCCAACATTATGAGTCTTATGTAACACAAGTTGTTTATTTGTTCCTCATCCATTAATGTGACAACCTGCCACTGAATGTGCCACATTACTAGTAACAGTTTTGAGATGACGGTTACCCACGAGTCAATTAACTCCTTATTGAAAACTCATCAGTGAAATCTTTTTCAAGATATAATTTTCCTGTAGAACCTTTACTCTCTGTCTACTCATTTGTTGATTGATTCATTGATTGATTGAGAGGTTTAGATAAACCTTCGGGGCCCGTTTCATAATTTCGGTGTGACTTTTCTTGCCGGGTCCTAGTCTAAATGTAGACATTTGAATTGCAGATGGCTTTGACAGATGTTTACAGCTCCAAAGTAAGCATGATCAACGGTTCTGTCCCGTCTACAGACCATGTATAAAAGACGCATCCCCTGCACTTATTATTTCTCACACGGCTCCCTCTGTACCGAGCCTCAGCACCCTCTGGAGGTTAGCTCCCCCGAACCAGGGCCCTGAGAAGGGGAGCCCCTCAACCACTGGCCCCTGGATCTTAGCCTGTTGAACCAATGGCCCCTGGATCTGAGCCCCATGAACCACTGGCCTCAGGATCTAAGCCCACTGAACCATTGGCCCCTGGATCCAAGGCTGCGGAATCATTGGCCCCTGGATCTGAGCCTCATGAACCATTTGCCCCTGGATCTGAGTCTGCTGTACCACTGGCCCCTGGATCTGAGCTCTATGAACCATTGGCCCCTGGATCTGAGACTGCTGAAACACTGGCCCCTGGATCTGAGCTCTATGAACCATTGGCCCCTGGATCTGAGACTGCTGAAACAATGGCCCCTGGATCTGAGCTCCATGAACCATTGGCCCGTGGATCTGAGCTCTATGAACCATTGGCCCCTGGATCTGAGTCTGCTGTACCACTGGCCCCTGGATCTGAGCTCTATGAACCATTGGCCCATGGATCTGAGACTGCTGAAACAATGGCCCCTGGATCTGAGCACCATGAACCATTGGCCCGTGGATCTAAGGCTGCAGAATCATTTGCCCCTGGATCTGAGTTCCATGAACCATAGGCCCCTGGATCTGAGCTCTATGAACCATTGGCCCCTGAATCTGAGCTCTATGAACCATTGGCCGCTGGATCTGAGCTCCATGAACCATTGGCCGCTGGATCTGAGCTCCATGAACCATTGGCCCCTGGATCTGGGCTTCATGAACCATTGGCCCCTGGATCTGAGCTCCATGAACCATTTGCCCCTGGATCTGAGCTCCATGAACCATTGGCCCCTGGATTTAAGGCTGTGGAAACACTGGCCCCTGGATCTGAGCTCCATGAACCATTGGCCCCTGGATCTGAGTTTCATGAACCATTGGCCCTTGTATCTGAGCTCTATGAACCATTGGCCCCTGGATCTGAGCCTTGTGAACCATTGACCCCCGGATCTAAGGCTGTGGAAACACTGGCCCCTGGATCTAAGGCTGTAGAACCATTGGCCCCTGGATCTGAACTCCATGAACCATTGGCCCCTGGATCTGAGCCCACTGAACCATTGGCCCCTGGATCTAAGGCTGTGGAAACACTGGCCCCTGGATCTAAGGCTGTGGAACCATTGGCCCCTGTATCTGAGCTCCATGAACCGTTGGCCCCTGGATCTAAGTCTCTGAGGCAGGGCCCTTGGAGCCTGGAGTGCTCTAAGCCTGCCAGGAACAAGCTTCAGTTTTAGCATGGAGACAGAATGCTGAATGCTGTAGTGCCAAAAAGGTTCGAGGCAGTAGTTAAGCTGCCCCCGTTCTACGACCCCTGGTTCAGGGCGGCAGCCAACCCCCAGAGGACCTGTAGGCTGAGTACCGCCTCCCTTCCTTCATTTTCTTTTTGTGGATTTTCCTGTTCCTAGCTGCAGGCTTTTGGCGCAATATAGAGAACCATAACAAAATGAGATTAGTGTGCAACAAGATCTGTGTGCCACTTTAACCACTGGATACTGCGCTTTTAACGCTGGCATGAGGCAGATCATATTGATAAATTGTACTGCTTTCTATACTACCGCTTCTTCTGAATAATACTTTCGAAAAAGAAACAACTTCACCAGGAATTACTAAGGAAAATTCTGAGTGAAGAAGGAAACTTAATAGTTGCAGAATTATCTTTCAAAAAATGGAATGATGACCATGTGACCATAGATGTGCATAGCTTTGAGTATCTAGCAGTATATTGAAACCCAATCTCAGCATTAATATTAGGTATAAAAGTAAGCTAAACCAAAACATACATATAACTGACTTTTAAAAAGGTCAATCCAATAACTATGCATATCTGCCAAATTTTATACAACAGTTTCTATTCTATTTAGTATATTTTATGAGAGCCTTTATTAAATGTATGAACTTTGTAAGCGAGCCTTTCTATCTGATCACTCAGATAAAAAAAATAAACATGCACATAGCGCCCTGTCTCAGAAAAGAAATTCTCCGGACCACAGCATAGGTTGTATACCTCTTCAGGATCCTGCCAAACTTTCTCCATGAATTTTATTTTGTTCAGATTTTCACTACGCTCACCACCCGTTAGTTTTTTCATGCAATTTTACTGGATAAGGAAATACATATTTATATTACCCTGCACCGGCTTAATTTTTTCTTTATTTTTCACCGTCAAAAGTAGACAGTTCCTTTATTAGTAGTTTCAGGAAGTTTATGTTTTGTTGTTTCCTCTAGTTTCACCAGCTTATTCTCATCCTTCTACATTATACACTGTTCTATATGCATTATACATCTCTATATTGCATATAGAAATATCCATATTTATCATACGTAAACTCTTCACTCACCGCTGGTTGAATTTTCAGCCAACGACACACTGACACTCTAAATATATTCTCCAAATAATTTTTCAAACATAAAAACTAGACTTGGCATGTAGTCTTTTGTAACTATTTCAGTATAGTAGGTTACAATTATAATTCCTGTCAAAATTTGCATGATTTAGAACATATTTTCTCAGTGAACTAGTTTTTCACAGTCCAACCAGACAATTAGACTATCCAATCCTGCACCATATATACTCCCCATTCCTCTAAAGAAGTTTCGTGAAACGGTCAAAGCCTCCTAGTGTCCGATGTCTAGTTCTAGTTCATGTTTGTCAATTGTACATCCGTTTGAGAATATTCTTGCTCCCCGTGCTTGTCAACTCTTATCATCCCCACCCTTACTTACAGACAGCCAAAGTCTCAAGTGATTTCATTCTGAACTAAGATTATGTCTGCCAAATTCTTGACCACCATATTTAGATTAATATGGGCAAAAGTCGCATTAATGTATTTCTAGGAGAAAACCCTGAGATCAGCTTAAACTTATGTTTCCTAAATTTCTAATTTGTTGCAAATTTATAATGTTTAGGCCAAGAGTATAGTTCATCTATACAGAATTGCCATGGTATTATTTGTTGATATTCAATCTAGAAAGAAAGTATTTATACTATAGTTATGTTAAAACTAACTGATAAAGTTTGATGCTTATTCACAGGGTATTTAAAATTAAACATCCAATTCTTTTTTGAAATTACATGTCTTAAGTTTCTTTAAAATAAGTATTCTGATCAGGTAAGACAGAAACTGAGACCATTGGCTGCCTGTAGATAAGCCCCCAACCCACCCTTGTCATCCAGAGTTTGTCTTGACTGCATTCTCCTTAAAACTTCTAAAAATTAACAGATATATTGTACGGTTCACAAAAGAAGAAAAATTAATTCAAGTGCAGAGAGTAAAGAAAGTAAAACTCATCTCTTTATAGTAGTTGTACTTTTATTGGCTTATTCTCCAGATGAGCTCCTTTCATCCACATGTATCCTCATCATATTCATCTATCAACATGGAAAGTAGTATATCTTCGAAGATGTATTATTTCGGTCGACTTCTTTCAGTTATTCCACAGTTTATGAACAAAAGGAATATGTGTGTGTGTGAAAAGAAACCTATTCTGTATGAATTGATTCAGTAATAACATGACAAGAAAACCTTGTAACGACTCTAGTCATCGTGAGATGAAGTTGCAAACTAATGCGCTGCAGAACCATGATAAGGGGAAGCAAGACTTTTCAGAGAATTCATTCTGGACTTTTACCACATTCATATTCGGTTTAAGTGAAGCCCGTCTGAAGTAATTAGTAATTTGAGACCTGTCTGAAGACTGGAAATTTGATACCCAAGATGTCGTATGGTGTAAAATGTCACTCAATATTTCCTTGGATTTCTCCAGCACTGTGAAAAAAGAAAGATGAAAAAAAGAGGAAACAGTGAAAAGCAAAAAGAAATTATAACAAAACAAAAATTAAAATATACCTGAAAATCTGTCGCCTTCCCTGCAGAATGGCTCTGTAGTCGCTAGAAGCAGTGCTCGGCGAGGTAAAGATGAGCGTTTTCTGCCTCTCATGTTACAGGGATACTACAAAGACACTGTGGAGTTCTACTTCGAGACCAGGAATGAGTGCAAGAACTTCTGGAAGAAATGTATCGAGCATCATGCCTTCTTCCGCTGCCACCAGGTCAAGAAACTACCCCGTAACAAAACACGCGTCGTCAGCCGCGGTTCCTCGTTCAGGTTGGTGCTTGGTTATTAGAGATAACTAATTTGAATTACTTTTATTATAAGCTGAATTTTTCCTCTCAAACTCACATTCGGCTTATAACCAAGGTAGGATTATAAACGAGGTTTTACAGTATATATCTACATGTTCAACAAGACAAAAGGCATTAGCCGCTGTCATCGTTCCGAAATGTGGTTAATTTTGCATATTTAAAATCTGTCTTACAAGCCAGCATTCTTCAAGTCTAATTTATCTTTTGTATTATAATATATATCTAACATATATGTGCAGTTCCTCATATATGAATTGGACTCTACTTTTGTCAATTTTCCCCAGTCTTTTATAACATTTGCGCTGAGAGTTTAAGTTTGAGAAGAGACTGAAGTAAATGGTGTTGATTGTCATGTACATGTACAGCTTTACAAAACACTAACTCTTTCATTCTCAATTATCAGAGTTAAATGGGTCTGCAAATCACATGGTCTTTGTAGGATTGCGGGTTACACTCGGATTCGTTTCGCCAATAAAAAGCAATATTTTACTGAAAAGCTATCCCCCATCATATATATATACATATTAATAATGTTAACATGTTCCCTACCTTACTTTACCATCCTATAGGTACAGTGGTCGAACCCAAAAACAGCTTGTGGAATATGTACGCGACAACTACACAAAGCGGCCTCCGTTCCAGAGGTAAGAAGCTCCATTTGTTAGGTTATACTTCTCTGCGCACCCTAAAGCCTGTCCCTACAAGGCACTCACATAGCAGTCTTTGCGAAAACTTTTTCATCAGACAGAACATTTGGTCCTGCAGATTTTCAATGTTGAAGGACCGGCTACATTTTTGAAGGACTGGATACCAACATATCGGCAACATATCTGCTGATGCAGGCATTTTAACTTAACTAGAAAATGGTCTGTAGATTATATTTGTAATAATGTTATGGCCAAATTAGAATAAATACATAGTTTTACACAGTATATTGACAAACATATTTCAGGTTAAGAAACCCAACTAAATCATTTTAGATCAGAAAAGTTCAACATGTGACTGGACATTCGGTCTTGCTACACTGGTCAATCTGCTGAACTGGTGACATTTTAGGAGGACATTGCCACTGTCCTGCATGTTTTCGCAAAGACTGCACAGTCATTCCCTACGGCCACACTCCGGCCGCTCGAACACCACCCAACTACGCTAAAAACATCTCCATACCCACTCTTGTAAATAATAGGAACTATATATTGTATATAACTGTATGATGTGGACATGGGGACAAAATCTAAAAAGTTTTATTTCTTAGTTTGTTTTTGATACTGCTCTGCCTTACTGTAGGAGAACTATAGAGTATCTATTTTGTCCGTTTGACTTATTGAGCTATAGAATACCTGTACAGTAGGACGTGGACGTATGTATAAGTATTTGTCATACTTATACGTACATTCATATACCGCACAGATATCGCATCTGGTGATCTCTCATGTAGTCCTAACTGTACCTCCCTCCAGTGGTCACTATATTTCGATAAATTCCACCTTTTAAAATAAAAAGTCATTTTGTTCAAATGCTTGTTCCATACACTTAATCTATGGCAGGATATTTATACACTGCTTTCACAGTAAAATATTATTATCTAAATGTAGCTGAAATTCCTCCCGGTCAAGGGTCGAAATACCCTCCTCCAAATCCACCATCCCACCATTATTAAAAAGACACAAGACAAGCGATAATGTTAATACAAAGCATAGAGAATAATTAGAGGCTATCTTCCTCTTAATCTTGACTCTCTTGTCAATTACTATGGGCCTCCTTGATGTGACCTGAATCGTTGCTGGTAAGTGGGAGCTCTGGGATAGCGGACGATACTCCGTGTGCCCGTGAGGTGGTTGAGTGGAAATATAATGTAAAAGTGAAAATAGGGCCAGATAGAAAAATCAATGGTTATATTAAATCAGGATTCTACCTTGATTTACCATAATCACCAAGTATACCTTGGGGTTCCCTAGGCTGGTATATCATGATATCATAGTGTACTACTATATCATAGTTAACTATGATACCATCCATGACTTTCTGAATACAACTCCCCAAGTTAAGAGCACTAGCAATACTAAGGGCTAAGTGTGAAGGCCCATGAGCTATCCCAGAGCCCTGCCCAGCAGTGATGACTGTGGGTAAGCAGGGCGAGTTGGTGCCAGCTTGTATGTCTCCTCCCTAGGCCTAATGTGCATGTGTTTTGTCTTCTCCCGTCCTCTCCGTCTGTCCGCAATTGTTGGGAAAACTAAAAGGAAGTAAGAACTCCACCATTTTCCTCCTCTCCTTCTTCTACTACTTCTACTACTATTACTACAGTTGCCTTACCCTGCCTCCAGTCCCACCGGGGTCTGGCTGGTTTTATGTGTATCCAATTTAACCCGTTTTGCGTGTGGTGTGTGGCAGCGTTTGGTTTCCGGCTTGTTCTCACGATATGACCACCACCGGCTTGTGTGACTAGAGCCCTCTGTGCGAGTCGTAACCTCTGTGCTAAGTCCTCACTCAACCCTTTTGACGCTTTGTGTCTGTACCCAACCCTAACCAGATATACCGTTGTGTTGCGTTGAACCGTAACTTTCCTTTTTGGGGGCTGTTTTTATTTAGAGATCTAATATTGTTAACTGACACGAGTTATGTTATGGATATATTATAACGTAACCCACAGGATTTGTTTGAAATTTATATGCAGATATTTTCAGTCATACAATCATGGAAATTATGAATTGTTCCTCATTCAAGATAAAATTAGAAGCATATTGTTATACAGAAGCATTGTCAGCTTTGAAGTTTAAATGGAACCATCTTTTTTTTATTTATACCAATGATACCTCAAATGAAAAGAAAATTGTAATTAGAGAATGGTTGTTTTAGCTACCCCATATATGTTTTAGCGTCAGATTCTGATGTCAAAAATGCCATTCTGAGGAGTTGAGAAGTTCAGTGTCCAAAATAAATAATGCTAGAGAAAAGCCTCTAGTGATAAATTCCTAAACTGAAACATATTGCCATATCTTATTCCAGAGCTCAGAGACCCGGGCAAAAGGATTTAAAGGAATAGTTAATTTTTTGACATAAGTTTCATTATATTATTTTGTCATTCTCTCCTCTTGTCCAGACTTGTGTACTTTGTCTCGTCCTGTCTTGTCGTTCATGTTTGTTCGGTTGTAGGACAAAAGTCAAACACCCATGTTGCAAAGTGTCCTCATGCCGCCGCTTTCCCACATTATCGTTATACTAGGATTAATTCAAATATTACAAGATAATTTGAGAATTTCCAGATCACTTCACCCGCATGTCGGTTGATGTTTCTTTATAGATCACCCATACATTTACAACCACCCCTCCCACTCTTTGAATTTCTATTTCTGGAAATATTGATAAATACATTTTACACCTGTAAAATGTTTAGTGGTTTTCCCCAGAGTTGAAGTAGAATCCCTTCTAGAAACAATTATACTTTGGCATGACTCATGAAAAACATTTAATTTTCATGGACGAAGAATGAGCATTTATTGTTCATTTTTTTATCGAGATATGATTCCTTCATATATTTAATACAGCTCATTGAAGGCTTTCAATATACAAATATAGAAAACCATGTACACATATTTATATTAACTGTACATTACCGAAAGTTTTCTTTCATTAGAAATAACAGTAATAATTAATTATTACTCCATTTAACAGCAGATATGTTACATAAGCTTTTGCGCTCAATATGAAGTTACGGCAAGGTTTTGGGTTTACTTTTGCTCTCCATAGTCACACTAACCAATATAATGTTTAAAGTAGTTTTTATCAACATTTTCTCTCCCCCACCTATACATTTACACATCTAGGTATGAAGATGATATTTCCATTTAATCTTTGAGGTTAGAGATCATATAGAAAATTCAAATTTCTTGAAGGTAGATATTATTAGAAAATTATCACTGCTGTAATAATTTTCGGCTGGTAACTATGTTGTCTCATTTCTTCATCACCACTTTATCTGCCCTTGTTCTATGAGAGCTGATTGTGTACTGAACAAGGCTCTGTCTGTCCTCCCCCCATTTTGTCAAAAGCTGGGTCAGACTAGTCGTAGAAAGGGGAAACTACGACCCAATTTTCAAAAATCATGCATGCCAAACTCTTGCGATTGTGAAAATTGTATGTACTATTTTGCCCTATTTTCTAGTCATAGCACAATGCCAGACTGTGCAAATTTCGGTCCTGATTTTGTCCCTTCAAAATTGGGTGGGAGTTTTCTCCTTTCTCTGGCTAGTCTGACCGGCCTTTACGACTGAGCTCCGACACATAACCCACCTCCTTGCCTCCTACTTCTGCCCCCACAGTTCCCCATAGTACATAGTGAGTACCGACCTACTTCTGTGCCACCCGGTTACAGCCCTAACCCTGTAACCCTGCAGGGATGACATGTCGCTAAAAGATGACATGTCGCTAAAAGATGACATGTCGCTAAAAGATGACATTAGTCGTCATGATGCAGTCTCCGTGAAAACGTTTTTGCCATGCAGGACATTCGGGCCTGCAGATCTATCATTTTGCAGGACCGGCTTCAATTTTGCAGGCCCGGATGCCTGAGGGCACGTTTCATATCTCAAAAGAAAATGTATAAAACAAGAATTTATATTGAATCAATACAGCTTTCCTGTATATACCTATTGAAACATTGTAAAATGTACAATCTAGAGTAATGATTTTCAAAATATTTATGCAAAATGTTTTTCTCTCTAGAGACCTTAATAATGGTCAGATTTACAAGCCGTAAAAACTGACATGTAGCCAAAGATCCAGCCAGTCATTTGGACCGGCAGTAGGACCAGTCCAGCCGGTCCAGAAGCCTTTTAGCCGGCTATAGCCGGTGTCCGGCACGTTTTCACGGACACTGATGATGCACCAATGCAGCCATGGTGAGTAATTCACCGGTGCTGCATTGGTCCATCAAGCCGACCCTTCAATCCTGTAAGGCCAGCATGATGCACCAGTATAGCCCTGGTGAGTAACTCGCCGGTGCTGCATTGCTGCATCATGCCAACCCTTCGGGAGTGTATCAAAACTGTAGGGTAGGCATGGTGCATCAATGCAGCACTGGTGATTTAATCACCGGGGCTGCATTGACGACAAGTGTCCCCTTTTAGCGACATGCCGTCCTTAAAGGGTGAAGACAGCGGGGTGTGCGTACAGGGTTACATAGCACCAATGTGTCAGTCGTCACCTGTGGTAGACTAGCCCTGAACTACAGAAGCTGCCACTAGGGGCAACCAGTGACTGTGCCCTTTCTGTATAAGTCGTCAAATCCACACAGCGCTTCATCTGTGGTGACCATATCTGTCTTGTCCTGTCTCATAAATCATTTCAGCACATTGTTTCTATTTGTTGGATGTGAAAACAAACTAAGATGACTTATCCATATATAGCTTAGGTTTCAACGTATTTATTCTATACACACGCTATGTAAGGTTAATAGTTATTGGTGGTAAAGTGAACGATAAAGCCAAAAAACACGTCGTAAAATATAATGAGCTTCACCTCGGGCACCTGATGCCTTTTCCCACCTAGTTGAAAAAAGCATTATAGTTCATTACTGTTTGTCAAATTGTAAATTTGTCGCTGGCGCCAAATGTTTCGCGTCCATGTGATTTTAAGACATGTTTTGTCTGGTTTGTCAAATTTGTTTGTCGCCATCTAAATAAAATAGTTCCAGTCAGGCCATATTCCTACACTAAGAATGGTGTGAGGTATTTAAGAGGGAAAAGTACTGAAAAGTACTGTTATACGTAACAAAATTTGGAGGAATAAAAATATTTAAGCATTTTATATATCAATTGTTAGGTTGGGTTGTATGCATATTATAACATAGTAAAAGTATAATGTTAGGGGTATGGGGCACAGTCAGATAGTATCCATGAGTGTTAAGAGGTCAGTAGAGGGTCCCATGGGGCCCAGCCATAGGCCATTTGACTGTATTTTCGATGGGTAGAATAAAATCATGCACGATTTTATTTTCAATTGGTCATATTTTGGGCAATTATATCGAAATGACAGATAATGAGAAAGAAAGGAATAGATAGGAACAAAAGTCTTTTTTTTGTGAACATCCTGGCTCATTTTTAAGAAAATTATTTTTTTGAGCCCCAATCATTGGTTTTACTAACTTTTATATTCGTGCACTCGTCGCACACACCGTCCCTGTCGCCCCATTATGTGTGTATCTCTCGTGTCGTGTACACGTGCGCTATGAGTCGCTGAGTCACTTTCTTCCCTCATCTGTTTCTCCGTAGGGCGTACATAGAATACTCGCCTTACAGGCAGCGAGTGTTGGGCACAAAGTCCAAGCGGAAATCTCCTCCCGGCCGCAACTCTGACAGGTACCGGCCTGAACGATCCCCGTGTGGCGTTTATATACATCCCTAAATGCCTGAAATGTTGAGCCCAGAGTCTCTGCCCCGCCCCGCCCCGCCCCGCATTTGGCACTTGAAGAAATAATGCTATATCCCCTCACTCTGTCTGAAATAGACATCTTTTCCTGTTGTATTTTTTAGGAGGGAACTTTCTGAATCTGTGTTGATAGATTTTTTGTCCCTTTTGAGTGTTTCAAACCTAGAAGCTGAACTTGAGGTGTTCATTTTGAGAGCTTTGAATCCAACCCATGTTTAACCCACGCATTGGGCAGTCCGTCTAGCCATCAAAACACGTTATGAGAAAGAATAGGCTTTGACTTCTTTCCATTGTTGCATGCTTTGATACTGAGTTGCCTATTCGCTTACAGAATAAACTTTTTGTACACACACATCAGAAATCACATTTAGATTCAAACATGGGGTCATTGTTATCAATGATAATGTGAATATTAGTTGATAATAATGACATTGTAGCCCAGACATACACAGCCTATGTAGCTATTCTGCACCCTAACCCACTACCACTACACTTAGTCTTTAATATAATAAACTTCTTTTTCAATCAATTCATTCCAAAGATGTATATCATTAGAATTGTTAAATATTCCAAATTTCTCTCTGGATACATATATATTTGGAAATGTATATAAATGCCACTCAAAATTATTTAACAATGACTTCTTAAAAAGGCACAAAGTATGCACCATGATTTAAATAAGAAAACAAAACCACACTGAATTCATTCTTCCCAAGTAAAGCAACTTTTCTCGCTGGCCATAACAACGCTTGCTTTGTTTGTCACAACAACTAATATTCCATAAATCAAACAATTAAAGCTTACTGCAATTTGATTAATTTTAAAGCTATTCATTCACAAACCAATCACATCTGCTGAATTATTTCCGTTGATATTGAAGTTATCATCTGTAATATCTACTTTTCAGAATTTCGCCGTTTTATGAAAAAATCTGATATTTCGGTTGAAATAGGGGTCTTGACAGAAATGTGAGGAAACAGCATCATAGTTTTACAAAGCTATGACCTGGAAAATTGTTCTGTTTCTGTTATAGCCCTACAACTAATCATATCCAATATTATAATCAAATCAATACTGAAAGTATCCTAACTATTGCAATTTTGTCGCCCAACAGGTCGACAAGCATGCGGACCATGGCGTCGACACGCAGCCACGGCGCAACGCCAAACACCGGCACGTTAAATTCTCGTGATATCCACTTCCACAACACGAGTGCCTCGAGCGGCTCTCACACCCTGGACATGAGCATCACACGCGACACCCTAGAAGCCATGGGGCACCGTGTGGAAACAGCTGAGGTCCACGACGACAGCTCCCAGTCTGGAAGTAGGTCTATTAATTCACCCAAGAAAGATAGAGACCGTGACTTTTCAGCGCCCTCCGGTAGCGACGACCATCTGGAGGAGGAGGATTACCGCCAGCAGCCGTCACTGCCACCTGGTGGTGCCCCCGTGCAACAGCAAGGTGCAGCACACGATGAGTTTAACTATTCCTATTACAAACTTAGTTACGATGCGGCCAGTCACGGTGGCCAACAGTATCAAGTAATACAGTCAGCCAATCAAAATGCAAATGACAATGATGACAATGTGTCGCAAGATTCCTACCATTTGAATAATACAGAACCGGGAACACCCGAGTCGCTTGACGATGTATTGCAGAGTGATGAGGAAGGGTTGGGAGAGGTTCAGGAAGGGATTGAGGTGGATAAAGACAGTCTAATAGAGAAGTTAAATATAGAGGCAGACAGAGAGGCAGAGGAGAGGGAGAAGGGCGAGTTGGAAGGGGAGGATTCAAAGGAGAACGGGAATCGGCTTCAGGTCGAGGAGCAGCGAAAGGTAGAAATTGAGATTGTAGAGAAATTTGAGACAATATCATGTTTTCAAAAATCACCTTCTATGGATAAGCATGACTTGGATGAGATTCATAACAGAAACGAGCAGAATGGGCGCGGGTTGCTTCACGGTAAGAAGAGTCCGCTGTGTAATAACGACAACAGTCTGGATCCGGTTAGAAGGGACTCCACAGAGATTCCGTACGTATTGCACCGTCGTATGGTGCCCCCCTCCTCCCACCCCCAGCGCCAGGAGCCGCTCCCCCCCAAGCTGCCTCAGTCTCGCAGCGCCCCCCAGCACCTGGCCTCATTCAAACAGACCTCCCCAACCAAACGCACCCCCGCCCCGCCCCAGGTCCCCCTCACCAGCGAGCAGCGCAAAGCTGAGCTGGACAGGATAAAGAGTAGTCTGATCACCCCCATAGTGCCCGGTACCCAGCCCATGTCAAAGTCCCCGGGGACAAAGCGAGCGTACGACCTCGTCCAGTTCAACCGACTCCCCCACCGTGATAGCTACTCATACATCGACGACTCAATCAGTCCCTCAACCGAGAAAGATATTATTTACGAGCTGCGATCCAAGTCGCTCGGGCGGCCGGTGGTTCCGCAGAAACCCCCGAGAGATCTGGAGAAGCGGCAGATGGTCCTCCCCGGGTTGGTGTCTAGTCAGGATAAGGGGCACCTCCTGCCCCCCAGGGCCACCATGGAGGACCTCACCCCCACCACCGAGACCGACTCTGACTCCGAGTCTCCGCTCCCTAAGGACAGTCCATTGGACGAGGAGCGAGGGCCGGGGCTGAGTGACGGGGCCGGGGACCGATCATCCACCAGCGGGTCGGAACCCGAGCATGTCAGAGCCAAACGCCGGCAGTACCGCCTCAACTCTAAATCCTCCAATAAGGATATCCCCTACGCTGACGCCAACGGAGGCTCCTCAGAGGAGGACCTACGGCCAAAGCGGAAACCGGTCAGCTCCAGTCTGAGCTCCGAGCCCCTGCCGAGCCCCCCACCTCCCATGGTCGAGTCCCCGAGCGATGACTTTGAACGGTCCCTCGAGGCGATCGGTCCAGCTGTTGAATCCCCCAGTGAAGTATTTGAGAAGAAATTAGAGATGGTGGTCACGGCATCTCCCCCCAGTCACATGCACTTTGAGGCGGCCCCCCAGCACTTTGAGGCGACCCCCCAGCATTATGAGGCGTCCCCCCAGCATTATGAGGCGGCCAGAGACGAGCCTGAGGACCTAGAACAGCTGCTAGAGCAGGGTATGGTGATTAAGGAGGTGAGAGCAGTCATGGAGGATGATTACAGAGACAACTTACGTCTTAATGATGATCTTCCTACCGCTCCTCCCCTAGTCCCGCCCGCACCCGGCGACATCTCATCTGAAGATGAGGTATGTCGGCCCGATGCCGACAATTTCTCAGACTCGGCGGCCATTTTGGAGGCCCAGAGAAGGCCAACATTGGAGGCAATTGCCGCTGTTGGTTTCCCTGCCAGTCGCTCTGTGGTGGCAGAGGCAGGGGAGGAGGAGGACATGGAGGGTTTGTCACCCAGTGATGAGTTTGAGAAGAGTCTTGAGTATGACCTGAATGTGGCTACACAGCATATCGGTGACGGTCAGTTCTCAGGTGAGGAGAGTGACAGTGATGCCAGTCTACCTCCACCTCCGCCTCCCCCTCCACCCCCGGTCACACACCAGGGCAGTATATCCTCTGAGGGGGAGGTAGAGGGCCCGGATGCAGATGACTTTGACATCGGCATGTCAACCGCCATTTTGCAGGCTCAGCGGGCACCTACCATTGAGGCTGATTACCCATTGTCTGATTACCGTCAGATTGAGCTGCCGCCCGATATATCCGCCATGCCCCCTCCCCACAGCGCCTCCTCTGACAGCGACGACGACGGGGAGATTGACACTCTGCCTGAAATGGATAAATTCGAGCAGAAGTTTGACCTTGAGATGAACTTGGATGAGGAGGAGGATATCCAGTTGTTGAACGAAGATGGGGAAGTCCCCGGCGCAGAACAGGAAACCCCAAATGTCCCGTTGTCGCGCAAAATCGGCAAGCAGCCTCGGGATGCTGACAGCTCCGACTCGTGTAGCTCAGAGAGCGACCTAGAGCCGGGTGCGACTGGCGGCCTCCCGGCCCCGCCCCCTCCCCCGCCGCTAGCAGACATCTCGTCTGAGAGTGACGTAGAGGGTCCGTGTGCGGAGGACCTGCCGGACCCGGTGTCGATCCTGGCGGCCGGCAGTGTGTTTGCCAACCCCTACATGCTACAGCAGGTACCTGAGGAGGACAGTGACACCGACTCCGACCCACCCCCTCCTCCGCCCCCCGTGTCGACCTACGACACCAACCTGTACGCCAACCTCCCCGAGCCCCCCGCTGCCCCCTTCACTGCCGTAGAGCGGGAGGGCTTCGGGGCCCTCCCCGGTCCCACGCTGCCCGACGATCTAGACGACCCTCTGGAGTCGTTGGAGCATTTGGAGCGGTTGTCAGAGTCTGATAGCGATGGTCGGAAGGAGTCTGAATCCGAGAGCTCCTCAGAGAGTGACTTGGAAGATGTGGGTCCGCTAGCAGCTCAGCATCTTAAGATGCAGGGTAAGCCGCAAGTAGCTCCCAAACCCGTGCGCCATGTGGCTGCCATGAGTTTTGGCGGCTCGGGAGAGGTGATCGGCAACCCAGCTGCAGCATTAAAGTCACCCGAGGGTGAGACAGCGCCTAAAGACGACGGTATATTCAGTAATCCATATGCAGAGCCCTTCGCCCAGCCCCCACCCCAAACACCCCCCCGGACATCCTCAGTTAACAAGGACGCGGGGCCCCCTAGTGGCAGCTTACCGCAACACTAAGCCATGTACATCATGTTGTTATATACTGACATTATAACACTGCATGAAACATCCGATTTAACCAATTTCACGAAATATTTAAAGATGATTAATGTCCTTTTTTATTAAGTAGCTTGAAGTAGCATTAAGCAACCTTAATCTGAAAAATTAAAGTTGCTTAAAGTTGCCTTAAAGCTGCTTAAAGAAGGTCATTAATCAGCTTTTATTATTGCTTAAAGTTGCTTAAATTGAAGGGTTCATGCAATATAGGCGCCCACTGAGGGGCACAACCCCGCAGGCATCAACCAGGGCACAGCGTAGCTGTAGACTTTTGTCACTTATATATATTATCATATCGTTCCCATTTTACTCGTAATTATTTGTTAGCTTTCTAAGATGTTAAAAGGAAGAATCTGGGAGTATATAAGCTAACAAGGGGTTTGTTCACCACGGGCTGAACCATATGCTATAATATTTGTTACAAAGGAAATCAAAGTTGAAAGTATTGAAACTAAGCATACATATATAACTAATATAGTAGGGTGAGCATATGGTGTACAAATTTAGAGAATTACTCGATTAAGATTTGTTCGGACCCGAAGTCACAACAAATGCTACATGAGAACAGTACAAGGGTTTAGAACTAAGAAGGGATGAGGAGCCCTGTGTATATACAGTCGTCATTCAGTGAGATCTAGATGAGGTTTTACAACTTAGTCATTTAGCCCCCCCGTCTACATGTCCCCCCTTGTTGTTTCTACGACGTTTGATAGCGATTACGGGATGAGGATTACAGGCTCATAGTGGAGGCAAGTTGGTGTGAATAGCACCACACACACTGCATGGAGGCTTGCATTTAAGCAGATTTAAGATGCCTTAAAGGAGCACTTTAAGCAGCTTTTAGTGGCTTTAAGTGGAATTTACTCAAATTAAATGTGCTTAAAGTGTTACTTTAAGGATATTTGATTAATTTAAATGCACTTAATGTGTCCCTTTAAGTATATTTAATTCACTTAAATGCACTTAAAGTGTCCCTTTAAGTATATTTAATTCACTTAAATGCACTTAAAGTGTCCCTTTAAGGATATTTAATTCACTTTAATGCACTTAAAGTGTCCCTTTAAGTATATCTAATTCACTTAAATGCACTTAAAGTGTCCCTTTAAGTATATTTAATTCACTTAAATGCAGACAGCCATGCAGTGGCACTTATCCTGATTATACACTGCTGATGTTTGATAATTCACCTCACACGTGAGCGACCAGTGTCTACCACCACATGACGGGGTGGGATGGGGTCACAGCGGCCCGTGAGCCGCCACAACAAAATACTGATTAGAATTTGAGATTTTCCTCTCAGAATATTAAAGGACTCCATGTCACACAAATCTGTATATGTAAGCCTTTTTGTAAATGAGAAGCAAATCCAAACTTATATATCATGATGTATACATATGTCAGTGTTATGACACTGGAACCTACTGTTGTTATCATAGATAGACGGGGCGAGAACATGAAAGGAGGAGGGATCATTATGTGTCAAATTGGGGGTTTTGCTGCTTCGGAGTGACATATTTATTACAATTATATTATATTAATTGCCAATTATTTACAGATTTTCAAGTAGTTTACATCAATGAGGCCTTTTTTATACTTTTGTTGTTGTTAGGGGTCTGGTTGTTGTTGTTGTTGAAATGGTATTGTGATTTTGTTCTTATCACTCGTTGAGTCTAGAACCACCAATATGAGCAAGTCGGGATGTTAGCCGGACATACATTTAGCATACATTACACAAAGATGGATAGATTAAACCATTCTGACCCAGCTTTGTGATATAACATTATACATGTAGCCTGTAGCTCCCATGCTAAGCAAGGCTCTCAAAGACTTTCCTTGAAAGGGACTTTAAACTTTCCAAGCGAACAATCGCATTGAATCCAAAAGAGCTGGCTTCTAGCTGCAAGAAAAAGGCGTTGGTTTCCAGTGGCCATTCCTGTACAGGGCATTATCCCAAGGGTGGAGGGTCAGCACTGAGCTCAGAGTTAAGGCAATATGGGGAGGGCCAATGCTGTGTACAGGCGGTGTTGTTAGTGGTTATTCCAGTTACCACTACCATCATATACATTGAAATACAGCTCGCCATCATGGTCACAGATTCCATTCGCGATGGTTTTCCCAATACCACAAAAACAGCCCTTATTATTCAAGTAGTGGTATTGAGTGATTGATTATTTTATTGGCATAAGAATTCACATACAAGGGGCATTTTTCAACTGATAACCGAATGCTTCACGACTCGTAAGAGTATAATAGAATACAATATTAATTAAGAAGTGGTAACCAAATGTTTAATGAATGTAAGAATATAATGAAATACAAGGAAAGGTAATATTCAGACATCTCAGTTAATGTGGCCAAAGAGGATAACTATACAGGGTATTAATAACACAGGAGGTATATCTAGTGGATATCTAAGGAGTCTTTACATGGCACATTCAGGCACATGATGTATACGGGACTAGCGCATCCTGGTACCTGAGGTAGTCTTATCAGGCTAATCCCCTCACCTCACACCTAGAACAAAGGTGCTGATAAGAAATTCACCCATGATGCACTGCTCTGGAGTCGGGGGCCTAACCACAATGCATTGCTCTGAGCCAAGATGGCGGCCCCCATAGCATAATGCGCTAGTCCCGTATAGAAGCTGGTGCTGAGTGTGTGTTGGTGTAGGGAGGTCCCACTGCCAAGTCTCCTCCTGCAGCACTACATCAATGTTTGCTTTTAAGCAAATTTAAGATGCATTAAAGTAACACTTTAACCCATTGGATGGATGTTGCTAAAAGATGACATTTGTCGGCATGATGCACCAATGCAGCCCAGCGAGTGCCACATTGGTGCATCATGCCGACCCTTCGGGAGTGTCTCGACCTCATAAGGTCGGCATAATGCTTGAGTGCAGCCCAGGGCTGTATTCATGCATCATGATGACCAAAGGGCATGATGCTTTTAGGTATCGTGCTGCCCTTAAAGGGTTAAGCGGCTTTAAGTTCAGTAATGCCATTGAAATGTCCCCGAAGGTAATAACGGCAGTTAAGTGGCTTTAAGTGGCATCTGTTCTAATTAAATGTGCTTTAAGTGTTACTTTAAGTATATTTGATTCACTTAAATGCAAACATTGATGCAGTGCTGAAAACACCAGGACTGTAGCACCACATTGCCAAAGGACACCATTGGGTTGTAGTTTAGTACAGTATAATCCAGCTAATGCTAGCAGATGCCAAGAAATGAAACATTCAAAATATTTACACGTTTACATGATGTTTCCGCTTTTTTTCATCATATATTATATCAAATTTATTTCGGGGCCAAAATCAAAAGTATGCCACAATATCAAGGTGCCAGTTGCGCTATATGCATTCCTACAGAGATGCAGATTTATAAGGAATAGATTCCGCATAGACCAGTGTAGCTTCACCCATGCAGAAGACATTGTGTTAGGGTATTAGAGACCTTATTCTGTAGAGTACTAGTATTATTGTGAATATTTCCAGTTATGTTGTAAGACTGGTGAATACTCAGTGCTTTATTATCTTATTGTGATAAGATTCATTATTAGGATTATCATTATCAATATGATGATTGGTATTATTATAATTAAACACTAGTAGTATACTTTATGTAGCAGCAGAATTAGCATTAGTTTATTTCCCATTTAAGATTTACAACGTGGTGACTCTAGTTTTTGTGATTGGTAGCTGAAGTAGCCAGTAGTATTAGATAGTTTAGAATATAGTATAGATTAACCATTTTTCATTCATTATGTTTACGATTGTTTTTATTTGAAATTTTCTGTTTACTCATTTTATATTTACCTCAATTTACCTTGCATTATTATTTTAATTGTTTACGTTGTTTGTTGATAATAGACGGATCTGACCAAAAGAGTGAGTGCGTTATTATCATCACCCATGTTATTAATTTTATGATACTAACATTAGCGATATTGATTTTGCGAATGCAGATTCAAATATTATAAAAGAGCCAAAGCATTGTATAATGGCAAGGAGATAGTAGGGAGTGGGGGAATAAAACAAAATGATATTACAATTGGGAATTTTTTTTCCAAGCAATAGCTCAGAAACTCAACAATGGGGGGAGGAAGAGGTACTCAATATGGGGCATCATGATGCATTCATTATGTGGAATGGTGCACTCATTAGGGCATCATGACAGCTGTATCGTGTCTAGTCAGGGTTGAAGGGTTGGGGGCTGTACATATGTACCTATATAACGCATAACCCCTTATACATGTCTCGTATAGATGTTGAAAGGTAAGCCACACATAATTTGGCTGCAGATCTTTCATACCAGTGTTCAGCGTTGCCAATACTGTGGGTTATTAATATTATTATTGATGATATCAATCGTAATAACCATGTCATATCGGGCAATGGCTGATCCCTCACTGGGGGACCCGTAAAGCATCATACCGCACACACCCCCAGTATAGGGGGGCAGGCGTATGATTAACTCACTAAACCGTTATTTGTAAATCTTGTCGTCACATACTTTTACAACCGCGTACATATATATATATATATATCGCATACATGTAAATTATATCCACATATACAAGGAGCATTAACGTTATCTATACCACGATAATTAATACGATGATTTTGATATTGCGTACCGTGTTTCTGTTTAGATATCTGAAAGGAATCATAGTTTGTCCAAGTGAGGCAGAAGTCCATAGGAAATATTGGTTTGATTTATTTCATTCAAAAAGTCCCAAACAACATTCATTTTAGCCCACATTTTGTAAATAACTGCTCAAAATTTGAAGAGCATTGTAGGTCTAAACTATTTCATTAGCTAAAAGCAGTCCCTAGCCTGTAAAAAGAGTTATAAATGTAGGTTTTCTACAGCAGCCCTGTCACACCTGCCACAACAGGTGCCCAATCTGTTGACCTTGTCTGACCCTCACTTGGACATACTGTGGAGGCAAGGTTGAATGAAGGTCATAGTCTGAAGGTCACATAGCGCCAGCCATCGGCAGTTCTGAATATTTTATTCAGTTTTGTCTGGTGTAGAACATCTATAAAAACTAAAGCCGAACAGTTTGAGAGAAAGCCACAGTATCAACAGCCTCCACCACCATACTCTCAATATACCCAAAATCTATTTACCCACAAAGCTACAGAAACATGTTTTGAGTGACATGTTTCTAAGAGACAATTTTATTAATTAGAGGCCACCAGTTGAGGGCATTCTGTATTTAGTTAGTTTTACATAATTTAATGGGAGGGTTACTCACCACCAGACATGCTAGGTGGTTTATCTTGGTGTAGGGTATACATAGTAAATCATAACAGTGAATTCTATATACATATACTGTTATTCTTCCCCATCCCCAGTTATTAGTCTAACCCCCCCCAACACACACACACCTTTCATACCGGACACACACATGCCAGGCAATCACCATACCTTACCATCGTATTTAGAATAAGCGCCCGTGCAGTTATTTATTTGGAGGCCTGTTTACCCCCTGCACTTAAATAAGACATTGTTCAAGATCTACTTTCACTGATTATATATTCTAAGAACCCCATACCCCCTGCACTTATACAAGACAGGCGCTGATATGAACACGGCGGTACCACATACCGAAGCGGCATACTTTGCCTGTTCTTCTCTCATTAGAATTGGTTTTTGAATTTTAATTGGGCATTATTAACTACATAGACAACTTAGGTTTTGTGTGAGGAGGATAGGGGAGGGGGGAGGTGAGGAGTCAGGTGGTCAATAAGGCTAAAGCAATGAGGCTCTGATGTGCTACTAAAAAGGGAGGACTTGGATTTTAAAATTTGTAAATACATGCCAACATTATCTAAATCAGACTCCAAGCCATTGATTACCAGAGCTAGGTTCCCCCTTGTTTTTTCCTCGTATCCGGCAACACTGCCTTCAAAATCACTAAATCCATGAAATGAAAAAATTACGTGAAATCTTGCTGATGACTTTGGGAAGTGGGAAGCGTTTACCGGGCATCCATCAAACTAGTGCGTTTAACTCTGTTATTAAAAAGGTGCAAGCGTTAAGGTGCAAGCGGCTAACTCTAGTGTCCACCATCTTTGTTACCTGGCAGGATGGAGCTATTGTACTGTCTCCAATAGCTGTCTTGAAGCAACTCACTGTAGGAGAACCAGGCCACAAATACCCAACATTGCCAATAGAAAAGATGATAACCTTCACTTTTGGTTAGAGAAATATCAATCAATTTTATCAAAAGAACAATGATATATCACTAGATTATCCTCTTTTTAAATATATATATATGGCCAGAATCTATAATCTTGCAGTGAATTGTTTCTTGATATACAATATCTATATTGACAGGCTGTGATGAAAGTAAACAGAAATATTAGATTATTGAATTGCTGATTGGCTTTAGATGTCATCCATCGTATATTATTAGTTTAATGGTGGTGAAGGCAATAACAGATGCTTATAAGCTCTAGTTTAATGAAACGCCTGTCTGTAGTATGCGGTACGATTCACTGGTACATTTCACCAAGACAGTTCTTTCCAAGATCATTAGTCATGGAAGCATGTCATCCTTTATTTGTATATACATGTCTATGAAGTTTGAGAAATTGACTCACATGTAAATAAAGCATGGAAAGTTTGAAAATAGGCATAAGTGAATTTTACTATCATATTTGTGGGTTAGGCCTTACAGGTGAGCCTTAATTCTGGTAGGCCTAAGTTAGGCTTGTATGTATGGTACAAACCTAAATTAGGTTGTATTATACAGGCCTAAGTGAGGTTGTATGATACATACCTAAGTTAGGCCTCTAGTTCAGGCCTAAGTTAGGCTTATAGTTCAAGCCTAAGTTAGGCAAGATTAGGCTGTATGGTACAGACCTAAGTTAGACTGTATGGTACAGACCTAAGTTAGACTGTATGATACAGACCTAAGTTAGACTGTATGATACAGGCCTAAGTTAGACTGTATGGTACAGGCCTAACTTAGGCTGTGTGGTACAGGCCTAAGTCAGGTTGTATGGTATAGGCCTAGGTTAGGCTGCATTGTCCTCACTCACCTAGGCTGCTTTACACTGCTCTAGGTATACCCCGCCTAATTTAGGCGGTAGTCTTAAACTGCTTTGCTTTATAACTTAGGCTGGGGTATAACCAAGGCCGATATGTGGTTCAGCTAAGCCTATGAAGAAATATAAGCACAATCTAAGACCTAGGCCTAAGACTTAGAATAAGGCGTTGGACCTATGGTATAGAATAAGGCTTTTATCCCATGGCTTAGAATAAGGCTTTTGAGCCCAATTGTTACACTAAGTTTGAGGCTTAGACTTTAGGGAGTGCTCATTTTTTAACAACAGGGGGGGGGGTGGTGAGATTTCGCGCGGAGCGTGCGAAATTTTTTCACCCCCCCCCCCGCTAGAGGGGTCGAAATTTTTTACCCCCCCCCCCCCGGCAGGCCGAAAATCGCGCGCGTTCGCGCCCCTTTGTACCATAGTAACGCGCGGGCTTTTTCCCTCAAAACAGGTTGAATTTTTTTCACCCCCCCCCCCAAGAGGGGTCTAAATTTTTTACCCCCCCCCCGGTCAAGGGGTCCAAATTTTTTACCCCCCCCCCCAAATCCACCACCCCCCCCCTGTTGTTAAAAAATGAGCACTCCCTTAGGCCTAACTGTAAGGTGGCAGGCCTACTTCAAGTTCTGGTAATGAGCCTATCCTGTAGCAGCTTCTGTAAACACCCACCAGGGGGAGCCAGGTGCACCTGTATCATAAGCCGCTTCACTAATAACTCGTTAACCCTTTAAGGACCGCATACTGCTTTAAAACCACGTAGTGCTTATTGGTACTATGCCCTTTGTCGCTGTGATGCATGAAAGCGGCCCTGGCGAGTGTCTCACCAGTTCTGTATTCATGCATCATGTGTGCCGACCCTGTGGAGTTGATACACTCCTGAAGGGTCAGCATGATGCACTAATGCACTGCTGGAGTAACTAGCCAGCGCTGCATAAGGGCATCATGATGACAAGTGATGCTTTAAGGCATGATGCGGTCCTTCTAGGTATCAGCACCTCTATACGCGCTACCTTCATACTTGGGTACCTGTATATACCATACCGCCCCCACTAACTGTGCATGGATGCCCGGACGCCCCCCTCACACCCCAAGTTTGGTTTTCATCTCTCTCCCCCCAATTCATCATTGTCATTGTGCATTTTGACACCTGCTGTAGAGGCCATAACCGCATGTAGTGCCAGGTTGTGACACCAGGGGGAGGCACTGAGTCCTCCCAGCTTGTAGGGTGGAGACTGTTAACCATTAGACACATACACCATGTTAAACCACAGGGATAAAGCAGTAGTGGACTGTAGACTACTAAACACCCAGACATCCAGGTCTCATGTAAACTTGGTACAGCACCACTAATAGCATGTCTACCAGCTTCTGCCGCCGGCCCCTGCTTTGTTAGAAATAAGGTTTATGGGTTTTTGTTTTTAATTTTGTTGCTTTCAGATGAGGATTAATGTTTCTTAGTCCAAATGACTCATTTTTACGCCTCTTTAAGCGGCTTGTGATTATGTCGGTGATCCGGTAGGATTAAATGTTTTGCTTTTGTTATTAAAAATTAAAATAAAAAGGATTTAAAAGACATAAAGAAGGGCACTCTTTTATAAGAAAATAAAGGTTTGGCCAAAGCAGAAATATTATTTGAAATAATATCTGAAGCAGAGTTTCATGATATTCTTGATTTTGATCAACATGGTACTGTTAGTGTTAGGAAATATGTAAAACTGTGGTTGATATAAACCAAATTGTCAACAATTCAGAATCTTGAATGTCAGGAGATGTAGCAGAAACTGGGGTTCAGTGCCAGTTTTGACTTAGGAATGAGAGGTGCACAGAATAAGGTGTTTACGTTGTTTTACCTACGTCCTTGACCTCTTACCTTACCAGGCTACTTAATAGCTCCCCCTCATGACGTCATCAGCTGCTCCACTCTGGGGGGTGTTCCCCAATCTGTAACTTAAAGTAGGTCAGGGGGTTCCCCTGTAATGTGGGGGTTCCTGCCACTTATGACGTCATGATCCTCCTCCCTGGGACCTGTTTCATAAATAACCTTGTTTTGGTGTCAACTTTGGGGGTTTCGTGTGGCCTTTAAAGTTGAGTATATTGTAAATTAAACCTCAAAGAGGAAAAATCAGAAGCAGACGTGCAGGGTACATATTAACTTGAAATAATTTGTCCAATATCCTGAAATTGGGAAGTTTTAGCAAGGCTACTCAGATGATTAGGCTCTTAGATGACTTCCAGATTTTTAGGGTGGGAAAACTGGGCTTTTCCTCGTCTGTCCTTCTTCTGCATCGACTTTAATTACGGAACGGCTTTTTCTCATCAGGGTCATTTTGGGGAGCGTTTCATAATTCAAGATTTTAAATGTTGGGCTTTAGTTTTCCCATTCTTGAAGGTCTTTGAGAGTATAGATCTTTATCACATGGTATTGGTGGTTTGTCATTGTATACAAGCTTTTAGAATATGTGAGAGCACAAAGTTAAAAGCAAAATGTCACAGAATATTGTAGGAAACCTAAGTCACAATCTCATTTAGTTTTCTGCATTAGTAGTAGGGGATCCCCAGGTAGACTCTATTCACAGATATATCAGACTATTTTTGTCAATAATATAAAGTTAGCTTTATTTTGTTGGGTTGATGATTGATGTATATGTGGTACCATGATTGCTAAACGTGACATACCGGTTTGGCTATAACGCATACTTACTGACTTATTCCAATGTTGTTCATATTTCCTTCTCATTCTTGAAATGACATTTTGTACTTGCTATGGAAGGACATCACTACTTCTAGAGAAATTTCATAATTCATGATGCTATCGCAGTGAAAAAGCAGTTGTCAACCGAAATAGAGTGAGATATGTGTGTTTGGTATCGATTAAATCCTTTTTTCGCTCATAATTGTCACCACGTCGGTTAGAGTTGTAAATATATGCCCCTCCATCGGTCACCTGTAATGGTCATTAACCCTTTAAGGACGGCATGGTCTTTGTCGCTTCATGTTCGTTTGTTGTCACGATGCACCCTCACAGTCCCAGCGAGTAAATTGCCGGTATGCAATGGTGTATCATGCTAACCTTTCTGGAGTGTATCAACTCCATTGGGGTCGGCATGATGCATGAATGCAGCCTTGGTGAGTTGCTCACTACAGCTACATTCATGCATCATGACAACAAGAGGTATTAAAGCACCCTGCGGTCCTTAAAGGGTTAGCCTAGCCTGCCTAGTCCTAAGACCTCCCTTTCCGCTGGTGGATGGCTTGGCTTGGAAAGTAGCGAAAGATGTCGGCCATTTTGTTGAATACGGCGGCCATTTTGTTTGAGTCGGCGGCCATCTTGTTAGAGGAGAGAGGTGAGCACGTGTACGGAGCTCGTGGATGTATGTAATAAACGTTCTGATTGGACAGTACAGGGACGTCATGTTGTGTCTATATAGGCTTAAGGCTGAGCTCTCCGCAAACTTCACGCAAACCCCCCAAAACTCAAAAAATGCGAACTTTTCACATCCATCGACATTTCAACCATCAATTCCTGAATTTCATGATTATTAGATAATATCAATTCCCTGTTGAAAGTTAATGAAAATTTCAGAATTTTTAATTAGAGTGAAAATTCATTGATGGAGAAGTGAATTAATAACTATTTAATCATCTTTCTTAATTGTTCCTAAGCTAATTAAAGGAACCATTAAGAGGCCATTATCAGTGATTGCTTTCAGTGTTTAGCTTTATGAACCAATAAATTCTTAATTATGAAAATTTCTCTTGTATTCTAAGTTTTTTCGAGTTCAAATAATTGGACTAATTTTTCACCTTGAATTTAACATTTCAAAAACTTTTCTTTGTGATTTGCACACTTTGCTTATAAGGGAGTGGTCATCTTTTAACAACAGGGGGGGGGATTGGTGGATTTCCGCGCGAGCGCGTCGAAATTTTTTTGGTCCCCCCCGCGAGAGGGGTCGAAATTTTTTTAGTCCCCCCCTCCAGCAGGTTGAAATTGAGCGCGGCCGAACCCTTTGAGCTATAGTAATGCGCGGGCTTTTCTGCTAAAAAGGGGTGTAATTTTTTTGGTCCCCCCCTCAAGAGGGGTCCAAATTCTTTTGGTCCCCCCCCCTTCAAGGGGTCAAAATTTTTTTGGTCCCCCCCCCAAATCCACCAACCCCCCCTGTTGTTAAAAAATGACCACTCCCTAAGGCGGGTTCGGGTCAGTTTGCGGACCACTCTTTTAGTTATTAAGTTCCTGCATCAGCCGCCCATCCCGCTTCATCTAACCCCTAAAGATGGCATCATGCCTTGGTGCTTCACGATACACTAATGAAGTCGTCATGATACACAAATGAAGTACCTTATCAGCACTGCATTGCTGCATCATGCCAACCCATTGTGTTTACCAACCCTCTTGGGGCGGCATGATGCATTCATGCAGTTCTCACAAGCTATTCTTTAGGGCTGCATTTTATGCATCATGACACCAAATGACATAGTCCATTCAGCACTACGGTAAAATGTTAATGGTAAAATGTTAACGGTAAAATGTTAACTGTAAAATGTCAACGGTAAAATGTTAACGGTTAAATGTTGGCAATACAGCCTCTAATGAGGTTAGCATATCCAAGTTTCCAGAACAAATTTAATCAGAACGATTCAACGAAGAATATTTTCTCGGTCGACAACTAGGATGTATGCAAAGATGGCCCTCCAGTATTAGCTCTTTAATGGCTGCATAGTGTCCTTTGTCGTCATGATGCATGAATGAATGCTGCATTCATACCGGTCCTACCAGGTTGATACACTCCCGAAGTATCAGCACCAGTGCAGTACCGGTGAGGTATTCACCAGGGCTGCATTCATGCATCATGACGACCATGTGCCCCTGATGAAGCACATCACAGCACTATGTCATCCCTAAAGGGTTAATACACAGCCAAAAATAATTTTCTTATTTCAAGAAACTAGGATAAATAAACTCGCCTGGCGGACAAATGACTAGTTTTAAGAAAAAATCTTTTGAGAAAATTATTTTTGGCTGTGTATGAAGGGAGCCTGAGGCTATTATTGTCAAAGGAGGATTTAATCCATAAAGAAGTCTGAAGGCTGCAGTGAAGAACTGTTTATAGACAAGGTTTCCATGAAGTGTTATTTATTCAACAGAAATCTACAGAGTACATTGGTTAATATAACAGGGTATATTGTAAAGGGGGTACAGCATGACATATGAAGAACAAGTTATAAAAAATAATATACCTTGGTGAATGTCAATTCTTAAGTCTTTGAGAGCCGCATGATATTTTAATAATAATAGTTTTTATTGACAACAAAAGGGTGGTCAGTATTGACCTATGTGTCTCCATTGTGATCCATATAGGCAGCCCTGGTAAGGTTACTTCCCATGGCTGCATTCATGGATCATGACCCCGTAGGTTCGGCATGATGCTTAATTGCACCAATGGGTTGCATACAAGCATCATGACGACCAAGGACATCTGCATAAAAGCATCATGCGGCCCCTAAATGGTGATGGTGTGTCTTATACCTACCTCATACTCACCTATAACATTGTATTATAGGAGATTGCAAGAACAGTCAAATACATACATCCAGTTCTACAAAATTAGGGACAGTACTCAAGGATACACAGCCAAATTCTTTTTTCTCATCCCAAGGAAATAAGACAAATAAACTCGCCTGGTGACCAAATGACTTGTTTTAAGAAAAAAAAATGAAGAAAATTATTTTCTTAAAACTAGTCATTTGTCCACCAGGCAAGTTTCTTTATCATATTTTGATGAAATGAGATAAGTATTTTTGGTCGTGTTTCCTAGGCATGTTGAGATTATTTCCACATATTGCCATAACCTTCATTCTCACATTATGGCACCTTGAGGCTATATTCAGGTAGATTAAGCTGAATGAGAAGATGTCAGTTCAGTGAGAAGCAGCAGGTATATACCACACTATTACATATACTCACCTGGTTTTACATAACCTGACCGTCTTGTGTAAGCTCTCGGGTAGTAAGGGGGATCTTCAGATAGCTACGCCAGACCCTCCAAATATATCTATACACGTCAGGAAGCATTTACGCAAAAATAGGGTATTATTATTGTCTACAAGTTCTGGCAGTATATAAGTTTATCTGCAGCATATGTGTGTCTGCTAGCCGGCACATGTAGAAGGTAGATGTGGGGCCTCTCTGCTGGCAGGAAGGCAGGAAGGGGGGGGGGGGGGGTGCAGAAGGTACCTGTGAGTGGTAGGAAGGGTAGGGGGTGAGCAGGGGGGGTAGTGACGTCACAGGTGTGTGCTGCAGCCTGGGGGGGGGGGGGTGGCGCTCCCCCCCACACACACTGACACCTGGTTACCATGGTTACCAACCCACTACAGGTAACCACAGGTAACCAAGCTGGTCACCATACCAACCCCCCCCCCCCTACACCTTTACACCTTTACACCTTTACATGCAGTACAACTGGAACCCACATGTGGTCACCATTACCGTACCATTACATTTAAGCGCCAGGTTTTGAATAAGCGCTTGGAGCATTCAAATATTTCCTAAGCAATAAACACTGATGTTGATTAAGCACCTGTCTTGAATAAGCACCTATCTTATATAGGCGCAGCAGTTAATTATGCCTCGAAAATCTATAAGCACCAGCCCCCCCCCCCCCCCCACACACACACCTATAGCTGGGACCTGCCCCAGATGCCTCAGGTGTGATATCTGCTTGTGGTAGTTAACTTACCTACATGTACCTACCTCATGAACATACATACACCCGGTATCACTTTCTTAGTGATATTTTCTCACCCTCAACCAGCGCAATGGCTGACCCTCTGCCATGGTGACTATGTCACCGAGGGAGTCATGCATTGAGCCCAAAGTGGGGGGAGAGTTTTTCCGCAAAAAAAAAGATATTCGGTCAAGCAAGGGTAGCCCCCACACCTTGGTCAGCCCGGACTTACCCACCACACTGAATATATACTTACAGGTTTACAGCTTAGGTGGTCACCATGATACCTACCTGCCCCACACACACACATACAGATACAGTAGGATGTAATTTCTTCTACTCTGGTAGGATTCCCTAAAATTAAGTGGAGGATTAAAACAAACTGCAGGGCGGCAACCAGCAGGCAGGCAACCAGCAGGCAGGCAACCAGCAGGCAGGCAACCAGCGAACTGGTCCCACCCTCAGTCACAGAACCTTGTTAGTCACATCCCTTGTCCATGGGCCGCATGATACTCCTTAGGGAAAGCCCTCGTGTGGAACTAGCTCCTTGACTGCCCCTGCAGTATGATCTGTGTATATCCGTAACTATTGATGTCGCCGAGTCCTCTGAGCGGTATGAGTTATGGTACATGTATTGTGAGATTGTAGTCTCCTTGGGACTGAAAACTCACCATTAGGCATGTGTTCACAACTCTATGTCATATTTTGTCCATAGGCAGAGAAAATAAGGGCTACCTGTTTCATCAAAATACACTCATTTATCATGCCAATCCTAAAGCGATGATTCCTTCCAGTGGGTTGGTATGATGCATCAATGTAGTGCCTTTGACTTACCCGCGAGCGCTGCATTAATGCACCAAAGCGACGGATGAACACATCATGCCCTCATTTAAAGGGTTAACGCAGAGAGTATAAACCAATAATACACCCCCTGTGACGTCATAGTGCTGTACCAGATACACGTCACGGGGGGTCACATGGACGGTACTGGGGTGTATCTTCTGTACGAATCGTGGCTGACCACCGACTAGTATCTCTGGGGTAGTAGTATCCGTGATATATATGTGTTCACATATACCACTTTTCCTGCTTTCGAAGGAACTCCTGCATTTTCACTGCAATTTCTGTATTGAAAATTGTAAAATATCGCCGAAAATGTGAGCTTTCCTACTTGTTTTCCAACCAGGGATGACATGTGCCATGCTCCTGGAACATGCAGTAGACATAACAGACAGCTTTTAGTAGGTACCCACTCAGTGTACAGAGCAGTAATGGCATCTGTGATGTATGTGCCATCCTCCTGAAAGCACTTCCAGTAGAGACCATTGCCTGTAGCCTGTAGTAGGTACCCACTCATGTGTACAGTACAGGCACCTAGCAACACAGTGAGAGCTCGATAATCCGGCCGGCAATAACCCAGCACCCTCGGTTATCCGGCCGGCAATAACCCAGCACCCTCGGTTATCCGGCCGCCAATAACCCAGCACCCTTGGTTATCCGGCCGCCAATAACCCAGCACCCTCGGTTATCTGGCTGCCAATAACCCAGCACCCTCGGTTATCCGGCCGCCAATAACCCAGCACCCTCGGTTATCCGGCCGCCAATAACCCAGCACCCTCGATAATCCGGCCGGCAATAACCCAGCACCCTCGGTTATCCGGCCGCCAATAACCCAGCACCCTCGGTTATCCGGCCGCCAATAACCCAGCACCCTTGGTTATCCGGCCGCCAATAACCCAGCACCCTCGGTTATCTGGCTGCCAATAACCCAGCACCCTCGGTTATCCGGCCGCCAATAACCCAGCACCCTCGGTTATCCGGCCGCCAATAACCCAGCACCCTCGGTTATCTGGCCGCCAATAACCCAGCATCCTCGGTTATTCGGCTGCCAATATCCCAGCACCCTCGGTTATCCGGCTGCCAATATCCCAGCACCCTCGGTTATCCGGCTGCCAATATCCCAGCACCCTCGGTTATCCGGACATCAATAACCCAGCACCCTCGGTTATCCGGCCGCCAATAACCCAGCACCCTCGGTTATCCGGCCGCCAATAACCCAGCACCCTCGGTTATCCGGCCGCCAATAACCCAGCACCCTCGGTTATCTGGCTGCCAATAACCCAGCACCCTCGGTTATCCGGCCGCCAATAACCCAGCACCCTCGGTTATCCGGCCGCCAATAACCCAGCACCCTCGGTTATCCGGCCGCCAATAACCCAGCACCCTCGGTTATCCGGCCGCCAATAACCCAGCACCCTCGGTTATCCGGCCGCCAATAACCCAGCACCCTCGGTTATCCGGCCGCCAATAACCCAGCACCCTCGGTTATCCGGCCGCCAATAACCCAGCACCCTCGGTTATCCGGCTGCGCTGTCCCGGGCAGTCCTATACATCAGCATACAGATATGCTTCAATAATCCGGCAGATCCAACATCCGGCCGTGTGTTTCCTTAACCGGGTTGGTGGTCGGATTATCGAGGTCTGACTGTACATAGAGTGTAGTACAGGAAGCTAGCACCACATACAGTACAGAACCAGCAGAGTTGGAGACCATTGGCTTTAACAGTGCAGGGACCTATCCTACACCACATACAGTGCAGTACCAGTAGTGTTGGAGACCATTGGCTATAGCATGTAGCAGGTACCCACTCCTGGTGTAGTACAGGAAGCTATCATACTGCAGTACAAGTAGTATAAGGGTGCTATATGTGGTAGTACGGCCACTGGTAGCGGTACGCGTCACACAGCAGCTTGTTGGCACCTCCTCTCTGCCTCCTCCTCTGGTAGTGCCTCTCCGACTGATGGCCACTACCTCCCCTCCCTACTCCTGCCTCACTCTCCCAGCAGATTCTACCATCCTCTTGTAGTAGCTGTACCCGCACTACTTCCCTTCTCTGCCAAAAGGCGGCGGATCACCCTGAAAATGCCTACGCCATGGGTTCGAATAATTATGATTTGATTTAAATATGTTAAGGGATATATCAAGTGCAAATTTTAAAAATTTCCTCTCTGACTGATGGCCACTGAGCCTCCCCTCCATACTCCAACATCTATCTCCAAGCAGATTCTTCCATCAGTTGATACCAAAAGGCGGCAGATCAGCCTGTAAACTTACCTATGCCATGCTTGTGAGATATATGTTTATAATTTGCTTCAAATATGCTAAGGGATATACTAAGATCAAATATAAAAAAAATACAGAAGTTTTGAATATGTTTTTATGGTAGAATTTGTAGATAACCCTCAGAAATATTTTCTGTGTAAGGAGACTGCTGAGTGTGACGGCCGTAGGAGAGCAGACAAGTAGTACCGTTTTCACCCCTTCTTCCACAGAAGAGTTCCTGTAGTCTGTACGTTTAGGCAGAGTCTTATTGAGACAGTGCTTGGAGAGTGCCTCCCTCCCCTGCCCCACCCCCAGTCAGCAGCACACAGCACCCCCCCCCCCCCCCCGCAGCCTCCCGCAGCCCGGCTGTGTGGAGGCCTCTGATTGGCTGCTGGTTTGTGTGGTGGCTGCTGATTGGCTGGGGGGCGGTGCGGGTTGCTATGGTTACCTGTGAGGGTGGGTCGTACAGCAGTTGCTGCTCCTATACCAGAGCTGCTCAACCCGCTAACCCTTTAAGGACGGCATGTTGCTAGAAGATGACATTTTAAGGGTTCAACTCTTTAATTACGACATAATGCCTTAATGCGTCATGCCCTTGGTCGTCATGATGCATGAATGCAGCCATGACCAGTAACTTGCCAGCGCTGCATTCGAGCATCATGCAGACCTTATATGTGGTTGAGACAAGCCCAAAGTGTGGGCATAATGCACCAATGTAGCCCTGGTGAGTAACTCCCCAGCGCTGCATTGGTGCATAATTACCGCGTCTTTTAGCGAAACGCGGTCCTTTAAGGGTTATTATTGGGTATGGTGTGAGTTAGGGTTATAGTTATAGTGGTGTGTAAGTAGCATGTGTGTGTGGGGCTGGTAACTGGTGTACACGCAGGGAGACTGGCCGCTGACCGGCAGTCAGGATTAGGCCAAAAAAAAAAGGTGTGTTTCAGGTTACCCGACCCTACCTAGCAGATCAGGGCCGATCCTAGAAATTTTCATCCAATTTTGAAAAAGATATGTATGTTTTAAGTAATTTTTGGGCTATTTCAGAGTAAATTTGATGGTCCACGAATGGATGCCAGTGTTGGCAAGTCAGCGCTAAAGTTTGCGCGTCAATTTTCATGCCTTAGGATCAATCTGTCTTTATAAAACATTTTTGTGGCTATTTCAGAGTCAATTTGATAGTCCACGAGTCCAGGAGTCAATTTTTGGTACTTTTCCGGCCAAAGTAAAAAAAAAATTATTAAAAAAAAATAAATCTGACCTACCCTACATAGATTTTCAGACTTTGTAACCTGAAACACACCTTTTTTTTGGCCTTTGTGTTATGGGGTTAGACTGGGAGATGGAGCTTTGGATGTGAAAGGTTGTGTAGCAGTTATATGTGTTGGTTATGTGTAAATAATAAATAGCACATGTGTTAAGCCATATACATGAGATGTAAAACTGTTTGTATCTGAAGAGTTGAACCTATTTAAGCTGACCCACCTTTTTTTTTCTTTTAAAAAATCTTCTTTTAAATTAGGAAAATAGGTTTTTCAGCAGTGTTTCATGGTAGCTATTACTGTAGCTGCAGCCCCTCCCCCCTGCCCACTGACCATGGCCATAGACAGACACACAGATGGCCACAAAGTGCCTTCCTAGCCTGTCTTCTTACTGCAGACCCCCCTCCCCCCCACACACCCACACACACCCACATGCTGCCGAGGCTGGCTTACGGCACAGAAGGACGCATTACGACGTCCGCTACAGAAGCGACATTACAGACAGGGATGGGATGGATTTCCCGCCTCTTTTATCTGCGGAGACGCCGAGATATGAATTATTGATATGCAGAGGGGGAGTGCTGTGTGCGATTGAAGTGACATTAGCTTGTAACGAATGTCGTGTAGAGCTGCTACTGTCACACCCCGGGGGGCTCACATCTTAAAGGTGCACTGCTACCTAAGGTGTATAAGAAAGGACTTGTATAGGGCCCAGTATGCATGATGTTAAGTCACTTAATCAGCAGAATCTGATGATAAGATGCTATCCCAGCTCAGAATATGTTATGATAGATTATGCACTTTAGTGTGTAAGAAATCGTGATGGACAAACAGTATTATGAACCCCTGGCCTTATTTTATGAATTCAATCACCAAAAATGGTGAAGAGCTTTACTTTCAGGAATGAAAATCTTCAAGCTTTTCCCTAATTTTAAGCTTTCCAATGTCGCAAATATCTGTAAGTAACTATATAATTAATTTTTCATACATTGGTCACTTTATTCCTGTACTTTGTGAAAGGCTGGATTGCCTAGAAAGGCCAGACAGTGAACATGACTGAGACAAACAGACCCCACAGTAGAGAGCCGACGTCACACCATGTAGTGTGACCGGGTAGACTGACGTCATTAGATTTGACGCTGACACCGTTGTCACGACAACAGCATAACTTTAGTAATAAGGACCATACATGTAATGAAACTCGGGAAGTGGGAACCCCAGAGTGAACATCCTTTGTAACAGGCTCCCTGATTGGCTGGTTGCCTCATTTCCGCTCTTGTCACCATGGCAACAGTTGATGACGTCATGGCGGTATTTAATGACATCAGGAGGTGTGACGTCAGGAGGCACGTCAGGTGTCGTCAACAAGAAGCGGAGGGTCGTGAAGTGCTGTCAGAGCGGGAATAGAAATGTCACCGGCGGTGTAGTGAGGGTTCAGCACTGTGATAGATGGAGTGTCACACGCTACTCACCACGACAGGACAGCCAATGGGAGGCCTGCCTTAAACCAATTAAGGACCGCACGTCGTTTAAAGATAACACCATGATGCACCAATGCAGTAGTGGCGAGTAACTCCAAGGGTCGGCATGATGCAGCCCTGCTTAGTCACTTCTAAGGGCTGCATTCATGCATCATGACAACCAAGGCCATGATGCATTTAAGCATTATGTCATCCTTAAAGGGTTAAAACTCTAAGTGTAGTGGTGGCGTTAAAGGGGTCTGGTGTGGGCAGGGGGTTGAGGACTGCTGGAAATGCCTTGTGGAAGAGAGAAATCAAAGAGCCAAGATGTCATGTAAGCTCCACAGTGAAACTACTTACTTTTACAACTTTTATTTTTGGCACGAATGAAGAGCGAGTAAGGTGATGTAGAGGTCATGGGAGAAGGTGTGGCTTCATGACGGGATTCTTAAGTAAAGAGCCCCCACAATGCCACTGGGGGAGGTTTTCAGGAGATAGACCAGGATAGTGGCCCCTTTAGCTAAGTCACATGAAGGACCATGCTGAGTTCTGGCTTCAACTCGGGGCGCATTAGCGACAGTAAACCGCCGAGTAAACTCGACTCACTGCGGACTGGGGCTTACCGGGGGGACTGGACTCTCAGCCAGAATCAATAACCACCCCGGGATCTCTGTAAATACTCCAAACCATCAACGACTGTAAATACTCCAAACCCATCGCCGACTGTAAATTCTCCAAACCTATCACCCAACGCCCCCAAACCCATCAGATGCTCAACCCTGCTGGTACTTAGGTCTCCCTCACAGCTAGAGTGTCTCAAGGACAGCCTCATGCCTTGAGGCTCATGTCTATTTGTCAACTTGAGTTACCAACACAAGCCCACCGAGTGACTGACTCGCTGTTGCTGCATTGGTGTAGCGTGCTTACTGTAAATACTCCAAACCCATCACCGACTGTCCGTGACACATCGGTATCCACCACAAACCCCTGTCAGTACTTAGGTCTCCCTCTCAGCTAGAGTGTCTCAGGGAGGTTTGTCAAGGACAGCCTTGAGGGTTATGTCTATTTGTCATCTTGAATCACGAACACAAGCCCAACAAGCCAGTGCTGCATTGGTGCATCATGATTAACCTTCGGGAGCGTACCATGCATGAAGAATGCACTGCTATTTGCCAGACTGCATTCAAGCGTCAATTCGCCAGTGCTGCATTCAAGCATCATGACGACCCTACAGGGCTTAGACACACCCAATGCATCAATGCAGCCCTGGCGACTTACTTGCTGGGGCTGTATTGGTGTATCATGACGACAAGTGTCATCTTTTAGTGGCATCCGTCCTTAAGGAGTTAAAGCTGCTCTAACAGTAGTTCCTATCCAGTTGCTGTAACTCCAGCCTCTGGTGATGTTTGGTGGTGGTCCACAGCCAGAATACCTTATGGATGCTTACTACCGTAAATTCTCGCGTATAAGCCTAACTCTCGTATAAGCAGCACCCCAAGTTTCGGGCGATCCTATAAGCCGCACTGGCCATCTGATTATGGTGGCTTTAATACTGTACTATAGTAACAAAAACTCGCGTATAAGCCACACCCAGACCATGGGCCGATCCTATAAGCTGCACCAGTGATCTGACCCTCGTACTAGCCGCGGCTTCTACGCGAGAATTTACGGTATGTGGCATGCCATGCCCCATGAGCAGCTTATCAGTGTGGTGGTAGGGCACTAATAGAGGGGCGTGTACGATGATGCCGCACGAGCCGCTCCCCACCCCCAACCCCACCCCTGATCAACATGCATGTTGTATCAGGTACAAACAGGATAGTACTCAGTTGGTGCTAGTCCTGACGACATGTCGTGATGTGCCGTTTGAGCCATTAAGTGCCATGGGGGGGGGGGGGGGGTTCTATATATATTCAGCTCCCCCATCTTCTGTGATTTGTGGAGAGCCACCTTTTCCGACAAGAGGTATTTAGACATGAGAGCCAAGAACCTGAGTAGAAACCAGCCTCACACACGCCGCGTGAGGATCCCCCCGCAGCACCCATTAGGGCAGTCCCGCTGGTTGCGCTGGTCCCCGGTGTAACTGCAGTATTAGGTTAGCAGCACGCCGGGTACCAGTTATTGGGTTAGCGGCTCCCAGAACCCCCCGCGGGATGGTCATGTGGTCAGTCACATGACGTATTAAGGTGCAGGGGGAGGGGGCAGGGGGGACTGGACAGTTGTGAGTAGGTCTACCACTATAGCTGCAGGGTTCTCCTATGGTGTAGTGGTAGCTGTCTTTATACTGGTGGTGTCTCTCAAGCTGAGTATAGGAAGCAAACTCATACTACAGGCTCACTAGGGGAATGGGGGCAGACTTATTTTTTGTAAATTCCAATAATTTCTCTCAGAGAATTGTAAATAAAGTTATTTGAAAACTAAAATTGAAATTGAGAAAAGCTGCAGAAAAATTATGCAGAAATTAGAATCAGCCTATTGTAGACCAAAGTCCTATATGTACCTGTAGTGCTGATGCTGCTACAGACATGGTGCTTTAACACCACCTACACATCACTGAGCTCTCTGCACTCACATATATAATGTATGTGTAGTCCAATCCACAATAGTCCTCCTCACATTTGGTAATGGGAATCACGTGTCGAGGCGCCATTTGTCGCGATATCCCAGGAGGAAATCACCGTTTGTACTGACTGTACCAAAAGCTGAATTATACATAACACCATAACAGCAAGCCACCCTGGGTAATGGGTGACCTCTGGGTGACCTCTGGGGGCAGGAGGTCACAGAGATCAGCCCTATACTAACCCGGTAAACAGCAGGGCACCTGATTGGACCGGGGATAAATTCTGGTCCTCGGTGCACAGGATGGAGGGGAATTCAATACAGTAACCAGTGGGTGGTACATTGGGTATAGTTTTACCTTAGTTACCATATCTATTTACTTGGTTACCATGCTTAAATCTGTGACTTTACAAGCATAATATGTTAGGTTTGATACCTTAGTTACAGTCTTACCTTAGTTGCCATGTAGATTTACTCAGTTACAGACCTTGGTTACCATGACTGTTGACATGGTTACCATGGTTACAGGTGGGTATTATCCAGCATCTGTGCCTGTTTTTTTTCATGAATCAGTGCTCTACTCCCTTCCCAATTCACCACCGGCTTTATTTCGGCTTTATTTCGGCAGAGACAAAACCAAGATGGCGGCAGACTGTGAGTTAGCTGTTAGCTTGGTGCATGATGAGACACCTGAGTGGTACTTACATGATGCAGCCCCCACCTACTGGGAGCTACCTGACCCTGCCCCACCCACAGCTGGTACTGCTGTGTACCACCAGGGGGTGGGGCAGGGGGTGGCTCCCCCTGGGGGGCTATCTGGGTGTTATTACTGCTTCTGCCCTTTATATGATTCTCCTACTCTCCCCACCTCCCCTCCTCATACTGCTACTCTCCTGTCTCTCCCTACCCACCACAGGCCTAAACTGAGCAGCATGCTGAGACTACTTGTAGTAGATGTCTGTATATAGCATAAGGTACAACAGAGCTAGATCACCATCATATTTCCACTATAAATGGTCCTATTGTACAATGTGTTTGGCCATAGACAGGTTGCACCATCCGAGGTGGAAAGATGATGGTGGACTAAGCAGTTTGTAAAGATGATTGTGCTCTAACTCTGTTGTACCTTCTGTTATACAGACACCTACTACACGCTATCTAACTGGCTGTTCAGTTTGAGCCTGTGCTACCCACCCCTGCAGCGGGAACTGCAGCAGTGATAGGTACATACACACCCAGTTTAAGTGTTATGAAGCACTATATATACATGTTATATATAATGGTTTAAACATGTGGCAGCAGGTGACACTTAAACCAAACCCATTGGGAAATGCTATATAAGCCAGTAGCAGGATACATAGTTCCCTGGGCAGTCTATACGAAAACATTTTCAACATGCAGGACATTTGGTCCTGCAGATATTTCATTTTGCAGGCCCGGCTTATTTTTTACAGGCCCGGATATCGGAGTACAATCTTATTTAAAAATCAAATGAAAGGCAACTTATCACCCTTATAGTGATAATGAATAGTGTTACCCTGTCTGTTACAAATATCGAATCAATCGAATATGTAAATCAGTGAAGAAAATCACAGAAAATATTCATGCTTTCTATTTTATGCTGTAGAAACCTTAATACTGGTCCGATTTATAAGCCGTAAAAACTGGCATGTAGGCAAAGACCTGCAGATGACAGCCAGTTATTCGGGCCGGAAGTAGCCACGTTTCTGCCGGCCCAGCAGGCTTTTTGCCGGCTATAGCCGGTGTCTGGCAGGATTTCGTATAGACTGCCTGGGGGTTGCTCCTGAAGTCTTAGCGTAAAACGGTAACTACCATGGTAGCTGCTACTGATGCTGCCAGGCGGGAACGGGCCTCGACCAATTTGTTTTGTATAATAGGTGACCTACTTAGGAAATGCTCCAAGATCCTGGATCAGTTTATAATGAGATAGGTCGGTCACTGATTGGTTCAGATCTCATAATGATGGTTGTTATGTAAGAATTACCCCAGACTGTACTTGGGCCATTTGAAGAAAAGGTTTGTTTCAGGTAACATGGGAAGAAACTCTAGGGTCGGTAGGTAGGATTTTTTTGATTTTTTTAAAACTTTTTGATTTTTTACAGCCTCTCTGTATTCCTAAAATTGACCCCAAAAGTGTAAAAATGGGAAGATTTTTTCAAATCTCTTGCAAACCGAAAATTGACCCCAAAAAAGTGTAAAAGTATAAAGATTTCTTCAAAATTGCATGAAAGGAACATGGGTCGGCACTGTTTAGATAAGGGTCGGTCGGATGAAACAAACCCTCTTTTTTTTTGGGCCTTATACAGTCGGAGCCCGGATCTGATTGTATACTGGCATGACATGCAGACAGACCCTTCTGGCAACCCAATGTAATATAGTTTGCCCTTGGTGTACCCCTGTTATAGCCTCCAATGTTAGGCCATAACCTCATGTCATACCCTTCTAACAAAAATGACACAAGTTAGTATTTTGTGTATTTCTTGGGACAACCACAAGCTGCATCCACCAGATAGACATGGGAGATTCTCGAGAATTGTGAACATTCCTACTGACATGTGAAATGGTGATGTGTATTTTCCGAGTTTGCTTGTGCAAATAACGAGAAATGATTTTGTTTGCATGCGAGACATCAGTCGTGAAATGATTTAACCAAGGAACATGAGGAACGAGACCTCAGTAACATGGTACGAGCACAACACTATTAAATCTATGACAATATAGATATCGCGCCACAGGACGAAGATTGGGGAAGAAATAAATTGAAAAAGAGGGAGAGAAAGAAAGAGTAGAAGAAGTGGCTGGTATAGATGAGAGCGGTGTGTTTTACTGCTGCATGTCTGTACGCATTAACTCACCAGCAACCAGCAGCAGGGGGGGGGGGTCTCACCGTGAGAGACTGCAAGGTATTACAGTAGAATCTCGTTATTAGGAGGACGAATATAAGGAGCAGACAGTTATAAGGAGCATATTTGCTCTGCCATTATTTTCTCCATACTTTTCTATAGTAAAGAAAACCCTGTTAGAAGGAGCAATTATCATGAAAAATCGTTTGTAAGGAGCACTTTTTGGCCACGAAAAGGGTATTTTTCCTATATAATTACAGTAAAACTTGGCTACAACAGCCAGCTAGGGGGTGGGAGAGGCCGGGTACAGAAGCCCTGGACCTCCCACAGGCCTAGTGTAAGGACATCTCCCTAGTGTAGGGACATCTTCCTAGTGTAGGGACATCTCCCTAGTGTAGGGACATCTCTCACATTTGAAAAGTAGGGAAAATCGGTTATAAGGAAGGTTGGTTATAAGGAGCAAATTCGCTCTGCCAAAAGGTGCTCCTTATAACGAGATTTTACTGTATAATGTGTAAGTGAGTGCTCGCAGGCGGTTGTGAGATTTCACCCAAGTGCACACATTTATTTTTCACCCTCCCCAGGGTTGAAGTTAGGGTTTAAATACTCAGGAGGATAGTCATGGGGCACCATTGCAACACTGGTATTTGACTCACCAATGCTGCAATAGTGCATCATGAAAGGAAATGAACTTGAATCCTTTAGGGATCATGTCCCATGTTCACTGTATAAAGGTCTGAATTTAAGCATATTGAATATGCTTAAAGGACTGATTTAAGCATATTGAATATGCTTAAAGGACAAATTTAAGCATATTTAATTTGAGTAAATACCAAGTAGCGTAGTGGCTTGAATAAGCACAGTGGTCTGAAATTAGCGCAGGTCTTGAATGAGCCTAGGGTAGATGGTACCATCGTAATCAGTAAGCCCAAGTGTGCTTATTCAAGCCACTACGGTAACACTTAAATACTATTACAACCTTTCCCTGACATTTACATGGCATTACTGAACTTAAAGCAGGTTAAAGTGTTCATTAGAGTATCTTAAATATTTACTTAAATGCAAACATTCATGCAGTGGGTGTCCTGAGAGGTGCCATCAGGACCCTTACTGAGTGCTGCCCCCAGGTGTAGAGCCACCTACAGGGGAGTACAGGAACTAGCAGCACACAGGGCTATTAGGACTATAGGAGGAAACTGCTGATGTCAGCACTTTTATGGTACCCTGTGTGAGGGGAGCAGGGTGGGGTGGGCATCACAGACAGTAGGCCTTCTATAAGATGTCTCTCCCACTTTACTAAGACTAAGCCTTATTAGTGAAAGGCACAAGTGCCCATAATCAGACCAGTAATCATGCCGAGACTCCCAATGACCAAAAAGCTGGTACACTGTTCCAGCTGATTACGCTACAAAAGGATTTCAGCTTGGGTAGACAGGAAAAGGGACTTCTTCTAGAATGCCTCTCTGGTTTGACTAAGCCTTCTCAGGGACAAATGTAAGCATTTATAATCAGATATCTTCTGAGGTTAAAGCCCGTTGGAAGACAGATCCTGGTTTCAGTGTACAGTCTTAACGAAAACTTTTTCACCATGCAGGACATTCGGTTCTGCAGTTAGTCAATTTTTCAGGACCGGATAGATTTCTGCAGGACAGGATTCCAAAAGTCTTGCATACATTTATTATCTCATTATGCTAAAAGAAAATGACTTTACACTGCCTAGAATATTAGGGTGTAGTTTCTGACTTCTAACTCGCGTTTTACTTGGAATATTTGAAAAATTCTTTCAGTTCTGAAAAACCCAGAATCTGCAGGACATCTGGTCTGGCTACAGCAGTCATTCTGCCAGACCAGAGCCATTCTAGACGGACATTGCCGATGTCCGGCAGGATTTCATATACAGTATATGAAGTAATGCCCAGACAGCACTGTAATAGCATCTCAGGCCCTTACAGCACCAAGCCGCCCAGTTGGGAACCAATTCCTGAAGGTCAGACAAACCTGAGCCCAGTAAAGGCCCGGTCAGACTAGTCGTAGTAACGGGAAATTAGGACCCAATTTCCAAAAGTTGTGTGTGCCAAACTCTTGCCATTTTGAAAATTGTACGATTTTGGCTTATTTCCTAGTCGCAATACTATGCCATACTATACAGTTTTTGGTCCAGAATTGTCCTGACAAAATCTGGTGGGAGCTTCTCTGACTATTTTAACCGGGCCTTAAATGTGAAGTTGAGCTACAAAATATGTAGAGCCAGAATCTCTTACATAGAGCTGAGTCTACCCAGCTGTCCAAAATGTGTGAACGTAAACACCAAACAGCGACACGGCCTGAAGGTGGCACGGCTTGAATATGGAAGGTGATCGGTCTGAGCGCTAACCTCCACAAACAAACTGACAGCCATTGCTGGCAGCAGTTAACACTTTAGTGGCTGCATAGTGTGTTAACCCTTTAAGGACACATGTCGCTAAAAGATGACATTTGTCGGCATGATGCGCCAATGCAGCCCTGGCGAGTAACCCGCCGGTGGTGCATCATGCCGACCCTTCAGGAGTGTCTTAACCCCATAGGGTCGGCATGATGCTTGAATGCAGCACTGGTGAGTAACTCGCTAGGGCTGCATACATGCATCAAGACGACCATGGCCATGATGCATAAAGGCATCATGCCGCCCTTAAAGGTTTAATGTCCTTAGTCGGTATGATGCATGAATACAGCCCTGGCGAGTTACTCACCAGTGCTGCATTCATGTATCATGCCGACCCTACAGGTCAATATATTCCCGAAGGATCGGCATGATGCTGTAATGCAGTCCTGATGAGTTACTCACCAGGGCTGCACTCCTGCGTCATGACAACCAACGGCATGATGATGATGCATTAAAGCACTATGCAGCCCTGACAGGACTAACACTGCATCCACAAACAGCTGCCGACCATCCAGCAGCAGGCTGTATACCACCAGGTACATGTCTGTTAGCGGGAACAGATGAGTAACAGACCCTGCTACCCTGGCCACATAGAAAGGCACTGGTAACCACCAATTCTTAATCATAAAACACACCTAAATAAAAAAAATTCTGATCTTCAATATATATTTTTGAAAAAAACAATGGCCGGAATTCCTGTGTTTTTTTTTTCACAATCTGGGAACCCAGTGTACCAGCGGTCTAACAGTTACCGGTGGTATTCTACACCAAGGGGGCCCAGTGTACCAGCAGACTTACAGTTACCGATGGTATTCTACACCAAGGGGGCCCAGTGAACCAGCAGACTTGCAGTTACCGGTGGTATTCCACACCAAGGGGGCCCAGTGTACCAGCAGACTTACAGTTACCGGTGGTATTCCACACCAAGGGGGCCCAGTGTACCAGCAGACTTAGTTACCGTTGGTATTCCATACCGAGGGAGCCCAGTGTACCAGCAGGCTTGCAGTTACCAGTGGTATTCCACACCAAGGGAGCCCAGTGTACCGGCAGTCTTGTAGCTTGAGGTACCTGTGGCAGTCTGTGTGGTTTGTAAGGTGATATATAAGATGGTTGTAGCAGACATCATTTGCTGCCTCAACCCACACACCACTTAACCCTTTAAGGACCAAGATGACATTTGTCGTCATGATGCACCAATGCAGCCCCGGCGAGTAACTCGTCGGTGCTGCATCGATGCATCATGCCGACCCTTCAGGAGTGTCTTAAGCCTGTAGGCTCGCCATGATGCTTGAATGCAGCTCTGGTGAGTTACTCGCCAGGGCTGTATTCATGCATTATGACGACCAAGGGCATGATGCATTAAGGCATGATGCCTTCCTTAAAGGGTTCCCCCCCAGCTCTGGAGGCTCAGGTGTGTTGGTGAACTCTGAGGTCTCTAGGTGCAATCAATATAGTGTATAATAACCATAAGTCTGCCCCACAACCCCCACCCGCCCCGCGGGGTGCATACCGGTCATATACATCTCCCCCCCCCCCCCACCTCTACACATCATACTCCGCACGGTGTAACCAGGCTATTTATCTTACAGTTTACATCATGCCCCCCCCCCCCCCACCCACCTACCGCGAATTCTCCCGTAAAAGCCGCTTCTTGTACAAGAGTCAGCACCCCAGTGCGGCTTATAGGATTCTCCCAAGGTGGCACTGAGGTTTATACGAGGTTTATTGGCAATTTTCACAACCTCCTTTACGGTTTTTATGATAGGTTAAGGCTGCGGCTGAAGGTAGTACTCGACAGACGGAATCGGCCATGATTCCATCAGGGGGTTGAGATTCGTCCATAAATTTAACATAGACTTTTATGAGTATCTTTTTGCTAACCGATGCAGTCTTTGCCAAATCCTGCTGGACAGTGGCAATGTCCGCCTAGAAAGGCTCTGGTCCGGCATAATGACTGGTGTAGCCAGACCAGATGTCTTGCAGATTTTGGGCTTTACAGACCTGAAAGAATTTTTCAAATATTCCAAGTAGAACTGAAGTTAGAAGTCAAGAGAGTACACCATAATATTCCAGGCAGTGTAAAGTCATTTTCTTTTAGCATGAACTGTAATAAGACAATAAATTGTCCTAAATTGTATGCAAGACTTTGATGTTGGTATCTGGTCCTGGAGAAATCAATCAGGTCCTGCACAATTGACAAATGGCAGGACCGAATGTCCTGCATGGTGAAAAGTTTTCGCAAAGACTGCCAACGTTTTATGGGAGGTTTATATGTAGAGATTTACGGACCATGTTGCCCCCTCCCCGTCTATGACCCACATCCCGCTAACTACCACATGATATATGAAGTGGGCACCGGAAGTAGTAAATAAGGGAGTGTTCATTTATTAATTACAGGGGGGGGTGGTGAGATTTCACGCGGAGGGGCAAAAAATTTTTACGCCCCCCCTCGAGAGCGCGTGGAACATTTCGCGCCCCCCCTCGGCGAAGGCGCCAAAATATTTTCGCCCCCCCCCCTTTGAACTATAGTAACGCGCGGGCTTTTTTGCTTAAAAGGGGCTTACATTTTTACGCCCCCCCCTCAAGAGGGGTCAGAATTTTTTACGCCCCCCCCTCAGGAGGGGTTGGAAATTTTTACGCCCCCCCCCCCAAACCCACCACCCCCCCCCCCCCTGTAAATTATAAATGAACACTCCCTAAGCTGTTCAGCCCAGCCAGGGTTTAGATCCTCAGTTTGTCCCAGAACATGATCAGTGATGTAGTGGGTGTCATGAGCAGATGGATCTGTACTTCTGTGGATGTTTGTGACAAACAAATAATATTATTTGATTTGATTGTTTTCACTTGCAAAGTTAAATTGAGAACTGGACTACAGCAAAGATTTGGTGAAACATCTTCCCACTTAGAGCCCTATGCCACTGGTATGTAATACTGAATCATCACAACTGAACTCTGGGTAATCTTACACGGATCGGTGTGTTAACTGCAGTCACTCGCAGCCATCCCTTTTATAAGAAGTAATACATACATAAAAAGAAAACATCGACTCATTTTAACATTTAAACATGAAAATAATCAGTTTTAAAAGAGCCAGAGAGGGAGGAGTAAAACACTTTGTAATTTGTGTTGGAGAACCCAATAAGACTTCACACGGACGTGGTCTTGTAGAGCGGCCGCCCCCGCCTCAGGACAGCCACTATCAATATCAAGAAGAGGCAGTGAAATGTGAAAATAACATTAATTTTTGAGCTGGCTTCTTCACTTTACCCCCTCCCCCCCCCCCCCACACACACATTCCCCCTCTGTGTGCACCCTACAGGAGTGGTTGCTATGGTAACAGGGGGGCTGGTGTTTTAATGTGGTGTTAGAATGGCCGCCGGCTTATCTCAAACAAAGCGCTGGCAGACCGGATCTCCGCCCCCTCACACACACGCACACACAGACACCGTCCTTCAAGGTGCATCGTATTACATGACTATAGATCCAGGCGCTTTAAGTCGGCTCCCGTTTTATAGGCAGAGACAGTCTTTTATCGGCAGCGACAGTATATTATGAGCTTTGCCAAGTAAAAGGCAATCCTGTGTAGGCAGTATTGTGGGCATGCCAGAGCAAGGCTTCCTCCTGAGGTCCATCAATTTGGTTATGAAAGACAAAGCTGTATGAGAATAATGTTCTCCTAGCCTGCACTGGCCACAGTTACCATAGTAGCCATGACACCTTATGTCCACTCCTTACTGCAGCCTTTATACAGAGGGTTGTGGGTGTTGCCATGGTTACATACAGCAGCATTAACAGCACATACCCCCACCAGGCCCCTCAGTGCAGGCATCTCAAATAAGAACATACGTGAAAAAGGCCATTACTGCGTAGTATATGTGCATCCCTGTATGCATATAAGTGACCTTATTACATTTCACATCAGTGAGGGTACCCTGACACAGGCAGGGTTCATAAAGAAACACCCAGCAGAGCTCCCCTAAGGGACATGATATGACAAGGTGCCCAAATAGCCCTATCTATGTAAAATATGGCGGTGGCTCTGCCCCCAATCTCTTTGACCTTATCGTAATGGCTGCAGTTTGAAGCCAGGAAGATGGAGGTCATGTGTAAGGTCAGCGCCAGGACCCAGCGAATAAACCATGACCTTCAGGTCCCCTAATAAAGGACCGCAGTAAATAAACCATGACCTTCAAGTCCCCTCATACAGGACTGTAGTAAATAAACCGTAACCTTCAGGTCCCTCATACAGGACTGCAGTGAATAAACCATGACCTTCAGGTCCCTCATTCAGGACCGCAGTAAATAAACCATGACCTTCAGGTCCCTCATACAGGACCGCATTAAATAAACCATGACCTTCAGGTCCCCTCATACAGGACCGCAGTAAATAAACCATGACCTTCAGGTCCCTCGTACAGGACCGCAGTAAATAAACCATGACCTTCAGGCCCCTCATACAGGACCGCATTAAATAAACCATGACCTTCAGGTCCCTCATACAGGACCGCATTAAATAAACCATGACCTTCAGGTCCCCTCATACAAGACCGCAGTAAATAAACCATGACCTTCAGGTCCCTCATACAGGACCGCATTAAATAAACCATGACCTTCAGGTCCCCTCATACAGGACCGCAGTCAATAAACCATGACCTTCAGGTCCCCTCATACAGGACCGCAGTCAATAAACCATGACCTTCAGGTCCCCTCATACAGGACCGCAGTCAATAAACCATGACCTTCAGGCCCCTCATACAGGACCGCAGTCAATATACCATGACCTTCAGGTCCCTCATACAGGACCGCAGTAAATAAACCATGACCTTCAGGCCCCTCATACAGGACCGCAGTGAATATACCTTGACCTTCAGGTCCCTCATACAGGACCGCAGTCAATAAACATGACCTTCAGGTCCCTCATACTGGACCGCAGTCAATAAACCATGACCTTCAGGTCCCTCATACAGGACTGCAGTAAATAACCCATGACCTTCAGGTCCCTCATACAGGACCGCAGTCAATAAACATGACCTTCAGGTCCCTCATACAGGACCGCAGTAAATAACCCATGACCTTCAGGTCCCTCATACAGGACCACAGTGAATAAGCCATGACCTTCAGGTCCCTCATACAGGACCGCAGTGAATAAACCATGACCTTCAAGTCCCCTCATACAGGACCGCAGTCAATAAACCATGACCTTCAGGTCCCCTCATACAGGACCGCAGTCAATAAACCATGACCTTCAGGTCCCTCATACAGGACCGCAGTCAATAAACCATGACCTTCAGGTCCCTCATACAGGACCGCAGTAAATAAACCATGACCTTCAGGTCCCTCATACAGGACCGCAGTAAATAAACCATGACCTTCAGGTCCCCTCATACAGGACCGCAGTAAATAAACCATGACCTTCAGGCCCCTCAAACAGGACGGCAGTAAATATACCATGACCTTCAGGCCCCTCATACAGGACCGCAGTCAATATACCATGACCTTCAGGCCCCTCATACAGGACCGCAGTCAATATACCATGACCTTCAGGCCCCTCATACAGGACCGCAGTAAATATACCTTGACCTTCAGGCCCCTCATACAGGACTGCAGTAAATAAACAATGACCTTCAGCTGTCCATATACCATTTCACTGTCTTAGGGGATGCAAGAATGGCATTGATTTTTCCTAGAACCAAAAGGTGGTAATCCAAGCAAATCCCACGTCTACCCTTACTCCCGAGAGTGAAGATGAGTAAATCCATTCTGACACCACACTTGAATAACAGCCCATGAGAGTGACTTGTATTTTAAGTGGAGATGGGTCCTGAGGGAGAGGTGTAGCATATATCTATGTCTTGTTTTGCACCCCACTAAGGAGTATGGTGTTCGTCCTACTGGTGTATAGGTATAGCACACTGATCGTACTACTATTGTGATTCACACGCTGCATTGTGTTTTAGGGCATCAATTCTGTCTTTTATCGCCATCTTGCCTTAAGGCAGTACTGATACATTATGGCTATGCTCTTGAATGTCGCAAATGGTTCGGCATAATGCATGGAGGGAATACTGGGCAGTCACCTACCAGAGCTGCATTCATGCATCAGGGCAACAATGAGCATAAGACATCTATGTACCCTTTCAAGGGTTAAATTTGAATTGCTCACACTCATGTATCCTACTCCGAGATTCCCCTTGTTCCACGGACCAGTAGAATACCCGGTACCCCCACCCGCCTCCATCCACCCATACACACAGCTAGCACCAGTCCCACCCAACTTAACACAAATACAAACCTCATTATTGCTTTTGATAAAAAGCCTTTCCCCTTGTGTGCCTGTACCTCCCGTGTAATCAGTATTGACGTGTGGCGTCACCAGGACAGCTACCGGGGGATGCATCACCACCTAATGAAGCCCTCCGCAACCCTCCCAGGCAGCATGATGCAGCAGGGAATGTAGGCATGATGCACTCATGCAGCACTGGATGCTGACCTGATGGGAGTGTATCAACCCTGTAGGGTTGATATGATGCATGAATGAGCCTCTGGGGAGTTACTCGTTAGGGCTGCATTCATACATTAGGACGACAAAAGGGCATGATGCTTTAAGGTGCTATGTGGCTCTTAAAGGGCTAATGAAGCGGCCTAGTTAATTCAGAACCAATCCCCCACCACACACACCACACACACACACACCACACACACACACACACACAGACACACCACCACACACACACAGGGGGGCCATCATTGATTCCCTGGGCCGTGTCTTGGTCTCCTGCCGCACATGAGAATGAGTCCATGCAAACACAACCCCAGCTGGGGGGGGGGGGGGGTTGTTATGGTTTCCCTTCACATCTTTAAGGATGGCATGTCACTCAAAGATGATATTTGTCGTCATGATGCTGGCCAATGCAGCCCCGGCGATGTATCGGTGCATCGATCATGGTGTTTTTCTGTCAGCATGATGTATTATTGCAGTACCTCACACTGCATCTTTATATGTGTAGCCAGGGCACACCCCTCGAACCGCGAAGGGCTTTGGAGGCCTACTCAGGCCCGGCGCTGATCAAAAATATGACATGGGTGCCTTTATGACCTGGGCACTTATGACATGGGTGCTTAGATATGACATGTCTACATATATATATATATCATATGGCGCTATATGACATGGGCGCAAACAATGTGTGCAGACCCTGCTACATATTGGCAGTTAGACACTGTAATTAATCCTTTAAGGATGGCATCATGCCCTTGGTTGTCACGATGCACAATTCCAGCTCTGGGGGGTGACTCGCCAGGGCTGCATTCATGCATCATGCCAACCTTATGCGGCTTACACAATCGCGTACAGTCGGTATGATGCAGCAATGTAGCACTGTAGAGGTTACACGCCGGGGCTGCATTGATACATCTTGATGACAAATGTCATCTTTTAGTGACATGCGTCTTTAAAGGGTTAAACTGCACATTATAGAGAGCAGGACCAGGAACAACCACCCGAGCTGCTCGTCTCGCGTTATTGATATCTGAGTAGACCAGGCAGAAACTGCAGATAAACCCTGCAACCCTTTACGGACGGCCTGATGCATTAATGCATCATGCAATTGGTCGACATGATGCATGAATGCAGCCCTGGCGAGTAACTCGCCAGTGCTGCATTCAAGCATCATGCCGACCCTTCGGGGTTGATGCAGTCTCAACGGGTCGGTGTGATGCACTTATGCTGGGCAACTCACTCCTACTTCATGAGTGCATCATGACAAAGTGTCAACATGAAGCATTACCGCATCATGCCGTCCTTGTAGGGTTAAGTATCATGGTGCTGCGTATTGTGTATCGTGGGACAAACGAGTAATTGAGTCAATCAACGTCTTACCGTCTTCTCTGCAATCTCCCAGCAGAGTCTCCCATTCATTTATGATGACACTACTTCCTTCTCTGCCAAAATGTGGCGGTTCACCTTGAAAACATGCCTTTAAAATAAATATACTTGAAACTATGAATTGATAGAAATATCTAAAAGAAGGTATGAAAAACAAATGTTTATAATCACAAAAGCATTTTGCCCACAACTGAACATATTCCTGGGAACTATTTTCGATGTATGGATACTGCAGTGTGTGATGGGGATAGGAGAGCAGAGAGCAAAGTAGTACCATTTTCCTACCTTCTTCCACAAAAGATTTCCTGAAGAGTCTTATTTGAGACTGTGCCGGGAGAGTGTTTTCTCTTCTCTAATAACAGAGAGCATCATGGGTAATTATGGCATTGTGGGTAATGAGGGCTGAGTGGATGTCGCGTGTAGCTAAGATGTAGCTATGGGGAGGTGTTTTTGTTTGAAGACAATGAGGAGGATGTCTTTTGTATCTGGCATTACCAAGCCTTGTAATGATCGAGTCATTACGAAGCGCTTAGAGGAGATTGTTTGTAAACCCGAGTGATGCCGAATATGACTGTATCTTAAGGACTTCAACATTGTTACATAGATACAAATTAAATCCACTTTGTAAGCAATTCATCTCTTTAAATGATTAGCACTCTATTGGCCGCATAGTGCTTTGATGCACCATGCCCTTTGTCATCATGATACATGGATGCAGCCCTGGCGAGTAACTCACCAGGGCTGCATTTATGTATCATGTCAACCCATGACGAGTTATGTAGAGTAGGTATGATGCTTGAATGCAGCCCGAGTTACTGCATCATGCTACATGTACTAACAGGCATAATGCCTTTCAACCCCACCCCTTCTATATATAGGGCTGAGTTCCTCTCCTGGTTGCACTCAGACTCTTGCTGTAGGGGTACCAACATGTGGGCCTTTAAACAGCACCCATCACTTGTGAGACTTGGCGTACATCAAGACACCAACACCTCACGTCCTCAGGCGTCAAACCACGGCCAGCAGTGAACAGAAAAACAATGTATAAAGCCACAACTACTGCAGACTTAATTACAAAACACACCCCACGCCGCTTTTTATAATGGCCTGGGTGGTGCTTTAACCATCTAAGGATGGCATCTCGCTAAGCCTATTAAAGAGGCGGTATTTGCATTTAAGCAGCAACCTGCCGAAACTTGAATGCGGCCCTGGTGAGTTACTTACCAGTGATGCATCAATGCATCATGCAGGGTTCCCACGTGCCATGGAATGTCATTGAATGTCATCGAATGTCATGGAATTTGAAAGTTGTCTGGAAAGTCATGGAATGTCATGGAATTTTGTAAAAATTTGCTGTGTGTCATGGAATGTCATGGAATCTGAAAATAATTGAATTAATTTTACAAAATCTCCTAGAATGACCCATTTGCTTTCTAGTTTTTAGAAATTTTCTCGGGCGGCCAAGCCCCCGACCTCCACAACAATGTTGTAAATGTCATGGAATGTCATGGAAATGTCGTGGAATCTGAATCTGAATTTTTTGTGGGAACCCTTTTTGTGGTAAAGGGTTAATTTGTGTGTAGGTGAGAGATAGCTGTACACCGTTAGTTGATGCAGCTATCAGCCAGAATTGATTGTGAACTGCAGAAGATGAAAAACTGCCTTCCATAGGGATATAAAAAAGGGGAATAAATCACTTCTTCAAGCCCAGCTCAAGTCACCTGCTTCCATGATAACAAACACCCTAATTAAAAATTCATTGACTTTTCTGCACCAGCCTCTGAGGAAATATATAGGAGATTGATAAATATGTAAATTCTCAGGACAAATACTAGTCAAGAGTTGACTCTTTGTGTCAAATTTGACAGGTTCACAATTTTTCACTCATTAACTAAATATAAAATAGCTCCCTGTTTTCAGATCTACAGGGGATTTGGTTTCCACCAGCGTCCTGACAAACATTTAGATTGATTTAGTTTGCATCATGACGTCATGTCAGAGACTTGGCACATGTCGCGTTGCCTTATGTCATGTAGGGAGGCACAGACAGCCTGCCTGCCAGCACAGTGCATTCTGCAGCCAGAGTGGCGCCACCATAGAGGTCAATACCTCTCTGTACGCATACAGCCATCTTTATCCACCCGTGGATAATGAATGTTATTTGATGTGGTTGGATTTGAGTGTAGACCAAGAATCAGCTTGGAGATTGATGTCGCTGCGGGAGCTTTGCATTGGGGGATCCGGGGGGGGGGGGGAGAAGAGAGGAGAAATGGGGGGGGGGGGGAGAAGGGGATAACACCATATAGACACAGACCATCAGCATTTATACCATCAGCATTTTCTTTGGGGGGTATGCCCCCAAGACCCCCCTACTATGGCCCCTGCGCTTCGCGCGGGAATGGACAGTAACTATATGGTTGGCCAGGTTTGGGCCCCCCCCTTCTCTGGCTAATCCTGGATCCGCCACTGCTTTGAGCCGCACAGAGAGGCCTCCTGCTGACTCTGTGTGGTACAGAATGTACAGCAGGCAGTGGTTGTACAGAGATAGATGAGCTGTCAGTGGGACAGTGAGTGGGCACAGAGACCTGGGCTACAGTCTACCGTAAAACCTCGCGTATAAGCCACACCCCGACTTTGGGCAAATCCTATAAGCCGCGCAAGAGGTCTGATGATGGCGCCTTTTAGTACTGTACCATAGCAGTAAAAACTTGCGTAGAAGCTGCACACTGACCCTGGGTCGATGCTGTAAGCCACACCGCCGATCTGACTCGCGTACTAGCTGCGGCTTATACGTGAGGTTTTACGGTGCAATGTGCTGCAGGTTGTGAGACAGTGGTTACACTCTGCATGTAATAGCTCTGGGTGGGAACATCTCAGCAACTACCGTAAAACCTCGGTTATAACCCTATGTCTATGTATGGCAAAATCTAAAACTGATATTGGCTTAATTAGGCAGATATTGGTTCTACACTATTTAATAACCACCACATGAAATGAGATTCCCCCTTAACTAATGATCCCTAAAAAAATCCTTCAAAAAAGTCAACTGACCTACCCTAATCTTTTTAGCCATGATACAGCTTTTATTTTTTATAAAATACAGCAGTCCCATTGACTTAACCAAAGAACGCCGTATTGCACACCCCCGTGAAATAACCCATGGCCATATTTCACGGCCCTGTGATGTCATCAAATAGTGGTTTGTTTACATTTGAAGCGCAATGAAGGGCATAGAAAAGTATACTTTAGGCTCCCCCCTACCATAATTTGGACATTTTGAATCGAAAAAAAGTAAAAAATAAACACAAAGGAGCACTCGTTTCAGTCTGTAGGTCTGGTCATTGTACTTTCAGCCCTGTGGGTCGCATTACACTCGGCCTACGGCCTCGTGCAATACGGCCCGCAGGGCTGCTCGTGCAATAACCAGGCCAACAGACTAAAACTCGTGCACCTTTGTCTATATATTTTGTTTGGCCTGAGGGGCACAGAAGGTGACATAGTACGTCTTACTGAGCTGGGTATGTGGGAACACTCAGTCATCTACCGCATCTGTCATCTACTCCCAGCAGGCACAGGGACGCCGAGCGAGTCGTAAAGTAATGAACTTGATTTGACTGAGAGCGGGAAATGATGATAAATGTACATGAACACTGAGCTAGCACCATGTGGGGCCTAACTCTGTAAGGACGGCATGATGCCTTAATGCTTCATGCCCTTGTTGGCCATGATGCATGAATGCAGCCCTGGCGGGAAGGAACTCGGGAGTGCTGCATTCAAGCATCATGCCAACCCTGTGGGGTTAAACCCGCAGATCTTACCGCCTGTGCAGTAACAGTCAGAATGCAGTCGGGACAGGTACTCAGCCCTATATATAGGGGCGCTGGGGGTTTAAGACAACCTCAAAGGGTCGGCATGATGTACCAATGCAGGACCGGCGAGTTACTCACATGTCCTTAAAGAGTTAAAAGGTCAAAGTCATAAACTATTTCATTTCAAATGAGAGGCTGGCATGAAATCAAGCTTTGCCTGCCTCCCCTGGCGGACGGTACCTTGCTGATGGGAGTGGGGGGGGGGGGTATCTGGGCGGGGGGGAAGATAGTGGAGATAAACTGTAGTGAGAAAATATGGTTGAATATATCATCTAAAGAGAAATATGGATGGAAAAAGTGTCTTGATAGAAAAAAAGGATGAAGATATTATGTAGAGAGAAAGTATGTATTAAGACAGTATCTGGGGAGGTAGTATGCATTAGGACAGTATCTGGGGAGGTAGTATGCATTAGGACAGTATCTGGAGAGAAAAATATGAATGAAGATATTATCTAGAGAAAATATATGGTTGAGTGAATAAATTATATGCAAGTTGGGCATTTAAGGTTGAATTTAACTTAGTTGTTTAGAGATAAGATACTTACTAGGGTGGAATCATCACTCTGCAGTGTTACACATCATTCCACAGAAGGAGGTCAAAGTAATAAATTCAGAATTCTAGAAATATTGATGGAGATTTCTTCACAACATGCAATCAAAAATGCCTTCATCTCCTCATTTGAAACTCCGCATCTCAACAATATTGACTTGTCTTTCTTTGATATTTGAAATTTGGTTAATGAAGTTCGAAAAAATAAGGAAAATATTTGAAAAAAAAACTGAAAATGAAAGAGGAGATGGAAAGGGCTTTGATTAGCGGCGGCTTGTCATCATTGTTATTTACTGTAAAGACGCAGCGAGGTAAGTGATAAGGCCTTCCAGCATGATCTGCATTCGTCTCAGTTCGTAGAAACAGAAAAAAGTGAAAAATTAGATAAACAGTAGTGAATGCTGCTTATGTTTACACCAAATTCAGTTTCAATTTGAAAATTTTACATTTTTTTACGATTTTCACCATTTTGTTTTGGATTCGATTTTTCTCATAATAGCATTTGTAGAGTTTCACTTGATTTCATCAATAGATTACTTTAGGTTTTCACTTGATTTCATTGTGCATTATTTGAGCACTTTTTCCAAGCGGATGGCGATATGTACGTTCTCGGAAGGGTGGTATCATGCTTCACTGTTTACTGTCACTGTTACTGTCACGTTGTGGTTTTGATTATTATGACGGTTAAATCCGACAGAGCGTGGTGCGTCATATTTCATTAATTTTAAGTAATAGTAATATTAGGCATAGTCCCTGGCCCTAGGACCCTCAAAACAAGGACCTCACATCTGGGCCCTATGTATAAGGGCTAGAAGGAGGATCTTGTTTGCAGACAATGCCGGTTTCTGCAAGGTCAATTATTCATTGACACTTGATGTGACCGGCACTGGTAGAGGGGGCCCTAGTGCCCAGGACTTTACATTGCATGATTGCTGGGATTTAAGCAAAAGAAATATCACCTAAAGTGATCATTTATGTCTTAAAGGCCAATAAATTTGATGGCAGTATCGTTATGACATTTCCATCAAGTTCTCTGGGCTATAAGCTACTGAAAGGGGTCATTTACAGGGATTTTTACCTAATTCCAAGTTATTTATCTTGAGAGGACCTGACTTAACCATAGAGGACCTCTATTTAGGGGCCTCTATTTGAACATTTCAAGTTTATTTTAGCTTGGTCACTTTCATCCCTGATCATTCAAGTAATCTTAAACCAGCTTAAATCCCATCATTCATGCAGTGTTAGTTGCTAGGCCCCAAGCAGAAGTACAGAGGCCTGTACGACAAATGCCAATAGTCCAAACCCCTATAATTCCCCGACGCACCACGCTCTGTCGGTATCTCTGTATTCCCCATAATGAGAAGGTGGATATCTGGATGTGTCTCGTGCAGGCTAATATTTACTTTTCATTTGCTTTTGAAAACAGCTTTTGAAATTTTTCGATATTTCCAGCCTAAAGCAAACAGCATTACACTAAAATTTTCAACATTTTCACTGAGATTTGGAGAGGTATTGCACAAAGCAATGAAAATGGTGAAAAAGTGACTTTTGATTGAATAATATTTGGTATTATTTTGTATTTTAACGGAGTCTGGTCTTAGCTTGCATTATAGTCGCATGGATATCTCAGTCTCGCGAGCGAATGAATTTGTGATTATTGATTACTTAAATATGAACTTAACTTTCTATAACGATGTGTAATATAATGCGTATATAAATACTATTACCCTGATTAAAATTCAATTGTTGAATACCTTCATGAAAATCACATTTCAGCAATTAATAGAAGTAAATTCAATAATGTAATTATAACAATTGTTAATAGATTAATACCTCCTAACACTTGTTGGTTTGACTGTAATATTGGCCTTTGCTGCAGAGTGTTATGTGAATATTCCCCCATAAATAGAGAAATGTTATTTATTTCAGATGTCCCATTGCCCCAATGTTAGACCAATGTATTTATATTCCAGGATTCCCATATTCTGACTGTGTGGAGGAGATATGTCACCTTCAATTACCCCATGTAATATTTGTGTTTTTCATTTCTCCCCGTTCGACTAACAACTGGACACCCACATGACCTGTTATACATCCATGTACTTGAGGTGTGCGGGGATCACCCTTTCCGCTTGGCTCCCAACATAGCCAGGAGTACTGTATGCAACGTAAAAAGCACCCAGGACGTTTATAACTGGCCCAAAAGGGGGGAAGGGGTATTTTTAGGTGGAAAGCATTTATCTAATACCCGTATTAAGTTGAATATCCAGCTGGGGAGGAGGGGGGGGGTGAATGTAGGAGTGTACAGAACAGAAGGGGTATAGTGCCTACTACACATACACACCCCTACCAGCTAACCCTCTAATGATGCTCCAATGCACATTGCTGCATCATGCCAACCCTTCAGGACTGTATCAACCCCATAAGGTCGGCATGATGCTTGAATGTAGCACTGGCAAGTTACTCCCCAGGGCTGCATTCATGCATCATGACGACCAAGGCATGATGCGTTAAGGCATTATACCGTCCTTACATGGTTTACCCGCAGGCTTCACACGCAGAGAACCTTCTCTTAATTAACCTCAGGATCACGCTACCCAGAATGCACCTCTCTCATGGCGGCCGGCAGAGACAAGATGGTGGCCGACAAGGTCGTTACAAGGTCAGCGGGAAGTAGGGAGTGGCGGACAGTCTCTGAGTGGTGCGTGTGTGTGTGTGGGGGGGGGGGGGGGTGTTTGTGTGTGTGTGTGGGAGGGGGGGGTAGTAAGGACAGGAGAGAACTCTGGTGGGTATAGGACACAACTTGAGAAGAGATCCATGAGAGAACTACCAACGGACTGCGTGCTAACCCTCTATGTTCATTTGTGGTCATGACGCACTAATGCAGTATTAGCGAGTAACTCACAGGCAGCATTGGTGCATCATGCTGAGTGTATCAGCCCTGTAGTGCATATATACTCTCAATGATAGGGAAAATGTGTCATGATGACAAAAGGGCTTGTGCTGCCTTTAACCCAAGAACAGCAACCCCTAAAGGGTTGAGACACTTCTGCAGGACCAGCATGATGCACCAATGCAACACCGGCGAGTTACTTGCCTGGTGGTGTAAGGAGGAAGTGCACTGGGCACAATGGCTACCTTCTACTACTGGCTATCAGACTGTAATATCTCAGTCTGGAGTTGGATATCTCCCCTGGCTACAGTCTACTCCTCTCCTCACAGTCCCTGCACATACAGCGTTGTGCCAATTGGAGATTGCATCATTCCTGCCTTTTAAGGCTTTCCTGAGCTTTTGCTGGGATTTTTGGGCTAAATTATGCCAATTATCAGTAAAAGATGGTGACATTTGCTGTATTTTGTCTAGAAGGAGAGTGGCCATGAAGGATTAGCTGTATACAAAAAGAAGGTACATGTGTAAATAGTTCCCCCCTTTACTCAGATATCTGAAATTCATACCCTGAGTAATCTCTTTGGTCCCCCTTGGCATTGCAGACCAGAGTAATCCATCATGAAGCTTGTACCATCATTGCCCCCCCCCCCCCTCCTCACTCCACATCTGATGAAGCCAAAAGGAAATAGGATTTGAAATTCAGGAGACCTTGACCTGAGCCTCAATCTCTCTTCTCTATCCAATATGAAGGGCTATCATAAAACCAACCGATCAGGCTCGGCTATCTGCATCTCCCAAAGGTGATTTGGGAATAAGGCCAAGTTAAATGTAACAAAAATCAAAGCCTTAAAGGTATGTAGACTTCTAGGAGGGAGTTTCTCCATGCATTTATCAATATGGTAAAACTTAATGAAAATCAGCTAATGGTCATAATGAGTGTTAACTTCTTCGTGTTAGCGCTGCCTGCATGCATCATGCCATCCCACATCAGGAGTGTATCAGCCCCAGAGGCTGATTATGGTGCACCAATGTAGCCCTGGCGGCTGCATTCATGCATGGTGATACAAAGGACTTTGTGCATGCATTCCGCGGCCGATAAGGGGATTGAATAATCCGGCTGCTTTTGTCATAGACAGTTCTACACATAAGCTGTGATTCACTAATCCACCAGATTCAACATCCGGTCATGTTTTACATGAAACAGGGATGGTCTGATTATCAAGGTCTGGCTGTACGACTGTGGTAGTGGCAGTTGTCAGTGTGCATGCAGGCAGGCGGGCTTGGGATACCCAAGCTTTCTGTACAGTACAGTACATAGCTAAAATGTCCAACTTTTATTCTATTTAAACTTTTTTTGATCTCATCCTCTGTGGGTTGGTAAATTCCTTTAAGTGTTTGTAACCCAAAGAAAAAAAAGTGTGGCCTAACTTGTCACATAACCACCCTATCCCCTCCCACGGCACACTTGGAGTGTACTACTAACCTTGTACCCACTGTCCCTCCGCTCCCCCAGCCCCAGTCCCAGTACAGATTAACCAATCAGCTCACAGGAAGCCATTTGCTGCGTGATTTCCCCAGATGAGTTCCGCAGCCAGAAACCATCATGGCGGCCGACCCAATGCAATCACCCCTCACCGTACCCCTACTGTGTGACGCAGCATGAATAAGGAAACGCACCGGGCAATGGCAAAAACTAACTGTTATAATGTGACAAAAATAAAACAGGGGGAACGAGAAATTGAAAAGAGACCAAAGAGAACAGAATGGGAAGGACCAATTTCAGAGATGCCACTTCTATTGATTTTGTCAAAATTGGCATTTTAAAGTTTGAATAAATATTTAGAATTTGGAATATTTCGAATATTATTCAAATTGTGCTTCTCGATTTGAATGGGAAAGAAATTATTTATGGAATGAAGTTTCTTGCGTCTTCCTATTTTATTCAGAGCTATTCTGAAGAGTTCTGAAGCTTTGTGACTGACACAACAGCCTGGCAGCAAGCTCAGTAACACTCTGTGACTCAACACACAACAGTCTGGCAGCAAGCTCAGTAACACTCTGTGACTCAACACACGACAGTCTGGCAGCAAGCTCAGTAACACTCTGTGACTCAACACACAACAGTCTGGCAGCAAGCTCAGTAACACTCTGTGACTCAACACACGACAGTCTGGCAGCAATCTCAGTAACATTCTGTGACTCAGCACACAACAGTCTGGCAGCAAGCTCAGTAACGCTCTGTGACTCAGCAAACAACAGTCTGGCAGCAAGCTCAGTAACGCTCTGTGACTCAGCACACAACAGTCTGGCTGCAAGCTCAGTAACGCTCTGTGACTCAGCACAAGACAGTCTGGCAGCAAGCTCAGTAACGCTGTGTGACTCAGCACACGGCAGCCTGGTAGCAAGCTCAGTAACGCTGTGTGACTCAGCACACCACAGTCTGGCAGCAAGCTCAGTAACGCTCTGTGACTCAGCACAAATAAGGTCTGGCAGCAAGCTCAGTAACACTCTGTGACTCAGCACACGACAGTCTGGCAGCAAGCTCAGTAACGCCCTGTGACTCAGCAGACAACAGTCTGGCAGCAAGCTCAGTAACACTCTGTGAAGCCACCAGACCCTGTACGTTGTAGGTGTAAGATGGCTGCCATTATGAGCTATAAATAGACAGCCAATGAAGCTGTGCAAACTGATAACTAGGCTGGGTGGGCTCAGGGTCGTCATTAACAACCGTCTGTCCCCATGGAGACCAGGTAAAGAGGCTTGGTTGCCACGGTTACCGTATAAATAGTATACCATGTAATGCAACAAATGAAAGCGGATAGCTTCATCAGTGTGCCTGCTAGTATAGCTATAATGCTCACCTGAGAGTCTTCAGAAACGGAAAAACTACAAAAATAGATGAAACATAACATCAAATATGAGTCTGAATCTCTGTGCACTGCTATTTCTGCCTGGGGCTTTAAGGGCAACATCGTGTTTTGATACACAACCTCACAGGGTTGATACACTCCTGAAGGGTCAACATCATGCACCAATGCAGCGCTAGTGAGTTACTCACCAGCCTTCATTTATTTCCTGTTATTTTCTATGATAACAAATGCATTAATCCTTGTATTGATACAATGCCTTATAATGCAAGTAACTCGCCAGGACTGCATTCAAGCATCATGCCGACCCTACAGGGTTGAGACACTCGAGAAGGGTCGGCATAATGAACCGATGCAGCACTGACAAGTTACTCACCAGCGTTGCAGTGGTGCTCATGGCGACAAGTGTCATGTTTTAGCGACATGCCTCCTTAGAGGGTTAAAGCACTGCAGCCTTTAAAGGCCCTGTGTTGGCAGCCTTTGATGTGGGAGGCGTATTGCGTCTTTGAATGGCCGGCAGAAGAGCTGGGTCGGTATCAATGAGGGGCAGTGTTTGATGTGAGACGTCAATACTGAGTAGCCGAACGGACCCGCTGAACCCAACACAACGTGGCACCTTGAGCACCGTAAAACCTTGTTTAGAACCTGGTATTTTAAATTGACCAATGGCAGGGCTGGATTTGAGGGTGTCTATATCCCATAGACCACAGGTAATTGAAAGGTAATAAAAGAGCAATACCAGGTTCTAAGTCGGATAGATCCTATTAACTCGGGGACTATGTGATTTAGACAGCCTCCCTATGGTCGGTGTCTAAATGCCATAGACCCCTCGTACAGGGATCTATCCTTAACATAGCCAAACCAAGACTTTGGGAATATCCCATAAACCTCACATGGGGTCTGATTATGGTGACTTTAATACTGTAGTATACATCTAAAAACTCGGGTATAAACTGCACCAAGACTTTGGGGAAAGCCTAGAATGTGGTCTGATTTGCTTATTTCCCCAGGCCTAAACGTAAGGTTTTATGGTAGGCATCTTGAAATGCCGCCCTAATGCACAGCTTGCAAGAACAGCCCTGAATAAGCCCTTTTTAAGCGCTCCAGAGAATATTCAGGGCTTAATAAGTGGTCGGTGCCCATTGGGTTGTAGAAACTGCCTCTTGGAGGCGTTTGTCATTTGTCCCTGTATGTATCCCAAATTTGATTATTTATTACCCCCCTATCTCCCTATGTATGTTTGGACCGTCCCCCCCCCCCCACCACTTCATCCTTCCCTCACACCCTCCCACACCCCACCCCTGGCTGGGCCCTGAGCCCTCCCCTTCTATCCTTCCCTCACTCCCTCCCACACCCCACCCCTGGCTGGGCCCTGAGCCCTCCCCTTTCTCTGGCAGTTTAAGCAGGCATTCACCAACCTGAATAGCCTTAGTCACAGCCATTGGTCACCAAGGACTGTGCTTGGAGCGTGTTCAGCAGTGTGTCAGGAGAGTGAGGGGTGCCTATTGGGGCTGAGTGTGCTGTGGTGCGTACATTCATGTAGTATGGATCTTGGACGGTGAGGAGGGAGAGATAGAAGCCGTGGGTCAATGCTCCCCCCCCACTCTCAGTAGTGGGGCCTGCCTAACCCTGTATGGGCAACAGAGGGTAACTCTAAACGTATGTATTTTCGCGCTGTACATATTTTCGCGGATTTTAAAATATGTACAGAGCGAAAATTTATCCAGTGTAGACCATACTACGACCACCCCCCAAAATGCGTGAATTTAAATACACGCGAAAATGTATTTTAGGGCAAATGCGCGAAAATTTATACACTCGGAAATATATACATTTACAGTATATACACTGGTGTTTTGTCAGCATGATACATTCATGCAGCCCCCTGCACAGGGGTAAGGAACAGGTTAACCCTGTAGGGACAACAGAGGAATTTAATCCTTTTCTGTAAGATACTTTTAACTGATTTAATAAATGGTGAAGTGCATACCGTATTCGACATAATAAGCGCCCTCCCCCTGATAAGCCCCCCCCCCCTTTTTTTTGGGCATTTTTAGACTAGAACAAAAGCGCAGATTTCACGATTTTAGAGATAATTGAACTCTTAAGTATACTAAAACTACCATAAAAATAATTTTATAAGCGCCCAGGGTGCCTATTACGTGGAATACAGTACTGTGCTGGATCAGCAGGCTGCTTACTCCCGTCCGTCCGTATAGAACACACGCTCGCTGACAAAATGTACACGCTGTCCTTATAAAAGGCCTAACTGTTTGTCCTGAAATAGTCTGAGTGGGCACTGACGCTCTTGCCTTAAATAGTGTGTGTGGAGGTTCAAAGGGTTAGAGGTGGAGAGGTGTATGTGTGTACACCTGGGGGTGGGGGAGGGTCTATGTAAGGATCTATAGGTCAATAAGGTCTGGTCTTATCGAGCCGCATCCCCTCTGTCCTTATGTAGTGCCAACCCCCCCCCCCCGCCCATACCCATCTCTACCTGAGCTACTGGCAACACTTCAAGGGCCAGCTAGTGCTTTAATGTAGCAGGAAGTAGCTCCAGTCCTGCCTAGGTCCTATACAGTACCTCAGGCCACTCAAAAAAAAAGAGGTTTCTCATCACCAAGGTCTGAAAAATATGACGAGGGAGGCTTTTTTTCTTTTTTCTTTTTTTACTCGCGGGCTAAAATGTATAGGATAATATACGTTTTTCATGACCAAAATTCACATTTCAGTAGTCAAGAAATTATTGATCTTTAAAAGTGGGGAAAATGTAAGTTATTTCTATCCCACTGCATTACTGGCAGTAGGCGTATGAGCTTTAATTTGATACCAAATATGCAAATATGTGTCCATTTTTATCATGTTTTTCATCTAGAATTAGCAAAAAAAAAAAAAAGTTTTCCTCAAGACCTGGTTTTTATGCGTGCGGTGATGAGAAACCATTTTATTTTTTTGAGTGGCCTTATGGTAAGACACTGTCTTCTGTGGTAGCCTGCTACACAGCGACTTTACCCTTCAAGGATGGATGTCACTAAAAGACAACATTTGTCGTCATGATGCTAAAATGCAGCCCTGCCGAGTCTTCTTGACAGGGCTGCATTTAAGCATCATGCCAATCGTACAGGGATATAACAGCGTAGGGTCGGTATGATGCTTGAATGCAGCACTGGCAAGTGCATCATAACAACTGCAAGGCATAAACCCCCTCCATACCGTACAGTAGCGTTAAACACACTTAAACTTATCGAAGACTTCTTCATTGGCAAAGCTGCTTAACGGTTAAGATGGGTTGATGAGGCAGGGGGCTCATCCTGGGCCTATGAAGGAGCCTTAGTATGGCCGAGCCGAGACCGACCTTTGGTCTGCTGCCTGTGTAGGATGCACTAAGGGCTGTTCTTGCTGCCAGTGTTCAGCAAAGCCACAACTGGTGAATGTGGGCGAATAGGAGAACCCTTTAAGAGCCACAAAGTGAATTAATGCAGTATGCCGTTGTCGATGTAAAGCATGAATGCAGCCCTGGTGAGTAACTCACTAGTGCTGAATTTAAGCTTCATGCCAACCCTATTAGGCTTGGACACTCTTGAAGGGTCGACATGATGCACCAATGTAGTACCATTACTCACCGGGGCTGCATTGGTGGATCGTGTCGACAAATGCCGTCCTTACGTCCTTGGTCGTCATGGTACATGAATGCAGGCCTGGCAAATGGTTCGCCAATGCTGCACTTAAGCATCATGCCGACCCTACGGGTTGATACACCACCGAAGTGTTGGCATTATGCCGCCCCGGCGAGTTACTCGCGCTGACTGCATTGGTGCATCATGATGACAAGTGTCGCATTTAAGCAACATGTCGTCCTTACAGTGTAAAGGAACATGAGAGAGTTCACCATGTGGTGGTAGGACAGATCTGTGAGAGATGACTCCACGGGGCAGAAGGGGGAGGGATGACTGAAAGGGTAGCGTGCTGCGCTCAGTATAATTGGGTTCAAAGGGAAATATTCATCAAATGGAATATCCACTAGGGTGGTGTTGTTGTTGTGGACTTGTTTCCGCCACCACAATGCTTAAGAGATGAAAGTCTTTTCCCCCTGTTTTCAAGTGTGTTTTTTGATGCCATGAAGACCTTTACTCAACTATATAGGACCCTTATTCAGGGGCTTCAATATGTACATTTCAAGTGTTTTCATGTTGGTCGCTTTCCTCCCTAATGTTTACACAAACACCAGCAATCTCGTTAGACCTTGGCTCTACTCTCGCAATGTAGTCTGTTCCTGACAAGCTATGGTGTGTGGGTGTGTGGTCACTGCGTAAGTCTCACGAGAGATTCCGAGCTCATAACTAACATGGCCGCGCATGGAGTCACTCGTTTTATCGCTATATACACTAAGTGAGGTTCAAGCAGGTGGCTACAGACGGCGGTGTTTCCGCCCAAGCTGAAAACCAAAGTAGATTGTTGGTAATAAGCAATTTTAACACATTTCATCCTGGAAATCCCATTTAGGGTTGAAAATGTGCTACTATATTTCTATCAAGGAAATTGTTTGTTTACATCCAACTTGATTAGATTACTCAGTTGTGAAAAAAAAGGCGAATTTGAAAGCTGTTAAAACATGAAATGCTGTCTGCTTCTAGTATAATAGGCTTTTATGCATAAAGTACATTGAGTCAGTGCAACATGCATTTTAAAAACAGCTCAAGACCTTTAGCCAATAAAAGTGGCATTTAAACTGTAAAGGGGGCAGTTATATCTAGCCTATAAGCATTTAGATAAAGGCCTTTAATCAGTTAAATAGCCAAATATACATCTAAAGACACTTAGCTAATAAATCAGCTCTTTGAACAGTACAAGAGCAGTGTAATAGGCATGTAAGCTGCATTTAAAGACATTTAGCTAATAGAAGAGGCCTTTGAACAGTACAAAAAGCCTACAAGCAGTCAGATAGGCCTGTAGGCTTTAGGTTAGGCCTGCCTGCCCTCTGACTATAGCCAGTCCCTCTCAATCTCCCAGCAGACTCCCCCCACTCATCTCTGAGCCAAGGTACAGACTTCTAAGAAATCTTCTGTAATAGGAGGGGCATGAGCAGGACTCTTCTGTGGAAGAAGGCCAGAAAAGGGTACTACTTTACTGCTCTCCTATCCCCATCACACATTGCCAGTATCCCTCCCCAAAAATAGTTCCTCGGAAAATCTACAATTTCTCCCAGTAAAACATGACCAATATATCTGTAACTTAAATAGATGTTGTCTAGATCCAAATAAATGGTTTACCTGAAATTATATTTTAATCCATATATGGCAAAGGTGTCATTTTTGGCCCATAGGCTTGAGCACCGCCGGATTGGCATTGAGATAGCAGAAATGCCACTTTTCCTACTTCTACAGGAATTCCTACATTTTCACTGGAATTTCTGTAAATGATCATGTTCATTGCCTACAAATAGATTTCCAACATTTTGTCGACGGGTGAGAGGCATCTCTGAGATAGGTACAAGGCGACATATCTGCCGACCATAGATTGGGTCCCTACCCCCTGCAGCTATGACTGTCCCTACACTTCCCCCTGTGCGTGCCAGCACAAGGCGGGTCTAACTTCTAAGGCATTGATTAGACTATTAAACACGCACACGCAAAGCCTCGCAGCCACAGAAAAAAAACATGCAGTGAGGGTTATTGTTTGTTCTCCGTGAATAGCTGCCATAACAAAGAAGATAAACATGCGCTCGTCCGTTTAATCTACGTATTGAACAGCGCACGGCAGGAGCAAGGCTAGTTTGAAGTTATTTTTGAAACGAACGGATGTCTAAAGGTAGTCTCTGCTAAGGTACGCAGTCAGTGTACTAAGCCAACAGTGAAGGCCCTGTTACAGTAGCTGCATCTGCTGTAACAGCTTGCCGCAGGAAAGCTAACACTGCTAGCTTTCGCTGCAGCAAGAAATTGCAGCAAGTTGGGGTAAGTCATCACCCTGTTACACTAGCGGCATCTGCCGTGCAGAATGTTCTGTGGCAGATGCTGCAAGTGTAACAGGCCCTTAAAGGCGCAGATCTCGGTACCCCTCCAGCGGCAGTAGAAGCGGAGTTGGGACAGGTACTCAGCCCTATATATAGGGGCGCTGGGCCTTTAAGAGGGAGCTGAGTATTGAGCTTACACCTAAAGTTAAACCTTGATCTCTATATTAATGAATGGCAGAGCGTGTCTAAGGTCATACCTCATACACCTCATACTTCAGGGGTCTGAGGGCTTCAGATGGGATCAGGTTGTGAAGGCAGTCCTCAGCCTTGACCCTGATCAGTGTTAATTTAATTGAGTATCGAACTGCGCATACCAGTAGGGCCGATTTGGGTAAATTAAGCGGATAGATATTCTCACATTGGAGTTACCTTGGGGTTTTTCAAGAGACGTCCCAGATTATCTGTCTGACCGACAGATTTCTCGACGAGTGGTGCATTGGATCGTATCATACAAGGCGGAGCTGGGTGTAATGCGATTTAATGTGCCCCGAGTTCAGACTGATTAGAATGGATCTCTGCAGTAATTCTATGTACATAATTCTTGATTAATTTCATCAAAAAATACAATTAAAGATTGGTTTCATAGCCTTTTTGGTGACATCATTGTGGAGAAATAGCCCATGGAGACTGAGCATCAGTTCCCCCTGCTATGTGCCTCATACTGCTACAGTCTACTTGGTGTGAGTTTCTGCAGGTGGGTGAGGTGAGTGCCAGGTAGGGGGGGTGCCAGCAGGGGGGGGGGGTGCCAGGTAGCAGGTAAACTGCTGCCAGCTGCTGTAGATTGTGTCTTAACCCATTAAGGACGGCATCATGCCCCTGATCGTAATGATGCTTGAATGCAGCCCTGGCGAGTTACTTGCCGGGGCTGCATTAGTGCATCATAACAACAAGTGTCATCTTTTAGCGACATCCGTCCTTAAAGGGTTAACGGCAGGGTTTAAGGTACCCTGAAACTGATAGTGCCTCCCACCCCAGGCTCCATCAGAACTCTCACACCTTACACCATTAACACCAGCACTAACCACTCAGCACTGCGGTAACTACCAGCCAACATGGCCGCGCACCAGAGCCACCCGGGCTATCGCTATAGGCTGCCCTGCCTCCACCAACATAAATGGCCGCCAAACCCTGCCTATCGATAGAGAAGGAGTGTGTAATGGAAATCAGGGATGAAAGTTTTTCCCTGATTTAAAGTTTTTTTTTATGTGGCAAAGACCTTACTTAATTATAGAGGATCTTTATTCTGAGGCCTCAATTTGAGTATTTTCTTTTTAGATCCATGGAAAGTTCCCCCTACTTAGTCATGAAAAGAATAACTGTTACTCTGTTAACAGCAACAACAACAACAGCAGCAACAATAACAATAACTCATGTCAGTGATACACCAGCAGCCACAGAGCAGGGTTAGAGTTAGTGTCATTCTGCAGCAGAGGGAGTCATCACAAGGCCTCTCTGTGCAGCTCAAATCTCTAGCAGGGGCCTCAATCTCCTAGCAGATTCTTAGTCCTTGGTGCATGAACTATCCTAGATAACTGCTCCTGGATGTCGATGGCTGTATGCAGACAGAGAGGTAATTGACCAGGATGGGTGGCGCCACCTCCTCTCTCAGGACAGAACAAGCTGCCGCCTGCCCCGGGTTGCCACCTGGTGTCAGCCTCCGGTACTAGTACCCATCATGCACCTCACACCAACCCCCCCTGGTCGGGGGAGACTGAACCAACAGGCAGAAGCTGAGGTGGTCCTGTTCAGCCGGCTCCCACCTCTGTAGGGTAGAGTCCTGAAGGTGGCCAATCTCCAAACAGATTCTCTCATCCGTTCCTACCGGCACTACTTTCTTCTCTGCCAAAAGGCGGCGGATTTCCCTGAGAACTTACCTAGGTCATGCTTTTTAAATATGTATTCAATTCAAATATGTCAAGGGGTAAATGGAGAGCAAATGTTTAAAATTTCAGAAGTATTGGTCATGTTTTGATGGTCCAAATTTGACATGTTCCTGAGAACTATTTTTGGTGTATTGAAATGGCAGTGTGAGGTGGCTATAGGAGACAAGTCCTCAGAAGAAGACAAGAAGTACCCCTTTCCTCCCTTTTTCCACAGAAGAATTCCTGAAGTCTGCTGGGAGACTGCTGGTAGATTGGAAGGGAGGCTGATGAATAATTGGCATTGCCTGAGCATTGATATACCTGGGTAAAAGAGTGCATCACTGCCAGTCTACCCAGCGCTGGACAAGAAGGACTGACACTGGTTTACAAAAAGGGAGTTTCTTGATTGTAGGGTGAATTGACCATGAGTCAGACACATAACTTGAGTCAAACACTTGAATTGGTAGTTATTCATCCATGAAAAGAATGATGCTTAAATTACATGCAAATAGATTATGCCCCTTTGTTGGCCAAAAGCTCACTAGTGCTGCATTCATGCATCATGCCAACAACCTCAAGATGGGTCAGCATGATGCATGTATGCGGCAGTGGCGAGTCACTCACTGTCCAGTTGCAGCACCAGCAAGTGACTCGCAGCGAGTAACTCGCCAGTGCTTCCTGCCTGTATCTCCCACTCCCTCCCAGTAGCAGTATAACCTGCTGTCTGTATTACTCCCGGCAGCCTCCGCGCTGTTTTCCTGTTAGTTAGCGCTAATTAAGCTGACGAGCGGCAAACAAGAACTGCTTCCCCGCTGCCAACTTCTGAACTGACTCGCTGCAATTTGTCAGGAAATTACCTAAAAGGGGAATTCAGAAAAGTTATATTTCATTTTGCTCAAATTAATGAGCGACATTTATAGTAATTTAATTTTGATCAGGATGAAAGGAGGAGTTGTGAAAGGAAGAAGGGAAGGAAGGTGCCAAATTTATTTCAACTTTTTAAAGACAGCATGAATCTAGAGGCATCATATGTGTTTGTGATGCAACAATGCAATGCTGCATTTGTGCATTATGCTGAGCCTTCGGGAACTGTCATACTAGGGGCCCGTGGAGGGACTGTCTTAGTCGACACCCGTATAACCAGGTTAATAAGTCAGGTATACCTGTCCCATTGGCATGCAGTACTGACAAGCTACTCCTCAGGGCTGCATTCAGCAACTCATCTGTACAGCCATATATGGAATATGCAGATATTTTTTTTTCTTCTTAGGCCAAAAAAAAAGAGGTTTGTTTCAGGTCACCAGTCCGACCCTATCAAAACAGGGCCGACCCTACGTTCTTTTATGCAATTTTGAAGAAATTTCCTTATTTTACCCTTTTTTGGTCAATTTTAGGGTCTTCGGTTCCTACCGACCCTACATTTTCTGCCCATGTTACCTGAAACAAATCTTCTTCTTTTTTTTGGCCTTACCCAACTGTGGTGTGTGTAGATTAGCAACAGTTCATGTGACACTTGTACTGACCACTAACCTCCCCCTACCCTTACACTTACGGTGTGTTTCTACAGGACGGCTCTCCATGCACCCACCACATCGACCCCCCACAGTTGATGTTGTATATACCTAACAGTGGACCCCATGTTCCTTAACACAGCTCATGTTACACACCATGTAGACACTAACCCTAACCTCCCCTCTAGCAGGACAGTGGATCTCTACAGGACCGCTCTTCACACGCCCACCGCATTGACCCCACACAGTTTTATCGCCTAATACAGTCTTATGGACCCTAACACATCTGCTGTCACACATCATATAGTGCAGTATGTATCTAACAGAGGACCCCATGTACAGTTATATAATCATCTAGACACTAACCCTAACCTCCCCTCTAGTAGTACAAGTGTCTCTTTCACAGGACCGGTCTCCGGGCGTTGACCCCACACAGTTTATCTTACACCCTAATACAGCCTGATGGACCCTAACACATCTCCTGTCACATATAGTACTGTGTGTATCTAACCCTATGTACAGTTATATACAATCATGTAAACACTAACCCTAACCTCCCCCCTTCCCTTACAGTGCACATGTACACGGACCGCTCTCCCCGCGCCCACCGCATCGACCCCACCCAGTTCATGCTGTCGGGGTCTGACCGGAAGATGTCGGAGCCGGCGTTTGCCTCCATACGACCCCCTGTGGATGACAGACACCTCTCCCGCAGCCCGGAGGTGGAGAATATCCCCGAGCGTGTACACGGGGTGCGAGAAGACAAGGTCCGGCAGCTACGGTATGTATAATGATGTAACTTATATATACCGTATTCGACGTAATAAGCGCCCTAAGATTATTTTTAGTGAAAATATATGCCTCAAAAATCCATTCTAATAAGTGCCCCCCATGGCTGTCATATACAGAGTATTTACCCACCTATAAGACATCTACACACCCCTATGACTACACACTTTGCTTGGCCTTAACGCCTGCACAGGTGTGAAGTGCTCTATGTCAAACAAAGGTGTGAAAAACACTGACAAAATAAGAGGAACACATAAAAAGATTTGGAACAAATCTGAAAAAGGGGGGGGGGGGCGCTTATTAGGGGGAGGGCGCTTATTAGGTCGAATATACTATAGTAATACTACATGTTGGTAGAGAATTTCCCCCCGTGTGTGCACAGGGTGCACGAGAATAAGGTCCAGGCGGCTATTATATATATTAACAGAAGAATATCACAAATATACTACAATGATACAATAGAGAATATCCCCGAGGGTGCACAGGGTGCACAAGGAAAAGGTCCGGCAGCTACGGTACGTACACTTTCATATTATTCTAAACATTTTATTTCGCTCTTTTACATATTTTTACTATGAATGTCAGCTCCAAATGGCTCACGTGATGCACCGATGGTAACTCGACCGCATATATCTTGTTTACATTGTAAAACCTTGATTATAAGCCTACCTTGCTAATAAGCCGAATGTGGGTTTAAGAGGAAAAGTTGGCTTATAAAAAAAAGTGCTTGAAATCAGTTTTCACTGTATTCCTATACATCAAAACCGCGTCTATAAGCCGATTGGGAGTTTGGGATAAAAATTTGGCTGAGAGCAAATAAAAACGCGAAATAATATGAGGCTAATTATGGAGGTTTTACGGTAGTTGTTTATATAGAAGATGTCTGTATAGTGCCTCGTGTTAGATGTCGCCTCGTGTTGCAGTCAGTCGGGTCACAATTAGCGCTATGAGCGGCTCTGCCTATAGCTGAGACGGAGTTGCTCTTTATATCCTCAGTCGGCAGCCAATAATGACAAAAAACTTGCCTGATCCTGTCAGGTTTTATAAAGGTCCTTCAGAGTGACTCCTCAGCACTGAGACAATTAGTGCCACAGTCTGCCGCTATACTGCGTCTCCAGGGCTCGTCCAATCAGGGATCACCGAGCTCACAGGTGTAGTCGTGCCTGACAACCAGCCATGGACCGCAGACATGGCATATGTTTACTGGGATATGTTGTTATTAGGGCTCAGAAGGGCATTTTTTCGCATATTTTCTCGAATATTATAAGCCTAACCCGAGTATTAGCCGCACCTAGACTCTGGGAATATCCTATAAGCCTGACAGGGGGTCTGATTACAGGGACAGAAGTGCTGTATCTAAGAACTCATGTATATAAGCCACACCCCGACTTTGTCTTGATCCTATATAAGATATGCTTAAAGGAACACTTTAAGTATATTTAATTTGGGTAAATGCCACGTAAGCCACTTAAATGCCTTTATGACCTTTCCCGGACATTTACATGGCATTACTGAACTTAAAGCTGCTTAAAGTGTTCCTTTAAGGTAGCTTAAATCTTCTTAAATGCAAACATCCATGCAGTGATATAAGTTGCATTGGCAATCAGACTTGTATACTGCCGTAAAACCTCTCTGATAAGCCGACCTCCCTTATAAGCCAACCCCCCAGTGGGAGAGAATTCTATCAGCCGAATTTTGGGTAATTTAGAGAACTTTAAACTACAATATACTGGATAAAATACCTCCCTTATAAGCCGACCCCCCACTTTGAGGAGATGCCGTAAGCCGATTCAGGCCAAAAATCCCCAAAAAAGGTCGGCTTATAAGAGAGGTTTTACGGTAGCTGCAGATTGTACACAAGAATTTATGGTTGTTTTAGCAATTATAGTGATTTAGAAGCCACTTCCTCACTACATACAGGTCTCCTATCACACACTGCATGGAGGCTTGCATTTAAGCAAATTTAAGATGCATTAAAGGAACATTTTAAGCAGCTTTAAGTTCAATAAGGTCATGTAAATGTCACTGAAAGGTCATAAGGGCATTTAATTGAATTAAATATGCTTAACATGTTTATTTAAGTGTATCTAATTAACTTAAATAAGAACATTCATGCAAGGATGAAACCAGAAGAACATCCATAAATGGCCTGCCACCCCCTCATGTACTGCCCCTACCCCCTTACAGCCTGATAAGAAGCCCAATGTTAGGTAACCATGGTGACCAAGTCGGGTTTTATCATAAGGAAGTTCGGATGACTAAGCAGCAACTGAGCACAGGAGTTCTAATGGGTTCACGGAGGGTTGGAAGGTTAGGGTTCACTAGAGGCACAGTGTTTGCGAAAACAATTTCATCCAGCAGGACATTCGGTCCTGCTAATGTTTCAGGACCAGCTACATTTTTAAAGTACTGGATAACCACATATCTGACAATTTATGCATTTTAAGTATAAAATAGTTTTGTTCAATAAAAATACATTTTATTTGTAATCATTTATGGCCGAATGAGGATAGATATGTAGTTTTATACAGTATAGTGACAAACATATTTGGAGTGGGCTATGTTCTCTGTAACGCTGTGAAACTAGGTCAAGCCCACTCTTATATAGTCACCCTCTTTTTTTGTGCAGACTTCTTTTCGCTGATCTATTACACCTTGATGAAATATCCTGTCAACTATTTGAGCTATATCATTCTTTTGCAAATCACCTCAGGTATCTGTATCTGTCAAAAAAAATGGGGGAAAAAGAAGTTATATCACCTAAGATAAGAGATTTCTTAGAAAAACTGAAAAAAACCTGAGATTCTGAACATTTGGAGAACCTAATTTTCGACATGATTTCAGTACTGTACCATTTCAATTATTGTTCTGTTGTATTCCCTACTAAAAATGGTGATAACTCCTGTTCTTACTTTCATGAAAATATTTTGCATTAAAACAATATTTTGATGTAAAGTTGGCGTTTTTTCACGAAGATTTAGGCACAGGCATAGGCACTGCGCAGGGCCTTGAGTGGCCGGGGGGGGGGCACTTCATATATTTTGTATACACAGGTGTGCGGCTGGGAAGGGCACTTTTTGAGCAAAATCCCCCTCACCAAGGGTCTGCTTTTCACCAAAATCCCCCTCATTAAGGGTCAATTTTCACCAAAATCCCCCTCACCAAGGGTCACTTTTCGGAGATTTCAACAAGATCCCCCGAAAAAGGGTCACATTTTGCCTAAATTCTTTGCAACAAGGGTCACTTTTGACCAAAATTCGTACACCAAGGCTGACTCTTCGGGGAAAATTGCTAAAACCTAGGCACTTTTGTCCAAAATCCCCCTCAGCAAGGGTCACTTCTGACCAAAATCCCCCTCACCAAGGGTAAGGGTTGTCAAAGGGCCAGCCGCACACCCGTGTCAAAAAGTACCCCCCCCCCCCCCCCCCCCGGGAAGTGGCCGTTATGGGCGGTGACTGAAGTTGTGAAAATTCAGGGTTGTTGACCCGTAACGCCGACTCAGCAAGTCTAGATGTCGGCGGTCAAGTAGGCTGTACCTCGTCACCCCTCTTCCCGGCTGCACCTGGCCCTCGAGCAGACCACCAGGGGGGGGGGGGGGTAGTGGTGTCTAGAAACTGGGATGGTTAGCGAGGACAATAAATAAGTTGAGTAGGGGTTACGGTTGGGGTACCACGGTGGGGGAGTGCCGGGGGGGGGGGGGGTGCAGTTTAGCAAGGCATCTCTCCCCCCCCCCCACACACACACACAAACTGTGGTCGCTACATGATGTCTGAACAATTAGATGAAAACACAGGACAGTGTAGCGACGCATGGCTGGTGTGTGTATGTGGAGGAGGGGGGGGGTGTCTATAGCGACATAGCCCACTCCTTTAGTTAACATTAGTGTTACTCTATAATAGCTGTAGTTTTAAACCACTATATATTTCACTATTAGAAGCCCAACATGTGACTGGACATTTAGTCCAGATACACTTTTCGATCTGCTGGACCGAGCCGGGGGACCATTTTAGGGGGGACATTCGCAATGTCCTGCACGTTTTCACAAAGACTGGAGGCAGGGATACCCACCCCCTACTGATGTTTGAATATCTTCTCATTGGATCTGTACAAATTACAGGGTGACCCTTTCTGTTAGCCTTCAATATTTCAGAAGCCTGGAAGAAGTGGGGATATGACCACTTAAGGTGCTGTGTAAGAGAGGTGTGGAGTGAAATCAGTAAAACTGATTGTATGCTTACTACTTTACCTTTCAGAGTACCTACTGTTTGATACTCAATAGATTACCAATTTCCCTGTGTATTTCATATAAATATAATGACGAATACATAATCTGATGTGCTGTTTGGAGTAGATTAAAACAATATTTCCCAGTCTCATGTGTCTAAACCCCCAACTCCCCTTCTGGCCTCAATCACTCTTGAGGGCAGTTCAGGGAGCAGTCACCCATGCAGGCACTCACCAATCATATACCTCTACACCCACAACAAATACAATCAGTTGACCAGATGCTTGGAGAAGGAAGGTGCACAAAAGCAGACAGGACTTGAAGTTGAAAATAGGTGATAATTCTTACAAAAGTAGCAATATCTAATTCATAATGATGTGGCCGTGTCCCATTCAAAAGATGTGTCCATAGTGCCCTGCATCTAGGTGTCCCATGATTTCACTCCACATTCTATATAAGAGCGACCAGTGGCCCTCTCCCTGTGGGAGAGGGCCACTTATAGAGGCAATTGGCCAGCCTATGGGGATTTGACCGCTTAAAGAGCTGTGTAGGCCTGTAGCTGGTTGAATTATCAACCAATGAGATAACTCCCCGGCCTTCACTTCTTAAGGGGTATTATGTAACAGCTTGTACCCATTGTGATTGGTGTATCAGTGCTTATCTCGCCAGTACCAGATTAAGCAATGGTGCCCCCTACTAAAGAACATACAACCTCAGCATATGGCTTGGGCACATCTGAGTATGGGCACCACCATATTTGGGGAAGAACACCCCCGGCAGCCATACTTGATTTGGCATAGGACTATCGGTGATATTTAGATGGACACCTAATAACATGATGATCTGCCTACTGGTGGGGGACTTGACTGATTAGAGAGCTGTCATTGCATAAATGTTTGCATTTAAAGGCCCAGCGCCTCTATATATATGGCTGAGTACCTGTCCCGACTGCACTTTGACTGTTACTGGACGTGCAGTAAGAACTGTGTGCCTCTACATGGGTAGCCCTATTTTTGACCATGTCGCCATGTCGAATTTTAGCCAAAGGGCCATCTCGTTGTGTCGAATTTTATGTAAAGTATATACTATAGGGGCTAATAAAAAATGTCCATGTCCGTCGATTTTTAAAAGGGCCGTGTCGCACGTGTCGATTTTTACCCATGTCGAGGCACAACTGTGGGTGAAATTTAATATGCTTAAGGAATACTTTAAGCATATTAAATTTGAGAAAATGCCACTTAAGCTTAAAGCCACTGAAATGCCTCCAGGACATTTACATGGCATTAATGAACTTAGAGCTGCTTAAAATGTTCCTTAAAGGCATCTTAAACTTGGTTAAATGCAAACATTCATGCAGTGATCTATACACAACAAGCACAGGTTTTAACTTGACTCAGCTTGGAGAGTGAGGAGGCTATACAGGATATCATAGGAAGGTGTGACACCAAAAGCCTGCAGCTATCCTTGGACGTGACATAAACTCTATATACCAGTAGTTCCAATGGATGAACCTAGGGCATGCACGAACACCACCTAGGGACTGTTGTGAACACTACTGGTATGCAGAGTCTATTTGTCAGGTCCAAGGATAGCTGCAGACTTTTGGTGTCACACCTTCCTATGATATCCTGTATAGCCTCCTCACTCGCCAAGCTGAATCAAGTTAAAACCTGTGACAACAAGTGCTGGGAGTACATGGAGGGCAGTGGATGGTTTAAATATAACACAGATGCCCAAAGTGTCACACTGCGGACAGCGGGTCATGCCAAGATAAACACGCGATAAACACCTGTTAATAGCCGCTCCCGCCTGTCTCATTAGCCTCCTGTTAACCCTGGACGGATGTCACGAAAAGATAACATTTGTCGTCATGATGCACCAATGCAGCCCCGGCGAGTAACTCACCAGGGCTGCATTGGTGCATCATGCCAACCCTTTTGAACCCCGTAGGGTTGGCATGATGCTTGAATGCATCACTGGCGAGTTACTCCATTGAAGTATCATGACGACAAAGGCCTGATGCATTAAGGCATGATACCGTCCTTAAAGGGTTAACTACTGCTGTAAAAATCAGAGTTACTGAGGCAAGAAGAAGGGATGCAGTTACAGGTAAACATGCGGCATGTCAGTGTGGCAGGACTCAAGTGTTGTGGGAGGGAGTTAGAGAAGGCGTCATTTATCTCAGGCTGCTCATTTAGTTACTGTAAACATTTATTTTGGGCTGTACTTATTTTCGTGATTTTCACGGATTTTAAAATCTGCGAAAATATGTACAGAGCGAATATCTATCCAGTATAGTCCAATAACTAACATATGCCAAAATCCGCGAATTCAAATACACGTGAAAGTGTACTTTATAGGCAAATAGCGAAAAATATACATGCGCGAAAATACATACGTTTACAGTATGCAAAACTTCCCCAGATATGGCCTCCTCCTGCTGTGTCCTGCTTCCCCTCTCCTGCATCCTACAATCTCCTGCTTTCCTGAACATGTGGCAACTCCTGCCTTCCCCTAGAAAATCTTAGCTTCCCCTGCCCACCCCTACCTTCCCCTGCCCACCCTGCCTTCCCCTGCCCACCCTGCCTTCTCCTGCCCACCCTGCCTTCCCCTGGCCTTTCCTGCCTTCCCCTGCCCACCCTGCCTTCCCCTGGCCTTTCCTGCCTTTCCACTCCTGCCTTCCCATGCCCAAACCTACCTTCCCCTGGCCACTCCTACCTTCCCCTGGCCACCGCCCTTGCTAGCCACTAGTGTCCAGTTCTTCGCTGCCCTGTCATACCTTCTCCCTCACCTTTCCGTCATCCACCTCATTCAGACAGACTTCCCACAGGCCCCTCCCCTCAGCCTCTGTCCACTCTCCCTGGCCCTGGGTCTCTAACACCTCTATATCAGCACTCCTACCTTCCCCTGGCCACCCCTGTCTTCCCCTGGCCACCCATGCCTTGCCCTGGCCACCCCTGCCTCCCTCCCTGGCCACCTCTGCCTTCTCCTGGATACTGCTGCCTTCCCCTCACCACTTCTGCATTCCCCTGCCCACCCCTGCCTGCCTCTCCCTACCCCTGGCCACTACCCTTGTCCCGCTCTTCTCTGCCCTGTCATACCTTCCCCCTCACCTTTGTTTTCACCGATAGATTTCCCCCAGGCCCTTCCCTCAGCCAGTGTCCACCCTCTCTGCCCCTGGTCCCTTACACATCTATATCAGACATCCCTGCCTGTCCCCCAAGCACTGTAACACCTCTCTAGGAGACACCCCCCCCCTGCCCCCAAGCTGTCCATTCCTACTTTGGAGCACATCACTAAAGACCCCCCCCCCCTCCGGGTGCCTCCTGATCCCGGTGAGCAGCTCGGAGCAGCACTGAGAGGTGGAGCAGCTCCCACAGCGCTGTCTCACCTTCAGCGTAATGACCGCCAGCTCAGGTGTCACACCTAGACTTGTCACCGAGCATTCGGCAAATTTTTGTATTACCCGCGACATTTTTATTGTATGCAGGTTGCAGTTCTACCTTGAGGCTAGTTCTAGAAGATTATTTTAGTCTGTTAATAATCAATTGGGTTGATAGCTGAAAAAAAAAATCTTTCTTTAGTCAAGAAATGATAAAATATGTGCTCGTAGGCCTAGACTAGTCTAGAGTGTGTGCAAAGGGAAAACTGCTTGACTGAATCTTACCCAAGAAAAAAGTTAGTTAAAGTCTTAGACTAGACTAGCACATATATGAGAGTGACAAATGCCTGATGGGTGAGACCTGGACTAGTCTACTCTGCCTGTCCAGCAGTCACTCTGAGGCTGCTCCTCTTTCTGTCGTGAGACCCAAGGTGGCAGCACCGTCAGTAGCGGTAGTCTTTGTACGCTCGACGCCATCTTTAACCACCAGTGACTAATTTATGTATCTAGGTCAGCTCGCTGTTCTGGTCCAGCACTAAGACTGTGCTGGGAGAGTGCTGGCTGCAGGAGCGACCAGAGTTGTGAGTGAGTAATGGTTGTTTCAAGCCACTTCCAAAGCTACGGTCATATTTATGGTGACAAAGCTACATTAGAATCAATTTTACAGATAAAACATGTGTCTGTGTACGTGCATATGGGCACCAAACAAACAAAAGAGGGGACAGAAAATAGGAGATGTAGGGCTGTGTCTCACGAACGTGGGCCAATGTTTTCGTCTATTGCCGGGTGCAATCTTTGACTGGGTGTCGTCTTTGACCAGCAAGATTCAAAAGGGCTTAAATAGGGGCTATGTCCACTGAAATGCCGGGAAATTTATGATAAAATATCCATTAAGCTTTTCACCCCATTTCTGTCTACATAGCCCCTATATATTTGCCTTTTCCTTGCTCGCCGGTCATAGAATGCACCCAGTCATAGGCGAAAACATTGGCCCTTGTTCGTGAGACACAGCCATAGACCCCTTTAAGATTGGCTAGAGAAGTTCCCCATCAGAGATGTATCTTGGTGTGTGTGAGGTGTGTTGGGTTGGCGCTGTGTCGGCGGGTGGGGAGGCAGTGTGGGCAGGAGGTAGGACAGTGTGGAGGTAGGCGGTGTGGAGGGAGGCGGTGTGGAGTTAGGCGTTAGGAGTTGGGGAGGAGGTAGGCAGTACTGAGTGAGTGGCCGGGCAGCATGAAGGATGCAGCAGCCACGCCGTGTGGGCCTCAGCCAGACGACAGCTGCAGCCATGATACCGGGTAAGGCATTCATACATGCATCATGCCACACTATTCATGATGCAGCAATGATACCAGGTAAGGCATTCATACACGCATCATGCCACAGTAGTCATGATGCGGCCATGATCCCGGGTAAGGCATTCATACCTGCATCATGCCACACTAGTCATGATGCAGCCATGATACCAGGTAAGGCATTCATACACGCATCATGCCACACTAGTCATGATGCAGCCATGATACCAGGTAAGGCATTCATACACGCATCATGCCACAGTAGTCATGATGCAGCAATGATACCAGGTAAGGCATTCATACACGCATCATGCCACACTAGTCATGATGCAGCAATGATAGGCATTCATGCCTGCATCATGCCACACTAGTCATGATGCAGCCATGATACCAGGTAAGGCATTCATACACGCATCATGCCACACTAGTCATGATGCAGCAATGATACCAGGTAAGGTGTTAGCAGTCATACATGCATCATGCCACAACAGTCATGATGCACCTCTTGTGTTGAAGCCACTGCTTTCACGCAAGTCAGAACCCCAGTGTGGCTCTCTCAAGGTAGTTGTGAAGCTCATGTGAGGGTTTTTGCTTGTAAATTATAGTATCAAATTAGCAGTCATTATCCCTTCTGTGTGGCATATGAGATTCTCCCAAGTTAGGGTGCAGGTTATACGAAGGTTAGGCTTATATAAATGTGGGAATCAACGTCCCTTCTACCCTGAAGACAAGCCATTCTGAATGATTCATTGTAGAGCACCTGAGACACTCAGGGCTCAGATATACTGTAAATTCTCACCTAGAACCCACAGCCAGTGTGACTTATAGGATCAGCCCAAAGTCGAGGTGCAGCTTATACTAAAGTTTCCATAAGTGAACTACAGTACTAAATTAGATCTCTGAGGCTTATGGGTTTGTCAAAGTTAGGGGTGCAGCTAATACGCCAGACCATGCCTTACTGCAGTATAGGGGGGGGGAGATACAGAAGTAGAGAATGTATAGAGACTTGGGGTCTAAGACTGAGACTGCCACCCAACACCACAGCACCCCCCCACCCCCATTGTCTTATTTCAGTCTCATTTACATATCCCAGGTAACAAACAAGTACCATATTTATACACAGGAAGGGAGTGGTCATTATTTAACAATAGGGGGGGGGGATGTGGTGGATGTTGGCAATAGTGTGCAAACCCCCTCCCCCCAACCCCATCGAGACACATTGGAATTTTTCCACACCCCACCCCTTGAGACTCATCGAATTTCCCCCTTCTCTCTACTCACCCTTTGAACTATAGTACCACATGGGCTTTGTCACTCAAAAAGGGTGTGACTTTTTTTTTCTTTTTTTACCCCCCCCCCCCAAATCCCACGCCCCCGTTGATACATAATGACCAGTTCCTACTACCAGCAGCCCCTCTGTCACCCGCTCACCTTCCTCAGGGACCTTGACCTTCCCCCGGGCACACCCAGGGGGAGCCACACGTGCCTGTGCATCGACAAGACATCCCCGCGCCTCCTTCATTCCGTCCACACTATTTATACCTAGGCATGATTTTTATGAGTCAGCTGTGATTCTGCTGCAGGCATTGATGTGATTAAATGGAGAACTGCAGCTGTGCCCTCTGTGGCATTGTTTGCAAATCTTTGTTTGGGTTTCAATATTTGTTGCGTGAAATATGGGTAGATTCACCCTGAGTCGGACACATACCCTGAGACGGACAGTTAAATTCGAGGTTATTTATGTACCCTAACACATACTTCTAGTGCTTTTTGGGAAGAATAACACTTGAACTTTCTATTGTTCACAAATAAAGGGGTTAAAATGCTTGAATAACCACAAAATCAGGTGTCCGTCTCAAGGTATGTGTCCGACTCAGGGTGAATCTACCCTATCGGAAAGATGTTAGCCTAATGTGAGACAGGTGTGTGACAGTGCTAGAGCTTGGGAATGGGGTAAAGCTGAGCAAATTATATAGAATGTTACATTTCTTCTGCTGAAGATTATTAAAATTGATCGAGAAGTTGTGATCATCATAAATATTTCCATGCTGTACATATTCTCGCGTTTTATGTGGAATTGAAAAATCCACAAAAATATGTACAGCATTGAATGAAAGTTCCAAATTTCGGAAATAAGTAAATCTAAGTACACACAATTTATACACCCAAAAATATCTACATTTACAGTATACTACAACTGAATACTACAAATGTCCGACTGAAAGTGATGCAAATAAAAGAAATAAAGCGTGCAAATTCCTTCAGTCAGGTTTTGTGCAATATAAAATTCTTTCAAAGTGATGAAATACGGAGATGGTATTTTGCTTGTTTACCTTCAGGTAGCGAGCGTTGAGTTGAAATTCTGTCAAAATATTAAATAACAATCGCCATTTTGCTTTTATTCCCTCAGGGAGCGAGCCTCAAGTCCGAACCTACAGCGGACTCAGAGTGAGGCTGCGCCCAACCCGCCCTCGTACCGGGAGGCCACACACCTCCACCACAACAACACCAACGCTGTACGCCAACCGTCACTGGGCGAGGAACCGCTGCCCCCGCCGCCACCCCCGATCTACGAAGACGACGTGGACTCCCAGCAGGAGATGCTGCGCAGGGAACGGGTCACCATGAGGGCACTCAAAGGTAAATGGGGAAATACAGGGATATCGGGCATTTAGAAATTCACCATGAGGGCACTCAAAGGTAAATGGGGAAATACAGAGATATTGGGCATTTAGAAATTCACAGTGAGGGCACTCAAAGGTAAATGGGGAAATACAGAGATATTGGGCATTTAGAAATTCACAGTGAGGGCACTCAAAGGTAAATGGGGAAATACAGAGATATTGGGCATTTAGAAATTCACAGTGAGGGCACTCAAAGGTAAATGGGGAAATACAGAGATATTGGGCATTTAGAAATTCACATTGAGGGCACTCAGAGGTAAATGGGGAAATACAGGGATATTGGGCAATTCAGAAATCCATAATGAGGGCACTCAAAGGTAAATGGGGAAATACAGAGATATTGGGCATTAAGAAATTCATAGTGAGGGCACTCAAAGGTAAATGGGGAAAAAATGGGGAGATATTGGCAATTTAAGAATACATACTTCTTTTCTATAGGCTCTGGTATATTCTGCTATACCAGTTCCCCTTAGAAATTAGCCATATGCTCCCTTATCTTGCAGCAGGCATGGGATTCTTCCAGCACAGAATTCTGTATTTTTGAAGGCCAAAATATCAACACTGTGAATTGTACAGATCCAAAAATATGCTAAAAATATGCTTATTTCCTATACCCTATTTCACCTAGAATAAGGGAGAATGGAATGGATAGGAAGGGAAGTACATATATGTTATTTGTAAACCCCCTAACTCATTTTTAAGAAAATTAATTTTTGAGCCCCAATCATCCATTGTGCGTCTCACCTATAAGCCTTTTACGTAAGTTAGACTTTCTTATGAAACCAAGCATACCTATACAGGGTGCCGCTTATATGGGAGTTTTTATTATATGTATGTGCCTCTACATGGGTGCCCACAATTTTGACCGTGTCACTGTGTCGATTTTTAGCAGAAAAACCATGCCACCGTGTCGATTTTTAGGTATATAAGAACATAGAGAAAAATCTCTGTGGGTCGATTTTTACCCCTAATTTTCCTGGGTCCGTCGATTTTTAAAGGGGCCTAAAACGGCCGTGTCGCCGTGTCGCCCGTGTCGATTTTAACCCATGTAGAGGCACATGTATACTACAGTACCCTCTGTGGCTTATATATAACCTCTCAAAGTTTGGGGTGAGGCTTATACGCGAGTTAGACTCATACACAAGGTTTCACGGTGATTAGGAATATTCCCGTTTTCTTCCTCAGAGCGGCGGGATGAGGCGGCCGTGTCAATGTCCCGGAGCACGACCTCTGCAGCCTCAGCGACCTTGACGAGTAGCGCTAGCATCACGTCGTCCAGGGGGACAGACGACTCTGAGGAGGAGGGGCGCAGAAAGGTGGGAATGGTACATGACACACGTTCTGACTTCAAGTGTCAACGCCGTGTGCAGTTACCTCTAACTCTATTACCACGAACTAATAATCATCTTCAGTTTCCTACTTTAACTATTTAACTATATAACACACCAAAAGAGTGAAGTCTATGGATTTTCCCTTTACATTTAACAAGCTAGTAAAAGTTTCTTTCTCAATGAGTTGGTTTATTCAGTCAAAATTAATTTATTTGGAACTCCATAGACAAACCTTTTAAGTGTTGCCTTAGAACTATTTCGTTAACTGAATTTTCATTCTTCCAACTTTTTCTTTGATTACTCTTACTTATTCATAAATCATTTAACTATTTCTTAATCACTCTTTGAGATTTACATTTACTTCAATTGTTTCTCGATTTGTTTATTTTAACAGTTTGATTTCTTAATTTGCATCCCTTAAACTATTTCTGGTTTACCAGGGTCATTAAAAAAATATTTTTTGATTAAATCTGGGTCTTCATTCCTGTGACTACCTCCTCATATTTCCAATTTTCCCCTTTGACTCCTTCAGGTCTATTTCAAACATCAACCCTATACCTCTGACTGTAGCAGTAGAGAGCTTCAGCAGTAACAAAGACTAACACTGTCTCATCTAGCTCACTACCACGTAGGGAGTGCTCATTATTTTAACAGGGGGTGTAGGATTTTTTTGGAGGGGAAGGGGGGGAGCAGAACCATGTGACTGGAGTGTAAGTTAAAAATGTGTTGGCCCTCTTTGAGAAATAATTCACTGTGGATTACAATGCAACAACTGGGTGTGAATGTGCTCTGAGCAAAATTTCACTACCTCTCCCCCTCCCCCACCCCCCTGTTCTAAAGAGATGAGCACTCCCACCAAGGTCTCAGCTCCCAGCCTGCTCTGCACGATGTACAAAGCACTCTGAGCAGCAAGAAAAGCCGCTGGAATTTGTTCAACATGAAAGGCAGCCTACATGTTTTATGGAGAGACAAGTCTAAATTCAAAAACTATGATACAAGAAAACTGAAATTTACAGTGCTTCAGAGGGACATTTAGATTGTAAAGTAAAATACGACACCCTCTTTAGATGAAGACAAAACATCTTTGGGAACCAGAAGAGTTGAGGCCGTCATAGATGATCAACACTCGTACCCGTTGGTTCCCATAAAATTTACCAAGAAAATCTGGTCGTAGATAAAAACATACCGGAATAAATGAGTACAGAGTCCTTTCTACATCAGCAGAGTTAACTCTCAGCTCCCACTCCCTGCCCTCACACAGCTCCCTGTTCTAACTGCACCTTATAGCATTCACTCTGAATGTTGGCATTTAAACAAACTTTCTAATCACTAAAAGTTACTCTTTAAGCAACTTTAAGTTCAGTAAATGGCATGTCAATGTCACAGGAAGGTCATAATGACCTTTCAGCTGCTTTTAATGGCATTTACTGGAATTAAAAGTTCTTAAAGTGACTTTAAGGAGTCCAAATTTTGCTTAAATGCCAACATTCATGCAGATATTGCTGCCAGAGAGTCGGCTCAGGTTACAGAGTATTTGAGGTGTGTTTGTTTGTACTTACAGCGTTATCCGGCCGACAAGGCGTACTACATCGCCAAGGAGCTTCTCATGACTGAGCGTACCTACAAGAAGGACATAGAAGTCATCACTGTCGTGAGTCATCTCATATGTTAATTATAGGCCAAAGAAAACTGTTACTTTACTATAGGAAATGTATTATAGATTTTATATTCAGAAGAAATGTGCTTTTTGTAGGAGTATAATTATATTAAGTAGAGAACAGATTATGATTCAGAGAAGAAAAGTTCATGATTACATTAATGATATTTGTGATTTTGAAAGGCATATACCAGTACTTCTGATTTTTAGTGAAAAAGAAGATAAGATGGAAAAAAATAATAAACCATGATTACATAGACTGTCTAGCAGAATAGACATTCATTAATGAAAAGGAATAAATGAGATATTACAGATGTTGATATAGCACCTTGTTTGTTTCAGTGGTTACGTAACTTGGTGCGTAAAGAGAACGTGATGCCGGACCACCTGGCGCACCTTATATTTGGTAACCTGGACCCAATCCACGAGCACCACTGCAACTTTCTCAGGGAAATAGAGCAGCGCCTCGCCATGTGGTAAATATGAATATCAATAAATATAATTTTGTCTAATAAATCTTGGTCGATAAGGCTCATGAAGGTAGTACATGAACTACTTTACCGATAAAATGAGGAAAAAAATTGTGGACGCCATTCTGGAGATATCAATCATAGAAGAACCCCTCTGTGCGAACCAGTTTAAAAAAACTTAATTGTTAATATTTCCTACTATTGGTGTAATAGATTACATAAATGAACTCTGCCACACCATGCAGCAAACCTGTCAGTACTCTGGATACTATTGACAATGCCAGTGGGAAAAGATCATTAGTAAAAGTCATCATGCTAGCTGAGATCTAGAATATTAACAACCTGGAGAATTCTGCCACATATTTGTATATCATTGCATGTGTTGTGTGCATTGTTTCTCAGAGGATTGTTATCACCTTTTAATTGTGAAATTTCCTCACCCTCAACCAGCCTCATGTCTCACTCTCTTGTCTCTCAGGGAAGGTAAATCTAATGCCCACTTGAACGGCGACTACCAGCGGATAGGAGACATCATGCTCAACAACATGAGTGTGCTACAGGTGAGCAGCTCCACTCTCTGGGCAATGCATCAACTTTAGGCCACTAAAGAAAAAAAATTGTTTCTCATCACCAAGCAATGAAAAATATGACGAGGGCGTTTTTTATTTTTTATTTTTTACATAGGGAAATTTGGACATTTCGCGATCAATTTTCAAATTTTAGTAATTTGGAGTTTATTGATGAGCAAAAGTTGTAAGAATGCAAGTTACACCTAGCTAATTGCATTGCTGACAGCATAAGCTTTAATTTGATACCAAATTTGCCAATATTTTGGCAATTTTAACATATTTTTCATCAAAAATGTAAAAATAAAAAAATAAAAAAGTTTTCCCCAAATTATTATTTTTATGATGCGCGCGGTGATGAGAAACTACTTTTTTTTTTGAGTGGCCTTTTTTTGTTGTTGCTTAACACTCGCAAAGGGGATTTACTTTCAGTAAATGTCATTTAAATGTCAGGGAAACATCAAGTCCATTTATGAGATATCATATATACCACTCTTCTTGACCTGTATGTTTATTACCATCAACCATACAATATCTCATCTTGGATTGTACTGTGCTTAGAAAATAAGCACTTTATAAACTTAAAATAATCAATTGGTTTACATTGTCGCCATTGCTCTATGATCACATGACCAGCGCTCTGGCTTCTGGTCGGTCGAAAGCAGCAAAAAGCATACCACGCATAGGGGTGGTATGGGAAAGCATACCACACCCCCGGGTGGTACCCAGGATCGTACCAATAACGTTAGGTCATGTAATAAATAACCTTATCGCGTACTTTTGTAGATGTACCGCACGTACATCGAGCATCACGAGGACATCCTAACGGAGCTGGAGACGGCCATACGTCGCAATAAGCGGTTTGAGCAGGTGTACAAGGACTTTGAGGCACAGAAGGTGTGCTACCTGCCCCTCAACACCTTCCTGCTCAAACCCGCCCAGCGCCTGCTGCACTACAAACTCATCCTGGAGCGTGAGTACAGCGTATTCTTAGGCTTAAAAAAAAAGTTGTGTTCCGGTATCCTGAACGACACTACGTTTTAGAGGCCGTAATTTTTTTGGGCCATTTTTTAAATTTTTGAGACAATTTAGGACATTTTTGGTGATTTCACTACCAGAATTGGCTTCTTTTTTTTCTAAACAGAATTTTTAAGAAAAAAAAGAAGCGACCTACTGACCCTATTTATTCTTGGTCATGTTACCGAACACAACTTTTATTTTTTTAGGCCTTACCGTAAAAATTGTTGGTTTTATACCACTACCGTAAAATGTTGGTTTTATACTACTGCCATGAAACCTTACAAACTCATCCTGGAGCGTGAGTACAGCGTGTTGTTACCCTAAAATGTTGGTTTAGACCACCACCGTAAAATCCTGGTTTTATACAACTACCTGAAAACATTTGTTTCATAACACTACCACAAAACCTTACAAACTCAATCTGGAGCGTAAGTTCAGCTTATAAGTCTGCTTTCACAGTAAAACCTTGGTTTTATACCACTACCGGAAAACCTTGGGTTTTGTACTACCACCGTAAAACCTTACAAACTCATCTCATAAGTTATTGTTACAGTATAACCTTGGTTTCACGCCACTACCGTAAAACCTTACAAAGTCATCCTGGAGCATAACTCTCTCTTATTGCTACCGTAAAACCTTGGTGATATGCCATATGGACTCTCTTACCACTAACATAAAACTGATCCTGGAGTTTGAGCTTAGACCACTACCATAAAACCTTGGCCATAAGACAACCCACACCCTCTCATAACTACCTCAAAACCTTACAAACTCATCCTAAAGGTTAGGTCGAGCTCATTGTTACCGTAAAACCTCTTTTCCTTATCGTAAAAGTTCCCATCCTCATCATAAAACCTTCATTATAAGTCAACCCCACCCTCTTACCATTACCATATATAACTGTTTTATACCACCACCGTAAGACCTTGTTTTGAGACCACTACCTGAAAACATGTTTTATACCACTACCGCAAACCTTACAAGCTCATCCTGGAGCTTAAGTCAAGCTTATTGTTACCAATAAAACCCTGGTACCGCTTATATGGATTTGACAATGTCTAACTTAATCCTTTCTCTTTTTGTCCAGGATTGCTCAACCATTATTCCGCAGACCACCCCGACTACAGGGACTGCAAAGGTATGTATATCTAGCCGCAATATGTCACATGGAAAGAACCGCTTGGTCATATTTATTTCTTGCATCGACTTGGGAGTAAATGCGACAATTGTTGTATATCAAACATACCGTATTCGACGTAATAAGTGCCCAGGGCGCTTATAAAATTATTTTTATGACGTTTTTCGTACTTAAAAGTTTAAATGTCCCCGAGATCGCGAATTTGGCCCTTTATTCTAGTCTAAAAATGCCTCAAAAGGGGGGGGGGCGCTTATTACGTCAATACGGTATACTCTCTTTCTAACCAATTTTGGAAACAGATTTGTGAATGAATGCATTTTTAAATATAGAATAGATATTGCATTGGACACATTAAGCACACCTCCCCTATTTGATGGACAACCCCTTTTTGACAATAGAACCTCTGTAATATGACAAATCCCAAATTACCCCTAACTACTAGAAATGTGGAGGGAAATGGTTCAGGGGTGTGCACTTAATAGAATTGAATTAAATTTTTATGTTTTTAGCTTCAAATAATCTTTTAAGTGCACTGTGCACTTATTACATTGAATACGGTATTGACGCTGTTATCAGGGGTACACACTAACTTTCTCAGCTGTGGGGCACGTAGCTCAGGAAATCTATGGGCCTGGACTATTTGTTGTGGGCCAGGGAATAATTTGAATTTTTTTCCAACGAGAAAAACATATGAATTCCTGATCCATCTGCATAAAAGTGAAACCAAATTGCCTCATTTGCTCACATCTTTATCTTTCAAACGACATATTACATGGCTATACTGAGATTAGATTCAATTTTTATTGGCACGAGTCGTCCCGTCCCGTTCAGCGCACAGATAGTTTCCTTACAATGAATGTCCTTACTTATCAGGTTTATTCACCTCATACATTTTGCAAATGTTCTGTGGGCTAACCGGGCCCATGGGAAGGTAATTCTGTAGAAACTTATGGGCCCAGGCCAAAAATTGCAGGCCATTGGCTCCCGGGCCAGCGTTAATGTCTACCCCTATGTTATATTCTGCTGTTAATGCTTGCCCTTTGGTTGTTGACAGTGGCATTGTCCAACGTGCTGGAGGTAACCGTTGGTTTTGAGGCGCGGATGAAGCACTTGGAGAATATGCAGAAGTTGATGGAGTTACAGCGAGACCTGGTCGGCCTCGACAGTCTGGTGCAGCCCCACCGGGTGAGTACAACTACCGTAAAACCCCGCGTACTCAGTGTTGCTGAAAACTTTTTCTGGCAAGTGTCGTGAGGTCTAGTAGTTAGGCACATTGGGCTGTTTCACGAGGTCTTACACAAACCATTTGCTTTCTACATAGGCCATATGAACCATAATTTTAATGAGAACCTACAAAATTCATTGAAAATGTACATTCATTGAATAATATTTTCAGAACTATAACTTTGCTTCTAATATGAATATCTGAACAATTATTTCACTGTTGGAAAGCTGAGATCATGGCCGGCCATTATGGCTGATGTCTTATGAGCTCACATCGGCCATTACGATTCTACATCAGCAAAAGCTGATGTGCCAATGTCATATCGGCAACACTGCGTACTACTCGCATCTCACATGCCCAACTCAGGAGAATCCTACAACCCATTTTTGGATCTGAAAATTTCGATTTTAGTATGGTTCTATAGTGATAAAAACCCTTGTATAACCCGCTCCCTATATAGGCATGTCTGGTATCAAATAAAAGCTGCGTTTGGTTCGCGTACAACCCGCGGGTAATACGTGGGAATTTACAGTAGCAACATTTACTGGAAACTCATTTCATTTTCTTGCTTTACATATTTTCGTGGAATTTCAAATCCGTGAAAATATGTTCAGTGCAAATATTTGTACAGTATTGCGATTAAAGTACAAAATTCAAGTATGACCCCTCCGTCTCATATTTTTGGTATTGCGTTGGTGGTGTGTGCAACTATCCTCGATAGATTTTTCTTTTTACCAGTATCAGGCAAATGTTACAAACATTTCCTTAATAGACCACTTCTGAGTCTTACTGCCTTCGTAGTTCAGAGTAGTCCATAGCTGATAGGTTCATTTCTTACATTACACAATAAAGGAGCTCATTAGGTTGAGTCAATCTTGGTTTAATGATACACATGGGTTGAATAAACAACACTTGTACCAACTAATGTGACATATGTTGTTCCTTCGTCATACAGGAGTTCATCAGGGAGGGATGTCTTCCCAAACTTTCCCGGAAAGGCTACCAACAGCGCATGTTCTTCTTGGTAAGTGCCCACCTTTATTCTTGAAGAACTAGTATCAGAGTCTGTTTGGTCTTTTTTCCGCTGTAAAAGTCAGCTATATGTTATTTTCAAAAAGAACGGGCATATTTGATATATATATAGTTATTTTCTAGATTTAGAGAAAATGTTAGTTAAAAGGTATGTTAAAAATGAAAATGTTGTAAAGCATTCAAGTAAATCCTTTGCTCGTGATTATCCATTTCTGAGCATTTCTTCAATGAATTTTAATAAATAGACAAAGGTTCACAAGTTTAGTTCCTCACTGAGGGTTAAAATAAATAGAGAAGGAGTCTATATTGTTTAACACCTTGCTTGTTGGTTGCAGTTCTCAGACATGCTTGTATACGCAAGTCGCACAGCCACCCCTTCACTCCAGTTCAAGGTCCACGGGCAACTCCCACTACGAGGGATGATCGTAAGTAAAGCTGTTCATTAAATTCATTCTCTTCCCAAATATCATACAAATATGCCACTCCTCCTGATTTGGCATGGATTTCTGTATTTAAAATTAAGGTAAAACCTTGCATATGAGCCATAGTTAGTACACAAGTTTGATCACCAGTACAGCTTATAGGATCATGAAAAAAATCATGGTGCGGCTTATACCCAACTTCCTAGATGTATATTACAGTACTAAAGTAGCCATAATCCTATTCCCTGTGAGGCTTATAGTATAATCCCAAAGTCTAGGTGCGGCTAATACGCAAGTTAGGCTTGTACACAAGGTTTTACAGTATATTAATTTCCTGCTTGTAAAAGGTTAAATCCTGAGATTTTCATGTTGTTGACCTGGGAGTGAAATAGTTGAAATAAGTGGATTGTCGGTGTAATATCTGAACCGTAGAACAGACAAGGAGCACACACTGACTGAGAAACACGGATGTGTTGATTGGGTCGGTTGTCGCGAGGGCAGAGCCGCAGTGAAAGGTTACCTGCGTTATGTGCGTGCTATGAATGTTTTTGAAACAACCGAAAAGGTCAAAGTGCCAAACAGAATTATCTCATCAATTTGATTCATTTTTAAAACATCAGAAATTGTTTGGAAAAAACTCTGTTTGATGGTTCACTGCTGCATGGGTCTATCTTTATTGCTTGCAAACCTACTGCCATACTGAATTAGAATCATCAGGGCAATTACACAGAATTGACTTAGTATATGCCATCCATAAATTACCCAGTAAACTATCAGTCTCAGATGGAGGGGTCAGCTACCAGTGTTGCCGAAATGACATTGGCTTTTGCCAATGTAGAATCGTAATGGTCGATGTGAGGCTATCAGACATCGGCCACAATGGCCGGCCATGATCTCAGCTATCTAGCAATGAAAGAATTTCTAGATAGACCTAGTATAGAAGCAAAGTTATGCTCATGTAACCATTATTCAATGGATTTACACATCTCTCAATACATTTTGACAGTTCTCATTAAAATTTCACCTGTATTCATCAATATAAATTAGTATGAAATCCCCTATGTGGCATCAATATATACACGCTAGTTTCATGTGGCCTGTGTAGAAGGCAGATGGCCTGTGTTAGACCTCGCTACACAGGCCACATTGGCCTGTGTGCATAAAACGTTTTTGGCAACATTGAGTTACAATGAATTGACCAAGGGAATAGGAGTCATTTTCTTGATAAAGTATCGGTATTGAATGTCATTTAATGGGACGTGACCAAGGTAACCTTTTTCACTGTCCCTAATCAACACTGCGGTCATCATTGTACGTCAAGAAGCCGACAGTTTATTGGATGATCGCAGTGATATTCCAGATTTGGGTTGTTGCCAAGTCAGTGGTCATCTCAAGTGAATGTCAAAGCAGCAGATATGTAAACAAATCCCCGTCATCTGCAGATTGATGAAGATTATTTATGGAAAAACACTGTAGCCAGACATACAGGGTTCCCAAGAGTCATGAAAGTCATGGAATGTCATCGTTTTTTGTAAAAAATTACCATGTGTCATGGAATGTCATAGAAAATGAAAATAATGGAATTGATATTACAAAATCTCCTAGAATTTACCATTTGCTTTTTAGATTTTAGAAATTTTTCTCAGGGGCCAAGCCACAAATTTGTCATAAATGTCATGTCATGGAGATTTTTGTCGTGGAATATCATGGAGTCTCAATCTGAAATTTTTGCAGGAACCCTGAGCTACCTTTTTCAGAGATGCCACTTTTCCTACTTTTGCAGGAATTCCTGCTTTTTTACTTGAAGTTCTCCATCAAATTATGTTAATTCCCTGCAGAGTGTTTACCAAAATCCTTAGATTTCCGTTCATTTTATGGACCAGAAAGTGGCATCTCAGCTTTTTGACTCATACTAGGAAAGTGTGCTCAATGGACCGCGTCCATATAACTAGCCCTCTTCGCAGGGTGGTTCAGTTTTTGATAAGTTGGAACTAGATAAATTCAAAGGTAGAACTTGCAGGATTTTCATTATAAAATATCCAAATAATGACTGACAGACTCAATTTGTACTCAAAAACTATAATTAGAATGAGCCATATAACCAAGTGGGCCTTTGTTAGTCCATAAAGGCTGTGGGAGGGGGGGTTGACCTTTGAACTGACAAACCCCCCTAGTTACGGGCTTGGTACGCAGGCCAATTCTTTTGTTCCCTCAGCCAACTGTGGTGTAAATGTCTAACAAGTGTGTGCCTCCCCTGCAGGTGGAGGAGACTGACCCCAAGGTGGCAGTGGCCAACTCCTTCACCATCTACGGAGGGAACCGCTGCCTCATGGTGGCCGCCAGCTCCCTGGAGGAGAAGGACAAGTGGATGGAGGACCTGCAGAACGCCATCGTGGCCGCCAAGGAGAGCGGTCAGGAGAAGAACCCCTACCCTAGCCTCAAGTCCAACAGTAAGTCTGACCCCAACCCTAGCCTCAAGTCCAACAGTAAGTTTGATATAGACACTGCCCCAGCCTTAAGTCCAATAGTGAATTAGATATAACCCCTAACCTAGCCTCAAGTCCAACAGTAAGTCTAACCCCTACCCTAGCCTCAAGTCCAACAGTAAGTCTGACCCCTACCCTAGCCTCAAGTCCAACAGTAAGTTTGATATAGACACTGCCCCAGCCTTAAGTCCAATAGTGAATTAGATATAACCCCTAACCTAGCCTCAAGTCCAACAGTAAGTCTAACCCCTACCCTAGCCTCAAGTCCAACAGTAAGTCTGACCCCTACCCTACCCCAGTCCAACAGTAAGTCAAATGTCTCCCCTACGCAGGCCTTAAAACAGTTAACCATATCCTCAGCCCAAACCCCAAGTTCCACAGTTGAACATAGACACTACACAAGTCCCAAGTCCAGCAGTAAGTTAACAGAGATGCTTTTTTCCCCTACTTTTTTCACTGGGATTTCTGTATTGAATTGTTTTGAATTCCTATTTAGAATTGACCAAAATATAGAGATTTCCTACTGTTTGTATATCAGAGGGTGACATGTTGAACAATTACCCTATCCTCAAGTCCAGAAGTTAAATATATCCCCTACCCTAGCCTCAATAGTAAGTGTTAAATATAACTACTACTCTGAGACTAAAATAAGGCCTCTATCCTCTGATCCTAGTCTTAAGTACAGCAATAAGATAAGCCCCTACCCTAGCCTTAATCCCGGTAAGGTATACCCCTTATTCTAGCCTCAAGTTATCGGTTAAATATGGCCCCCTACCCTAGTAGTTGAGTAGGAAACAGGGGTTCCCATGCACCCGAACGGTATATTTTTTTAACCAACTTTTTTTCAATCCTGAATATGTCTATTTTAATTTTTTTGATGTTCCCAGCGTGAAATATTGTCCCATCACATTTTTCTGGCGGCCATCTTGGATTTCTGATGAAATTTTGGAGATCAAGAGAAAAATCACATTTTCCTCCATAATTTCCAAACCATTGGAGCTACATTCATGATTTTCGCACAGAAGACTAAAAAATGAGGATACTTTCTACCAAAGAAAGGAAAATTACCTTGACCAAGGTCAAGGTCACTAAATTTGACCTTGAATATGGGAAAATCATGTCCCTGCCCGTATTGCCTGTACCAAGTGTAGTAACGGGGTGTGCTGCTGCTGTGTTTCAGGTTCGTCTGACAACCTGGAGGACGTGCATGATGAGCCCAAGACGCCGCCCACCCCGGAGAAGCAGATCCAGCACCGGGCCAACACCACCATGCACGTGTGCTGGCACCGCAACACCTCCGTCAGCATGGTCGACCACAACCTCGCCATAGAGGTGCGTTACGCCACAACAAATATAATAATAATAATAATAATAATAATAATAATAATAATAACAATAACAATAACAATAACAATAACAATAATAATAATAATAATAATAGCTTTTATTGACAACAAAAAGGAGGTCAGTACTGACCTATGTGTCATACAATAAGTATAATACAATATATATTGATAAAAGTTCATGACTTTTGCATCTGTTGAAGGGTTATTTCACAAGTTGACACTTGTCATAAGGATACACACATGTAGGCCAAGTGGGTCAAGAAGTGAAATAACCCCTCAACAGATCCTAATGAGGGTTACTTTGTGTCTGTTTTTTTATCTTTTTTGATTAAAATTATCATGGGGGAGTTTTTTTGCTAAGCCGAACAAATGTTAAACAAACCGCATTCCTTTCAGCTGTAGGACTTTCTAATGGTCTATATCTGCATCAACAAGGTTTGCTCTATGTCTTGTTTCAGAACCAGTTGAGTGGGTATTTGTTAAGGAAGTTCAAGAACTCGAACGGGTGGCAGAAACTCTGGGTCGTCTTTACCAACTTCTGCCTCTTCTTCTACAAGACCTTCCAAGTAAGTTGTTATTTGAGTTTGTAATGTGCATTTATTCACGATATGATACAACAGACATAAAAAATGGTAGCATAACCACAGGGTATGTGTATATGAATGGAACAGTACTATAATTAAACTGGTGAAAATGGTACATGGCACAATTAGCAACATCGTTTAAACCAGGTCGCGCAGTTGCCTTTTGGATGCCGGCACGGGTTTTAACAAGGCATCAGCTTAGTGAGAGAGTAGGCTATAGGTTACCATGGGAAGGTGTGCAACCAAATGTCCAAAAGCATCTTTTGACCTCCCAATAGACTCTACAAAGAGGTAGTGTCCAGAACAGTCACCAGGGTATGCATTAGTGCCATCTATTGCATGTTGTAGACACTACCTCTTTTTAGAGTGTATTGGGAGAGAGAGAGATTGAGGCAGGTTGTGTGATCACCAGGCCATGCTTTGCCAACAAACCCTAACAAAACCCTATTTCCCCTTGGCAGGATGATTTCCCATTGGCCAGCCTGCCGCTGCTGGGCTACTCGGTCATGACACCCACAGAGACAGACGGTATCCACAAAGACTACGTCTTCAAACTCCAGTTCAAAAACCATGTCTACTTCTTCCGCGCAGAGAGTGAATACACATTCGAGAGGTGAGTCTTGTTCCTATGTCCAACAATGAAGTTGTTCCAAGACTTGATGGTCAATATTGGTATGATGCACTAGTACCAACAGGTGCATTCATGCACACAATAAGAAAAGGTGCATTGAAATTCACAAATTTGAAATCTGAGTTAGTGCACACAAAGTTAGTTTTGCAAAGTTTACATCTAAAAGGTGCATTGAAGTTACTTTAGTTCACAAATTCTGAATCTGAATAAGTAGACACAATGTTTTATCTGGCAAAGTGTACATCTAGATCCCTTTAACAGTGTTGTACTTCCACATCCCATGACTGATTATGATCTTGTTCATACCTTGTAACTTAAAGTTGACTTCTTTCCCCCCCACCAGATGGATCGAGGTGATCAGCAGTGCCACCCAGAACTCTCACCGGCACCGTATGTTCAGTCGCAGTGACAGCAGCACGCACTGAGCACCGCCCCACATCGCCGACTAGACACACCCGCCTCACCCGCTACACATGGAGCACACCCGCCTCACCCGCTACACATGCAGACCAGCCATCTCAGCCTCTGGAGGCTGCACTGACTCAACATCAGCCCTCCTGGGGTGGAGGGTGGGTTTCAGAGACCTCCTAACACAGGGGGAATGCCGAGCCGCTGGGAAACCCGCGCTTTGTCCCAGGGTGCTTGTTGGTGGTATGGGATACAAAGTGGCTACTCTATATCAGCACGAGTCTGCTGCTCACAAAGCTACACCAACTGTAGTTGTAGTGGTTTGACATCAGGAGTATCTGACAGCTCAGGGTGTAGAGGCTTGAAGGTCTTGCCATGTGTCACTGTGGAGAGGCGAGGGAGGAAGCGTGCTCCCAGTAGATATACATATATCAAAGGGCGCATAACAAGTCGGTCCACCACCTGAGATTGTTTACCTGTGGTCGGACGCACGGTCGCAGCCACTGCCCCTCCCCTCTATTCACTGAGTTCCATGGATGTGTTACGAATGGTGGCATGGAAGGGCAGTTGTTCCTATTTCACTGTGAGACTGATCGTCATGGTGACACTCGACGTGTTATTTGTAGTCCAATACGCCGCCAACCATGGTTTTCAAGTGGTCATCTGAGTATATCATTCACATTTGTAATCTAAGAAAATGACAGAACCAAGAAAATCTAACATGCAAATTGTCTTATATTTCCCCCTGTGTAAATGGGCATTGTCCAACTTGGAATGAAACCACAGTTAAAAAGGCGATCTGATTGGTTAGTATGTGAGCGTCGTTCTATGGTGTGCGAGATCGTGTTCACCCTTGTGATGCCCTGACAGATTCATATCAAACTGAAACCAAACTGTCTATCAAATAGTGAGCATGCATTGATCTTGTCACCTCAATCTAGATCCAGATCATCATAGGTTTTATGCCACAAATGCTAAATGCAGACATATTGCATGCAGGACTTTAATTACATCACCCGTCGTTCCCGATAAGGGAGCGTGTGGACCGAGGGGTGGTAGGTTGCTTGGTTGGTGAGAGGTGGGCCAAGGTTGTCCACCTTCTTGTAAATAATTGTTACTCGGTGTTGACCGGTGGATGACGATGTGTTTTTAAATTGCACCGAATCAGTTGACGATGGTCGTCAGTGTTCTGAACGTGAAATAAACTCATGAACACTGTTGGTAAACAATTGTATATGGTATGAAGCAATATTGCTTGTAAATGAAAAACAACAAGAGCTTGGGTTCCCACTGAACATGCATTTCAATGTATATTTTTGCACCCAGGCATTTTAATTGGATATCATTATGACCATTACTATAAGTAGTAGAAGCAAGACTAAGGCTATGCTCCCCCCACCCTTCTCCAATAATCTAGTATTAAAGGCCAAAACACAGCTTAGAATATAATTTGGTGCTTGTTTCGAGGACCATCTTAGTAACAATTTTGTGTCACCGTTGCTTTGCCAATGTTAATCAAAGAATAATTGTGTATATAGCGACCTGGCTTTATCAGAAATGTGAGTTAGTATTCTTTCATGTGGGGAAAAGGCAGTAGAAGGCATCCTTCCAGCCAAAGTATTGTTGGGTGAGCGAGGCATAAAAAAACACATCTTTCGTAAAAAAATGAATTCACCCCATGATTTGAGCAAATGTTTTTTCCTTAATATTTCATGGTTAGACTATTTAGAATGGGGAATGCTTCAAAATATTCAAAATGAAGAAGGCTTAGGCATCGCATTGATTTTGAACCTGCCCTGAGAGATGGAATAGGCTGAAGGAAGATATTTGTGACAAATTGCGCAGCATTGTTCAATCGCCAAACGTGAGGGATGGTTCCTTTTTTTCATGGTCATTTTAGGCAATACATTTGTTTTTGTATGGGACTTTGAGAAATGTGCTTTCTCTGTAGTTGACTTGAGTGTATGATATGTTACTGCAGCATATAGCTATATATTGTATGATTTTTCACAGCCATGTCGTCCTAACACGCCTTTCTTCCAAATCTCTAACCAAAGGACACCCCCCTTTCGAAGAACTAGCTGTACATTGTGAGAAAATAAAATGTGTATCAAGCTCCCGTATCGGTTCATTCCCTCATTATCAACGCTCATGTAGACAAATGTCAGCAAGAACCACTAAACGAGCTACGTATTATTACAACAATGTTGAATGTTGATGTATTCAAAGATAGAGTCCTGAATTTACTTGTAACCTTGTTTTTAGTCCCGCACGGTTGGGTATACGGCTCCTTGGCTTTCACAAGAGGAGCACCGACCGGTTAACCGGGGACACAATAACTTGATTATGCAACATTGTGCTATGATATGTGTTACCCTGTACATAGTAACTACTGAGGGATACAAGAGCAAGTGAAGAGAATCATAAGTAGACCATTAATGTTTCTGTTCTGTTTCTAATGTTCAATAACCTCTTATTATATCGGAAACCCATCAGTCATATTTGTTACATCATTCTGCCCAGAGTTAGAGAGAGCAAGCCCATGCTTGACACCAGGTTTTGAGAGGACACTGCTCGATTGTCGATCCAGCAATGGCCACGGGTAACACCAGAGCTAGGACTGTGTCGACACACTTGTAATAAAGCAATTTTTGTAAAGAGAATGGCCTGTGACAGTAGCGAGCAGTCCGAATGACAAAGACCGTCTGGATACGACACTGATTACAGTTACCTGATTCCAGTCCCGGCAGGTATTGATAAAACTTTACTCTTCCTAATCCCTGACAGCAAAGGTATATCTCACCGCATTGTTTTGTACCCGGTTAACATGAGCTGATCAAGTCAAATCACTCTGTGTCTGAAGTGGTGGAGACCAGTCTTTGTCAAATGGACTTCTCTAGACTTGACCTTGTACCACAAGGTCAGGGGCTACTGCAGAACATGAGAGTTGTTGGTGCGTGGACATTGTGGCGGTCCACGAGGGGCGGTGTGTTACCTTGAACCAAGCTTGCTAAACGACATGATACACATACTCTAGATTTGTATGGAGATATTCTGATAGACTACAATTACCAGAATGAATAAACTACTGAGACATTGCTTCTCTCACAACAATTTAATGGTAGCTGTCCGCCTTGTCTTTTATTAAGCTAGTCCTAAACATTTCCTTGCTAATAATGGACACCCAGTCCAAAGGGGATTCTCTAGTAATGCGCTGTTAACAGGTTGGAGACTGACCAGTTTCTTAGTACGCCCTAAGATTGAATGATAGTCCCAAGAACACAGGTTGTACCAAGAACTTGGTACACTCATTTATTGTCAATTTTGTCATATTTCCATATCAAAATGCATTATTCTGATGCTACTATATACTAGGGCAGCATGGACATGTTGGAACTTAATGACATGTGATATGGGCATGTCATGCGATACCCCCTATCATAAAAACTGGTTGGCACATAATTTAGTGCATTTTCTTAAGTGGGGCATCATAAATCATGCTTTTTTGGATAATTTTTGACCCCCTCCCCCATTGTCATGTTTCGTCATGCAACCCATGACCCCCCCTTCCCCCATTGTCAAGTTTGGTCATGGTCACCTCCCCTCCCTCCTCCAGCATGACTTCGCCCATGGGGCCCTTGATGGGGGGGGGTTCCTTTTCTCATGGTCATTTTAGGCATTACATTTGTCGTATGTTGATTTTAAGGGCTCATGTCACATGTCAGTAAAAAAAAACATGTCATTAGTGGCACTAAGTGATAGGCCTATTGGTCCATCAGCAAACCCTGTCCTGCTGCTCCCCTTTCCTGCTGCATCCTGTCCTGCTTAAACCCTGTCCTGCTGCACCCCTGTCCTGCTGCATCCCTGTCCTGCTGCACCCCTGTCCTGCTGCATCCCTGTCCTGCTGCACCCCTGTCCTGCTGCACCCCTGTCCTGCTGTCCTGCTGCACCCCTGTCCTGCTGCACCCCTGTCCTGCTGCACCCCTGTCCTGCTGCACCCCCATCCTGCTGCATCACTGTCCTGCTGCACCCCTGCCCTGCTGCAGCCCTGTCCTGCTGCACCCCTGTCCTGCTGCACCCCTGTCCTGCTGCACCCTGTCCTGCTGCACCCCTGTCCTGCTGCACCCCTGTCCTGCTGCACCCCTGTCCTACTGCACCCCTGTCCTGCTGCATCACTGTCCTGCTGTACCCCTGTCCTGCTGCAACCCTGTCCTGCTGCACCCCTGTCCTGCTGCACCCTGTCCTGCTGCACCCCTGGTCTGCTGCACCCCTGTCCTGATGCAACCCTGTCCTGTTGCACCCCTATCCTGCTGCATCACTGTCCTGCTGCACCCCTGTCCTGCTGCACCCCTGTCCTGCTGCACCCTGTCCTGCTGCACCCCTGTCCTGATGCACGCCTGTCCTGTTGCACCCCTGTCCTGCTGCATCACTGTCCTACTGTACCCCTGTCCTGCTGCACCCCTGTCCTGCTGCACCTCTGTCCTGCTGCACCTCTGTCCTGCTGCACCCCTGTCCTGCTGCCCCCCATGTCCTGCTGTCCTGCTGCACCCCTGTCCTGCTGCACCTCTGCCCTGCTGCACCCCTGTCCTGCTGCACCCTGTCCTGCTGCACCCTGTCCTGCTGCACCCCTGTCCTGCTGCACCCCTGTCCTGCTGCACCCCTGTCCTGCTGCACCCCTTTCCTGCTGAAACCCTGTGACCTCACACCTTTTGGATTCAAGTTCTGAAAACCCATTAATATTTGTTAAATCTCTAAGCCCTTTTACATGCTCTTACATAAGACCTATTGCTAAATTACCATGGAGAGACATTGTCAGAAAATGCAATATATAGGTAGAACTAGTAGTATAAATTATGTCATATTTTAGTCTTGTCATACTAAAAAAGCCCCATATTTCCTTGACCTCACACCCCTTTGGATTCAAGTTCTGAAAACCCATTAATATTTGTTTAAATTCTAAGCCCTTTTACATACTCTTACAGAAGACCTATTGCTAAATTACCATGGAGAGACATTGTCAGAAAATGCAATAGAAACGTTGTTCTAGTAGTATAAATTATGTCATATTTTAGTCTTGTCATACTAAAAAAGCCCCATATTTCCGTGACCTCACACCCCTTTGGATTCAAGTTCTGAAAACGCATTAATATTTGTTTAATCTCTAAGCCCTTTTACATGCTAGAACAGAGGACCTATTGCTAAATTACCATGAAGAGACATTGTCAGAAAATGCAATATAATGGTTGTACTAGTATTATAAATTTTGTCATATTTTAGTCTTGTCACTAAGAAAGCCTCATATTTCCATGACCTCACAGCCCTTCAGATTCAAGTTCTGAAAACCCTTTAATATTTGTTTAATCTCCAAGCCTTTTTACATGCTAGTACAGAAGACCTATTGCTAAATTACCATGGTGAGACATTGTCAGAAAATACAATATATAGGTAGAACTAGTAATATAAATTTTGTCATATTTTAGTCTTGTCATACTAAAAAAGCCTCATATTTCCGTGACCTCACAGCCCTTTGGATTCCAGTTCTGAAAACCCATTAATATTTGTTTAATCTCCAAGCCTTTTTACATGCTAGTACAGAAGACCTATTGCTAAATTACCATGGAGAGACATTGTCAGAAAATGCAATAGATAGGTTGTACTAGTATCGTAAAGATTATGTCATATTTTAGTCTTGTCATACTAAAAAAGCCCCATATTTCCGTGACCTCAAACCCCTTTGGATTCAAGTTCTGAAAACCCATTAATATTTGTTTAATTGCTAAGTCATTTTACAAGCCAGTACAGAATACCTATTTCCAAATTACCTTGGAGAGACATTGTCAGAAAATGCAATAGATAGGTTGTACTAGTAGTATAAATTATGTCATATTTTAGTCTTGTCATACTAACAAAGCCCCATATTTCCGTGACCTCAAACCCCTTTGGATTCAAGTTCTGAAAACCCATTAATATTTGTTTAATCTCTAAGCCATTTTACATACTCTTACACAAGACCTATTGCTAAATTACCATGGAGAGACATTGTCAGAAAATATAATAGATAAGTTGTACTAGTAGTATAAATTATGTCATATTTTAGTCTTGTCATACTAAAAAAGCCCCATATTTCCGTGACCTCACAGCCCTTTGGATTCCAGTTCTGAAAACCCATTAATATTTGTTTAATTGCTAAGTCATTTTACAAGCTAGTACAGAAGACCTATTGCCAAATTACCATGGAGAGACATTGTCAGATAATGCAATATATAGGTAGAATTAGTAGTATAAATTTTGTCATACTTTAGTCTTGTCATACTAAAAAAGCCTCATATTTCCGTGACCTCACAGCCCTTCAGATTCAAGTTCTGAAAGCCCATTAATATTGGTTTAATCTCTAAGCCCTTTTACATGCTAGTACAGAAGACCTATTGCTAAATTACCATGGAGAGACATTGTCAGAAAATGCAATAGATAGGTTGTACTAGTATCGTAAAGATTATGTCATATTTTTGTCTTGTCATACTAAAAAAGCCTCATATTTCCGTGACCTCACAGCCCTTTGGATTCAAGTTCTGAAAACCCATTAATATTTGTTTAATTGCTAAGTCATTTTACAAGCCAGTACAGAATACCTATTTCCAAATTACCTTGGAGAGACATTGTCAGAGAATGCAATAGATAGGTTGTACTAGTAGTATAAATTATGTCATATTTTAGTCTTGTCATACTAAAAAAGCCCCATATTTCCGTGACCTCACACCCCTTTGGATTCAAGTTCTGAAAACCCATTAATATTTGTTTAATCTCTAAGCCCTTTTACACGCTAGAATAAAGGACCTATTGCTAAATTACCATGGAGAGACATTGTCAGAAAATGCAATATAATGGTTGTACAAGTATTATAAATTTTGTCATATTTTAGTCTTGTCACTTAGAAAGCCTCATATTTCCATGACCTCACAGCCCTTCAGATTCAAGTTCTGAAAACCCATTAATATTTGTTTAATCTCCAAGCCTTTTTACATGCTAGTACAGAAGACCTATTGCTAAATTACCATGGTGAGACATTGTCAGAAAATACAATATATAGGTAGAACTAGAAGTATAAATTTTGTCATATTTTAGTCTTGTCATACTAAAAAAGCCTCATATTTCCGTGACCTCACAGCCCTTCAGATTCAAGTTCTGAAAACCCATTAATATTGGTTTAATCTCTAAGCCCTTTTACATGCTAGTACAGAAGACCTATTGCTAAATTACCATGGAGAGACATTGTCAGAAAATGCAATAGATAGGATGTACTAGTATCGTAAAGATTATGTCATATTTTAGTCTTGTCATACTAAAAAAGCCTCATATTTCTGTGACCTCACAGCCCTTTGGATTCAAGTTCTGAAAACCAATTAATATTTGTTTAATTGCTAAGTCATTTTACAAGCTAGTACAGAATACCTATTTCCAAATTACCTTGGAGAGACATTGTCAGAAAATGCAATAGATAGGTTGTACTAGTAGTATAAATTATGTCATATTTTAGTCTTGTCATACTAAAAAAGCCCCATATTTCCGTGACCTCAAACCCCTTTGGATTCAAGTTCTGAAAACCTATTAATATTTGTTTAATCTCTAAGCCCTTTTACATACTCTTACACAAGACCTATTGCTAAATTACCATGGAGAGACATTGTCAGAAAATGTAATAGATAGGTTGTACTAGTAGTATAAATTATGTCATATTTTAGTCTTGTCATACTAAAAAAGCCCCATATTTCCGTGACCTCACACCCCTTTGGATTCAAGTTCTGAAAACCCATTAATATTTGTTTAATCTCTAAGCCCTTTTACATACTCTTACAGAAGACCTATTGCTAAATTACCATGAAGAGACATTGTCAGAAAATGCAATATATAGGTAGAATTAGTAGTATAAATTATGTCATGTTTTAGTCTTGTCATACTAAAAAAGCCTCATATTTCCGTGATCTCACAGCCCTTCTGATTCAAGTTCTGAAAACCCATTAATATTTGTTTAATCTCTAAGCCCTTTTACATGCTAGTACAGAACACCTATTACTAAATTACCATGGAGAGATATTGTCGAGAATTACAATATATAGGTTGTACTAGTAGTATAAATGTTGTCTTATTTTAGTTAGGGTTGATTCAGGTAAAGTGGGACATCAGGTAAAGTGGGACAATTAACATTAAGGCCATTTTTAGGGGTTGATTTCTTTCCTGGGTGTAAAATTTTATTTTTTTCTTAGAAATATATGTTTGACCCCTCTTAATTGTACCTATCTCACCAAAGTTAAGAGGTAATTATACCTTCAAAATTTCGACGTGATATGGGTGGAGAGCTTTTGCCGCTATCAATTTGGAAGTACATAGTAAAATTATTTGTTAGTAGTGGTACTAAGAATAGTAACATGATATTTCAAAATGTATGTAAATATTAGATACATATATTGCTTCTTTACATCTTGATATTTTTTTATTAGTCAGATATGGAAATGAAGTACACTGAGACCTTAAATGCAAGTGTCCCACTTTCGCTGAAGGTGTTAGGTAAAGTGGGACAGGCAGATTCAGGTTAAATGGGACACTATATTATTCCCCTTTCTCAGAGTAGCATTACCCGATATGCCTATATTTTGATTTATAAGGAGAAGAAATATCATAGCAAATATCATTACAATACTTAGTTCTGTAAATCATACCAAATTATTAAGTATAACAGCCAGAATAGGGCTCTGTTAGTGCTCCAGATTGTGGTTTATCAAGTGACTTAACTGATGATCATTATTTAGATGAGAGAACCACTGACTTCCATCAGCGAATCATTGACTTCCATCATAATTTAGATAATTATTGTGAGATTTCTTACCTTTAATGATTTTTAAACATACATTATGATGTTAAATGGTAAAATCTGTAGCAAATTCATTAAGATTTGGTATTTGATAAACATTGAGGCTAAAACCATATAAATCATTAACCAATACTACTTTCTTACGATTTATAGAAATTATTGCCATTTAGGCCTACAGTTATTTATAGTGATTAATATGCCCCTGAAATGCTCTTGCATTACTACCTCATTAACAAAACATTTCATTTAAGATGCTTACAATTAAGGGTATGAGCTATATAATTGTGCATAACATTATTTAGCACTATGTAAAATAATTTGAGGGTAGAGATTCAGTTAGGGTACAAATATGTTGTCATGTAACATAATGTAGTGTAACCTCGCCCAAAGTTAAGTCCAGATGCACAGTATTTTGGCAGTTTTACATTAATACTTGGTTCATCCTGTAAAGGACCCTATATAAATTTCCTTAATGTTATAGATGTAGTCACAATGTATGGACGAATAACACAAAGACTGGGTCAAAAAAGCCACATATTTTTTCATAACTACAGATCCCAAAGGGTAACAAGGTACATGATACTCGTTACAAAACCGTTCATATTTCCTTAATTGCACTGTTTTTGTTTTTTGAGTATTACTTGAATAATACAGCCCTTCCAAACGCAACACCTCGTTCCACAAGTCATCCCCTAGAAAAAAAAAAATCAAACCATTAATTACACAATTTCTTCACCCCTTGCGTCAAGCAACAAAAAAACCTGCTACTCGCGTATTCTAAGACGCTTCTCCTAGCCTTAGCACCCATCACCCGAGATAAGCCATCACAAAACACATTTTCTTTGCTACTTATTCTATGAGGAAATATTTCAAAATTAAACACAAATGAACACCAAAATATCTCCCTCAACCAACTCATACAACGTTTGTTTTTTGATCTACCGGTACGCAGCATTATCTCAACTGCTATATTATCAGTGAAAGCATGAATAGCCATGTTTTTCCAAAATCTACCCCACCTTTTAGTTGAAACCAAAATAGGCCATAATTCCCGCTCCGCTGAGCTATTTAAACATTCATCTGGCCCCATCTCTTTATGACTTGGGTAATCAAAACCAAACAATTCCGTCTCCTTCCACAAACCAAAGAACCAATCTTGGTCCCAACACGCCCCAAACCCTAACATAGATGCGTCTGAATATATCGTCACACATTTCTCAAAATCCAAATTAATAATAGATGCACAGCCATTGAACATAATAGCAAATGCCTTCCACCATCTCATATCCTCTTGAAATTCCGTAGACAGACAAATAACATCATTCTGCCCATTTACCGTATTTATAAGATCAATCGCCCTCCTAGAAAAAGTGCGTCCACCTCTTACAATAGTGCTACAATGTGACAATAAACCTACTAAGCTTTGCAATTCCTTCTTTGAACATCTTTTCACATTTAGATACTCCACAACCGTACTATATAATTTAGATAGCTTGTCTACCGGTAAATACAATTTCAAATCATTTGAATCCAATTCGATACCTAAATATCTAATTCGTGTTCTCGGTGTAATCAATTTTTTATAATTAATATAAAACCCAAATTTCCTTAGCAATTTCATTAACACTTCCAATGCCAACCAACACGACTTTTCATCATCTTCCATTACTATAAAGTCATCCAAATACCCATATGTACGTTCAAAACCTTTAGCCTTCATACATCTCACAATAAATTCAGTAAATTGAGTAAAAATATATGGAGCACATTTCAAACCAAAAGCTAAACTATTATTAACCAAAAATTCATTACTCCCGTTTATAATCCACCTGAAACCTTGAAGCGTACGCTGCTCACCACATACCGGTACAGAACGATACGCCCCCTTTACATCCAACACGAACTTATAACAATTTTTGGTTAAATCTTTCGCTACACTCTTTACAGCTACATAATTAAACTTCTCAACCACGTCTTCCATATAATTATTAATACTCTTCCCTTTAGGCCTACTGGCATCAGTAATACAACGAATATTAGAACCATCATCTTTAGGTACTGCACCCAACGCATGTATACATTTTGGCTTATTTGACACTATACTAACAATGCCTTCCTTCAATTCCTCCTGCACAATAATATTCATACATTCCAAAGCTAGGTCTTTGGTTATTGACAAATAATTCCTCATATCATACACAGTATCCACATCACTATTCGCAATCTTACAACCTAATACTGCATTCCCAAATGTATAGCATATTCACGTCTAATACACCATTACTTATACTTTCTCGTATCATATTACATGGCTTCAACAAAATAGAAACACCATTAATTTCATGATGACATACATTCTCACAAAGGCGAAAATCTCCCCACTTCTTCAGGAATTCACAATCTGCCTCCAATATTACGACATGATTTCTTTCAATCAAACTATTGATAGACTCAGGTGCCTTTATCATGCTGTCGACTTTAGGACATATTCTAGCCCAAATACATTTCTCAAATATACCGTCAAACACATCAATTTCTGCACATAATAAAGGCCACACATTTCGTAGTCTAAGTACACACATTTCCATAATGACATTCAATGACTTATAAGTACGACCCAAATCTATTTCCTTCAACATTTTGCAATATTCTTCAGCTAATATCACACTAGCTAGTACATTAATACAAATCTTCATGGCCAACAGCCACATACCACACACACTCAAACACACAAACAGTTCCACACACACCAGCTGTCCCCCCTACCTAGGGCCCATGCCCCCCCTCCCCCCTTCTCCCCCCCTCCCCCTCCCCGCCTGACATCTTGCCCCCACATGATCTCTGCCCCCACATTCCACACATGCATGCTTACGAAAACACCTTTCTCCCCACATGCACACACCATCATTCCACTTATAACATACCTGGTTGCTTAGATCTTGTAAAGGCATGCCCCTACCCCTGCCCCCCCTCCACCCTCCCCTTCCCCTCCCACGATCTGGTCTCGACATTACAGCGTCACTGCCTAGATTCTCATGGACATCATCTGTGTCTCTCTCACCAAACGCACTCAACCCATCATCTTCAGCTTTTTTCCTCACACATGAATCGTAGCGCATTATATTCTCATATTTATATGCATGTACGTCTTTGCCCGCCATAAAACGTAAATGGCTCACATAAGGCTTTACATTTTCCCCTTTTTCTAACAATTTTTCTACATCCTTCAAAGAGTAATAGAGGACTTCTTTGTAGTTAAGAGGCTTCTTCTCTTGACCCGCCGGCAACAACCGCTTCAAACTGAAATCTAACTCACTCTCACTATCAGATGAATCATCATCGCCAATCGAAGACTCCTCCTCCTCCTCCTTTTTCTTGGACTTCTTGGTTCTTTCTCGCTTGTGCTTACCCTTCTTGGAATGAGTCTTCTTCTTGGACTTCTTCTTTGTACCAGTGTTCTTTTTCTTCTCCTCCTCTACAGGCACCTCTACTATCTCGCTCTCCTCGCTTTCAGATACACTACCAGCTTCAGAGTTCTTACCCCCTGCTGCCTCCTGGGCATTCTTTATCCGCTGCTGACGGCGTGCATCATTTTCGACAGCTTAACCTATCATATTGTCCCTTCTTGTTGACTGTACCAAGACCTCAGCATCACACTCATCAGCGTAGTCTTCCAACTTAACTTTCTTCATCTCTGCTACCACAGTTTTCTTACGTATACTAGCCAGTTCCGCCCTCAACCTGGCTATCTCCTCCCCTTCTTCATACTCCACCAATCGTAATGTTTCCGCCTGAAGTTCACTCTTCAGACACTCAATCACATTCTTGCTGGCAATCCTGCTGTCCCTTACCGATGGGCTGCAAAGAACACCTCCTGGTAAGCCGTTCGTTGGGCCACCCACATGGCGCACACCTCCCTTTGAATCAACGTAATCTGATAATCCATATCCACTGCTCGTAGCGGCATGAGCTCCACCCACAGCCGTCTCGCCCTCCTGATCCAGTCTTGGGGTGCTGATTCCACCCTGCACGAGATTTTCACCAACATCATTCCCCTCTCGTCGTCGGTCTCCATGATTCTCAACACCGTTTTCAGTCTGCAGCCCTGAACATGGCCTACATAACTTACTTTTCGGATTTGTGCGTCCATCGTAATGCCCTTCACAAAGCTCGCAAAGAGGCATACCACGTGGCAATGTTATTGTTTTTACGGCGTAGTTCCACTATACCCACAAGATGGCGACTCCTACCTCACCACGGCCGCCGGTTCGATACATAGTTTTTTCCCAATAATTTAAAACTCACGCAACCCGTACGCTAATGACACACACAATAGGTAGTGAACGTTCTTGCACAGCTCCTCGCTCCTTCCCGAGAGTATTCCAGCCTTTATTCAGGCATAAAAATCCCGTTTACACGCTGGCGACTGTTCACGTTGAGCTTCTGAATCACAATGGCCGATCCTGACCCGAGCAAGGCGGAAATAGATTCCGCGCATGCGTACAAGAACACGTTAACCTGTGGTTCCCGCCACTCCTTCGTCTCTAATTATATCCATGAAACCAATGCTAGTTTCCTGGTACGTAAATATTAGATACATATATTGCTTCTTTACATCTTGATATTTTTTTATTAGTCAGATATGGAAATGAAGTACACTGAGACCTTAAATGCAAGTGTCCCACTTTCGCTGAAGGTGTTAGGTAAAGTGGGACAGGCAGATTCAGGTTAAATGGGACACTATATTATTCCCCTTTCTCAGAGTAGCATTATCCGATATGCCTATATTTTGATTTATAAGGAGAAGAAATATCATAGCAAATATCATTACAATACTTAGTTCTGTAAATCATACCAAATTATTAAGTATAACAGCCAGAATAGGGCTCTGTTAGTGCTCCAGATTGTGGTTTATCAAGTGACTTAACTGATGATCATTATTTAGATGAGAGAACCACTGACTTCCATCAGCGAATCATTGACTTCCATCATAATTTAGATAATTATTGTGAGATTTCTTACCTTTAATGATTTTTAAACATACATTATGATGTTAAATGGTAAAATCTGTAGCAAATTCATTTAGATTTGGTATTTGATATACATTGAGGCTAAAACCATATAAATCATTAACCAATACTACTTTCTTACGATTTATAGAAATTATTGCCATTTAGGGTTGATTGAGGTAAAGTGGGACATCAGGTAAAGTGGGACAATTAACATTAAGGCCATTTTTAGGGGTTGATTTCTTTCCTGGGTGCAAAATCTTATTATTTTCTTAGAAATATATGTTTGACCCCTCTTAATTGTACCTATCTCACCAAAGTTAAGAGGTAATTATACCTTCTAAATTTCGACGTGATATGGGTGGAGAGCTTTTGCTGCTATAAATTCGGAAGTACATAAGAAATAGTAAAATTATTTGTTAGTAGTGGTACTAAGAATAGTAACATGATATTTCAAAATGTATGTAAATATTAGATACATATATTGCTTCTTTACATCTTGATATTTTTTTATTAGTCAGATATGGAAATGAAGTACACTGAAACCTTAAATGCAAGTGTCCCACTTTAGCTGAAGGTGTTAGGTAAAGTGGGACAGGCAGATTCAGGTTAAGTGGGACACTATATTAATTCCCTTTCTCAGAGTAGCATTACCCGATATGCCTATATTTTGATTTATAAGGAGAAGAAATATCATAGCAAATATCATTACAATACTAAGTTGTGTAAATCATACCAAATTATTAAGTATAACAGCCAGAATAGGGCTTTGTTAGTGCTCCAGATTGTGGTTTATCAAGTGACTTAACTGATGATCGTTATTTAGATGAGAGAACCACTGACTTCCATCAGCGAACCATTGACTTCCATCATAATTTAGATAATTATTGTGAGATTTCTAACCTTCAATGATTTTTAATCATACATTATGATGTTAAATGGTAAAATCCGTAGCAAATTTATTTAGAATTGGTATTTGATATACATTGAGGCTTAAACCATAGAAATCGTTAACCAATACTACTTTCTTACGATTTATAGAAATTATTGCCATTTACAGTTATTTATAGTGATTAATATGCCCCTGAAATGCTCTTGCATTACTACCTCATTAACAAAACATTTCATTTTAGATGCTTACAATTAAAAGTATGAGCTATATAATTGTGCGTAAAATCATTTAGCACTATGTAAAATAATTTGAGGATAGAGATTCAGTTAGGGTACAAATATGTTGTCATGTAACATAATGTAGTGTAGCCTTGCCCAAAGTTAAGTCCAGATGCACAGTATTTTGGCAGTTTTACATTAATACTCTGTGTACTTGATTCATCCTGTGAAGGACCCTACATAGATTTCCTTAATGTTATAGATGTAGTCCATCAAAGTATATATCTCACCTTCAAAAATTGACATATACCATTTTTGTCATATGGATTATAAAGCATGGGGGTCGACTCTTATCAATTGTCCCACTTTACATGAAGCCAGTGTCCCACTTTACCAAAAATACAAGTAAAGTGGGACGCTTTAATTTTGAAATGGCATCTCTAAGAAATGGGCTATTTAGGCCACATTGGCTAAGGTATTTCATATATTTTTTATATTTTGGTTTAAAGGAATAAATACTGAAACTATTTGATGTGTTTGACATTTTCTACTATAAGTACCAAATGTGTGAATGGCACATAAAGTCAGAGTATGGCTTAGGTGTCCCACTTTACCTGAATCAACCCTACAGTTATTTATAGTGATTAATATGCCCCTGAAATGCTCTTGCATTACTACCTCATTAACAAAACATTTCATTTAAGATGCTTACAATTAAGGGTATGAGCTATATAATTGTGCATAACATTATTTAGCACTATGTAAAATAATTTGAGGGTAGAGATTCAGTTAGGGTACAAATATGTTGTCATGTAACATAATGTAGTGTAACCTCGCCCAAAGTTAAGTCCAGATGCACAGTATTTTGGCAGTTTTACATTAATACTTGGTTCATCCTGTAAAGGACCCTATATAAATTTCCTTAATGTTATAGATGTAGTCCATCAAAGTATATATCTCACCTTCAAAAATTGACTTTTACCATTTTTGTCTTATTGATTATAAAGCATGGGGGTCGATTCTTATCAATTGTCCCACTTTACATGAAGCGAGTGTCCCACTTTACCAAATATACAAGTAAAGTGGGACGCTTCAATTTTAAAATGGCATCTCTAAGAAATGGGCTATTTAGGCCACATTGGCTAAGGTATTTCATATATTTTTTACATTTTGGGTTAAAGGAATAAATACTGAAACTATTTGATGTGTTTGACATTTTCTACTATAAGTACCAAATGTGTGAATGGCACATAAAGTCAGAGTATGGCCTAGGTGTCCCACTTTACCTGAATCAACCCTATATTGAATAAAAACATTATATTCCTTGACCTCACACCTATATACCTGTATTGTTACCAGCAAGAAACAAGGAGCTACTGAAGCATCTGCACAAGATGTCCCAGATCCCGGGCAATGTGCTGATGCCGGCCAGAGATCTACATGGCAACCAAGGTGTCCTCCTCAAAGTACCCTGCTCCAGGAAGACCATCTTTGAGAGAAGTCCAACTTTCCGTGGCCTCCCCCTCTGGGAAGCCCTCAGTCCTGAGGTTCAGCGTCTACCCCTTCAAGACTTCACTAAGGCTCTGAAGGCAGGCCCCTGATTGCAGGACCCTGAACTCGAGACCCTGAATTTACGACTTTCTTATATTTCCCACTACACAGAAAAAATCCAGAGTCGGCAAACCTGGCACTGCCTTGTCAATTTGACAAGGAGAGGGGCTGGCAAGCAACACTCTTCAGTAAGAAGACCCATCTAGAGCTACCTGGCATATGCCAGCCCTAAACTTGTCTAGAAGTGATTCACCATTCTCCCTGCAGGTGGCCATTACCTAGCATAAATATGTACCCTTGGGAACAAATTGATTAATTCCTATGTTGATATAATACTGAGTATAACAATACATATATGCATGGAGGATTATGTGAAGTATCTAGGGAAAAAGTAAGATAATGTAAAGAATGCATACTTTTGACAACATTTAAAAAATAGAGCACATGTTTAGAAGGAAGACACCTCTTTTGTGTCTTCCACTAGGGCACAAGTAGGTGCATGCACCTTGTATTGGTATTATACACACAAAAGCCTAAAGTCCATTGCTGGAGAGTAGCCTATTCTCAGTAAAGACTTGGTGATACATTATATGAATCCTTGGTGGCACTAGTGTATTAAATATCACTTCTATATGTGTTTATGTTTTTAAACTAATTGATAAAATAATCTTGTCATCTGGAACCAGACCAAACTCATACATTTGAAACCCTAGACCTACCACCATTATGCAATGATGAGCCCCAACTGTGGCTAATCTAGGCCTGCATCAACTATCTTAGTTTGACAACCTTGAGAAGTCTAGGGTTGTCTTGTCGGATGGTTACCTGGCAGGTTGTCAATTTGACGAGTTGAAGCTAGTTGATTCTATGCTGTTCACTTAGAAGACCCTAGGGTCGTCCTGTAAGACGACCTTACAGACTCCAGAGCTGTCCAGAGTTTTTCAGTGTAGTGGTATTGGATGATTGACATCCTATCATAAATTGACTCATAAACTTCATGTGAACACGTGAATCATATGAACTCTATGTGAGACAGGCAAATATGTATAATAATATTTTATGATTCCTCTCTTTGATGATCATCCTCTGGCCATTGGATGAAAAAGTTCATTGTATCGTTATTCTCTGAGCCAATAAATTTTCAGCAACAACAACAACAACAACTTATTGGTGCACTATGCCACGGGTATCAAGCCCATAGGGTCAGCATGGTGCATGAGTGCAGCACTGCTAAGTTGCTCACCAGTGCTGTATTCATGCATCACAAGGACAGAGGGCATTATACTGTGCTGAAAGGGTTGAGGATGGCAGCAGAGGGTACAAGTACACACTGGTTACCCTGTGTCCACACCCTGCCCTAACTCTAAATTCAATTTCTAAAGAGATAGCTTGACTCTGGCATTAGGGAGAGTCAGTATGGCTTGTAGCAGGGTGCATATAGCATATCCAGGGGAAAGCTATGGCACAATGTTGACAATTCTTAATTTAACAATCCACATATCCACTTTAAGGTGCCTGGCATTAGAAAAATCTATTTGGAAAGAGATAGCTTGACTCTGGCATCGGGGAGAGTCAGTATGGCTTGTAGCAGGGTCCACATACCATTTCCATGGGAAAGCTCTGGCACAATGTCACTATTCTTAAGGGTTTTAACATTTGTCATTTTAACAATCCACATATCCACTTTGAGGTGCCTGGCATTAGAAAAATCTATTTGGAAAAGGATAGCTTGACTCTGGCATCGGGGAGAGTCAGTATGGCTTGTAGCAGGGTCCACATACAATTTCCATGGGAAAGCTCTGGCACAATGTCACTATTCTAAGGGGTTTCAACAATTGTCATTTTAGCTATACACATATACACTTTGAGGTGCCTGGCATAAGAAAAATCTATTTGGAAAGAGAAAGATTGACTCTGGCATAGGGGAGAGTCAGTATGGCTTGTAGCAGGGTCCACATAGCATTTCCAGGGGAAAGCTCTGGCACAATATCACTTTTCTAAAGGGTTTCAACAATCGTCATTTTAGTGATCCATATATACATTTTGAGGTGCCTGGCATTAGAAAAATCTATTTGGAAAGAGAAAGCTTGACTCTGACATTGGGGAGAGTCAGTATGGCTTGTAGCAGGGTCCACATATTGCATCTCCATGGGAAAGCTCTGGCACAATGTCAACAAAACTTAATCTAACCATCCACATATCCACTTTGAGGTGCCTGGCATTAGAAAAATCTATTTGGAAAGAAATAGCTTGACTCTAGCATCGGGGAGAGTCAGTATGGCTTGTAGCAGGGTCCACATAGCATTTCCATGGGAAAGCCCTGGCACAATGTCACTATTCTAAAGGGTTTCAACAATCGTCATTTTAGCGATCCACATATCCATTTTGAGTTGCCTGGCATTAGAAAATTCAATTTCTAAAGAGATAGCTTGACTCTGGCCTTAGATAGAGTCAGTATGGCTTGTAGCAGGGTCCATATAGCATTTCCAGGGGAAAGCTCTGGCACAATGTCAACAATTCTTAAACTAACAATCAACATATGCACTTTGAGGTGCCTGGCATTAGAAAAATCTATTTAGAAAAGGATAGCTTGACTCTGGCATTTGGGAGAGTCAGTATGGCTTGTAGCAGGGTCCACATTGCATGTCCAGGGGAAAGCTCTGGCACAATGTCACTATTCTAAAGGGTTTCAACAATTGTCATTTTAGCGATCCAAATATCCACTTTGAGGTGCCTGGCATTAGAAAAATCTATTTGGAAAGAGAAAGCTTGACTCTGGCATTGGGGAGGGTCAGTATGGCTTGAAGCAAGGTTCACATTGCATTTCCAGGGGAAAGCTCTGACACGATGTCAACAAAACTTTATCTAACCATCCACATATCCACTTTGAGGTGCCTGGCATTAGAAAAATCAATTTGGAAAGAAATAGCTTGACTTTGGCATCGGAGAGAGTCAGTATCGCTCGAGCAGGGTCCACATAGCATTTCCATGGGAAAGCTCTGGCACAATGTCACTATTCTAAAGGGTTTCAACAATTGTCATTTTAACAATCCACATATCCACTTTGAGTTGCCTGGCATTAGAAAAATCAATTTGGAAAGAGAAAGCTGGCATTGGGGAGAGTCAGTATGGCTTGTAACAGGGTCCACATAGCAGTTCCAGGGGAAAGCTCTGACACGATGTCAACAATTGTTGCCTTGCGCTAGAAAACTCTATTTTGAAAGATACCAAAGGCCTGGTTCCTCAGAGTGCATATATGGATCATTCATGGTAAAAGATTTGAGACGATATGTAATGGGGACATTGTGCCGGACTTACAGGCACTTTAAACAGGCTGGCACACTTCTACTAACTTGCAGGCACTTTTTAGAGGCGGGCTCTAATTGCTCCTATTTACAGGCACTTTTTATGGTCTTGCAGACTTCCACTGACTTACAACCACTTTTGATATCCTGGCACACTTCCACTGACTTACAGGCACTTTTCACAAGCTGGTGCACTTTCACTGACTTACAGGCACTTTTGAAGGTCAGGCAAACTTCTGTTGACTTACCGGCATTTTTAACAGTCTGGCACACTTCAACTGACCTACTGGCACTTTTGAGAGGCAGGCTCTAAATGCTCCTACACTGCATGAATGTTGGCATTTAAGCAAAAACTGGACTGCTTAAAGTCACATTTTAAGCATCCTTATTTTCAGTAAATGCCACTTAAAGCCCCTTAAATGTCATTATGACTTTTCCGGGATATTTATATAGAATTTACCGAACTTAAAGCTGTTTTAATTGTGACTTTAAGCAATAAATAGTTTGCTTAAATGCTAATTTTCATGCAGTGCTACTTACAGGCACTTTTACTGTCTGGCACACTTCCACTGACTTACAGTCATTTTTGATGTCCTGGCACACTTCAAATGGATTACAGACACTTTCTATGGTCTGGCAAACTTCCATCGACCTAATTGCACTTTTCACAGGCTGGTGCACTTTCACTGACTTACAGGCACTTTGGACGATCAGGCACACTTCCTTTGACTAACAGGCACTTTTAACAGGCTGGCACACTTCTACTGACTTACTGGCACTATTCACAGCTAGCCAAACCCCTACTTTTTACGGTCAGGCAAACTTCACGCTTCAGCAGTCTGGCACATTCCCACTGACTTACAGGCACTTTTCACAGGCAGCCAAAATTCTACTGACTTACAGGCACTTTTGACAAACTGGCATACTCCCACTGACTTACAAGTACTTTTGACAGGCTGGCATACTTCCACTGACTTACAAGCACTTTTGACAGGCTGGCATACTCCCACTGACTTACAAGCACTTTTCACAGACTGGCACACTTTCACTGACTTACGGGCACTTTTGACAGGCTGACACTTCCACTGCCTGACAAGCACTTTTGACAGGCAGGCTATAATTGCTCTGACATACAGGCACTTTTGATGTCCTGGCATACCTCATGCAAACCCTACAGATGTGTACACTGCAGTCAGCCGATCCCGGCACACAGTCTGCCGATCCAGGCAGACAGTCCGCCAATTAAGGCAGACACGTCCACAACCAGGCAGACAGTCCCTTCCCAGGCAGACAGTGCCTACAAAGGAACACAGGCCCACACCTAGGCAAATATCATGATCATTAATGGTTAAAGAAATGGTTAAAGCCCCCCCCCCCCCATTCAAGGCAGAGAGTCTCCCCAGACAGACAGACTGTCCCCAACCCAGGCAGACAGTGTCCCACCCATGGAGGCGGTAGAGGCAGAGTGGGGGGATGGAGGAGGTACTGGCAGAGTGGGGGGGAGGAGGTAGTGGCAGAGTGGGGGATGGAGGAGGTAGCGGCAGACAGGGGGATGGAGGAGGTAGTGGCAGAGTGGGGGGATGGAGGAGGTAGTGGCAGAGTGGGGGGATGGAGGCAGTAGCGGCAGAGTGGGGGGAAGGAGGCATTAGCGGCAGAGTGGGGGGATGGAGGAGGTAGCGGCAGAGTGGGGGGATGGAGACAGTAGCGGCAGAGTGGGGGAGGGAGGAGGAAGTGGCAGAGTGGGGGATGGAGGAGGTAGTGGCAGAGTGGGGGATGGAGGAGGTAGTGGCAGAGTGGGGGGGAGGAGGTAGCAGCAGAGTGGGGGGATGGAGGAGGTAGCAGCAGAGTGGGGGATGGAGGAGGTAGTGACAGAGTGGGGGATGGAGGAGGTAGCGGCAGAGTGGGGGGATGGAGGAGGTAGCAGCAGAGTGGGGGATGGAGGAGGTAGTGACAGAGTGGGGGATGGAGGAGGTAGTGACAGAGTGGGGGGAGGGAGGAAGTAGTGACAGAGTGGGGGGAGGGAGGAGGTAGTGGCAGAGTGGGGGATGGAGGAGGTAGTGGCAGAGTGGGGGGAGGAGGTAGCAGCAGAGTGGGGGGATGGAGGAGGTAGTGGCAGAGTGGGGGATGGAGGAGGTAGTGGCAGAGTGGGGGATGGAGGAGGTAGCGGCAGAGTGGGGGGATGGAGGAGGTAGCAGCAGAGTGGGGGATGGAGGAGGTAGTGACAGAGTGGGGGATGGAGGAGGTAGTGACAGAGTGGGGGATGGAGGAGGTAGCGGCAGAGTGGGGGGATGGAGGAGGTAGCAGCAGAGTGGGGGATGGAGGAGGTAGTGACAGAGTGGGGGATGGAGGAGGTAGTGACAGAGTGGGGGATGGAGGAGGTAGCGGCAGAGTGGGGGGATGGAGGAGGTAGTGACAGAGTGGGGGGAGGGGGGAGGTAGTGACAGAGTGGGGGGAGGGAGGAAGTAGTGACAGAGTGGGGGGAGGGAGGAGGTAGTGGCAGAGTGGGGGATGGAGGAGGTAGTGGCAGAGTGGGGGGAGGAGGTAGCAGCAGAGTGGGGGGATGGAGGAGGTAGTGGCAGAGTGGGGGATGGAGGAGGTAGTGGCAGAGTGGGGGATGGAGGAGGTAGTAGCAGAGTGGGGGGATGGAGGAGGTAGTGGCAGAGTGGGGGATGGAGGAGGTAGTGGCAGAGTGGGGGGAGGAGGTAGCAGCAGAGTGGGGGGATGGAGGAGGTAGTGGCAGAGTGGGGGGATGGAGGAGGTAGTGGCAGAGTGGGGGGATGGAGGAGGTAGCAGCAGAGAGGGGGGATGGAGGAGGTAGCAGCAGAGTGGGGGATGGAGGAGGTAGTGGCAGAGTGGGGGGATGGAGGAGGTAGTGGCAGAGTGGGGGGATGGAGGAGGTAGCAGCAGAGAGGGGGGATGGAGGAGGTAGCAGCAGAGTGGGGGATGGAGGAGGTAGTGGCAGAGTGGGGGGAGGAGGTAGCAGCAGAGTGGGGGGATGGAGGAGGTAGTGGCAGAGTGGGGGGATGGAGGAGGTAGTGGCAGAGTGGGGGGATGGAGGAGGTAGTGGCAGAGTGGGGGATGGAGGAGGTAGCAGCAGAGTGGGGGATGGAGGAGGTAGCAGCAGAGTGGGGGATGGAGGAGGTAGTGGCAGAGTGGGGGGATGGAGGAGGTAGTGGCAGAGTGGGGGGATGGAGGAGGTAGTGGCAGAGTGGGGGATGGAGGAGGTAGCAGCAGAGTGGGGGATGGAGGAGGTAGCAGCAGAGTGGGGGATGGAGGAGGTAGTGGCAGAGTGGGGGGATGGAGGAGGTAGTGGCAGAGTGGGGGGATGGAGGAGATAGTGGCAGAGTGGGGGGATGGAGGCAGTAGCGACAGGGTGGGGGATGGAGGAGATAGTGGCAGAGGGGGGGGATGGAGGAGGTAGTGGCAGATCGGGGGATGGAGGAGGTAGTGGCAGAGTGGGGGGATGGAGGAGGTAGTGGCAGAGTGGGGGATGGAGGAGGTAGTGGCAGAGTGGGGGATGGAGGAGGTAGTGGCAGAGTGGGGGATGGAGGAGGTAGTGGCAGAGTGGGGGGATGGAGGAGGTTGTGGCAGAGTGGGGGATGGAGGAGGTAGCAGCAGAGTGGGGGGCGGGGGGAGGAGGTAGCAGCAGAGTGGGGGATGGAGGAGGTAGTGGCAGAGTGGGGGATGGAGGAGGTAGCAGCAGAGTGGGGGGGATGGAGACAGTAGCTGCAGAGTGGGGGGATGGAGGAGGTAGTGGCATAGTGGGGGATGGAGGAGGTAGCGGCAGAGTGGGGGATGGAGAACGTAGCGGCAGAGTGGGGGGCGGGGGGAGGAGGTAGCAGCAGAGTGGGGGGCGGGGGGAGGAGGTAGCAGCAGAGTGGGGGGATGGAGGAGGTAGCGGCAGAGTGGGGGGGAGGAGGTAGCAGCAGAGTGGGGGATGGAGAACGTAGCGGCAGAGTGGGGGGCGGGGGGAGGAGGTAGCAGCAGAGTGGGGGGATGGAGGAGGTAGCAGCAGAGTGGGGGGATGGAGAAGGTAGCAGCAGAGTGGGGGATGGAGGAGGTAGCAGCAGAGTGGGGGATGGAGGAGGTAGCGGCAGAGTTGGGGATGGAGGAGGTAGTGGCAGAGTGGGGGGATGGAGGAGGTAGTGGCAGAGTGGGGGATGGAGGAGGTAGTGGCAGAGTGGGGGAGGGAGGAGGTAGTGGCAGAGTGGGGGATGGAGAAGGTAGCGGCAGAGTGCGGGGATGTAGGAGGTAGTAGTAGTGGCAAAGTGGGGGATGGAGGAGGTAGTGGCAGAGTGGGGGGATGTAGGAAGTGGCAGAGTGGGGGGGGGGGGAGGTAGCAGCAGAATGACTTACAGGCTCTTTTGATGGTCTGGCATACTTCCTTTGACTTACAGACAAGTTTAACAGGCAGACACAGTTGGACTGACTTACAGGCATTCTAACAGGCAGGTGCACTTCCAATGACTTACAGGCACCTTTAGCAGGCAGGTGTACTTCTTTTGACCTACAGGCACTGTTAAGAGGCAGGCTCTAGTTCCAATGACTTACAGGCACTTTGGTGGTCTGGCACACTTCCAATGACTTACAGGCACCTTTGATGGACAGGTTGAAATTGCTCTGATTTATAGGCACTTTTTATGGTCTGGTACACATTGTGCCGGACTTACAGGCACTTTAAACAGGCTGGCACACTTCTACTGACTTACAGGTACTTTTTAGAGGCGGGCTCTAATTGCTCCTATTTACAGGCACTTTTTATGGTCTGGCAGATATTCCACTGACTTACAACCACTTTTGATATCCTGGCACACTTTCACTGACTTACATTCACTTTTCACAAGCTGGTGCACTTTCACTGACTTACAGGCACTTTTGAAGGTCAGGCAAACTTCTGTTGACATTTTATGGGTACCATCCAAGGTCTGAAGCTTGTCCTCATTATTAAAGGCATTTACTAAGGCAAGGAGCTACATTTTGTGTTTATATACTCTATCCTCATAATGCCAAGTATGGTTTCAATGTCCTATCACATCAAGTGCTGAAACACTGGTATGATGTGCTGAATCTTTTTCTTTTTTTATGTGTATTAGGCACACATATATCAACATGTGTACACAGTGCCAGGAGGTTTGCATACAATTAGGAGATACTAGGACTCATTCTTAAAGACACTTTTGGCAGCCAGGTGCACATCCACAGACTTACAGGATCTTTTGACTGTCAGGTGTCCTTAAACTTAGCCTGTCCTCTGATTTAAAGGCACTTTTGTTGGTCTGGCACACTTACATTGACTCACAGGCACTTTTGAAGGCAGGCAGACTTCAGACTTTCAGTGACTTACACACACTTTGCTATTTAATGGCATTTTTTTATAGTGAGGGGCATTTCTACATGTTTCCAGGCACTTTTAACAGTGAAAGGGGCTTTTGCTCATAAAGGATTTTCACCATTAGGTTTGTTGAGTTATTATTGCACTCAAGGGCAATGTATGTCTAGATTCTTCAGTAAAGATATGTTTTTCGTGGAACTCAATAGAATAATAACAAAATCACCTGTACTTTATAAAACCTTACAAGAGCATTTATTTGTTTTGTAAATCATCTTTATTTAGAATCTAGGAGCGATCATCATGTTTAAGACGATAGATATGTTCAATATAAAACAATGAGTATTATGCTTATTAAACATGGCTTTCTCTTGTGTCCATATTTAACATGACCAGGGACAAATTCACAGAAAACATTTTTATGAACAAATGCGTTATCATCAACAATTAGGGAACAGGTTGAAGACGTACCCACTACTTTAGTACGACCTAAATGAGCTTTATATGTACTCATTATCTAGGACATAACAGTATAATGGCATTCTCATCAGAACTAGTGTGTCTAATCATTTACATAATATTTGTCTTACAGTCCTAATGTACTATATCATGTATGAAACCATTAGAATGAGAATAACACAATCTATATACTGGCCAATTTACAATCTAACAAACAACAGTGAACACAAGAAACAGCAAAAGAAAAAAGTAGAACTCCTCTAGGTGCATGTAGAAGTCAATATGGACGGTTTGGGCTCGCACCGGGCACTTAGTGGTGGCCCTTGGATGAAGTGACTATAGATACCAGTAGGTAATTGCTCCCTTTGGTAATATACATACTTCTAGACGTGAAGTATCCAACTCATATTCCTACAGGCACAATGAAGTGAGAAGAATACAAAATACAGTTTGTCTAGATCCTGACACAGGAGGTCAGAACCTAACAAACAACACTTTGCCAACCAGAGGCCATCAACTTGTCCTTGTCATGTCAGGTAACCTACCAGTCCTCACAGCTGACAAGGGTCATGTTCACACTGTCAATCAATATGCCCAAGTACACTATTCTTTGAGATGGGGCAATGACCTTTTTGTCTTTTACTTTAAAGCCAGGTCCTTGCTAAACTCTATGTAGCAATTCTTGGGATTCTACACAAGAGTCTTTGGTATGCTCTATAACAATGAATGCTCAATAACAATGAAGTCCTAGAGGTAATTAATACCGTGATCAAAACCAGCCCCCCACCTTCCCACATCTTACTATGAAATCTGACACTTGAGTGAAAATGTAGGGGGCCCTCCGTATAGACCAAAACTTGGTAATCCCTACAACAAGGTATTACAGAAACAGAGCAATGAACCCCAGCAATGCTTGAGACCCCACAGTAGTCATGTTTACATAGAACTCCACCCCACAATAGTCATGTTCACATAGCACTCTCACCACATCATCAACACTTTTGTAATGAAAAGTTTCACATGAATCATCCATGGATTCGTTATTGTTGATTAACTCAGGTAATTTACAATCAGTAATTGGTCTTAAAGTCTCGTCAGACTTCTCTATGCCTCCTAAGGCATGTACACATCTAGGTCTACAGCCAACAGTACAAATTAGGTCTACAATCAACAGTACAGACTTTTCCCCACATCGTTCTTACAATTGCTGACTGTTCCTCAAAGTGATCTACCCAATTGTATTGTAGTTGATGTACATGTTACTAGTTTCACAATTCTTGTCTCAAATGTGATAACCATGGCAGACTCCAGTAATTACAAACAAATCATTGTCAGTAAATTCACTAATCTGACTAACCTAGACACAAAATGGCAAGGCAACAGCTTACTACTCTCACCCTCTACGCTATACTAACAGTAATGGGCGTTAAGTAAACATTGGGCAAATACTGACAAGAAGCCATCAGGAACAATTTCTACACAATACACAGACTTATCACAACCATATTCACCTTAAACTTGGATAAAACAGAGAACTGTGGAATTATCCCAGATCTTGATATGGTGAAGAGAGAAACATTTGCGCAGACACAGCCATTTTGGATTGGGACTGCTATAATACCCAGATAACGGTTACCTGTACCCCCAAAACTTGAATCAACTAATTTAATATTTACTGAAATATCAGCCTCCTCGCAACAATTAGTTTCAATACCCTGGGCACTGTGTATTTTTACAGTTTGGGGAAACTAGCACATCATTGACACTACAATAATCACACATGACTACACAAGGAGCATGGCTATCAATAACACAATAGGGGTCGACTACTACTTTTGACAGTCAGGTGCACTTCCACTGACCTACAGGCACATTCAACTAGCAGGTGCACTTCAACAGACTTACGGGCACTTTTATATGGCAGGAGCACTTCCACTGACTTGCAGACACTTTTGATGGTCATATAAGGTACTGCATACCGATCCATGGGGTCAGTAACCCATCACAGCTAGCTGGTCAGTGTCTAATGGTAGTATAATATGTACCTTATAAATGGTATGCCCTAGAGCCATTCACAGTACTAGTATATTGATACAGTCTTATTGAATAAACTATACCAAGATAGTAGTGTGTACCAATATTCTATACCTGTCCCCTAGCTGGGAAATGACAATAAATATTTTATTGGCCAGAAAGTCAGCTTGGCCTTCACAGGTATATCATTTTTTTTCTATATAATGCTATATACCACTCAAACTAATGGCAGAACAACTCCATAAAGATGTTGTATAAAAGCCTACTGCTTTTGCTCAGGGCAGATTCTCCAGGTCAACCTCTCCTTTGATAGCACCAGATCACATATAAATCATTTAATAAAATGCATATTACATTATTTTACAGGTAGTTTCATTTAGTTTTTCTCAACCTACATTTCGAGAATACCAACACAACTACAACTATATGTTTAACCATTTGAGGATGCATGTTGCTAAAAGATGAGATTTGTCATTATGATGCACCAATGCAGCCCTGGGGAGTATCTCACCAGTGCTGTATTGGTGCATCATACCACTCTTTAAGGGTTAAATATGGTGTGCATGGGGACAAATTCATAGACAATTCAAAGATCATAATATAGCAACAATTCTAATGATATTGCGATGGGCCATTGCAGACTTTGAGGTGTTTGGTTTGAAGGCATGTGGCTTTTGGAAGCCAGATGTGGCACGATGGACATGGCATGTATTCCGAAGATCGAAACACCATATGTTTTTCTCTTCGTGGGATCAGAAGTTCACCATAACTAAGCTGGAATACCTGCTCATTATGGAAATGATCCCCCATATACCTTAGGGATTCCTGTCTTTGTCTTAATTTAGCTTTTATTTCTGGGTCCTTCAGTTTCTTTTTTAATTCTACAATTTCAGTGACAGCAGGTTCATGTTTGTGTTTTCTTAGATAATGGGGCTGCATCCTTTCCTTCAGCTCCCCACAGAACACACATGCATGATACATGTGTCCTTCTCCTGCTTCCCACTTCTTGATGTAGATGTCAGGAACATCAACATCACTGAGAAGGTCTTCCTGCACTAGTGACTTCTTCCTGTGCTTTAGGGGTGGTCTGTCCACGGGAGGCCTGGCCTCTACCGGGCGCTGGGGCATCAGGGGAGGCCTGGCCTCTACAGGTCGCTGCGGCTTCAGGGGAGGCCTGGCCTCTACCGGGTGCTGCTGTGTGAGGGGAGATTTGTCCACGGGAGGTCTGGCCTCTACAGGGCGCTGCGGCGTCAGGGGAGGCCTGGCCTCCACCGGGTGCTGCTGTGTGAGGGGAGATTTGTCCACGGGAGGTCTGGCCCCTACAGGTCGCTGCGGCGTCAGGGGAGGCCTGGCCTCTACCGGGTGCTGCTGTGTGAGGGGAGATTTGTCCACGGGAGGCCTGGCCTCTACCGGGTGCTGCTGTGTGAGGGGAGATTTGTCCACGGGAGGCCTGGCCTCTACCGGGTGCTGCTGTGTGAGGGGAGATTTGTCCACAGGAGGCCTGGCCTCTACAGGGGGCTGCGGCGTCAGGGGAGGCCTGGCCTCTACCAGGCACTGCGGCGTCGGGGGAGATCTGTCCGCAGTAAGCCTGGCCTGTACCAGACGCTGCTGCGTGAGGAGAGGTCTCTCAGCAGGAAGCCTGGCCTCTACCAGACGCTGCAGAGTGAGGGGAGGTCTGTCAGCAGGAGGCATGACCTCTACCAGACGCCGTGGCGTCGGGGGAGATCTGTCCGTAGTAAGCCTGGCCTGTACCAGACGCTGCTGCGTGAGGAGAGGTCTCTCAGCAGGAAGCCTGGCCTCTACTTGATGCTGCCGAGGCAGGGGAGATCTATCTGCGGGAGGCCTGGCCTGTACTGGGCTCTGCCGTGGGAGCTGAGATCTGTCCATAGTAAGCCTGGCCTGTACCAGAAGCTGTGGCCTCAGGGGAGATCTGTCCGCAGTAAGCCTGGCCTGTACTGGGCTCTGCCGTGGGAGGGGAGATCTGTCAGCGGAAGGCCTGGCCTCTACCAGACGCTGCCGCGTGAGGGGAGGTCTGTCCACAGTAAGCCTGGCCTGTACCAGGCGCTGCTGTCTGCATACACCAGAATCCTGCAATATAAAATAAATTATTAATGAAACATATTGAGACATGGTCTAATATTTCTGGTCATGATGCACTAGTTCTGCACCAGTTAGTAACTAATTTCAGCATAGATTCAGGCATTATGATGATAAAAATTATAAAAGGTATATAGCATATCATAATCAATACATTTTACATGGACATAGAAAGCCATTCTTATTATAATTGTATTAATATATATTGCTATTTCTATAAGGTTTTGGCAAAATTACTAATACAATACTCATCTCCTACTCACATTTTCATCATGATTGGTGACAGGGTCTGTAATATTCTCATTGCCATTGTTTGATCCATCTACAAATAAATAAATTTGAATTAATGCAGTCATAGGAACACAATGGAATCAAACTGGTATCTATCATTCAATTCCCCTCGCTACTGTACCCTGTTGTATGCCGGCCGTAAGACCAGCTAACAAGGCGTAATATCTCTTCCACTCCACTGTACCCTGTTGTACAAAGAGATATATACACAAGAATGTGAACACAGGCATTAGTTAAGAGTTGTGCCACTTATGACATATTATCTGTAGGCTGATCCAAAATTATTGGTCTGGCATTATTATGTACAGCTTTATATATTTAGAATATGTAACTTCTCATAATCTAAATCAATAATGTTTTCTCCACTTACAGCCAGGAGTGCTCCCATGCACAGTCTCTGCTGTGTGCTCTCGATGGGATGACTCCACCACTGGTACCTCATCCATGTTAACCGAGCCATCCTGTAATGCAGGCTGGAATTGTCCAGGTGGCACCGCATCAATTAAGGCTGCCATGTCAGTTTTTGTCATTTTCAATGCCTCGGCTCGGGACTGACTGAGTGCTCTGGAAGAAATATTGTTCATAACTAATATTACGCTATGATGGTGCTACCCTATAGTAGGGTTGATTCATTAACATCAAAAACAGTCTTTAGGACAAGAGGTAGTAGGACACATTAGGTGCACCCAGGTGACAGAAGTATGGAACCTACTGCACCCTGGTTGATTAATTGCCATTCTTCGGGTAATAACTGAAATATGTAGACATAGAGAACATAGCCCACTACCACCCATTTGTTATCTAAAGGTGGTTCCCAACTGCTCAGGCTGTTTTTCAGCCAGACAAATGACTTGACTCAACAGGTAGTGTGAGAGTTGTTTAACACTGCCCATATGGGGAAAAGCAGAAGTAATGGACATCCCCCACTTGAAAAAGTAGTGTTGTAAAAAGAAGGCCACATATATCCATGTGTATTACACAACATAACATATTAAATATGATCCTGTGTTAGAACAATCTATAGATTAAGAATTGACTCATTATAATAATATTCTTCTACTTACTGGAATGCTGGTCGATGAGGTTGACAGGATGACTTTGTTACCTGTATCTCTCTAAGGGTTGACCATTGCTGTAATGCCAATAGTCAAGCAGATATCATTTGGTGATTTGTTTAATAATACAGTACATTTCCTCTTTGATATAAAGTATAGAACTATGAGTTTACTTATGAGACGAGACTTTTGATCAGTGCCAAGAAGAGGGGGTCACTTTTATTATAGATGGTGAAGCCTAATAAAACATATGTATAAGTATTCATGTGAAACAATTGCACTAGTATTTAGATAACTGGCCAGTAGGCTTACAGCCAGACTATCCCCTTTACATCAATCATTTACAGCCAAAAGAAAAGTGTCCTCGGGGAAAAACTCCAATGTTAAATAGTTTTGGGTCTAAGAAGAGATGGACCTGGTCATCATTAGTATGGTATATTCAACAGAACCCCAAATGAATCTCTATTGACTAAACTGTATGCTCTTTGATGAATCGTCTTCATCTCACCTTCTGCTGATTTGAGTAGCTTTTGCTTGATCCTCCATCCTTCTTCAACTTTTTCCTCTGGCTCTCTGTGCCATGTTGGACTGGCTCACTTTCTGCTGCCTCACTTCTGTAAATATGATTTGATATTCAATTGTAATTGTAACCCCATACTGCAGTAAATTTGAGCATATTGTATAAGATTTTCTTCATCATTTCTTACAACAATAATTGAAATCAACTTCATATTGAGACAAAATAGTTTCCCTTGACTGTATGTCATTATTCCCAAAATCATCCCACAATGCACATAAATAAAATGGGCACCATAAGACTAATGACATTCAGAAACAGTCAGAACTTTGCTGATTGACAGAAATATAAGTATACATAATTGATAGAGATCAAAGATAAAGCAAATGTCAAACTATATTGTCTGGCATTTGTCATAGAAATTATCATGACAACATATCTTAATGCGAGAAACCAGTCAGATTCCTGGCTCTCGAGCTTTCAAGATAGGTTGAGAAGTTTAAGTATCTTTAATTTGGTCTGTGATTCTAGTGAGTTACTTAGGAGACCACATTAACATGAGTCATGTCCTAAACATGTGAATGGGTTTAAGTAAACCTTCAATTTGATACCATTATGAGAGTTGCAATATCAGAAAGCTAAATATAAATAAGGTATTTCAATGAGTCATCTAGTTCACTTGCGATCAGATATTCTATATACAGATACTTTACATTGTTGAAAACAAGAATGCACTGGTCTAAAGAATGAAACTAGTAAGCATTATTTACTTACATAAGTCGTTTGACGGACGATGGGCTGAGGCGTTCTACACTGACCATACATTTGCCAGCTAGCTGCATGACTGATGAGACAGGGAGTTTCGTGGCTACTTTCCAGGCCCTGCAAGAAGAATGCATCTTAGAGAGCCAGGCTAGTGGGCTAGGACGCAATGGGATGAAGAATTGTTGACGTAGAAATATTCACCCTGCAGTAAGTTTGAGCACCAGTCTTATTTTTCACCTGGAGGATAGAAGTATATTTACTACAGTGCTTAAAACATATTTCTAGTGCTAAAAGACTGTACAGTGCTAAAGTTTGTCATAGTTTTGTTAATCCCTTTGCTGAATTCTCTCTCAGTTCCTGTGAAATCTGCTACTGCACAGGGTAAGTTTGGGTGTATTCTTTAATCATATATATGGGGCTTACTGCAAGGAATCTCAATGAGGGATGTATCATGGGGGTGAGATGATGTATCAGGTCGATAGCTTTCCTGCTGGAACATGAGGCCAACTCAGACACTGTCACACAGTTAGCATAAGGCCCTCAGCAGACAGCTTGTAGGGGACGCAACTTGAGTGATAACAGGCCTAATGAGGAAATGATTGGTTGTGCACTTCTTGAGTTAGCATAGGTACCTTAAGGTATTGGACAAAATGTTACTGCCATGGTGATTGATGATTATAACACATATATGAATACAAGTTCATTAACACTCACAAGACTGCAGGGACCTCTGTGACCTCTGTGACCCCTGGTCCTGCTTGGACTGCAGAGACTGCAGGGGCCCCTGGAACCTCCTGGACTGCTGGTACCAGATATAGGCTGTCGGCAGTAACACTTGAGGTAGGGATAGATGGATCTGTACATACCCTAGAGAAAATATGGAAGTGTTAATGAACATTATTTTGATTATCAATGCAATTGAGGTATGCAGCTAGGTTTAAAGCTGATTATGACTTGTATTCTGTGAACTACTGCGACCTGCAAGTGTGCAATCATGAGTTTTATGTGTGGATTTAGAACATTTTGTCTTCTAGGTGAGATGTTTTACCCTGGCTGTTTGAGGTATTTAGCTCCCTCTCCCCTCCTTCCTCAGAAACCAAGGCTTTTGTGAATACATTCATACTTCCAGCAGAATTTAACTCTTTAATGGCAGCATTGTGGTTCATGCCCTTGGTCACAATGATGCATAAACACAGCCCTGGTTAGTCCTGCATCCTGCTGCATCCCCTCCTGCTGCACCCCTGTCCTGCTGCACCCCAGTCCTGCTGCACCCCTGTCCTGCTGCACCCCAGTCCTGCTGCACCCCCATCCTGCTGCACCCCAGTCCTGCTGCACCCCTGTCCTGCTGCACCCCTGTCCTGCTGCACCTCTGTCCTGCTGCACCCCTATCCTGCTGCACCGCTGTCCTGCTGCACCGCTGTCCTGCTGCACCCCTGTCCTGCTGCACCCCTGTCCTGCTGCACCCCTGTCCTGCTGCACCCCTGTCCTGCTTCACCCATATCCTGCTGCACTCCTGTCTTACAGCACCCCTGGCACACTTCCACAGACTAACAGGCATTTACACCATTACTGGCTGGAGGTGACAAAGCTTTCAGAAATATATAAAGGAATGAACACCGAGTTATTCATACTTCATCAGCTCATCCTACTAGTTAATAGAAAAAAATAAGTCTAGTTTTATATAATTCCTTTTCCTTAGGATAATCAAGTGTGTGACCACAATATGGGAAACTATTCATTATAATACATAGTGTTTAGTGACTTCTGCAGATAATCCTAAATAACAATAGACAGCATTAAGAATATGCAGGTTTGTACAATAATTTGCTAAAAGAGCATATATACATTTTTCTGCCCCTGCCTGCCGCAGCCTGACCTAAGACAACATGGTGCACCCAGTGTATCAGCATTGAGTTCTTCAACCTCCAGCTACATTTTTAGAACATATTAATAGATATTCACTGTAGAGGCTCCTGAACCTGTGTCTACTACTCACATGGATGCTTGTGAGATAGAGGGGCCAACCATTGATGGTGAGATGGTGGGGGGGCTCCAGCCTCTTAAGGGCACCGTTGGCACACTGAAAGAAATATGAAATATTATCATTGGGGGATCCTAAATGTCTGACTTTAGGATGCAGACTGCATAAAAGAGCTAACAGTAATATTCTACAATAATACTATAATAAATGAAGGATTAAGAGTAACATTATGTAAAATGGTGTGAGGGGGAGGATAGGGCAGTTTGCCTAATGTTACTGGCTTGCCTACCTAAGATCTTTACGGCAGGATGTAGCCCATGGTGGAGGAGGGTCCCTTTTATCCTGCTTGAAGGTGTAGTCCCAGAACAGCTCCTCTCCTGCTTTGATGGGACTGCAGCAGGAGAAGACCATCCTGGGATTCTCTCCGGGGTTAACCTGCACCAGCTGGTACCTGAGGTTAGGGTCAGTGCTGTGGTTCACCAACCTTCCCCAGGTACCGTGGTATCTTTTGGGAGTGGCATCAATAGCCACAGGTGTCTCCTTCAACAAAGTATCAACAATGTAGGACCCTGGGACCTCAGGATCTTCAAGGTACTCCTTCTCCCTTCTCCATCTCTCCTCTGCACTTATGAAATCCCCCTCATATGGCATAACAAACTCCCCCACATCAAAGTTCCTGTTGGCCACCACACAACTCCCTCGCTCCTCATGCTGCCACTCGCTGAAGTCCCCTATCCCCGTCCAAGAGCGGAGTCCTTCCCGCAGTCCATGCAGAGGTGTCCAGCATGGGTGATCTCTGTCTACTGTCACCTGTGAAAATGTAAATACATGATTATTCCTTTAAGTGCTCCAATATGCTCTATTGCACTTTTCCCTTTGAGCTCATTATACATGAATGATGCCCTTGGCAGGACTGTATTGATGCATCATGCCAATGCTTTGTCCCAGATACACTCTTGAGGGGTCACCAGGTAAATGTAGGCCTGATAAGTAGAATCCCTGAGGCTAATTCCATGCATCAGGACTACAAATTGTGTAGCATATTACCACACTTTATAGCCCTTAATAGGCTAATGTGAAGATGTGTACTCACACAGCACATTACATGTATACTGTATCTGAACTAGAATGAAACGACTGATGACATGGGAATAGCCTCTGTTCAACATTTGTATCTTCTTTGGGCTGAGACATTTTAGAATCACCAGAACCAGATATGTTCCTACAAATTACAGAAAGGTTAACATAACAGGATGCCTAAAAGGATTAAAAATCTGTGCAATGTCCATTGACAATTTGGCAGAGAATAGAATAGTGGTGTGGACTGGTAGAGATAGGATCATGAATACAGTGACTTACCCCTCCTGGCATTGACCGAGTGGACCTCTGCATGTTCCTGGATCTTCTAGAACTGCATAACAGAATGAATAACACTTTCAAGTTACATCAATATCTTATTAACATATTTACACTAAAGATAATTTGATGATTCAGTCACAAATATTGCTCACATGTGCTGCACTAAGGGATTGTAATAGACAAAATCCACAAAATCTTGTGTTATATTGTAATAATATGTCAAGCATTTGTATCTTGAATCAATAGTCATCACCGTGCCTTAATTATGCCTTTATCATATTTCTTCAATTATATTGGGTGTTTAGACTCCTAGAATGTGAATCGAACAAACACATTCTTATTTGGCTTTGAACAGCATTATGGTTTTAAAAAAAGGCTACAATTTTTGGGTCTACTGATCGCAATTGTTTTTGGTGTTGAGGGCACTTCATTCTATTTTCTCAATTTTTCAAATAGTAGGTCTACAGAGCAGTTCATAGTTGCCTAGTTGAAAATCATTGATTTTTTATTACAAAAGAATGACACCAAAAACGCAATTCAGTCATTACTGAGGATTATTTTTGTTCTATTTCCATTCCACAGCATTCAAGACTCCAAATATTGGAAGGAACCTGAGACATTATATACGGTCACAGTGATGTATAACATGCACAGCATTAACATATTTCTAGTAAACTACTGATGTTGGAATGATGCACTTGGTTTTGCCTGTTACGACCCCCTAAACATCATGATGTATGTTTGTGTGTCAATCAATTTCATCAAGATTAGCCATTGTCATCTCAATATTTGAATAAAAGGAATAAACAGTAACATCATAACCACAGTTCTCTCACACAACTTTAACTGTGTCCATACAGTGGTAAAGGTTCAGCTCGCATGGTGCAGACAGACATGATAACCCACACAGCAGGCACATGTGTGTCCATACGGTGGTAAAGGTTCAGTTAGTGTGGTGCAGACAGACAGACATGATAACCCACACAGCAGACGCCACACGTGTGTCCATACGGTGGTAAAGGTTCAGTTAGTGTGGTGCAGACAGACATGATAACCCACACAGCAGACACCACACGTGTGTCCATACGGTGGTACAGGTGCAGTTTGTGTGGTGCAGACAGACATGATAACCCACACAGCAGACACCACACGTGTGTCCATACGGTGGTACAGGTGCAGTTCGTGTGGTGCAGACAGACATGATAACCCACACAGCAGACACCACACGTGTGTCCATACGGTGGTACAGGTGCAGTTCGTGTGGTGCAGACAGACATGATAACCCACACAGCAGATGCCACACGTGTGTCCATACTGTGGTACAGGTTCAGCTCGTGTGGTGCAGACAGACATGATAACCCACACAGCAGACACCACACGTGTGTCCATACTGTGGTAAAGTCTGCTTAGTGCTCTGCAGACACACTTGTTAAACCACATAGGACAGAGACCACATATGTGCCTATGCAATGCACTTGTAGAAATACTTTCCTTATAACACTGTTTCCTGAGTTCTTGGTTCTAACCCATTCAGGCCATCTTTATCAATTTCATAGAGATACTGTATTTAGATATACAATTTAGATAACGGCCAAGCAAATCAGTTTTAAGGTAGGGCCTGCCAACGCTAGCTTAGACAAACAGATTTTGCCCTAGACCAATGTGTGAGGATGTGTGAGATTTGGGTGGGCTGCCCCAACCCTTTATCATGCCCACCCAATGACACCCAGTAACTAGTTGGAAGTGGCAGCACTTGTATGGGAGTTGGGTAAGGGCCAGTATTGGGCCAGAATTGGGGTAGTGTCCCAGCTCTTTGAAATTTCATCACAGATGGGAACCTGATGGGAGGATGGCAGTTAAGAGCTAGCACATGAGGTGGGCTTGTGACGGCTGTGGCTGGCCATCCAAAAAGCCTGTGCTGGGAGGACATGACTGATTGTGTAATATTAGGGTGTTAGTTATTTCCTAAATTAGGTGTAACTTATGTCTATGTGTGTGATAGATATGAGTTATTTATAGGACCACCCAATACAAACCTAATAGTATATAGTGGTCATCAGGTTTGGCTTGTAACCCAAAGGTCCAGGGTCCATAACTATGCCATGTCAACCTTCTTACCATTTTACCTTGAATTTTCTATTATGATTACCCTAACTCTAGAATTAGGTGTATATGACACATATCACATGTCACTTGAACTGAAAACAGGGTAAAACTGGGGGGAATTACAGTTATATTAGGGCCTTCACTATCCTAGTTCAACTCTGGCTGCCATCTCTTTCACTATACAGTCCCAACCAGCAAGGGTACCCTGAGGGAACTTGGGGGATAGCTTGGTAGGGCTACCACAAGTTGTGAGCTTCTGTTAAATGTCATTGGTATAGACTATGTTAGGGATTTGACTGTGAACCTGGCGGCAATAAGATCTTAGGGACTGAAGTTCTTTTTGAGATTGACCATATCCTTGGGATAGGCTGTCTTTGTGATTGACATTGTATTTGCGATTGAGAAAGTATTTGTAATTAACCTTGCACTTGTTGCCTACATCATTGGGATTGATCTTGCAATAGGGATTGATTATGCCATGACTATTGGCTGTGTATACATGTGTTTGGATTAACCTTGTATTTGGGATTCACTATGTCCTTGGGATCGACCTAATGTTTAGGACTAACCCTTTTGGATTTACTTGTACTTTGGATTGACCTTGTATTAATGATTGATTACATGTTGGTTTGTTGGGATTAACCTTGTATATTGGATTGACTATATCCTTTGGATTGACATTATACTTAGAAGTAATTAAATCCTTGGGATTGAACATGTAGTTGGGATTTGAGATTTCATTTGTGATGGACACTATCCTCAAGATTTGTCATTAGGATTAGATATGTGTTTTTTGGGATAGACTTAGTATGTGGGATTGATGATATCCACCGGTTCGACCTTTTAGATTTTTTTGATTGGCTTTACCATTGGAACTGACTTTATATTTGTGATTGCTGATATATTAGGGATTGGCCTTGTATTTGGGATAAACTATATATTTTGGGTTGACCTTGTATGTGAGATTCTCTATGTCATTGGGGTTGACCTTATATTGGTGATTGACAGTTATTGGAATTGGCTGTGAGCTTAGGATTGACTTTGTTATAGAATCTTTGGAATTTAAACTTTGATTCTGGATTAAGGATTAAGGTAAAAGTGGGGGCTGCACTGGTGCATTATGCCAACGTTTGTAATGTGCCCCTAGGCTTGACGTGCTGCATTGCCACAGCACTGGTGAGTTATAGGCTATAGGTGCTTCATTGTTGCATCATGACAATCTTTGTGAAACATCCATTATTGATAAGTTTATGTTAATATATAATCAAAGAAAGACAAAGTCTAAATCTATGGTAAAGGTATCATATTGGAAACTAAATCATTATTTATTTCAAGTCACTGTGCAAGAACATTTGTTTTCCAGATGCAGATCTCTGATACTCAAGCATCACAATGTCTAAAATGTCACTTTAAATGATTACTCAAAAACATACAAGTTCGGTTTCCTGTTTTAAACACCCCTCTAGAATATCCCTGTGTAAACTCCAAAGAGTTAAAGGCCAATTGTCAAAACAGGCAACTATAATTCCAGTGTAAATTTTATGTACATTTTTATCTGTTGAGTGATTAAAATACACAATCTGTATTTCAACTCTGCTAGCTATTAGCAAGCTTGTGATGACAATTCTTAATGTTGTTGATCCCGTCTATACCATTAGAGTCCCTAATATTTCAGACTTGATGTCATACAATGGTGTACAATTATATCTGTTACATTAGTTCTGAATACCATAGACATTTAATTAACACAAAGACCTGTAATTTTACTGAAAATATAGAAAGTAGCATTGCAGCAAAATCAATACTTCACAACATCAGATACAGGTTCTAAAAGAAAACTTATATCATGAAAGTCACTTGTTCCTTATATTCGTATAAAATTGACCAAATAGTATAATACACCTAAGTTTAATTTCCAATGCTGGCACATTCTAAGCTTATCAATGCTTCCAGAGTCCTTTTGAACTACTACCCCTGTGACCTTGGCATCTATACCTGCATACTTCTCTATGATCTAGCACATGGCCAGCAGAACTATGTCTCACATCCTCAGTGACAGTCAGAGCAGACACTGGATGTGTGTCATCAGCCAATCCACTCTCAGGCACTCTCTCTGCACAGCCAGGCCTTGCACACTGTGACAGCATTGTTCTCCTTACATGATAAACGTCTAGAGTCAGGCTGGGGGATGTATTATCTGAATTCATGAATGGGGTGTCACTGGCCATCCTTTTCACTGTTTGTTATAAGTGTAGACATCACTTTGATGCCTGGAGGAGTCCACCTGTGATGTCTGCAGATCGTCAGTGCACTATAAATTGTCACATCAACAACTGGTCTGTGGTGATATCTGCTCTTAGTTAGCTGTCTGGCCAACACCTTGTCACTGGTGTAGCCTGCTGATAGCTAGTCAGCCTAATAGACAATTTTGTTTTATTACCAACACTGTGAATGCAGTGAGGTTTGCTAGTACTCAAATTCATGGTAGTCAAATTCATCAAACACACTGGAATAGACTCTGAATGTTGCACGTTGTCTGCTGAAGTCACATGTAGGACAAGCAACGCCTGTGGTTCCGGTATTTTGTTGAAAACTGCTCAATCTTTAATTCTCACCTGTATAACATATGAAGGAGAATACAATGTTTAATATCAGTGATGAATCTGCACTAAATCTCAGTTAGAAATACAAGTCTTTTACCCTTGAAATGTATGGCTTGGGACTTCTATTTTCTGTTTCAGGGTTTTAGTTACTGTTTTCACAATTGTCATTTTAGAATTTTTATTTCTTCTTTTTTTGGGAGGGAGCAGGGGGTTATGTCCAATGGTGTATAGGAATTTCATACAGGGTGGTGTGAAGCAATACTGCATGGTCAGTTACATGTAGTTGGGTTGGACTGGTGCCAATAAAATTATATAGTTACTTAATCTACACACACACACACTCACACTCACACCACCACCCTGCCCCCAACACCACAGTAAGCCTAGTAGTAAACTGTGTCGAGTCCCTTAACACATCTAGCAAACAAATTACCAACTCCCAAGGTACAAACCAGATAAAGGAAGTACTGACACATGGGCGAGCATTATATTAACCTTTTGACCACAACCTGCCACCAGCTGACGAGCTGCCATGGAACATGTACATTACCATTAATTTAGTATTTTCACTCCACCTCTGTTGTTATATTATGCACTACATGCCTAAAATGCACACGGAAGTTAGAACCTGCACTATTCGGCGGGGATCTTCCCAACACACACATATCCACTGACCCAACTGTGCCTCTAAGGGTTCGGCATGATGTAATAATGCAGTGCCAGTTAGTTACTCAAAGAAGCTGTGCCGGTGTGTCATTATGACCCGGTGAAGTCTACAGTGACAGTGACTACAGCATCCTATAGGGGCCTGTATGTATGGTTCAACTTGGGGAGAGGGGGGCTGGTTGAAGTTTGGGACTGGTGATTTACTATCAACATGGAGGGGGGAGGCAAAACTCATACCCGGCCTCCATATGTATGGGGGGGGGACTGGGGGAGGTCAGCAATGGGTCATTTGTTATCAACTTGGGGACTCATTTTAAACAGACATGTTAAGCACCTACTTATGTCAAGCACCCACTCATGTCAAGCACCCACTCAAGTCAAGCACCCGCTCATGTCAAGCACCCACTCATGTCAAGCATCCAATACTGGGTTTGTACAAGGGGAGTCGCTTTACGAAGGCAAGCATAATGCCTAAGGTCTGTACTTAGTTTTAGCATGTTTACTATAATAGTGGTGAACAATAGGCATGTCGTCATATGTCCAAAGGTAACACAGGTGTGAGTGAGTATCTAAGAGTATGTGAAGGCGCTCAGAGACAAACTGATGGGACCACAAAGTCCCCTCGTCTGGGGGTTTGGAGCATCTGACTAGATCCTGGGGCTGCTTTGGGGGAGGGTGACTATCTGAGAATAGCGCCCCGACTGGTCCGACAGCGGCCAAAAGTCCTAGACACTGTCTGATGTTTCCCCTACCCTTGCCTTCATTACTGGTGTTAGACAGCTCCCTAATGCTGCCTACACCTCCCTCATGTCCCCGTGGCCATGGTTGTGGTACTGATATGCCCCTGGTGAGTTTCTGCCCAGTGCTGCGTTCAAGCATCATGGTAACCATACCAGGTTGAGGTACTGCCAAAGTGTGGACCAAGGCAGTAGCAGCGAGTTACTCAGCGAGGCTGTGTTGGTGCACACCTTTTAGCAAAATGTGATCCTAAAAAGATTAACTTACAGCTAGGCTGACTAAGACAGTTTGTCTAAGTGCTGACCAGTGATTTGTACTGTACCATGAGGTGCATCGCCAACCGACTAGATGACAGACTGGCACAGCCATGCCAATCAACCAATTCGACACAGACAGCATCCATCAACCGACTCAACACCGACTGGTTTGACAATGTATGGCAATATACACTGGATGCACGCCCAAAGGACTGTATCTGTACAATACAAAAGGGGTGAAATTATTAAACAAAATGCTACAACCCTGTGGTGTGTGTGGGCGGGGGGGGGTTCCAGGGACGCTGCAGGTCTGGACACACAAGCCCTGTAGGCAGCCAGTGTGAGGGGGGGTCGTGTTTATAACATGCCCACCACCAACACACTACACCACACCACCACCACAGCACACCCACCATCCTACCAACACCCTCACCACCCCCACACTACACCACACCACCACCACAACAGACCCACCATCCAAACAACACCCACACCACCCCAACACAACACCACCCACCCCAACAGCACACCCACCATCCAAACAACACCCACGCCATCCCCACAGCACACCCACACTCCTACCAATACCCACACCACCCCCACAGCACACCTACCATCCAAAAACACCCACACCACCCTCACAGCACACCCACCATCAAAACAACACCCACACCACCCCCACAACACACCCACCATCTAAACAACACACCCACCATCAAAACAACACCCACACCACCCCCACAGCACACACATCACCCCCACAGCACACCCACCATCCTACCAACACCCGCACCACCCCCACAACCCTACCAACACCCACACCACCCCAACAGCACACCCACAATCCTACCAACACCCATCACCCCCACAGCACACCCAGCATCCAAACAACACCCCTAGCACCCCCACACCACCCCCACCATCCTACCAACACCCACACCACCCCCACAGCACACCTACCATCCTAAAACACCTACAACACCCCCACCGCACACCCACCATCCAAACAACACTAACACCACCCCCACAAAACCCACACCACCCCCACAACACATCCACCATCCAAACAACACCCACACCACCCCCACAGCACACCCACCATCCAAACAACACCCACACCACCCGCACAGCACACCCACCATCCAAACAACACCCACACCACCCCAAAAGCACACCCACCAAACAAACAACACCTACACCACCCCCACAACACCCACACCACCCCCACAACACATCCACCATCCAAACAACACCCACACCACCCGCACAACACCCACACCATCCCCACAACACATCCACCATCCAAACAACACCCACACCACCCCCCCAACACCCACACCACCCCCACAACACATCCACCATCCAAACAACACCCTCACTACCCCCACAACACACCCACCATCCAAACAACACCCACACCATCCTAACTACACCCACACCACCCCCACAACACATCCACCATCCAAACAACACCCTCACCACCCCCACAACACATCCACCATCCAAACAACACCCTCACCACCCCCACAGCACACCCACCATCCAAACAACACCCACACCACCCCCACAGCACACCAACCATCCAAACAACACCCACACCACTCCCACAGCACACCAACCATCCAAACAACACCCACACCACCCCCACAGCACACCAACCATCCAAACAACACCCACACCACCCCCACAGCACACCTACCATCCTACCAACACCCACACCACTCCCACAGCACACCAACCATCCAAACAACACCCACACCACCCCCACAGCACACCAACCATCCAAACAACACCCACACCATCCCCACAGCACACCTACCATCCAACGAAAACTCCCACCACCCCCACAGGTCTCTGTTTGTACAATTGGTGATTGACTCTAGCCTTTTTCATGGAATAAAAGCTTTTTCAATGTCAGGATATTCAAGACAGATATTATACAAAAGGTTATGATTAACTACAAAGATACAAGGAAAACTGCATGAACTGCATCTGCGAGGGAGTGGGTTAATAAGAATTTGCATCAGAATATTCCTTACACCAACCTGACATTATAGGTAAAAAGGAAGTGGTATATGAACAATACACATTGTAATGTAGTGAGTCGCAGTACTCCTTCCCATAGCACCTGGATTACTGATTAGTTTGGCTGGTTAGGGACTGGTTATTTATTATCAACGCGGGGGGGAGGGGTGCCAAACCCCTGTCAAGTAATGTTATGGTGTGTGTTGGGGGGGGGGGGTAGTGGGGTTGGGACTTACTATCAGGAGACCTGTGTAGAGTGAGGGAGACATGTGTAGAGGGAGGTAGACATGTGTAGAGGGAGGGAGACGTGTTTAGAGGGAGGGGGATGTGTGTAGAGGGAGGGAGACATGTGTAGAATGAGGGAGACGTGTGTATAGTGATAAAACAGTGAGGGAGGCTTGAGTAGAGTGAGGGATTGGCCTCAATTCAGTGTCTCTCCTGGTTGTGGACTTACCTGATGTATGTAGTGTTAATGTAGGGTAGGTGGCTGTCAGCTGGGTGGAGGCTGGCAGGTGTCTTTCTAGGAGCCAGGGAGTCTGTTATCAGCAGACACTGACTGTTACAGCCTCCACTGTCATACAGTGGTACTCCACCAGATAGTCTATGTCACAGTTAACATCAGTCCAGGACACATCAACACACAGTGTTACAGTACTCTTTAGTCTCCCTGTGTTTGTGGTGTGTAATCCTTGTGAACAGATCTTGGTAAGTCCAGGGTGGTAACCCTCCTATTGACCTCACAGCACTTCCTCTCTCAACTGTCACGGAGCATGCACTGGGACCGAGCAGGGTCAGAAAGCTGCAGCAAGCGTGGCAGCCGTGGCCTGCACTGAGAATCCTGGGGAGAGGCCTTCACTCCACTGCTAACAGTGTGTGAGGGGGATGCAGGATGTCACAAGCTCCGAGTATAGTGCACCACCAGTAGGGGATTGCCCAGAAGCACTCTGTGTGGGGGGGGGGGAGGGTTACACCATGTCCTGCTTACTCCTCACCACCACTACCACTAGTGGCTTGTTCGTGTCTGTGTGTGCTGGGGCTCAATGATAAATCCTGCAAACTAATCCAATCTTACATATTATCTTAAAGAGATCCCTGTGTTGCTTGTTGGCTGTCTGAGGTGTGTAAATACTGTGTGCCCTACTGTTGGCTAAGCATGTGCATTCACTGTTCCTCTCTACTCACTACCCGTGTCTGTTCACGTCTGATGCCCCTGGTAGATCCTGTAGTGCAGTGGTCTGTGGAACATCTAGTGGCCAAGTCCTGCGGCCGGGAAAGGAGGAAAGGAGGGTATTGGCCCAGCACCTGAGACTCCTGTGAATCTTGCACCTTTTAATCTAATCAGAACTGCTCCTTTGATCCTACAGTATATTGTTATAATCCATGTGAAGTGTCTCATGGCCTGGGTTGTGCACACAAAGCCTGCCCTAACACGGGTCAGGACCGTTAGTCTGTGGGACACTCAACCTTGATGGCAAGCCTTCAGGGTGGCAGGTCTGATATCACTGTACATCCTGCTGTATACGTGAGTCAATGGGACACTTGGCCCAAAACGTAGTGATGTGCTCAGTCTATGATGGGACACTCAGCCCTGATGATAAGCCTAACCGTGTACTACAGTTTGGTGTGGTGTCACTGCTAATACTGCACTTCATTTGTGATCTTCAAGAACCATGCTTAATGGCCTGGACAGCTGCCCATGTCACTGCAAACAATATCAATGAGAATGGAAAGAATGTAGGTTTAGGATTTGGTGTAAGAATTTGTCAGCATGGTGATCCTGTCAAATGCATTTGATTTTTTGAGAATGTTTTTACACCAATTGGTGTGTGAGAACCAGTGTGCCATCCGCAAAGGGTTGGTGTACAGAAGTAATACATATGTGCATTTTTTTCACTTTTTATATTTCAGTATGTATTATTGTTCTTACCTCAATCATTATATAGTGCTAATTTTATTTGATCTTTTTCTCTCAAAGTCGAGGGTAGGCTTACAGACAGGGGTTTTGTAGTTATGAAATTAAGGGGTTAATGTACGGAAGTAATACATATGTGCATTTTTTTTCACCTTTTTATATTTCAGTAAGTATCATTGTTCTTACCTAATGTGTGTCCTGTTGGCAGATGGTGCGTCCCATTACTCCTGGAATCACTCAAAGCTGTAATGTAGAATGGAGACTTTAGATTATTAATGGAAAACATAGGAGAGTAAAAGCTATATCTTTCTCCGAGGGATTTTCCAACTGGAGACAAGCAAGCTAAATAAAGTGGATATCTTCCATGTAGATAAACCGATTCTCCGATGATCCTGTCACCTTCTCTAACCTAAATACACCGTTTTAAGCTCAATCATTATATAGTACTAATTTTATTTGATTGTTTTCTTTTTCAAACTGAACTTTTCTCTCAAAGTCGAGGGTAGGCTTATAGACAGGGGTTTTGTAGTTATGAAATTTGATTATAAGATACCAAATGTTATGTGCAACTCAAAGGTATTAAGCTTTTCTCTTTTACTGAAGACATGTGAATTCTTGAACATGTATAGCATTCCATTCATAGCAAGGGAAAGGGTATTAGACATAATTTCATGTCGACTGTAAGATAGGTGGGCAAACATAGTAGTTGGTGATTTGGGAATATGCAATTAATCCTCAGGTATTCTTAACTCATAGCATGCCATTCATAGCATGCCTTGTTTCCGAGATGGATGGATTTTACATGCCAGGCAACATTAAGACAAGACACAGACGTCCTAGTAGTGTTAGTGACAGGTGTAAGACAGGTGATTGGTCCAGTTAGATGTATCCTAATATGAAGAAATCTGAAACTAGGGCAGTCTTTAGATTAAAGCAAGCTATAGTCATAAACATTCTAATAAATAATCCCATGAATAAAGAGAATGAAACACATTACTATGCATTTATCCAAGTCTTCATGTCCAGAACATGTCCCGTTAGATTTACATTTGTCTCGCTGCTTGTTTATATAGGGTCTCTCTAGGGATAAATGCTCTCTTCTCACACACTTTTTTTTGTGGCAGAGGTGGGAGATGTGAAATGTGCCCTCTGGGACATTTAGATTTCCTGAGAGGAAGTAGACAAGGCAGTGAACAGACGGCCAACTTTTGTCACCTTTAACCGTTATTGTCATCTTTGGGTATCTCTCTTCCTTTACAGGACCAGTCCAAATGCAACATCCCACATCATCATCCTGGCTCTGCTTTCTTATTTTATCCAGGATGATCCTTTTCTTATCAACTGTCAACTTTTGCACTAGCCTTACTGTCTCAAGCATCTTTGCCCATTCTATGATGTGCCTGTATTGATGATGTTAAAGAAATCCAGACAAACAATTACTTCATGATAAGCTCAAAAGAGGTAATTTGTCTGGTAAGTGTGAAGAGACATTGGTCGGAGCCTCAAAACCTCTTATAAGCCAACAAATGTTTGCATTTTAGGGCTTATAGACTGCAGCATTTTCTCAAAGTCGGTTGGGGGAAGTTATATCTTATAATGGAGGTTTTTAGCCAAGATGATTATAATTGAATCCATGTTTAATGGTCTCCCATAACATCCCACCTTCTTCAATTGACCTAATTGTTCCATCAAAAACTTTGACACATATCTAATGCATGTTGGGTTACAGGGCTAGAATGGATATGCTACTTACATGAGAATGTGAACCGGGCCTTCATTTTTCTTTCAGACTCTGCTCCGCTCTCTACGATTCCAAAATCGGCAGCAGAATAGAAGAAAGGTCCATACAAATTATTTCACTAGGAAAAAAGTTAAGAGATATTTGTAGGGTTATTGCATTGCTTCTAGCATTTACAGCTCATTTCATGCACCAATGCCACAATATTGAGTAGCAGTAGAAACCGACCAGCACTGGATCATGCATGCTTTAAGGTCACCAGGTCTTTTTGATGCAGCCTGTTGATACACAACTCCTAGCCCTCCCTTGTCCCACTTCATGAAGCATTGTCAGTCCTCTGCTGACACATGTACCCACTCCTGCTCTCGCCCAGGTAGGCACAGTAAGGGAGAGTGTTGGGGCCCTGCGCTGTGGCACCCTTACTCTGCAGTTCTTACCATGAAGGTCCCTGTGACTTTCACGGTCTGTCATATCAACAGTCAGCAGGAGTGGCCCTGTCATGTCCATAGTAAGTGCATGTGACCCCGTCACCTCTACAGTCAGTGGGAAGAATCCTGTCACGTCTACAGTCAGTGGGAGGGACCCTGTGACGTCTACAGTCAGTGGGAGGGACCCTGTCACGTCTACAGTCAGTGGGAGGGACCCTGTGACGTCTACAGTCAGTGTCAGGGACCCCGTCACCTCTACAGTCAGTGGGAGGGACCCCGTCACATCTACAGTCAGTGGGAGGGACCCCGTCACATCTACAGTCAGTGGGGGGGGACCTTGTCACATCTACAGTCAGTGGGAGGGACCCCGTCACATCTACAGTCAGTGGGAGGGACCCCGTCACGTCTACAGTCAGTGGGAGGGACCCTGTCACATCTACAGTCAGTGAGAGGGGGGACCCCGTCACGTCTACAGTCAGTGGACGGGACCCTGTCGTATCTACAGTCAGTGGGAGGGACCCCGTCACGTCTACAGTCAGTGGGAGGGACCCTGTCACGTCTACAGTCAGTGGGAGGGGGGACCCCGTCACGTTTACAGTCAGTGGGAGGGACCCTGTCACGTCTGCAGTCAGTGGGAGTGACCCTGTCACGTCTACAGTCAGTGGGAGGGACCCTGTCACGTCTACAGTCAGCGGGAGTGGGGACCTTGTCACGTCTACAGTCAGCGGGAGTGGGGACCTTGTCACGTCTACAGTCAGTGGGGGGGGACCTTGTCACATCTACAGTCAGTGGGAGGGACCCTGTGACGTCTACAGTCAGTGAGAGGGGGGACCCCGTCACGTCTACAGTCAGTGGGAGGGACCCTGTCACGTCTACAGTCAGTGAGAGGGGGGACCCCGTCACGTCTACAGTCAGTGGGAGGGACCCTGTCACGTCTACAGTCAGTGGGAGGGACCCTGTCACATCTACACGTCAGTGGGAGGGACCCTGTCACGTCTATAGTCAGTGGGACGGACCCTGTCACATCTACAGTCAGTGGGAGGGACCCTGTCACATCTACAGTCAGTGAGAGGGGGGACCCCGTCACGTCTACAGTCAGTGGGAGGGACCCTGTCACGTCTACAGTCAGTGGGAGGGACCCTGTCACATCTACACGTCAGTGGGAGGGACCCTGTCACGTCTATAGTCAGTGGGAGGGACCCTGTCACATCTACAGTCAGTGGGAGGGACCCTGTCACGTCTACAGTCAGTGGGAGGGACCCTGTCACGTCTACAGTCATCGGGAGGGGGGACCTTGTCACATCTACAGTCAGTGGGGGAGGGACCCTGTCATGTCTTCAGTCAGTGGGAGGGACCCTGTCACGTCTACAGTCAGTGGGAGGGACCCTGTCACGTCTACACATCACGTCCCTGCCAGTGCTGCCTCTCAGCTCACCCTGGGGGTGGAGGAGTCAAGGTATGGAGGATGCCTGGCAAAGCAGTTGTGAAATATTTCCATACCACAAACAGGCCAAATGACAACAGGCCAGGATGTCACTGTGGTAGGGGGAACTTGATGTCACGGTGGTAGGGGGGGCATGATGTCACTGTGGTAGGGGGGACATGATGTCACTGTGGTAGGGATGGTGATGTCACTGTGGTAGAGGGGACATGATGTCACTGTGGTAGGGGGGCATGATGTCACTGTGGTAGGGGACAGATGTCACTGTGGTAGGGGACATGATTTCACTGTGGTAGGGGGGACATGATGTCACTGTGGTAGGGGACATGATTTCACTGTGGTATGGGGGGCATGATGTCACTGTGGTAGGGGGGGCATGATGTCACTGTGGTAGGGATGGTGATGTCACTGTGGTAGAGGGGACATGATGTCACTGTGGTAGGGGGGGCATGATGTCACTGTGGTAGGGGACATGATGTAACTGTGGTAGGGGACATGATTTCACTGTGGTAGGGGACATGATTTCACTGTGGTATGGGGGGACATGATGTCACTGTGGTAGGGGGGAGCCTGTCAATGTATTAGGTGGGACTTGATGTCACGGTGGTAGGGGGGACATGATGTCACTGTGGTAGGGGGACATGATGTCACTGTGGTGGGGGGGACATGATGTCACTGTGGTAGGGAGGAGCCTGTCAATGTATTAGGTGGGACTTGATGTCACGGTGGTAGGGGGGACATGATGTCACTGTGGTAGGGGCACATGATGTCACTGTGGTAGGGGGACATGATGTCACTGTGGTAGGGGACATGATTTCACTGTGGTAGGGGGGACATGATGTCACTGTGGTAGGGGGGGAGCCTGTCAATGTAGTAGGTGGGACTTGATGTCACGGTGGTATTGGGGGGCATGATGTCACTGTGGTAGGGGCACATGATGTCACTGTGGTAGGGGGGACATGATTTCACTGTGGTACGGGGGGGGCATGATGTCACTGTGGTAGGGGGGGAGCCTGTCAATGTGGTAGGGATGGTGATGTCACTGTGGTAGAGGGGACATGATGTCACTGTGGTAGGGGGGACATGATGTCACTGTGGTAGGGGGGGAGCCTGTCAATGTGGTAGGGATGGTGATGTCACTGTGGTAGAGGGGACATGATGTCACTGTGGTAGGGGGGACATGATGTCACTGTGGTAGGGATGGTGATGTCACTGTGGTAGGGGGACATGCTGTCACTGTGGTAGGGGGGGCATGATGTCACTGTGGTAGGGGGGGCATGATGTCACTGTGGTAGAGGGGACATGATGTCACTGTGGTAGGGGGGCATGATGTCACTGTGGTAGGGGACAGATGTCACTGTGGTAGGGGACATGATTTCACTGTGGTAGGGGGGACATGATGTCACTGTGGTAGGGGACATGATTTCACTGTGGTAGGGGACATGATTTCACTGTGGTATGGGGGGACATGATGTCACTGTGGTAGGGGGGGAGCCTGTCAATGTATTAGGTGGGACTTGATGTCACGGTGGTAGGGGGGACATGATGTCACTGTGGTAGGGGCACATGATGTCACTGTGGTAGGGGCACATGATGTCACTGTGGTAGGGGGGACATGATGTCACTGTGGTAGGGGGGACATGATGTCACTGTGGTAGGGGGGACATGATGTCACTGTGGTAGGGGACATGATTTCACTGTGGTAGGGGGGACATGATGTCACTGTGGTAGGGGTGGTGATGTCACTGTGGTAGAGGGGACATGATGTCACTGCGGTAGGGGGACATGCTGTCACTGTGGTAGGGGTGGTGATGTCACTGTGGTAGAGGGGACATGATGTCACTGTGGTAGGGGGACATGCTGTCACTGTGGTAGGGGGGGCATGATGTCACTGTGGTAGGGGGGGCATGATGTCACTGTGGTAGGGGGGGCATGATGTCACTGTGGTAGGGGGGACATGATGTCACTGTGGTAGAGGGGACAAGATGTCACTGTGGTAGGGGGACATGATGTCACTGTGGTAGGGGGACATGATGTCACTGTGGTAGGGGGACATGATTTCACTGTGGTAGGGGGGACATGATGTCACTGTGGTAGGGGGGGAGCCTGTCAATGTAGTAGGTGGGACTTGATGTCACGGTGGTATGGGGGGGACATGAGGTCACTGTGGTAGGGGGACATGATTTCACTGTGGTACGGGGGGGGACATGATGTCACTGTGGTAGGGGCACATGATGTCACTGTGGTAGGGGGGACATGATTTCACTGTGGTACGGGGGGGCATGATGTCACTGTGGTAGGGGGGACATGATGTCACTGTGGTAGGGGTGGTGATGTCACTGTGGTAGAGGGGACATGATGTCACTGTGGTAGGGGGACATGATGTCACTGTGGTAGGGGGACATGATGTAACTGTGGTAGGGGGGGCATGATGTCACTGTGGTAGGGGGGGCATGATGTCACTGTGGTAGGGGGGACATGATGTCACTGTGGTAGGGGAGACGATGTCACTGTGGTGGGGGACATGATGTCACTGTGGTAGGGGGGAACATGATGTCACTGTGGTAGGGGGACATAATGTCACTGTGGTATGGGCTTACATAATGTCACTGTGGGGGGTACTCGGTGTCTCCTTAGGGGGGTACATAACAAATTCTGACCTGTCTTGAGGGGGGCAGCATAGCAAATTAAGGCTTTTTTTTTAAAGTGAGCCTAGGCTTTGCCCAGCACTTTATGCAGTGGTCGGAATTCATGGGGGATTTGCAGCATTCATCCAGCAGATTCAATGGCCGATTTCTAGATAGTTCATCATCATTACACTTAAATAAAATGTAGATCATCTGAGATAATGATCATCTATCACTTACCTGAAGATCAATTTAAAAGTAATTACATCTGCGATCATAAATTAAGACAGATTTCTGCATAATGCTGTAAAACCTTTGAGAGAGGACAAGATGGCCGACATCATGCCTTTTTTCACATTCTCCTGACACATCGTTATACATCAGTGTGTTTTCAATGCAACTCCACCAAACATCTGGATGGGAGTGTACAGTTAGTGACATCACAGTACCAGTGACGTCAGTCTTAGCAACGTCTCAACAATACCAAGCAACAAAGCTACATAACCTAGCAACGTCACTATGATACCTAGCAGTGACGTCATTCAGTCCATATTGTTTCCATCTGTGTTGGTACTCAGAAGCGGCCGTAGTTTGTTGTCAGAATCGATCGTAGTTTGTTGTCAGATTCTGCAATAGTTTGTGCTCAGAGTCGACAATAGTTTGTTGTAAGAGTCGGCAAACAATTGTTGTCAGACTCGGCAATAGTTTGTGGTCAGACTCGGCAATAAATTGTTTTCAGACTTGGCAATAGTTTGTGGTCAGACTTGGCAATAGTTTGTGGCCAGACTCGGCAGTAGTTTGTGTTCCGACTGAGCAATAGTTTGCTGTCAGAATCAGCAGTAGTTTGTGGTCAGTTTGACATGGAAATGGGGCACAGTTTGACTTGAAAAAGGGGCGTGTGCCTGCGGAAGGGGGAGGGGCTCACTTTTTTCCAGGGAGGCTTCCAATTTTAATTTAGCAAAAAACAGCCAGCGCATTATGATAGTTCAAAGGGGAGGGGGGCGCGAAACTCTAAATCTCAGGTAACTGACCTAGCCACTGTCTCCTGCACTGGGCATAGTCACTGTTGTCGACCTAAGCTTCACCTTATACCAGGAGTATCTCACCACCCCCTCATAGGGGCGGGGTTGTCAAACTTCTATCAGGGCCTGTATGTGTGTGTGTGGGGGGTGGGGGTGGGACTGATCATTTATTATCTATGTGGGAGGCGTTGTCATAGCCTGTATGTGTGTATGTGTAGGGGGTGTGCTGTTGGTTGAGGCTAGGGAATGGTCATTTATTATCAACATGGGGGGGGGGGGGTGTCCAGACCTGTATGTATGTGGGTAGAGGGGGTGATCAGATGAGTAGATGTCAGCAGTGTCCTACATGCTAGCACCCTCCCACTCATATCCAAACCTAGGGAGGGGGATGTCCACAGTAGTTAATGCATTTTACACTTCAAGTATGACATGATGCCTACTTGCATCTTCACAAAGGTTGGGGATGGGGTAGGGGGGTTGGGACGGAGTAGGGAGGCTGGGGGCGAAATAGGGAGGGTAAGGAAGGAGTCGGGAGGCTGGAAAAGGAGTAGGGAGGAAGAAGGGAGTTTGGGGTGGTGAAGGGACAGAGTAGGGAGGCTAGGGAAGGGGAAGGGAGGATAGGGACAAAGTAGAAAAATATTGGGGTTGGGGTTGTTATTAGTTGTTGTGGTGAGTAATGAGGGAAGGAATATTGTGGGGAACAGGAGAGCCCTCTATTTGTGCACACACATGGCACACAAAGGGGACACAGAAAGTACACAGGGGTACACAGAGGGTACACAGAGGGTACACAGGGGGTACACACAGGGTACACAGGGGTACACAGAGAGTACACAGAGGATACACAGGGCACACAGGGGGTACACAGAGGGTACACACAGGGGGTACACAGGGTACACACAGGGTACACACATGGTACACACAGGGGGTTCACAGGGTACACACAGGGTACACACAGGGTACACACATGGTACACACAGGGTGCACACAGGGCACACACATGATACACACAGGTCACACAGGAGGCAAACAGGGTACAGACAGGGTACACAGAGGGTACACAGAGGGCACACAGAGGGCACACAGAGGGTACACTGTTATTATTTGTCAACAACACCAAACAGTTGTCAACAACACCAAACAGTTGTCAACTGTGAAGGGTTTAGGGTGTTTTTTACATCTCCAGTCTAGTGATATGTTGGGCTATGTGGTTTCTCACATAGATAGCCACACCCCCACCCGTTTTGACATTTAATGTGAGTGGTTGGTGACTGTGGAGGTCTACCTCACACAACATGCTTGTCTCTAATAACTCATCATAAGTCACTATAATTGTATACATCACACAGTCGTATGTGAGCCTCATGATGCATCATGACATGAATCTGTACTCTGGTACATTTAATACAGGTATGTCTGGGTCATGTATCAGGGTGGGGGACGGCTGTGACAGGTGGGTAGACGATACGAGAGGTGAACCCTTTAGTAATCATTGAAGTATATTATTCAGAGCTACTCACATTAAAAGTGCCACCTTGTCAGCTGGTGGTACACATTGTCACTGGGTTGGACATGTTGTCAACTAGTGGTCCTCTTTGGAATGGTGAGAGGTGTGTTGACAAGGTGAGGGCCATGTTGAGAAGATATCAACTGAAATAAATAAGTGAAGTGAGTCATTTTTGGAGCGATATAAACTATCTCTACTCCCTATACGGTACATTTATGTACATTATAAATATTTCAAGTCCATTAGGAAAAAGTAATAGTAAAGTACAGATATACATTTAATCTATAGGGATGTTTCTTATAAAAATAAAGCTTTTAACATTTGATGCATTCAACATCATGGCATAATGTATTTTAATAGCTTCAGTACTGCAGTGACATTCAATTAAAATATCAATATCATAGGGTGGACATGATGCGTGTTCAATTGTGGTCATGACACACCAATGCATGTTGTCATGCACATGTAGTATCATGCGCAGTGAGATGGTCTCAAAGTGCCGTACGGCTGCATGTTGACCGGGGCTTGGGGGGGCCATGCACGGAGAGCGGGTCTCAATGTGCCGCGTAGCTGAATATTGACCAGGGCTCTGGAGACCACGCCAGGGAGCCTAGCTTGTCACACACATCACCTGCAGCACACACACCTCACCTACAGCACACACACCTCATTTGTTTTGGGGAGGGGGATGGGGGGGACACAGAGGGTACACAGGGGGTACACAGAGGGTACATACAGGGTACACACAGGGTACACACAGGGTGCACACAGGGTACACACAGGGTACACACAGGGCACAAACAGGGTACACACAGGGTACACACAAGGTGAACACAGGGTACACAGAGTACACAGGGTACACACAGGGGGTACACACAGGGTACACACAGGGGGTACACACAGGGTACACACAGGTTACACACAGGGTACACACAGGGTACACACAGAGTACACACAGGGGGAAACACAGGGTACACTGGGGGTACACAGAGGGTACACACAGAGTACACACAGGGGATACACACAGGGTGCAAACAGGGTCCACGCAGGGTCCACACATAGTACACACAGGGGGTCCACACAGGGTCCACACAGGGTACAAACAGGATACACACAGGGTACACACAGGGTACACAGCGGGTACACACGGGGCACACACAGGGTACACACAGGATACACACAGGGTACACAGAGGGTACACAGAGGGTACACACAGGATACACACAGGGTACACACAGGGTACACACAGGGTACACAGGGGGTACACACAGGGTACACACAGGGTACACACATGATACACACAGGGTACACACAGGGTACACACAGGGTACACAGCGGGTACACACAGGGTACACACAGGGTACACAGAGGACACACACAGGGTACATACAGGGTACATAGAGGGTACACACAGGGTACACACAGGGTACACACAGGGTACACACAGAGGGTACACACAGGGTACACACAGGGTACACACAGGGTACACAGAGGACACACACAGGGTACATACAGGGTACATAGAGGGTACACACAGGGTACACACAGGGTACACACAGGGTACACACAGAGGGTACACACAGGGTACACACAGGGTACACACAGGGGGCACAGAGGGTACACACAGGGTACACACAGAGGGTACACACAGGGTACACACAGGGTACACACAGAGGGTAAACACAGGGTACACACAGGGTACACACACAGGGTACACACAGGGTACACACAGGGTACACAGAGGGTACACACAGGGTACACACAGGGTACACAGGGTACACATATGGGGCACATAAGGTACACACAGGACACACACAGGGTACATACAGGGTACACACAGGGTACACACAGGGTACACACAGGGTACACAGAGGACACACACAGGGTACACACAGGGTACACACAGGGTACACACAGGGTACATAGAGGGTACACACAGGGTACACACAGGGTACAGACAGGGTACACAGAGGACACACACAGGGTACACACAGGGTACACACAGGGTACACACAGGGTACATAGAGGGTACACACAGGGTACACACAGGGTACAGACAGGGTACAGACAGGGTACACACAGGGTACACACAGGGTACACACAGGGTACATACAGGGTACACAGAGGGTACACACAGGGTACACAGAGGGCACATAGAGGGTACACAGAGGGTACATAGAGGGTACACAGGGGGTACACACAGGGTACACAGAGGGTACACAGAGGGCACACATAGGGTACACACAGGGTACATACAGGGTACACAGAGGGTACACAGAGGGCACACACGGTACACACAGGGTACACACAGGGTACACACAGGGTACACAGAGTACACACAGGGTACACAGAGGTCACAAACAGGGTACACAGAGGGCACACAGAGGGCACACAGAGGGTACTTATTTCCCCTATTTAAGAGCACCTGACCTTCAAAAGTGCCTGTAAGTCAGTCTAAGAGCACCTGAATGTTAAAAGTGCCTGTACATCAATCAAAGTGTGCCAGCCTCTCAAAAGTGCCTGTAAGTCAAAGGAAGGTACGCAAAAAAAAAAAAAAAAAAAAAAAATGTATATATAAAAAAATAAGTCAAAGGAAGTGCACCTAATTGTCAAAAGTGCCTGTAGGTCAGTGGAAGTGTGCCTGCCTATCAAAAGTGCCTGTAAGTCTGGAAAAGTGTGTCTGACTATCACAAATGCCTGTAAGTCTGTCAAAGTGCGCCTGTCCTTCAAGAGTGCCTCTAAGTCAGTCTGAGAGCTACTGACTGTCAAAAGTACCTGTAAGTCTCTGTACCTGGTGGACATATTGTAATCATACAGCAGATACTTAGTCCTAGACGTGTCCCTCATTCCACCACCCTTCCCCTCAAATCCCAGCCTAGTGGAGGGGGATGCCCACAGTGCACCATTGTGGTCAAATACTTACCAGATCCACATTAAATACCACTTCTCTGCTCTTTGTAGGGGTAAAGGGGTAATGTCGCTAAAAGATAACATTTGTTATCATGATGCACCATCGCAGCCCCAGTGAGTAACTTGCTAATACTGCAATGGTGCATGATGCTGACCCTTCGGGAGTGTCTCAACATTACATGATGCTTGAATGCAGCACTGGTGAGTTACAGCACACACACTGCACCTACAGCACACACACCTCACCTACAGCACACACACCTCACCTACAGCACACACAGCTCACCTACAGCACACACACCTCACCTACAGCACACACACCTCACCTACAGCACACACACCTCACCTACAGCACACACAGCTCACCTACAGCACACACACCTCACCTACAGTACACACACCTCACCTACAGCACACACAGCTCACCTACAGCACACACACCTCACCTACAGCACACACACCTCACCTACAGCACACACAGCTCACCTACAGCACACACACCTCACCTACAGTACACACACCTCACCTACAGCACACACAGCTCACCTACAGCACACACACCTCACCTACAGCACACACACCTCACCTACAGCACACACACCTCACCTACAGCACACACACCTCACCTACAGCACACACACCTCACCTACAGCACACACACCTCACCTACAGCACACACACCTCTCCTACAGCACACACACCTCACCTACAGCACACACACCTCACCTACAGCACACACACCTCACCTACAGCACACACACCTCTCCTACAGCACACACAGCTCACCTACAGCACACACACCTCCCCTACAGCACACACACCTCACCTACAGCACACACACCTCCCCTACAGCACACACACCTCACCTACAGCACACAAGACAATGTCATCAACATCAACATCAACATGGGGGTGGGGGTCGAACCATTGTTAGGGCCTTTATGTGTAACGGGAGACGGGCGGGCTAGTTGAGGTCAGGGACGGGTCATTTATTATAAACCTGGGGAGGGGGTGGGGGGGATGTCAAACCATTGACACAACCTGCATGTGTATGTGTGCGCAGGGGGGGTAGTGACCAGTATTATGTTGTCAACCTGGGGCAGGGGGTGTCATACCCTATGTCACAACCTGTATGTGTGTGTGTGAAGCTAGGGACTTCTTGAATAATAATAAACTTGGTGTGTGAAGTGTCAAAACTGTATGTGTGTGTATAGTGATAGGTGGGGGGAGGCAGTAAATCAAAAGAAGTGTGTTTGCCTGTTAAAATTGGCTATAAGTCAGTGGATCTACACTTGACTGTCAAAAATGCCTGTAAGTCAACAGCAGTGTGCCAGACCACCAAAGGTGCCTGTAAGTCATAAAAATCGGTGCCTGCCTCTTAAAAGTGGCTTTAAGTCAAGCTACAGCCTGTTAGAAGTGCCTGTAAGTTTATAGGAGTGTGCCTGACCATCAAAGGGGGCTATTCAATATATAAAAGTGCTTGTGCCATTCAAAAATGCTTGTTAGACTTTAAAGCGAACCTGACCTTCAAATAAAAAAGTGCCTGTAAGTCAGTGGAAGTGCCCTTCACTGTCAATCAGAGTTCATTTGGACCTTTGAGACCTTTCCTATTTTATCACTTTTATCTACAAAAAGTAATGTCTGGATTGCCCTCCCAGCTAGCATTCTAGCCTAACATTGGCTGGAGTGATGGCAGCATGCCAATGTTGGCAGAGAAGTGGCAGGGTGTAGGCACTCACAGCCTACCTGTGTCACAGGGCATACAGAGCGCACAAACAACAACAACAACAACATAGGCACTCACAGCCTACCTGTGTCACAGGGCATACAGAGCGCACAAACAACAACAACAACAACATAGGCACTCACAGCCTACCTGTGTCACAGGGCATACAGAGCGCACAAACAACAACAACAACAACATAGGCACTCACAGCCTACCTGTGTCACAGGGCATACAGAGCGCACAAACAACAACAACAACAACAACATAGGCACTCACAGCCTACCTGTGTCACAGGGCATACAGAGCGCACAAACAACAACAACAACAACAACATAGGCACTCACAGCCTACCTGTGTCACAGGGCATACAGAGCGCACAAACAACAACAACAACAACAACATAGGCACTCACAGCCTACCTGTGTCACAGGGCATACAGAGCGCACAAACAACAACAACAACAACATAGGCACTCACAGCCTACCTGTGTCACAGGGCATACAGAGCGCACAAACAACAACAACAACAACAACCACACCACAGACAGACCCCCCCTCCCCCCTTCAGTCAGCATGTAGATATGGCTATGTGCTGCCTTCACTCCCAGCCTCCTCAGTGCCAGTAGTCAGACACATCAGATCTATTTTTAGCTGAGTGAGAGGGGAAGGGTGCATTCCATTGTGAAATTGTGAAATTATGAAACCCCCACAACATCCCCACTACCCCGTCAACACTCCTAGTACCTCTACACCACACACACTAACCCCACAACATGCGCGGGGAGCGGGTCTCAATGTGCCCCAAGGCTGTGTGTTGACCGGGGGTCGGGGGGCCAAGTGGGGAGCAGGTCTCAACATGCCGCAAGGCTGCGTGTTGACTGGGGGTCGGGGGGGGGGGCCAAGTGGGGAGCAGGTCTCAACGTGCCGCAAGGCTGCGTGTTGACCGGGGGTCGGGGGGGCGAGCGGGGAGCAGGTCTCAATGTGCCGCAAGGCTGCGTGTTGACCGGGGGTCGGGGGGGGGCCAAGTGGGGAGCAGGTCTCAATGTGCCGCAAGGCTGCGTGTTGACCGGGGGTCGGGGGGGCGAGCGGGGAGCGGGTCTTAATGTGCCGCAAGGCTGCGTGTTGAACGGGGGTCGGGGGGGCGAGCGGGGAGCGGGTCTCAATGTGCCGCAAGGCTGCGTGTTGACCGGGGGTCGGGGGGGCGAGCGGGGAGCGGGTCTCAATGTGCCGCAAGGCTGCGTGTTGAACGGGGATCGGGGGAACATGCGCGGGGAGCCTGGCTTGTAACACACGTCACCTACAGCACACACACCTCACCTACAGCACACACACATCACCAACAGGTAAAATTGAAAAACTAGAGTAGTTCCCTAGCGGTCAGAAATGTAACAATTTTTCAAAAACATTGATAGCCGACTAATTAAGGATATCAAATTGAAGCTCCATACACCACACTCATGTGTACATAAATTATTTACTGTTTGTGCTAATTTGTGAGGAACTTAGAGGGCTGACAGATTTATATTGCTACTCACAATTTGGATCCTTATTAGCATTCAGGTGTTATGCTGACCCTCGGAGTGGTCAGGAAGTCCTAGACATGTTGCGGTGCCCCTAGCCATGATTGTTGAGCCGCTAGATGTGCTGAAGAGCCCCTGACATGTAGGTGAGGTTTGATGTCTGCGTGAAGTCCCTGTAATTATAAGGACAGGTATCTCTATATCTACATTTTGAAGTTTTCAAGGTGGCAGCACTGGTGAGCTCAGATCAAAATGACAAAGGCCAGACATCTATTTTAAATTCATTGGATAGGTGCATCATTTTGACTGTTTGGGAGTGTATCAAGCTGCATTGTATGATTACATCCTAGAGTAAAACATAAACGTAAATTGATCAATATACCGGATATTTGCATGACATCACTGGGGAGGGGCGCAGTGATGACCTGAGAGGTCCACCCCTGCAGGCCTACCTGTCAGGTGCCCGAATTACCAAGCCCATACAGCAGCTTGAAAAATTCAAAAAGTGAATGCAGATAAACACACATACTCACAGCATCATCGCGTTGCGCGGGTCAGCAAGTCTTCGGTAGCAAGATTATCGGTTAACTTTTGTGACTGCTTGGTCAATACTGGAAATAAAGAGGGCTCCGTGTTACAAAATGGGTTCATGTATTTTGAATTTAGACTAGAGTATACAATTGACAAATCCATATAGTTTACAGAAAAATGTGAATTACTTAAATGCCTGTCTATCTTTAGAGGTTTTACGGTAGCTATAATATATGTGTGGGTACATAGCTAAAATATGCATGTAGGTACCATATCAAATCTCAATCTAACGGTATTGTATATGTAGGAGTCAATTTATTTAAGACTATCAGACACGTGCTAGAGACTTCAGACACCTATATTTGACCTCAGACACATGTGTACAACCTCAGACACATGTGAGATTTTATGAATGAAAAACAAACTATACAGTTAACCAGAAAGCTTACCAAAAGACTTTAATATACTACTGACAAGTGTCAACCAAAAACGTTTCTCAAAAACATAAAGTGTATTCTTACACAAAAAAGTCTAGTTAAGACTTTAGTATACAATTGACAAGTCCATATAGTTTACAGAAAAAAATCGTGAGTAACACAAAACTCACAGCATGAAGTATACTCATTTATTATAGTATCTATAGGTCTACTTTATGACCCTGGTATACAAATTTCCAAAATTCTACGTTAGACTCTCTGAGTACACAACTGACAGTCACATAAAAAGTTTATGAAAGCTTACAAAAGATGTTTCAAAATGTTTCTACATTGTACTATACATATGTCTTTCAATACACTAGAACACAATTTCACTATTCTAGAATTGTCCAGGCAGCTTAGGGAGTGTTTATTCATTATTTACAGGGGGGGGCAGTGGGTTTGGGGGGGGGGGGGCGTAAAAATTTCCGACCCCTCCTGAGGGGGGGGGGGGGGGCGTAAAAAATTCTGCCCCCTCTTGAGGGGGGACGTAAAGATTTAAGCCCCTTTTTAGCAAAAAAGCCTGTGCGTTACTATAGTTCAAAGGGGGGGGGCAAAAATTTATCGGCGCCTTCGGCGAGGGGAGGACCGCGAAATATTCCAAGCGCTCTCAAGGGGGGGGGGGGGTAAAAAGAATTTGCCCCGCTGCGCGAAATCTCACCACCCCCCTGTAATTTATAAATGAACACTCCCTTACCATGATGACCAAACCTGACATCATGATGAAAGTGCAGGCTCCTTCTAGACTAGACTCTAGTCTAGATTGTCAGTGTCAAAAACAGCAATAATCACAATGTGACAATAAGTCCGTGAAGTTGACAAACACATACCAAACTTGGTGACAGGACAGCAACTGTTCCTAGCCATCCCAAAAATGAGTTGTCAAAGTTTAATGTATGTGTTGCAGCAGTGCACCCCAACCAACGTCAAGAAGCATGTATCATTATGCCTCCCTGGCTGTCATAGTACTGTCACTATAGTCTAAGTGTCAGGGACAGTGACACAAACACATACAAGTCTACGAGGCCTAAAATGATGAACTTCATAAATATGTTACAGTGCTCATATCGTCAACAAATACATCCTAATGTGTGCAGGGTGTAGGGATAACACCCCCATCGTTCTGCACACCCTCACTGACTCAGCCTGACACGACGTCACTTGCATACATAGTCACGTTGCAAGTCACACGGTACCACCACTTTCTCTGCCGACTGCAAACGTGTAAACATCCATCTGACACTGACATTAAATCTGACTTGACTTTTACTTTAACTTATTGGAGAGGTAGAAAGAGAACGGAATACGATAGAAAGATGCCGCTTTCACCCAGAGATGCGCATTTCTCTGGTAAACAATGATCCTGAGTTTCGACCCGATACGCTGAGAATTGCACGGTTGACGGCCGAAAACCCGAGTCACGTTTTTGAAACTTTAACAACCATAATCTAAGCCGAATATAGTATTGTCAGACTGCCAAAGGTAGTACAGACCTTGTTTGACCTACCTCACGACTGTCAATGAAGAGATGTGGGTAAATAATCCTTATTAGCAGCATAGAGGACAGTCCACTGATTCCATATTGTGGTTTGGTGGCACTGGTGTGGTGGTGGGAGATGACCACCAGATGGCCCAGAAGGAGGCTGCTCCACTCTCCAGGCAGAGTTCAGCTTTTTCCCGCCCTGCCTGTGCTGCATGGTGGGTGCTGTATTTGAGCTAATTCTGGGATGTGGAGGGAAAATAGTGGTTCTGTATTATATCTAAAGGTATAATATAATTTTAGGAGCATATATAGTGCATTGTGATGAGGCACAGAGGCAGCTTGGGGCTACTTTGAAGGGATAGTGTTAGTTCTGTAGTTCACACTAGGTGGCAGCTATACTTTGGGAGACAGTGGCTCCATATATATGTAGTGAGAAGGCCTGTTAACTGTACCTCCCCGTCTCGTGGACCTAAACAGTTTTCCAGTCTTCCTATATAACTATCCTATAGGCCTAGAGACCGTCTGTGGACATGCACTGAGTGACAGGTCTATAGGCTGTAGGGTGTACATGCCAACTTGAGGATAAATAAAAAATCACTGTTAACTGTGTTTTCCCTTTACTATAGATATGGGGGATTGCAAAGCAAGTTGTCATAGTATAAGGGATGTATGTATAGATTTGTTATATTGGACAGGTTTAATAGTGTTAAACAAATAATTTAAATGTAGATATCTTAAATATCTTAAGTAATATTCAAACCCTGGATAAATGATATCATGCAGTAGGCGACCCACCTGTAGGACAGCTGTCACCCTGTTGGTAGATGCAGTAATTACCAAGTGGCCAGTCCCCAGAACCTGATGTGGGGTCGCTCTTCATACAGAAATGGTCAGTAACCAACGTTGTACCAAATGGTTTAAGAAAACCTGTGATAAAAGTAATAAAAACAATTGCAGTTCTAAAACTAAATTCTCAGAGCATGACCAGATGACATTGAATGTCATCCAGAACAGAGTATCCAGCTAAAATAAAAATGTTTTGCAAAGATTTTCAAAGTTTTTTTCATACAGACTTATAGAAATGTTTCTTCTAAATGTTCTAAAAAATTTGGACCCCTTGACCGGGGGGGGCAAAAAAATTTGGACCCCTCTTGGGGGAGGGGAAAAAAATTTAACCTGTTTTGAGCCAAAAAGCCCGCGCGTTACTATGCTTCAAAGGGCCTGCGCGCAAGCCGATTTTCGACCCTAAGGGGGGGGTAAAAAATGTTGACCCCTTAACCGGGGGGGGGTAAAAAATTTCGCACGCTCCGCGCGGAAACCCACCACCCCCCCCTGTTGTTAAAAATGATCACTCCCTTAGCTAGTTCTGACCAGCTGTTCAGAACTCTATATCTTAAGGAATACTGCACCCATGGGGTCGTGTGATGCTTCTGTCAGGGCGTGTGTTCTGGATCCTGTTGACCAGCTTCCTTCAGGACATCCACTCGCACTGTTTGGTATTCCATATGACCCCTTAGGCCAGGCAGTCACCACAGGGAAATCTGTAAGTGTGACAGATACTTCCCCAATAGTGTCCAGATATAGTAAAAGGTGGCATGTTGCAAAAAGCTGACATTTCTCATCATAATGCACCGAAGCAGCCCCAGCAAGTAACTTTAGAACACCTTCCATCATTTGATTTGGAGGTGCTGTTGGCCACTAATCAGCAGGTAGAGCCACAACAAGTGACTCGTAAGTACGCTCTGCATAGTGTGGATGTAATTGCCATATTTGCTGATTGGACAATCTAGTGTCCAAGGACATCTCCAAATCAGCTTATGGAAAATTAACTTATTGGTATAGACTGCCTGCCAAATAGACATTAGTTATTTGTAAATGGAAACGGCCCCCAATATAGAAGGGGCATCTTTAACACAGAATGGTTTAACCAAATGATACTATGTAAGAAGTAAAGCTATAGCAGTTACCAGTGCTTATTTTATCACAAGTATAGATATCGCAAGTATGAATAGTTATTTGTGACTTACCTGGTTTAGTTTTGAGTTTTTCACACAGTTCACCGGTGAATAGATCTGGACAATAGCACTTGCAGTGCTGATTTACAAAGCCATCATTTTGACACTTCAATTCCTTTTTATCAGCAGGGCACTTATCTGTCAAAGATATTTCCCAAACGTAGTTTATTCTCACCTTAGATGGATTAAAGGGATTTGGGGCGCTTCATATATAACGTCATGCTATTATAACAAGTTGACACGTACCTGCACATTCATAGAACTTGTTTATACCCATTATATCATAGTAACTTGCAGACCACCCTCTTTTTCCCACCAAAGCCTGATCCGTCTTGTCCAGAGCAGTCATTGTCGGCTTTCCATTTTTGGAAAATTCCTAGGGAAAAAACTCTTATTAGGCCACTCAAAAAAAACTGTTTCTCATCACCAAGCAGTGAAAAATATGATGATGGTGTTTTTTTAATTTAATTTCGGGATTAGATATATAGGAAAATTTGAGACTTTTCATAATCAGTTATCCCATTTTAGTAAATCTGAGTTTATTGATCAACAAAAGTTGTTAGAATGCAAATTATTCCTAGCTGATTGCATTGCTAAAAGCATAAGCTTTAATTTGATGCCAAATTTTCCAATATTTTGCCAATTTTAACATATTTTTTTATCAAAAATGTTTAAAAAAAATAGAGACAGTTTTTTCCCAATTCACAATATTTATGATGCGCATGGTGATGAGAAACAAGTTTTTTTTCCAGTGATCTTAGGGTGAATGAAACCAACTAGCATTCATATACACGCCCCAAATTGTAAAACCAGTCAAGCTACATAATTTCATTGGTTTGACCTAACAATGTGCCTTGTATGTGAGACTTGAGGCTGGTCCATGATTTAATAAACTGCTCAACATCTTTTGCTGAATCCACAGTTGTCAAATCGATCAAATCTGCCAATAGTGGGAAGGCTACCATGCAATGTGGATAAATACACCAGGCCCATTGATTTAACCAATGGAAGCCATATTTAACACCACTGTGAAGTAACCCTGACCAGTTATCACAGCCTGTCACTGTATCATAATCTTACCAGTGATAAAACAACATATTCAAGTGAATTATTAGGAATTATGACATGAAATAAACAGGTGTATAGTTCCCACTGAAGGTTATTTCAAGAGGTGGAACTATACTCATGAATCTTTGTCTATTCATTGGACTACCAACAGCATAAGTAGTAAGAACACCATGAGATATATGGTGAAGATAAAATTATGGTGAGATAAATAAGGAACAGGAGTGCCTCAAAAAAATGTTACAAATGTAAAAGGATATTATTATGTAACTACTTACACTTGTGGCGTAGTGCATTACAGATCCGTAGTCATAAGGATGGACCACTAATCCAGTTGCACTTTTTGCAAAGTTAAATAAGGCATCTGGAAATGAGTAGAGTCTAATTAGGGTAAGATTAACACTAGGTACCAGAACAATAATACGATTTGTTTCATCTGGAAAAAGTTACTATGCCTGAGTACTAGAATGACCATTCTCCACACCCCTGTGGAGAAAATGATGCTCATTTGCCATGGGGTGTTACTTTAAACAACAAACTTAGCAAGTTTTAATTTTAAAACCATGATTTAACAACACAGCTTGGGAATCTTATTGTTTAACTGGTGTCATTTGTTGTAAAATTGCGAATTGGACAAGTTTCTTGCAGTAGGCCTAATGTGAACAACAACTAAGATCAAGGTTCAGGACAGCAAAGATCAAGATTGTTTATATATATATATATATATATATATATATATATATATATATATATATATATATATATATATATATATATATGTATGGTATCTGACTGGATAACAGTAATATATTTGGAGCGGCGGCAAATGGTAGTTCATTATGTATATTCCAGGGGGCGCCCCAAGCTGGCCCCACCTGTTCATATCCACCCACCGCTCAGTCAGTCTGTGGTAGATAGCCGTTGGATAAGGTTCAAATTTTTCTTTTGTTTAATAAAGAGGCCTTTATCTTGTCAGAATTGTACGTCAGGAATTTAGGCAAAAGTGTATCCATGTCTTTGTCATCCATGTCTATGTCATTTCATTCTAGCGCTCAGTAATATATATATATATATATATATATATATATATATATGCAAGTCAACAAGAGGTTGGGTGAGGGCTTTTTCTCTTAATCATTGGGCTTTAAACCCATGCAGGGTAGAGCTGTAAATATAATAAAAGCTGTATTGAGTTTTGAACTCCTTGTACCAACTCCTCTACTGAAACATAACAAGGCACTTGCATGGTGGTGGGAGCTGGAATTCATTGTACTTGGAGCAAAGGACAAGTATTATTTGCTCTCTGCCTGGAGCTCAGAACTCAATACTGGGATATTACTCTACTCCAAGCCAATAGTACTGAGCTACACATACAGATGGCATGAATTTATGTTTTACATTAGGACATTTAGCAGGTAGGTATTCCTTGACTGAGTCAACCATATTTCATAGGTATGCCAATGTGTTACATACATGTTTACTACTGAATAGCAATAGTTTTATAATGCTTACAATCTTTAATGTTTTCTCTATGTATCTGTATATAAAGATCCCTATCAGGGTGATTCTGTTCATGTTGAAGCCCAAGGGCATGGCCTATTTCATGCATGACTCGATACCGCTGGAAAGAAAGAAATATGGAGGTATTTAGCCAGGTATATAGGATTAATCTATCGAAGGCACTACATAGTTTTAAAAATTACCATCACTGTATGTGAACTTTCATAATTAGCCAGTAAGTGCTGGAATAATGTGTTATGTTGATAAGTTTGATGCTTACTGGAAGAGTTGTGATAAGGCTCTAATGTGAGTGTACTCATCTGTGAAATATCATGAGAAATAAACAAGGAAATAACCCTTAAGGCATTTAGGTAATACCAAATAGTCTACATGTTTTAGTTGGCAATGAATTATATGAATTGTTCAACTTTTCCTAAATACATTAACAGAAACTCACATTAAAGCAACTTGAAATATCAATCTTATCCTCGTTTATTTTGCCAATTGAAGCCCAGCAACTAAAAAGATATATCAGACAGGCTCTGGGACTGAACCAATAAATTGCTTTGACCAATCAGGGATTTTAATTGTGAAACTACTGCACTGCTCTAAAGTGGCACTTATATAAGTGACTTATTCCACAAATGTTATCAAGCATTTCGAAGCAATGATTTAATAATACCTGAATCACAGCTGAAATGTGCCATTTTTTGAAAAGGGTATTTACTGAAATATTCTGCAAGCATGCATACATAAGTAGCTTAGATTACATACATTATTAATTATAATTATTGCACAAATTCCCTCAGTGGGAATCCACTCCTTATGTCCAGATGTAAAATCCTTGCATGAGATAGGCGGACCAATGATAAGTGATGGTCCGAAACCTTATTCTACTCCTAGCATACCCTAGGTACACTGCAAAAGTGGCTCATAAAAATCACAAATATGATTATATAAAAGCTATAGTGAAAACACAGTCCCGCTAATGAACAGCCCTGTATTCCAGGCTGAGTGACCTGTGAAAACGGGCGGGGTGTGTTATGCAGGCTGTACTGTAAGTCCAGGCAGTCTTCAACCTGCCTAATGTAAACACCAAAAAGAATCTTGAGATTCTTGAGAAAAATCAAAATAATTTCATATTTTAGATTCATTATTTAAAAAAGTGTCTTGGCACCCCCCATTTTCCTTTTCTTTTCACATGTGGCCACGAGTGCAGGGGTAATAAACCACCGTACTATAAGTTATTGACTCATTCCATATTACAGCAGATGCTACAACATAGAGGTGTGAGGACTAGATCTAGATCTAACCAGGTTTGCTTCCTTTCCATTGGCTGGATCAGTGTTATTGGGTCAATATCACTAAGGCTCACCCCTGGTGTGGGACAACAAAACAAAGTGCCGCTGAAAGATTCTTCTAAAGAACAAAAAAGGAGCTACTGTAAATGGTCCTAACCATGAACCGCATCCAATTCAGTGGCAGATACTTCCTACAAAATAGGCACGGCCATGGGCACCAGGCTAGCACCCTCATATGCAAGCATATTCATGGGGAATGTAGAGCAAGCAATATTGACAATTGTTTATCAATGTTGATTCATTGTTCTGTGCGCATTGGGATATACCTGATCACTACCCATAGACCAGGGTACAACATGAGCAACAAGACCGTGTCCAAGAACTGGGACAGACTTTGACGCTCTAAAACAACCAAAATCCTTCAAAGGGCGGGTTCGGTGAAAGGCCAAAAACGACTCGAAAATCTGAAAGAAAATCTTCTGCGACAAATATGCAAGACTGGACAAAGGAGGAGAAAACAATAGGCAAAACCTTCACAGCAAAAATAAACGTCACCTGTGAAAGCTCTAACCTGATATATCGCCTAGAGTGTAGAACGTGCCAGATGCAATATGTAGGGAAAATAGAGCAGGCCCTCAAATTCTGAATATACGAACATGTACATTCAGTAAAGAAAAACGAAGGAGAAACTGATGTGCTGTGGCACTTCAACCAATGTGATCACAGAAAAGACAAAGATATAAAAATTCTTCAGCATAGATTTCATTAACCACCACCCACAAAGCGATTAAGGAAAAAGACTCCTTAAATATGTCACTTTTTTACATTTATCTGGTTGCCATGGTTACCATATTAGCCAGATCAGAACAAAAAATATTTTCCTTGTTAGTCCACATCCATAAGGTCATTTTGAGCTAATACACATCTTTATTGGTCAATAGATAAGGATTTTATAGCAGACTATTGAAAAATGTTCCAAACATGGTGGCCATCTTGGATTTTGGGGGTTCCAATGAAAATTCATACTGGCTCAGCATCTAGATTTTACTGCCAGTTCCCCTAAATCCTTTAGCAGACCCTATTACCCAGCACTAGTGGAATTCCACTGGATCGAGAAGCTTCGTAGCCATTCACCCTGGGGAATGAACACGAAGGACAGCAGCCATGGGTGTAACATTGACACATCCTTGTTCACAAAGCGACACAAAATGTATTTAGACAGATCACCCAACCAGGACTGACTCCTATAAATAAAAAAGCCCTAGTCCCTCATACATTTACCAATACTCACATCTATAGATAAGGCAAGTTTCATATGCACAAATAAATAAAAGACTAGGCCTAATTAGGAAGTCCACCGGGGCTAGTTCATGCCCTACGCAGCTAGGTGGCAGGGCAGTAATAGCAGCTTAACAGAGCCGCTGTACTATAGAAACCTTTACAAGTAATTCATTCTCTGGATAGTTTATTTTGTGTTTGTTTCCTTTCCCAGTATTATATTGTTTAGAGAGCACATTACAGATATTGAGTAACACTTAATTAGAATATGTTAAATATTCAGAGCTGTTGACATATCCAGATCATAGAAACTCATAGCACAGGATGCAGCTTCATCCACTACCCAGGGTCTGTGGCCACCTGGTGGTTGGCTGCAGAATTAAACCTGGAGGACCTCATTGTCTGCCAAAAGGGGACTATTGTCGTTTATATAATGTATTTGTAGTTGTAGTACCTATATATCCCTGTTAAATCCACCTGATTATGACACAAACATGGATCGAAACTACAAAAGTAGGCCTATATATACTGCAAGTAATAGGCCTAAAAAATCATCTGGCAGGAATCAACCCTGCAATATGATAATCCCTCTCCAACTCTATGCTAGTAGGCCACAGGCCTATCTCACCCAACAGTATTCATGTACAAGGTAACAACATGTAAACACTGAATAAAAGTAGGGCCTGGTAGCCTGAAATATGCAGTGAAACTACACCACACCACCACTAGGCCACACATGGATATTTTTGCTGATATAAATGTTTGCATATCTGCTAGAAAGTGCAATTTTGCGCAGATATAAATTTCCAAAATTTGACACTTTATTTAGATACTGTATAAATATTTGCTCTGTATATATTTCCGCTGACTTTTAAATTCCACAAAAATCGCAAAAATATGTACAGTGCAAAATATCTATATTGACAGTAAACTTAGTTGAAAAAAACACATGTTATAGCTACTTACTCGCGACTATAAATAAAATTCAGGTAGCTGGTGTGACTGAGGTTGTAGTCGGCATGCACGGTTTCTGTCCAAGGTGGGAATCTGATGCAAGTCAAATTCTCATAATCCCACATTGCACGTACAACTTGTTCTACATAGGTACTCCCTGCAAACAGGACACAGGAATAACACAAATGTGTGAAACATGAATAACACAACATGGGTGTCGTCTTTGACCGGGTATCTAGAAAAGATTTTTTTCTACAATTTAAAAAAAAAATTATATATGTATATGATGTAATGTACTTGGTGGGACTTCTTATTGCATAATACTTCGGACCCTGCAGCTGATTAAAATCTTTTCTAGATACCCTGTCAAAGACGACACCCGGTCAAAGACTACACCTGTCAAAGACGACACCCGGTCAAAGACGTTTCAACTGTTACAAACTCATGAGATTGAGCCATAATATGCTTGTAACACATATTTATGGCTGTATGATGTACCAATGCAGCACAGGTGAGTTACTCACCAGGGCCTCCTTGGTGCATCATGACAACAAATGTTATGTTTAAGTGACATGCTGTCCTTGAAATTAAGTCCCCATTTCCCAAGAACTGCATATAATTACCCTGTAACACCGTCGTGAACGGCACAATTCCCTTTTCCCATTTGACAGTAGTATGTTTGATCTGTCTCTTGCCAATGCTGCTTTCAGCACTACTGTGCTGTCCCACATCTAAGGCTGAGTGGTGATAGGTAGGTACTCCCTGGGGGAATAAAACACAGAAATATACATTATACAAACACACAATATATTTGCAAACAAGCTTTCTCTCTGACACCAATTAAATCTTACATTAATGATGTACATGTGTGTTGCCCATGTTGCTTTATTTCCAGTAGATAAAGTACCATTCAAGAAGTGGTAAACAATATGATATGACGGCAGTCGCTCTAAGGTGATGCAGCCCTCAACCAGCCCTGGTGAGTAACTCGCCAGGCCTGCATTCATGCATCTTAATGACCAAGGCCGGGATGTTTTAGGGCACTATTAGAGCCTTATAGGGTTAATATACAGGTATAACCTGATGTAGTTACTACTGTAGTTGAGAATACACTCAAATAGAAATAAACAGCCATGACAGGGGCACGGATGATATTAGGCTGAACTTACACATCACCAACCACCAACACTGCATCAAAAACCCAATTTAATTCGACTTATTTATGAGGGTAATACCATGGAAATCTCGTTTGAATCTTGCCATGTAATATGGCCTTTAAGCACCCCTTAAATGTCAAATGACATTTAAGTTCACCCTAAATTTACCGGAAATGTCAAATGACATTTCAAGTAAATTTAGGGTAAACTTCAATTCGCCGTAAATGTCATGTGACATTTACCGTGCATTTATGACATTTACGGTGCGTTTAAGGTAAACTTAAAAATGCAGTAAATATCATATGACATTTGCTGTATATTTAAGTTCACCCTAAATTCAGATAGTCTAGAGGGGTACATCTTGTGGTATTTCTCAGGGGATTTAGGGGACCCTTATCCGGTTATGATTATTTTGAAGACATCTAGAGGGGTACAACCCGTGATAATAATCAGGAGAGTTAGGGGGCACTTATCCCGTAAATATACATTACTCTTTAGGTCTCTAGAGGGGTACAACGTGTGATTCTGACATGGGGAGTTAGGGGACCCTTATCCCGGTATTATAGAATATTTTGAAGATCCCTAGCGGAGTATACCCCTCTAGGGACCTACAAATTGTGTCTCCCAGACCAAATAAGCTATGAAAGTTGCAATAATCTTACCTTCTCTATCAGTGTATTGTATAAATACATTTTTTTACCATTCCCCACAGCAAGAGCCTGCCCTTTAGAGACCTTCCAGAGACCGTCTCTGCCTTCCAGAGACCAGCCCTGCCTTCCAGATACCGGCCTAGCCTTCTATGACCCTGCCTCCGGGAGGTGACCTCTGCCCCCCCCCCCCCCCCCCGAGGGTATGGCGGGAGGCTCCGGCCTCAAGGGGGCCGCCCCTGCCTCCGGAAGCCGGTCCCAACCCCCATGAGAATAAAAAGAAATTGATGATTCAATGCCATTGACCTCCCCCCCCCACAAAAAAAACTATTTTGCCTATCCCCATTTGAAGAATAAACAAGCTGAATTAATCATATATGCATAAGTAAAACTAGAGCAATAATAGCAACCTGCATTAAATATATCTAAAAGTCCTTAAATGTGCTTAAATGTCGTTCATATAAATCCAGCACTGGACCTTGATATTGTCTTTAATGACCACCTTGCCAGGCCATTTAATCAACTTAAATCCACTTAAATCCTACTTAAATGTCGCCTTAAAGTGTTGCTTTAAGTACACCAAAATTTTGCTTAAATGTCGAAATTGACATTTAAGTTTCACCTCAAATGTACTCAAATTTGACATTTAAGTAACGAAAATGACATTTAAGGTATACTTAATTAGATGTTCTCGTGCAGTGCAAACATAATTATGTATGTTAACTAACTTTTTATTTGGCTCAATTCTGTGAGACACAGCCTGCGGTGGATATATCTTGTATGCCCTCACCCCAGATTACCTTTAATATACAGCTCACACCGGCCACCAATGAAGAATGGTACTCTTGATCCACCATCTAGCTCTGCAGTCTACACTAGTGGTCAGCCAAGTATAACAGTACTTGGCTGCATATCTCTACACCATTAGCTTTCCATATTTACTAACCTGTCTTGTTCCATTTTCATATTCCTCTGCAAGGCTCAAGATGTCTGTAAAGTTTTGCACCTGCACGCCATCCTCTTCAAGTTCCTCCTCGAGCCTCAAGATAATGGACTCCATGGTAAAGTCAGACTCGTCCTAGAGAACAAACACATTGCTTAAAGTAACATAGATGAATCTGTTTGTTTTAAGTTAAGTTGTGCGGAATTGGAATTGGCAAGTGCAGAAATCCTAGGAACTGTTGGAATAGCTGATTGAAATTCAAGTTGACTTGTAAGGACAGGTGGTGCATCATCAAGCTGACTGGCGTATCCCCTGAAATGCCCTTGTCACTGCTAAAGGGGGGAGGGTTACCGTCAGACATTTGTTGGCACATATGTAGAACATTTGACTCATTCACATAATCATATATTACACACACACATATATATATATATATATATATATATATATATATATATATATATATATATATATATACAGTTAATAACCTACCACATCTGGTTGTGCGTCTGTCTCTTCACCATTGTTCACAATGACTTCTCCTAGGTGCAATGGTCTATCAATCTCATCCTCAGCAATGCCCTGGTGGGAAATAGATGTACAATACATGCCAGTATTTGTTACATATAATCCTTATCTTTTTAGGGACGGCATGTCACTAAAACATCATGATGCACGAATGCAGCCCCTGGGAGTAGCTTGCCAGTGCTGCATTGATGCATCATGCCGACCCTCTATGTGAATGTAGCACTGTTGAGTTACTCAGGCTGCATCTGTACATCATGACGACCAAGGGCATCATGCCATCCTTAAAGGGTTAAATGGCCGAGGTATATGAATCTAAGGCATGGGCTACTTATATAGGGGCCACATATAACTTGTTTATAATGGCTCTAGACCCCTTAATTCGATATGGCGACATGGGCATTTCTTAAAATCGACATGCGACATGAGGCCTAGTGACATGCGACATGAGGCTTATTGACAGGGGACATGGACATTTCTTAAAATTGACATGGGACATGAGCATCTTAAGTGACATAGACATGCGACATGGTCATTTCTTAAAAGCGACATGGGGATCAAGGGCCCCTTTATACGTCTTAGAGACCTACATCTGCTGTGTCCTCCTGGTCTTCTCCCACAGAGCTGGGCCCCACAGTTGTCATACAGCAGGCCTGGTGCAGTAAGAAGGTCAAGGTCAGCAGCACCAGCAGTCCCACAGGGAGCTGCATCTTGTACCCCTACTACTTCTCTTGCACCTGTAAAAAATGTTATTGAGAAATAAGCATTGGTGAAGACAACTGACTATATATTTTTCCATTATGTTTTCTCCAATGTCTAAACAAGATGTCAAAACAACAGAAGGTGTCAATGAAATTTTGTGTGAGTGCTTTTCTACCCTGCCATCCTATCATTACACATTTGGTATACATATGACGATGAGGTATCATTCATAACAAGAGGCATAAAGAGCCTTTTTGGTGTAGTAAAAACCTTTCACCTATTTTCTATAAAAAGCCTGAGGGTTACTATACAATAAATGATTTACAACCAGAGGTGGGGGATGTTGACCCCTCTTGGGGGGAGGTGAACATATTTTGCACCAACCCCCTGTTGTTAAGAATGAGCACTCCCTTGCCATTTATTGTTCTGGACAAGTGATTTCAGGGGGATAAAGGTGGAAACATCTGGGGCCGTGTACAACCGCTATCTCTGTATCAACTACAGATAGAGGTTGACCATCCAACCGCTATCTGTAAAAAAAATAACGCTATGTGTATTAAAATATGTGTAACGAAAAGGTGTTATCGGTATCAAGCATGTCTGATGTTCCTCTCAACGCTAAGTGTATCAAAATTGGTTTGACAGCAACTTTGTTTAAAACATTGTTATAATCTGAAAAAAAATCACGTTTTTTATTTGAAAATCTAAAGTTTCTCGAAAATGACCAAAAAGAAAAAAAAACTTGATCGTCATATTTCCTGGAATTTGGCCAGAAAAGCGACAAAAATTATATACAAAATCAAATTACAGTGAAACTTCGTTATAAGGAACTCTGATATAAGGAGACCTTGCTTACAAGGAGCAGATTTGTGTGGTCCCGATTTTGCCCTATACATTTATATAGTAAGAAAACTCTCTTAGAAGGAGGTGTTTTTACCTTAACCTCTGATATAAGAAGGTAATTTTGACTCATTTCCATATTTTGTACGTGCAAACCTTACCCAGGGAAGTTATTTCTCAGGATTACAGTCACATACTGATAAAAATTGCCCACTGCCCCATCCCATAGTGGTGGGGAGAATACATTTGTAGCTTCCCTAGGCAGGAAGGGAGATCAAAAGCTCCATGAAGGGGATCTAGAAGGGGTTTTGACTTGAAATGATACACACACCCATCTGAATTGTATTCAAATCAAGTCTGTAAGGGTATAAGAGACACAGGTAGGGAGTGTTCTGTTGCTAGACCTTTATAAGGCTGACCTTGCTTATAAGGAGACCTTGCTTATAAGGAGCAAATTGCACTGGTCCCAAGGTCCTCCTTATAACGAAGTTTTACTGTACCTAAAATGGCCAATTTGCTTTAAGAAAAGGGTCAAAAATTACAAAATTTTCATGTTTCCAAAATCTGGCTAATTTGGCGAGAAACTGATAAAGAACATAAAAGAAGTCAAATTTCTCGACAACGGCCAATTTGGCAAGAGAAAAAGTAAGAAAATGTGAAAAAGTCAATTTTCCTAAGTTGTTCCAAACACTGTTTTAATCTGAAAACAAAGAAGTCATTATTTGAGAATGAGTTTTTTCTGAAAATGGCCAATTTGGCCAGAAATGTGTCAAAAATGGTGTACAAAGTCAAATCAAATAGCCAATTTGGCAAGAAAAGTGGCAAAAAAATGTTTATAAGTTACATTAATTAAGAAAAGCCAAATTGGGGAGAAAAGTGTAAAAAATCATGTACATGTTAAGTTTCGAAATTTAGTCAATTTGGCAAGAAACTGGTAAAAATACTTAATTAAGTCAAATTTCCTGTAAATGGCCAATTTGACGAGAAAAGTGTCAAGAACAATGAAGAAGTCACTTTTTTTTAAATTGCAATAAATGTCTCAAGCAAAATAGGTTAATCCTTTTTTGATGGTAAAATGTTGCTAGCGACATTTTTCCTGTCAAATGTTACAGATAGTGGTTAGTTTGACAACCGCTATCTGTAGTAACAACGCTATCTGTATCAACCATTAGCTACGTGAATTGAAAACTGTATTTTTTATTTACCATGTTAATCAAACATTTCTTTAATGGAGCAAGGTCTCAGGAGGAAAACTCTTTTGGAATTTTGTGAATCGACGCAAAGCTTACAAAGCAATTGACAAATAAGTATCTCGTTTTTGGTCAGATTAGGGGAACCTCATTAAACTAGAATTGGATTGGTCGGACTTTGATGACACCTACAATGTCGAAGAGTGTTGGAACTTCATGCATAAAAATGTGACCCAGATTATGGATGAGATGTGCCCATTTAGAGAATATAGAGTTAAAGAAATAGAAGAACCCTGGGTGACTAAGGGCCTAATTACTGAGATCAAAAATAAAGACAAAATTTGTGTTAGACTTAAACGGCTGAAAAACCATGATTGGAAACACCTCTCCAACATGGAATGTAGTAATATTGCCAGATTGTGTAGAAGGGCTAAGAAAGAGTACGTTAAAAAAAATAGAGGAAGCAGATGGTGACTGAAAGAAATTTTGGCATGAAATAAACAAACTCTGACCGGACAAAAACAGTAATTCTAATAATGTGGAATTGAAAGATGGGACCATTATTGTTTTTAACTTATATAAATGATGTGGAAAAATGTTGTCAAAATAGCTCTGTCTCATTGTATGCTGATGACACAGCATTGTATGCATCAGGTGACCACAGGCAGAGGGCAAATGTCTTACAGGCTGATATTGATAGATTCTCAAGGTGGTGTAAGGAAAATAAACTCACCGTGAATGTTGGAAAGACAAAATATATGGTCTTTAAACATAAACAAGTGTCTGTGAAACTCATATTAAATGGTACCAGACTGCACAAGGTACCAGCGTACACTCATCTAGGAGTAATACTTGATCCCCACCTGTCTTATGAAAAATCCATGACAAGCCAAATCAGAAATGTCAATTATAGAGCATATAAATTGTGTAAGATTTCACGTTATATATCTAGCAGCACCATGGTAACAGTCTACAAGGCATACATCTTGCCAGTGGTTGAATATGGCGATATTCTGTATGCTAATATGGGTATTACAACACTGAGGAAATTACAGAGATGTATAAATCGCTGTATTAAGATTGCTTTGAAATTGCCATATATGACCTCCGCCATCCATAAGAAAGCAAACCTGAATAGCTAAAATAGACGCTTATCTCATCAACACATGGCAGCTTATTTGAGATCACGTGACCCTAAATATGTTGATCACCGTAGAGTAAGAACTAGTCTATGGGACAGTCCGACGTTAAAGTAAACTTTCCCCACCTAACCTTATATCAAAGAAGCCTGGAGCATAGTTTAGCAGTCATATGGAACAATTTAGACATAGAAATAAGAAAAATAGCATCAAAAGAACTATTTAAAGCAGACCTAAAAATCAAACTTTGGCAAAAAATTCCAATCCCCCCTGTAAATGAAAGGATGGTTTAGCTGTATATGTTGCTATCCATCCTAAAACCCCCACATGAAACTTGTCAATAATTATTTCTCATCGCAATTCTTAATAATTGCCACCAGAAAATCATATGTAAGGGATTAGAACCCCAGTTCTAGCTCATAACAGCTGGAATATTATTAGAAATATTGCACCTGGAGTTTATTCAGGGACAAACAAGGTTGTCTGTTCTAATACCAATGTCGAGATTTAAGTTATTTTTCCTACTAATAAATGTTATACAAGCAGCTTTAAAATGTATTGGTAATTGCTAAAAAGGTTGCTGCCATAAATGGGATGCAAAATCCTAAAAGCAGCCTGCCTTATTTTTCCACTATGATTCAAAATGGACAATTGTAAACCTGTGCTTAAATATCTAAAATCTAAACTCAAACTCGACCACAATCTCAAATCTTATAAGTACAAGTATATAAGTACAATACATAATAACAAGTATAATAAGTCAAGCACCTACCTCTGGGTGGACTGCAGTTTGTGGGGTGTGAACTGTTGCTGCTTGCTGTGGTGTCTAGATGGGTGCTGCCTGCTGGGTCGTCCTGACGGTTGCTGCTCGGTGAGTCGTCCTGACAGTTGCTGCTCAGTGTATCGTCTGAAGGGGAGGGTTCCACTGTGAGCTGTGGCTGTATACAGCAGGCATTTATACCCAGACCCCTCCTACATACGTGGCACCAAGCGTTATGCTGGATATTGATTGGAACTGAACATGGGTTGCAACATGGGGTGCCAAACATACATGCTAGTTCTATGTGACATTCAAATTAAGGTAGTTAATATATACAGCAGACCGTCACATCAGGATGTTATCATGAAATGGTACACACGTCGCATATGGAGAACGTAACTCAAACTGACATAAACTGTGATAATGACAGTGTAACCTTTAAATCAATATGCAGGGAATATGTTGTTGAACAAACAGTTGATAGAGCAGTATAACACATGTATACATATTTCATGTATTACTCTTTGGCAGGACACAATGCCTTTAATATCAAGCCAACATCCAGACATTATTCTCATTTCAACTTCTCATTGAACATGAAGCTTTTCTAATGCATGAATATTTCTTGTTGTCATGATGCAACTTGTCAGTGCCATATTTATGCACAGTGTTTACCCCACAAGGTTGATGCAGTTGGCAGGATGCACCAATTCAGCGCTGGTGGGTCAGTTTACAGTGCTGCTTTGGTGCATCATGACAACATATATATGTAGGACCTTGGGTCGGAACAGTACTATCTAGAGGTAGGATCCCAACCCGGGCCAATCCAGGGTGAATGCATATTCCCCAAGCACCACAAGTGAACTGCAGTGATAAAACTGGCAACTTTTTGGGGCATGCCTCCTCCCCCCCCCCAAAAAAAAAGTGTTATGGTCCATACTTGAAATGGTGCCTTTGCACACATTGTACACATGTATCTAGCTAAAGTCTCTACCACTTGGTTTGATACGTACCTATTTTTCAATCATAACATAAGTAAGCATCCAAATAAAACCTAGGGAGTATAGAAGTTAAATACTGTGTTCTGATACATTTTCAAACATCTGGTACCAAGTAGAAAATATATAAATCAGGTTCTAAAGAAGGAGGGAGGGACATTTAGATGGAAGGCAGGCAGGAGAGGGTGGACATTGGGAAAGAGGAGGGACATGGCAGAGGGGGAGAGGCAGGGAAGGAGTGGACATTGTAGGGGAATTGATATTGATGGGGTATTGAGGAAGAGGGATGGAAGGAAACCTGGAGAAAAGGTCATAATTATTAGGGCAAGGGATGCTAGCAGAGGGTTGGAGAATAATGCTGGAGGAGGGAAGGGGAGACAGGAGGAGGGTAGGGTAGACAGGAGCACGGTAGGGGAGGCTGGATGAGGGGAGGGGAGGCTGGAGGAGGAAATGGGAGGGTGGAGGAGGGGAGGGGAGGCTGGAGGAGGGGTGGGGAGGCTTGAGGAATGTAGGGGAGGCTGGAGGAGGGGAGGGGAGGCTAGAGGAGGAAATGGGAGGCTGGAGGAGGGTATGGGAGGCTGGAGGAGGGGAGGGGAGGCTGGAGGAGGAAATGGGAGGCTGGAGGAGGGTATGGGAGGCTGGAGCAGGGTATGGGAGGCTGGAGGAGGGTAGGGGAGGCTGGAGGAGGGTAGGGGAAGCTGGATGAGGGTAGGGGACGTTCAAGGAGGGTAGGGTATACTGGAGGAGAGTAGAGTAGACTGGAGAAAGGTAGGGGAGGTTGGATGAGGGTAGGGGAGGCTGGTGGAGGATAGGGAGGAAGGTAGGGGAGGCTGGAGGAGGGTAGGGGAGGGTGGAGGAGGGTAGGGGAGGGTGGAGGAGGTTAGGGGAGGGTGGAGGAGGTTAGGGGAGGGTGGAGGAGGTTAGGGGAGGGTGGAGGAGGTTAGGGGAGGGTGGAGGAGGGTAGGGGAGGGTGGAGGAGGTTAGGAGAGGCTGGAGGAGGGTAGGGGAGGGTGGAGGAGGGTAGGGGAGGGTGGAGGAAGTTAGGGGAGGTCGGAGGAAGGTAGGAGAGGCTGGAGAAGGGTGTGGAGGCTAGAGGAGGGTAGGGGGCAGCCTCGATCACCCAGCGCCTATACTCAGCCCACTGGGCTGCATTAGGGCCTGGACCAGTACCTATATCTGGATTCCAACCTCATCATAGCTCCTCATGTATGGGGATCTTTGGGTGCCCATTCAATATTAGACTGCTCGTTGGTCAAGGGGTAATGTATATTCCTCTTTGATTTACCAGCACCTACACCACTACACTGTAAAAGAAATTTCTGTTCTCATAATAAAAGGATTTTGATCCTGAGAGTAGCAGTTAAAATTTAAAAAAAGTTTGAATTGAATTGAATTGTTTATTTAACACACTTTGAAATGTTACACACTTTTGGAGACTGCATAACCAGTTCTAGGAAGGTCTAAATAATTGGACACCTTTCCTGTGTGTTCAGCTGTAATACAAATCTATGTTATTGAAACCTGCTTAAGGCCAGTCCTTACAAGGCTTTGCTCTGAAGGATGGCTGCTCAATTGGCCACCATTGTGCATACATCTTGTGGTTGATGAAATTCTGCCTGCTGGGGGCACTAGGCCCCCCTCCCCCAAAAGTCAAAATCTGATTTATTGTGGTAAGACCACCCACTGAAGACAACCAATATCATATTATGAGCAGGTCTTAATATCTAGTATTTTAGGAAATATAATCATCATATTGTAGAAATGCGTATATATAATTCAATTGAAAACTGCTCTCATACTAGATGTCCAAATACTCGAATACATGTATTGATTTATGTGTGGCACAAACAACTGCTCACTGATAAGCTGGGACCAAATGGTACAGATAGATACATTACAAGTGAGGGAGCTGTATCAATAGGTGCCTGGGTAATGTCAGACTGTGCTAATGGATGCACATATCAAGTGGACAGAATGGGACGGACCTAGTAACTGGACACATTTAGTAGATTTAAGATAACTGGTTTTGGTCAAACAGCTGTAAATGGTCGTCATATCTGATGAACTCGATGGCCATGGTTGGAGTTTGACATTGCTGTAAATGATGGCAAACTGTGCAACATATATAACACCTCTCCTCTTTGTATGTCTCCCTCCCCTCCTGACTAAATCACCCCTGCCTGTCTCCCTCCCTTCCTCACTAAATCACCCCTGCCTGTCTCCCTCCCTTCCTCACTAAATCACCCCTGCCTGTCTCCCTCCCTTCCTCACTAAATCACCCCTGCCTGTCTCCCTCCCTTCCTCACTAAATCACCCCTGCCTGTCTCCCTCCCTTCCTCACTAAATCACCCCTGCCTGTCTCCCTCCCTTCCTCACTAAATCACCCCTGCCTGTCTCCCTCCCTTCCTCACTAAATCACCCCTGCCCGTCTCCCTCTCTTCCTCACTAAATCACCCCTGCCTGTCTCCCTCCCTTCCTCACTATCCCATGTCCCAATCCTCAATTCCCTCCAAGACTTTATCATATGTTTCACTTCCAGAGGGATACTTACCTTTAGTGCCAGTTGTTTTTGTCAACAGTATGCCAGATTCCTGACACACACAACTACATTCATCCTTACAAATTATCATTAATAATTGTTGCAAAGTGATTTAAAAGGCCCCAAAATCTATAAATTATCATATCTAATTGATTGAACATAATTATGTAGAATTCAATTATCTCACTATTGTCCATTTCCTCCAGAGTGTACAAAACTTTGAGCTTATTCCAATGCCTAATGACATCCACTAGCAAGTATGGTTATATATGTAGATTATTATTCATCTTGGTGATTTATTATCAACAGGGACACATTCCCTACCCCTATTCACTTACTTTATATGGTTACAAGGAGGTGCCCATGGCAGACAGGAACTGTGTTTGGGTGTTTGTTATGATTGGTGTTCCCTGCATGGAGATTGGTTGTGTAGGTGTAGGTCAGATGTATGGTGCTGCCTCTCGGTGAGTAATCACCACATGGATGGGTGGGTGCTGTACAGGTCCTAGCACCACCTGGTGAGAAATGTCAGCACCACAAGGAGGGAAGTACTTGTCAGCAAAAGGATCCATACCCCAAATGGAATGGGTCATCCAAAATAAGATAGGTAGGCTTCTGTTACTGTCGAGGTAAGAACAGGTAGGCATAAAGGGATAGGTAGCCCCAAATGGATTAGGACATCCCCTATGAAACAGTAGGGATGAGGTAGGGCACACTGGTTGTACAATGTGGCACATAGCAGCATATTTTATGTATGAATGGAAGCAATGCCCACAAAATTGATGCTGTACTTCAAGGCTAACTAATGTTGTAAGACTACATCAGTAGTATTGTATGTATCGGAACGGGACTATAGTTAGGTACTGTTTATTACTCAATCGACCTGCAGCCAATCAGAGGCCTCCCTTTTGGCGGGAAATTCAAAAGCAGCCAATGAGAGGCCTCCCTTTTGGCGGGAAATTCAAATAGGTCACGTGACCGGAAGTGACCTACTTCCGGTCACGTGACCTTTGGGCGGGAAATTCAAATAGGTCACGTGACCGGAAGTGACCTACTTAAGAGGGTCACGTGACCACCATGTTGGCGGGAAATTCAAATAGGTCACGTGACGGGAAGTGACCTACTTAAGGGGGTCACGTGACTACTAGGTTGGCTTTCAAAATAAGTCACTTGAGATTTTGATGGATAAATAAATTTAAAAAAAGAAAAAAAAAGCAAGCTGAAAAAGCTTGCTAAAAAATAATTTAAAAATGCGGCTCTTTTTTTCTAGGAGGGGGGGGGGGGGAGAGGGGCACTCTGGGGGGCACTCTTTAAGATGCATGGGGGGGGAGGGGGGGGAGGGGGGGAGAGGGGAGGGGAGGGGCAGGGTTTTTTAAGAGTGAGACTCGCTTCTCTGCCCTCTCTAAAAGAGAGGGCAGAGAGGCGAGTCTACTTACTATGAAAGGTATCATGATCGCGTTTATGATGATGTGCATCTCTTGCTGGCTAGACTTTCAAGCAAATTTGCCAAAGTCCAGCCCGTTATTGAATGTCCGGCCTAGCCTGACCCTCAGTAGAACAGTCCTTGACCCATCTATTATAGTCTAGCAGCGCCTGACCCTTGTATGAGAGTAGTATTGGCGACATTGGCTGACTCTGATATTTACCTGTGTGTACGGAGAGAGGAGAGGGTTCACAGCCACAGCTCTCTTAAGGCAAAGCTTGCGCTTATAGAGCGCTACTAGTGGAGGTCTGGATAAGGAAGCTATGGCGGTTGTCTTCAAAAAAAATAAAAAATAGCAATGGCGCATGTCGATGTCGCTTAATTATGCTCATATCTCATGTCGATTTTAAGAATTGCTCATGTCACCTGTCACTATGTTTTTCAAGCTTCATGTCAAATGTCACTAGACCTCATGTCGAATGTCGATTCTAAGAAACAGATATGTCACCATCTCGAATTTAGCGGTCCACATTGCCGCTGCTGCTGCTGCTGCTGCTGCTGCTGCTGTTGCTGCTGCTGATTTGCTGTTGCTGCTGCTGTCGGTGCTGCTGCTTGTGCTGCTCGTGCAGCTGCTGCAGCTGCTGACAGCTGCTGCTGCTTGTACTGCTCGTGCAGCTGCTGCAGTTGCTGACGATGTCACGGATGCTGTTGACAGATGCTGCTGCTTGTGCTACTCGTGCAGCTGCTGCTGCTGCTGCTGCTGCTGCTGACGATGTCACGGATGCTGCTGACAGATGCTGCTGCTTGTGCTGCTTGTGCAGCTGCTGCAGCAGCTGCTGCTTGTGCTGATCGTGCTGCTGCTGCAGCAGCTGCTGCTGACAGATGCTGCTGCTTGTGCTGCACGAGACCGAGTAGCCGCTATTACTAATGCTACTAATACTAGTATGAGAAAATACATTTAGTCAGTCGACTAAATCAAGGAGGTTTTCTGACTTCAGTGGATCGTTTAGCCATCGGCCACAGGCAAAACTTGAAACCATTTTATACATGGGACAATTGGCAGAGTCGAAACATGTTGGTACGACGGGGTCGATCATGTTCATCATCAGTTCAGGCAAAGGAAGTGTGTCGACAGCCCGCGAAAACTTCATGTCCGGATGTTTCAACACAACACTTTTTATCACACTCACACAGCTGCTTTGAAGAGTGAATCCTTGACCAAACTTGAGCTTTTCCAACACAGCTTTGGCCTCCTTCTGTGCAGTAAGGGATCTCTCTTTCGGGGTCATCGCAGTGCTGGCTAGCATGTCCTCAAAGTCTTTAACATAATGTTCCAACGGGCTACAAATGATGTACTCCAGATCATCGTCCGCATATGTCGTCTCCTCGCACCATACTTCTTTTGTTTCGAATTCCCTCATTTTCTGAACAATCTCCTCGTGAGTGCGTTGCATATATCGAAGCTTCTTCAAAGACCAGATAACTTGTATGCCGAACGCTGAAAAACCTGAAGGAATTTCACCACTACAGTCACGCCAACTATACGGAGCTAAGAAAAATAGCTCCAACAAAATTTTCTCCCTCTGTCCAAATGAAACTACTTCCGTTCCGATGAAGTTGAAGCATGCTTCTATCCATTGCTCCTTGGTGACGTCCTTCCAATGTTTCTTTACCTCACATGCGTCATAGGGCACTGTTTCTCTTCTTGCTTCTAGTGGGAGTTGCTTTTTCTTTCTTGGACTCATTTGGAGAGTTTCGATGCTCTGTAGCGTCGACACTTCGATAAGAAAAGAAGCTGTAAAGGTAGAAATAACCCTCATAACATGCTGAGCGAGCGTGGAGTGGACGATGCTACGATGAGTGAGAGCAGCGTTTCACTCCTTATGTACCCTGTCCTAGATAATCCTCTTAAACAGCTGAAAAGACTCTCTCAGTACAGAGTCTCTACTCAATTAAGTGATCTGTTAAGTAAGTTTTCACATGCTACTTGACTACTGCAGGGGGGTTTAGACTTAAGCAGCTTAGTGCACACACGTGTCTGTTAGAAAGCTACCTGCACACCTGTCTTCCTTTTTCACTAGTATTTACCCCTTGCCGACTAATAAGGCACCTATACACGTGTCAGCCTCCTTATATACGTCATTCTTCCTCTCGAGAGGAAGAAGTGTGTCTCTTCGTTTTTTTTGTTTAAGAAGTGAGGGTCTTTAAGATCACGTGCCTGGAAGCGACTTGATGAAGCAAGTGACTAGAAGCGACGACGTCACATGCTTTTAATGAGGTGATCAGCTGTGACTGGCGGCGGCGGCGGCGGTGGCAGCGACGGTGGTGCTGGTGGTGGTGGTAGTAGACGTTACTGTGGTCAAAGGTGCTATGGTTTTTTTCCAACAGAAATCAGAGCTTTTATACAGAGGGAGTTTAATCCTATTTCCAACAGCACCCCAGCTGTCCAGCAGCCGCCCCGCTCCGTAAGAGCTCCTTAAGAGCTTAGATGACGAGGGGCGTGTCATCATCATCTTTGGTGGCCAGCTGAAAATGGTGTTTTTTCTTTATCCATTAGCCTTACCTCCTACTCCCTACCTGAGGACGACTCTCTCCCCCTTTAGCATTCATTGTAACAAACGTCAGAGGTCAGGTGAAAATCTGATTTTCATGCACAGCCTTAGTCAGCTGTCACTCCTATTGAACTAGCTAGCCGCCGCCGGCCGGTCTACTCACCCCAGCTGTCCAGCAGCCGCTCCGCTCCGTAAGAGCTTCTTAAGAGCTTAGATGCCGAGGGGTATGTCATCGCCATCTGTGGTGGCCAGCTGAAAATGGTGTTTTTTTTCCTTATCCATTAGCCTTACCTCCTACCCCCTACCTGAGGACAACTCTCTCCCCCTTTGGCATTCATTGTAACAAACGTCAGAGGTCAGGTGAAAATCGGATTTTCATGCACAGCCTTAGTCAGCTGTCACCCCTATTGAACTAGCCAGCCGCCGCCGGCCAGTCTACTCACCACGGCAGGAGGCGGTGATTTTTTTTTGTTTTACACTTAAGTCGCTCACCACATGCACACGACTCTACTCACAGACAGACACTCCCGTCTTAGGGGGTCCTGCTTCACACTACACGCCTCCTGTAGTTTTTTTGTATACACACTCTAAGCTCATGACTGCTTAATCCTTTATACAGCTAATGCGCGTTGAATTAGTACAGTCGGTACACCGCCCGCTCATGGCAGTCCATCTCTCAAAAAAAAAAGAGGGAGGGGGGAAAGAGATCCAGCTGAAAACGTCATGACTTATGTCTTTTGTTTCTCTTTGGGAATGTCCGCCGGTCAGCTGGCGGCAGCAACTGCTTAATCCTTTATACAGCTAACGCACGTTGAATTGCTGAACAAGGCAGTAAGTAGCTTAGCTCGTGTCAGTCGATCTCTCAAAGGGGAAAGGGATCCAGCTGAAAACGTCATGCCTTATGACTTTTTGTTTCTCTTTGTGAATGGTCACCGGTCAGCCGGCGGCAGCTGAAGAGAGCTGTAAGTAGCTTAGCTCTAGAAGCGAGAAGGAGTATATAAGAGGCCTGGAAACACCCGTTCACTCACTCAGTCTTTTGCTGCTCTCTACAGGCACCACCATGAGCAAAACACAACAACTACTGTCGTCCAAGGATCTAATCGAGTTCAAGAACAAGAAGAATACGCAGAACGGTGATCGTTTACTGTCAGCGTCTCCTCTTGCTACTGAAATTGAGACTACCGCCGCAACCGCTTGGTCTTATCACCCTCCCGCTGTAGCGAGCGCACACAGCAGTAGTAGCGACGTTGTTACACTCGCGACGGTTGTTGCTGCTGAGCACACTGCTGCTGCTGCTGCTGCGCCTGCTGCGGCTGCTAGTGATCCTCGTGCTGCTAGTGCTGCTGCTACTGCTGCTGCTGCTGCTGTTGCTGCTGCCGCGCCTGTTACTGCTGTGCCTGCTGCTGCTGCTGCTGCTGCTGCTGCCACGCCTGTTACTGCTGCGCTTGCTGAGGCGGCTGTGCCTGCTGCTGCTGTGCCTGCTACTGCTGCGCCTGCTACTGCTGCACTTGCTAGCGCTGCGCTTGCTCCTGCTGCTGCTGCTGCTGCTGCTGCTGCTGCTGCTACTGCTGCTGCTGCTACACCTCTTGCTGCGACTACCGCTACTAGTACTGACACGCAGTACGTTGCACAGAACCTCTCCACCGCTTCATCAACCGACGCCATCAACGCTGCTCGCGCTGAGACTTACAGCTATTCGGACACTCAGCCCCAGCAGCGCGTAGTAGACATACATGTCCTAAAGCAACAGGGTGAAACAGAGAACGACGCTGACGACGAGGCGTACGAGGAACCCGAAGGGTCACGGGCGCACAGTCCGTTTTTCGACCTCATTTCCACTGGTAGTGCGTCCGGTCCGTGGCGCCTGCCCTCACCAATACCTTACGAAGTCATGTGGTTGCCCTGTTCCGACAACGAGTCGTCTGATACCAGCGCAGACGCTGCTCCTGTTATTGGTTCTGCTGCAGTAGTACCTGTATCATCATACTTCAAAGCAGAGCCGTTAGGATACTTGTCAGACGCTATGCTACTGAAAATAAGTGGTAAGTTGCCGACATCAGATTACATACGGTTAGGTTCATTCCTTGAAGTGAACTTGAAGGATATGGGATATCTCAGTTGTGAGACAAGTGTCATAACTCAAGCTAGAGAAATGTTCACTACTTGGTACCAGAAAAGTTGTACTAGTAGGTGGAAGGACCTAGCCACCGCCTTGGAAGAATCTTACCGTATGGACCTCATCAAATTCTCACGTGAGTACATGGACAAGCATGACATGTGGGATGGCTTAGAGAGTGGAGACATGGAGTGGAAAGTGCAGAAATATTTCTCTCTTTTAGCTGAGCTCTGCCCTAGAGACTGGAAGACCATAGGGATCTACTTAGGGTTGACTTCTCATGAAGTAACTTCCATCTCTCAACCTGTGCCTTCTGACAGGACTGTGAAGAACCCTGTGTATGAAGTGCTGAAAGCTTGGAAGTACAACGAGACGTCTGAGCCTATGGCTCTGATGAAAGTGTTGGAAGACTACATGGGACGCGGCGACGTCGCAATGTATGTTCAAGGGTTGTATGCAGCTGTACCCAAAGAAATAAAAGTGAGCTGTGACACTCCAGTGTTGACGACTCTCGTCTGATCCCTGCAGTAAGATGGACATCTGTTGAAATCGATCCTACACTACAGACGTCTTTCACTATGCTAATAGCATCGTGTGGTAAGAGGCGTCTAGTATTCGAAGTGATAAACAACGTTTATTTTTTTAATATTTGGTAAATAAGTGAAAAAACAAAAAAAAGAAAAACATGCCGCAGGACGTTTGCGAAAAGTGTTTCAAAATTTTTAAAAGACCGTACAATCACGAGTGACCCGTAGAAAAATGAAGAACGATACCTAAGTTTTGCCCTCTATGCAGCGATGTCGGCTAGCGTCGCATACGACTTTCCGGGGTAGGAGGGGCAGCGTACGTCAGAGAATCCGACGCAGATTCCGACCCCTTGTTAGACCGAGTTTAAAAATCACATAAACGAGAACGTCAAAGTCATCGAGAAAGCTGTGCTAGAAGTTTACCGACCAACCTTAGCGAAGTTACATGTAGCGATAGGTGAAGCTCTCCTGCTAGAGGAAGCGACATTCACCCCTTCTCCAGGCGGCTTCGCTGCAGCTCACACCAGACAACCGTTAGTTCAACTGAAGAAGCGGCTTCTGAGATACATCCGTCAAGCTCCAGTCGTACGCTTCAACTCGGAGAGTTACGACTTGAACCTGATCAAAAAATACGCCTTCACTCGTTATTTGCCTCCGGAGACCGAAGAAACCAACAATTCAGCGTCATAAAGAGAAGCAATTAATAGTTGACGTAGTAGTCAACTTTTTTAGCACTTGGTTACAGCTACGCGAATTATTTGCGAGCTTTCACTACAAACGAAGAGAAAGGTTGCTTTACTTACGAATGGATGACGTATACCAAGAAACTAGTAAACAAAAAACCCCTGCCACCGAGATCGACTTTTGACAGCGACCTGACGGGCGTCAAAATGGCCGAAATCCGACTACGCCACATGTCAGAAAGTTTAGAATGACAAGAAGAAGCAAACTATGACAGATTACTTGATCCACTACAACAACGAAGACGTCAAATCTTTCATAGAAGCTTTTTGAAAAAATCACGCTATTTTTTTCCAACATAGCAGCATTGTCATGTTGAAAGACGCCATCTCTCTCGCCAGTTTGACTTTACAAGACCTCTTCCAAAAAACCTATAAGCTGTGTTCACAACGTTCCCTCCATTCGACGCCGTCCTCCACGCTCTGATCAAAGAAAATGTAGTCAGTGGTCCTTCCATCATCTTCCATAGATTTCACGAGAAAGAGTGTATAGGTGTCTTATAAGTCGGCAGAGGGTGAATACTAGTGAAAAAAGGAAGGCGCGTGTGCAAGTAGCTTTTTCTAACAGACATGTGTGTGAACTAAGCTGCTTAAGTCTAAACCCACCTGCGGTAGAAGCTCTGTACTTAGAGAGTCTTTTCAGCCGTTTAAGAGGCTTATCTAGGACAGGGTACATAAGGAGTGAAACGCCCCTGTCACCAGTCACACTTTCTCCACCCGCCCTTCATCTTCGTAGCATCGTCCACTCTACGCTCGCTCAGCACGTTACGATGGTTAGTTCTGCTATTTTCTTTGTTTATGAAAGTGTTGACGCTACAGAGCATCGAAACCCTCTCGAAATGAGTCCAAGAAAGAAAAAGCAACTCCCACTTGAAGCAAGAAGAGAAACGGTGCCCTATGATGCATGTGAGGTAAAGAAACATTGGAAGGACGTCACCAAGGAGCAATGGATAGAAGCATGCTTCAACTTCATCGGAACAGTAGTTTCATTTGGACAGAGGGAGAAGATTTTGTTAGAGCTATTTTTCTTAGCTCCGTATACTTGGCCTGACTGTGGTGAAATTCCTTCAAGTTTGTCAGTCTTCGCCATACAAGTTATCAACTCCTTGAAGGAGCTTCGATATATGCAAGGCACTCAGGAGGAGATTGTCAAGAAAATGACGGAATTCGAAACAGGCGAAGACACAATATGGTGCGAGGAGACGACATATGCGGACGATGATCTGGAGTCCATCATTTGTAGTCCGTTGGAACATTATGTTAAAGACTTTGAGGACATGCTAGACAGCACTGAGATGAACCCGAAAGAGAGATCCCTTACTGCACAGAAAGAGGCCAAAGCTGTGTTGGAAAAGCACAAGTTTGGTCAAGGATTCACTCTTCAAAGCAGCTGTGTGAGTGTGATAAAAAGTCTTGTGTTGAAACATTCAGACATGAAGTTTTCGCGTGCTGTCGACACACTTCCTTTGCCTGAACTGATGATGAACATGATCGACCCTATGGTACCAACACGTTTCGACTCTGCCAATTGTCCCATGTATAAAATGGTTTCAAGTTTTGCCCGTGGCCGATGGCTAAACGATCCACTGAAGTCAGAAAACCTCCTTGATTTAATCAATTGACTAAATGTATTCTCTCATACTAGTATTAGTAGCATTAGTAATAGCGGCTACTCAGTCTCGTGCAGCACAAGCAGCAGTATCTGTCAGCGGCATCCGTGACATCGTCAGCAGCAGCAGCAGCAGCTGCACAAGCAAAAGACAAACACCGTAGTCTCCTCATCCAGACCTCCGCTAGTAGCGCTCTATAAGCGCAAGCAGTGGCTGTGAACCCCCTCCTCCCGCCGTACACACGGGTAAATATCAGAGTCGGCCAATGTCGCCAATACTACTCTCATACAAGGGTCAGGCGCTGCTGACCTATAATAGATGAGTCAAGGACTATTCTACTGAGGGTCAGGCTACGCCGGAAATTCAATAACAAGCTGGACTTTGGCAAATTTGCTTGAAAGTCTGGCCAGCAAGAGTCCGGCATACTCTCCCAAGAGTTCAGCATTGCCAGACTATGGCATGAGGATCCCGCATGGTCAGACTTTCAAAAGCAAGTTTGCCAAACTCCAGCTTTTTATTGAATGTCCGGCGTAGCCTGACCCTCACTAGAACAGCCCTTGACCCATCTATTATAGGCCGGCCGTGCCTGACCTTTGTCTGAAGGTAGAATTAGCGCTATTGGGTGCCTCTGATGTTTGCCTGTGTGTAGTCAAACCTCGCCTGAGAGAGACATACTTCAGAAAGAAAAGAAAGCGGCGTGAGAAGGTGACGGGATCCCAAGTGTCAACCCTAAGACTTACATTTGCTACGATCAAATCAGCGGCACCGGTGAAAGAAAATCTCAAAAAAAGTGTACAGAAGTAGTCGTCTTCTTAAATGTTTTCGAAAACGAAAAACTCTCCTTGCGGTAAATATAAATTTCAAAAGTGGTACGAACCAAAAATGGCCACTTACACCATAGAGAAAGATGACGTGCGCTACTTGTATTATAAGCGTCGCGTGCATTCTAACGGTGTGACAACGAGTCCTTTAAAATATGAAAAAGTGTGTTATTGATTGATTGAGCGCATCTTTTCAAAAATAGAGTGTTATTAGAATTGAAAAAAAGAAAATAAAAAAATAAAATAAAATTATTGTTGTGTTTATTTTCATACGTCTTCTTTTATTAGTAAGTAAAACAAATATAACAATTAACTAGCGTGTCCTCTTAAAGTGACACTTCCTCCGGTCGCTGCTGAATCGTCTAATTAAGGTATGTGTCGTCGTCACTTCTAGTCACGTGACTCATCAGGTCACTTCCGGTCGCGTGATCCTAAAATCGATCACTTCCTAAACAAAATTAAATTAAGAGACACATTTCTTCATGACCCAACCAATCAGAGGTCTCCATTTGACCAGAAGTAGGCCCCTCATTTGCATAAATGGGTCACTTCCGGTGTACCAGCCAATCAGAAGCCTCTAACTAAGTCAAGGTCGCTTGACGTCACTTCCGGTATGCCCTTATATGTACATGTGAAGGTCACATGACGTCACTTCCGGTATGCCCTTATATGGGCGTGTGACGTCACATGACGTCACTTCCGGTATGCCCTTATATGGGCGTGTGACGTCACTTCCGGTCAAATGGAAGCCTCTGATTGGCTGAGTCATGACCTTGACCTCTAACTAGGTCAAGGTCACGTGACGTCACTTCCGGTATGCCCTTATATGGGCATGTGACGTCACTTCCGGTCAAATGGAGGCCTCTGATTGGCTGCATGTCGATTGAGTAATAAACAGTACTTAACTATAGTCCCGTTCCGATACATACTATACTACTTACATCTAATGCTTTTTAAAAACAATGGATGCCATACACACAATTAAGAAATAATGAAATGTATCTGAGAAATATAATATTAACAATGAGTCCATTGCTTTTAGGATCAGCAATAAACATAAGCATTTAGTTTTATAAGTCGACAATGTTTAGAGTTTGAATTGTAAAATGTCTCCAAAGTGGTCGATGCCAGGGAATGTGGGCTAGTTCCTGATTCTTCCTGTAGGTGGTAAGTCAGATTGAGTAGTCCTTTATATCCAAGCAGAATGGTTCTGTTATTGTCAACCAGATACAGAGTTGTAATGCTTACTTTTTCACTGCTCACTTGCTTGATACGTTGAATACAATAAATCATGTTCTCTCTTTATTGCAAATGGGGAACTGAGCTAAGCATTTTGTTGAACAAACAAATATAATAAGTCTGGAACAACAAGAACCAACAGAGCAGTATAACTCAGGATGAGTAGTACAAGACATTCATGATGTAAGCAGGGTGAGGAGGACACCAGGGTAGGGGGTGCTGGACCAGAGGTCGGCAGCGGGAGCGGAGGATCCCGTAGTCTGACACACACCGTGTCCTTGTCAGCGTTACACCTGAGTGGGTTACCGGTCAGAGTCAGGTACTCACTGGTCACTAGATACTCTAACTGCTGCCGTGTGATGTTCAACCCTTCTGTAATGTTGTGTAGATAGTGTACAGCATTGTGAGATAGATCAACCTGCCACTTCACAGTATCACTAGCATTAGGCAATGAGGAGTACCCATTGTAGTTTGTGAAGTCAGATATAACATTGTTAGACACATTCAAAGATGTATATTGAGGTGTATAAGATGTATCATATAGGGTACTTGCTGCTCCTACACCTGACCTGAAGTACCACAGGTCCAGGGACGTCAGGTGGTTGGAGCTCAGATCTAACAGCTCAAAGTCTGGTCCTGAGGTGCCAGCAGGGAGCGTACCTAGAGACATGATCAGGTTGTTACTGAGGTCAATCTTCATGTGCGGCATGCTCGTTATGGTGCTGATATTGACAGCTGTAATGTTGTTATGGGCTGCCCTCACTATCTGAACACCTGGGGCCCCCAGTGGTAGAGCACTCAGAGCGTTGTTGGAGACGTCCATAACCCTTAAGGACTGCCCCATGGTGCCTGGCAGTGTGGTGAGGCGGTTACTGGAGGCGTACAGCTTCTGTAGTGAGGGCCCCGCGGCAGCCGGCAGGGAGCTGAGCTGGTTGTGGGACACATTAAGTACAGACACAGACCACAGAGTGTTGGGCAGCACAGTGAGCTGGTTGTTAGGGACATACAGCCAACATAAGGCCAACAGCTGCCCTATGGTGTAAGGTAGCACCTGCAGGAGGTTGTCTGACACCTGCAGCACCTTTAACGAGGACATGTACCCGAGTATATCAGGCAGTGTGCTCAGGCTGTTGTTGTTGACATACAACTCCTCTAACGATATCAGACTCCCGATACTCCAAGGTAGCACAGACAACCGGTTGTTGGAGACGTCCAGCCACTCTAACGCTGACAGTTGTCCTATAGTATTAGGCAGTGCTAGCAGGTGGTTATTGGCAAGGTTCAGCTCCTGTACCCTGGGTAGATACCCTATACCATCAGGCAGGGATGACAGCTGGTTATCGGAGATGTCCAGCTGCCTTAACACTGACAGCTGGCCTATGGTACCAGGTAGGGTCATTAGGTGGTTGTTGTTGATGTTTAACTCCTCTAGAGATGACAGCTGTCCTATACTATCAGGTAGTACCTGTAGCTTGTTGTCATTGATATTCAACTCCTCCAATAATGATAGATCTCCAATGGAATTAGGCAGGGCTGCTAGGCTGTTGTTGGAGGCATACAACAACTCCAAAGATGACAGCTGTCCTATGGTGTCAGGGAGAGTCAATAGATGATTATTGCTGATGTCCAACCACTCTAGTGACAGCAGGCTCCCTATGGTATCAGGCAGTGCTGTCAGGTGGTTGTCGTTAGCGTATAACCACCGTAGTGCTGACAGGTTCCCTATGGTGTCCGGAAGTGTCAGTAGGCTCATGTTGGAGATGTCCAGGACCCGTAACCATGACAACACCCCTACCTCAGTGGGTAGACCCGTCATGTGGCTGCTGTGTATCTGTAACCCGTCCATGCTGGGGTAGGTGTGGAGTATGCTGACCAGGTGGTGGTGTGGGTCGGTGTTACAGTGCTGTATGGAGGCTGCGTTAAGGACGCTCCATCCCTGTATGTGTGAGGGCTGCTCACACACACAGGACGGGGGGCAGCCCGTGACATTGTACTGCTGCCCCTGTCCATTGTAGGTTAGGGCACTCAGCACCCACAGTACCAACACTGGTTTACTCATGCTGCCTATGTATGGTAGGTTAGGGCACTCAGTACCAACACTGGTTTACTCATGCTGATTCTGGAACAGTTCTGAGATTAAATACCTGCAAATAATGAAAGACCATGTTATAAAATAAGAAGATGATAGCAAAAAAAAGTGCAAGTTTCACATTATTTCCAAAATGTCCCTGAAATCCTGAGCGATAGGTCTATTAGATGACATGAACTGATGTACAACTAGCATTTTGGTTTGAATATCATTTATTTGTCCACAAAAAGGCAATACATCCTTGAGTTCAATCTTTACAAATCCTGAGGTTTGAAGGCATCCAACATTATAGTGGGCACTTAATCGTGTATGTAATATACGAAATATACACAACATAATTAAATAATAGTTCTTGTGTATAAAGGTCTCACAATACAGTCGTATATTGAATCAATTTGGAGCCATACCATGTCCATATAACAACAATCGGTTTGTGTAACAAATAATGAAAGATGAGGCCATCATCCCCACTAATTAGTGTATGGGTTGATTTTCAGGCCTATCTGACTTCTATATTAGGACTAATAAAGTAAATGCACGGGATAGCGTAAAAATAAAATTTGGAAGAAGAGGTGATTACTTTCCAAAGGGAATTAATATTTGATAACAATTAATGTAGCTTGACAATCAAGTTAATTAGATTGCCCAACGAGTTAATACCGGTATAAATATAGTTATGATGGGGTTACATATTTATGGTGAAAAGCCAATTTATACATGAAAAACAAGGTAAAGAGGGTTTAAGGATTGACATCCCACCTCAGCCCCTTAGGGCCCTTAGAATTTCACTGCTATTAGCTTTAAATATTTCAAAAGACTCAATATTCCTTCTGTGAGGTGGGAGGTCATTCCATGTCACAGCTCCATGGAACTCAACACTCCTTGAGTAAACAGCTGAGTTAGAGTGGATAACTTTAACCATAGGTCCATCAAAAGCTCTTGTGTTAATATTCCTTTTGTCTGCATACCTTTCGTCTCTAGACCTTATATACATGAAATTTTCCAAGTGTATTCTTCTTCTATCCACTAAATAATTACATTTTGCGTCCCTATGTACCAGATCGGTAGGGGTTAAATGTGGATATTTTAGACAAATTTTGAGGCATCTATTTTGAGCAAATTGCAAGGGTGTCAACAGATTTTCATGAGTCGTTGTAAAGAGAATGTCAGCATAGTCGAAATATGGAACAATTGTGGCAGAGAAAATTTTGATAGCTAGTTTCTGATTTAGAAAAGGTTTTAGATTACACAATTTATACGTTTTATAAGCCACTGTTTTTGCAACATTATTTAGGTGAAGTTTAAAGGTTAATAGGGGGTCTAGGGTGACCCCCAGATACTTGTAACTAGGAACCACTTGTAAAATTTTGTCGTCTAAAGTAATGTTTACATCTAATGTGCTGGCCGAAAAAATCATTTTTTTTGTTGTGGTAGCATTTACAGATAATTCATTTTGTTGACACCATGTGGAGTAGCACTCAAGGTCTTCTTGTAATAACCCACTAGCAGCCTCAAAATTATGTCTAGCTACATATATAACAGTATCATCTGCGTAAAGCTTAATTTTACAGTTTCTTATACATTTCACATCATCGTTCACGTACAATAAAAATAATAAAGGTCCTAAAATGGACCCTTGTGGGACCCCGCATATCACTTTATCTTTGGTGGAAAGAATATTATTAGCATGTACAGTTTGGTATCTTTCAGACAAGTAATTTTTAAACCAATGATAGTTGTTTGAGCGTATACCGTAATGATGAATTTTACATAATAAAACAGAGTGGTCAACAGTATCAAAGGCCTTGCGTAGGTCTATAAAGGCTGCAATGGTATTATTTCCAATATTGAGTTCTCTTCTAATGTCATCTGTGAACGAAGCAAGCGTATTTATAGTACTATGACCCCTACGGAAACCACCCTGCATGTTAGTCAGAACATTTTCTTTAGCAAAAAAGCCATAGACCCTGTTATGAACTACCTTTTCTAGTAGTTTGCAAGGTAGGGGGAGTAAAGAGATGGGTCTGTAGTTGTTTACAAGCCCAGAGTCACCTGCTTTAGGAATGGGAGTAATTTTCGAAATTTTCCAAGATGGGGGAATTATGTTTGTCGTGAAGGTTAGGTTGAAAATTTTGACTAATTTACTAGGCATGTGTTTAAAAACTTTTTTCAGAATTTTTGAGGAGATGTTGTCAATTGCTGAGGATTTATTGACATTTATTTCATTTACTAATTTAATTATTTCTTGCAGGTTAGTTTCAAAGGGTTCTATATTTGGTGTAACAACCTTGTCGTATTGACGCCAAGGAACATGAAAATCTTTGGCAAGCGAAGGACCAATTTGGGTAAAGTAATTATTTATAAAATTTGGAATATCTTCGGGTGGGATTTTATCATTGTTTACTGAGTTGTGATCTACTAGTTTAATATCTTTTGGTTTATTAGTGTAGGGGTTTCATATGCGTACAACACGAACACAGGTTCCAAATTCGGTTTGAATGCAACAGGTCTTTATTCGATCACAGCCTCAAAAGTACACGAAGGTTTTTCACTCGGTTCACTTGGTCTTTCAACCATTCGAAGACACACAGGATTCTATCGATAGTTCGAAGCATTAGCGATACCGGACAGTTAAGCTCTGTGCCAGCATGGCTGGTGCAGAGTCCATAACGTGGGAGGGGTGTAGGTGCCCCTGTCAAAGCGAAGGTTCGAAAGGTGCGGGTCAGAGCTCGTCCTAGGACTAACTGGTGAGGTAGCCAACCTCGGCCTCTTATATACCCTGAGCGCGGACCAAGCAGTGTCGACGTGGCACTCCTCCGTAGCGCCGTCTGGAGTGCCCTGCCCGGCTCCGCTACCGGATAACCGAAAGGACATGGCTCAGGTGTTGCCACCTAGTGTCCGTTGGAGGCACTTACCGCTCTGACTCCACGGACCTTATATGTACACATATTATTCGTGTCCCTACATCACCCCCACCAGATTATAACCAGGGTCAAAATACATCTGATATAATATAATATACTTGAATATGGGAGAATAATATCAGTGTACATGATGACAATACCGGGGTACATTTGAAGGTACGATATACGTTTTTACACTTACATGTAGAAAGTACAATTACAGATTTTTAGATTTTACCTGTTACACCAAACAACACTTACATCTCTATGTACAAAACAGGGATCTTATAGATCCAACACTATAACGACAAGATAGATACGTGAGTATCCATCTTTAATAAAGATATGAATATATACGAATATATGTTCTATACTACTTCTAACTATAGTGATCACAGTTCTGTATGGTTTTCGTTGAGATACAATAATGGTTACTACATTAATCATTTTAAGGTAAGTTGAGATTGCACAATATGTGACTTTTTTAGGACGGAATGACACAGAAGTAATGGCTCGAAAATATTTATGTGGGCGAACCGTCCCAGGAGAGGTAATTACGTGAACTATTGGAATTATGTAAAAATACTTGGAACCAACATAGTTGTGACATTAACTCTTATAACCAAGGAATGTAGTAATATTAGCCTCCATATGAGGCAATCGATATATGCCTTTATATCTTAACAATAGATATACTCTCGAAATCCGAATACCAGTTGTTATGTCCAAAAAGAAAAATTTTTGGAGATAAAAGTAGGCACCGAACATTATGTACAGTTTTGGTTCGAATCATAGTATGTAGTATAAGTTACACTACTTAAAGTATGAACACCCCTTTTTTTTTTTTTTTTTTTTTTTTTAGACAACGAAGACATTTCTTGACAATTATGCATTTTCCACCTGGCTTATGTTTACCTTCGAATCATGACCTTAATCATGGATGTTTTATAATAACAACACAATTATTACAGTATCATCGAAGCATCATATGCACAAGTCCTCAATCACACAATCGAACAGCCGAACACCCAAGTTAGCTTATAAGTCCTTCAATACGCTCTGGAGTTCTTCGAGTGACCCACTCCATTGGGTGAGTCCTATCCCGAATACCCGAATGAACTTAACGTTCAGCGCCTTCATCGTTTTGGCCTGATCGTCCAGAGTATCTTCTGCAGCTTTCTGCAGACAACGAGCTGTTGAGAGTTCTTTCTTCGATTGTGCCAGCTGCTTGGTGAGTTCGATCACCTTATCTGGCTCCGATTGTTCGTCAATCCGTTGCTGTTCGAAGATCTTCCTCAGCCTCTCGACCTCCTTGCCCTGCATGGTGATGGCATAGTCGGCTGATGCTCTCGCCACACCGGCTGCATATCGTTGCATGCCAGCCAGGTGTTCCTGCAACCATCGTTCGTACAGCTCCTTATGCACCACCGCATCCGGAGCCTTTGGAGGCTCGAAGTAGTCCTTCGGAATCTGTATCCTCGGCCGAATGTTTTCACCACTGATCATCAGATCATACCACTGGTTTGGATCCACTGCTGGTTCCTCACGAACACTGGGCTTATAGGGCACAGTGGCAGTAGTAGTAGTGGTGGTGAGTAGGGTGGCTGCAACAGTTGCTGCCTTCCCTCCTCCAGCAGTTGTCGTTGGTGTGGTGGTGACTGGGTTCGAAGTGGTCACTGGAACCGGGTCCACCACAGGCTCAGTTTTCATGGATGTCGAATCCGCACTAGTAGCAGGGGTTTTACGCCCCACTGACTTTGTAGAACTGTCAGCCTTTTTTTCTCATCTGTCTGCCCGAGGAGTGAGGTTGGTGGTCGTCACCACCAAGTCCTTTTTCCCAGGCAGCACAAAGTGATCCGAATCCGCCATCTCCACGTCCCGTGAGTCCGGTTGGCGGATGGCATCCATTACAGAGATGCCCGTAGGGAGATTTTTGTACGGATCCTTCTCAGTCTGTACCTCCGGACCAGGGAAGTCCATTGAAGGGTACTCAGCCTTACTGGCCAGGTTACCAGGGGTCAGAGGACGAAGGGTTTGCAGCTGGGAACGACCCTTGGGGGCTGAGAAGTCCGGACCATAGTTAGGACGCAAGTCCTTCAGTGGGGACCGGTGCTCAATCGTTGTCGCGCGCCCTCGTGCTGCAGTTGGAGCTCTTGGAGCCGGAACCTCGGATTTGACCTTTTTGCAGTCAGGTTCGGAAGTGGCTGGACTCCTGTTCTCACTTCGTTTCCCTGGAAGGGGGTTGGCCGCTCTCCAGTCGTACAATTCCTTGTACAAGGTGTCGTTCAGGTCCAGCCGACCACGTCGATCAGTACGCTGGAAGACAGCTGACTGTTTCGAATTCCGGGTTAATTGGACCTTTCCGAATTGGAAGGTCTCAATCGTAATGGTTTCGAACTTTACTTTGTCCAGGCCTGCCACCAGTGATGCATGGAGATCTCCAACGTTCTTTCTGGCCAACATCATGGCTTGGCCATGACATTGTATCAGGTGCTCGATCATTCGGCCTCTTCGAGGGGTCCACATACCCGAACACCTTTTGTTTGACTTGCCAACATCAGCGCAGACATACATCGCATGGTGGTGCATGTGCTTCTCCACGAGATGTCGCATGAATCGAAGACGAGTAGGCATGGGGCGGTTCTCATGTGCGAAGTAGACGCGACAGGAATCGAATGGGCAATCCTCCCTTACCCCTTCCTGGTACCGGGCCATCGCCCATCGTATTTTGGGGCGGTCCTCATGGTTGTAGTAGGTCTCGGGGAACTGTTTTCGATCCAGCAGCCGACCGAACCAGTTTTCTGTCCATGACCAGGAACTGGGTGAACCCATATTGGATCTCATCCATTCTTCGTCATCAGACAATCCTTCATGGTCCGGTTCTTTGGGACACGAATACATATCCCTCGATCGCTTGCAGTGTTCCATGCACTCGGGCCTAAATTTCTTGAAGCCCCCACTGGCATTGCGCCAAATCATGTCCTCCACCCGAGAACTTGGGACGTCTGCCGAGGCACCTGCCCCTGCAGCTGGAGGGGGCGACGAAACCACTGGTGGCGTGTTCGATTGCCGTGACTCGGAGGACGTAGACGGAGATGCAGGTACCTTGACCTGCACTGAAGTCTTAGTCGGAGTTGCTGGAGGGGTCGAATGCGTCCGGGTGGGTGCCCTAGGAGGCGTCGAAGGGGTAGAGGCCGTACTGGATACTACGTCCACCAACCTCACGGTTGGGGACATATTAATCGCAGTAGTTTGGGGAGGCGAAGGATGAGGTACACATGGCTGTCGTGCCTCACTCTTCTTCGCCTTCCGTTTCTGGCTCTTTGGAAGTTCGAAGGGGACCTCCTCCAGATCCGAAGCGTCGGATACGGACCGTCCTTTTTGTTGTGGATTGGGGTTCTTACGGGACTGGGCTCGAGTCATTGGCGTTCTGGGGGCGGTTTGCATAGCTTCCAGAGTTAGCCGTAACTGTTCATTGGCTGCCCTGAGTTCATCGGATTCTCTAACCACCTGAGCATAACGAGCTTCTTGCTCAACTGATCCTGAGGTATCCGAATGGATCTCCCGCGGAGCCAACTCCACGCTAGCTGAGTCTTCTTCGAATGGGACTGGTAAAGGTCCCGGAGCTTTCGGAAGAGATTCGGATGGAGACTCAGTAGTCCCGGTGGTCGTAGTTGGTTCTTCGAATGACGTTGAAGCCGACTGGGAAGTACTCGAAGAGCATTCGGACTGGACTGGGGCAGGTTCGGATACCTCGGACTTAGGCGGAGTATTGGGAGGAGTACTGCCGTTGGAAGTTTTACGACTACCTTTGGTCTTGGAAAATTTCTTTTTCTTCCCCTTCGTACTGGTTGTGCTCCCATCACTTGAGGGCACTGCTTCCTCCATAGCCTTGGCTTGTTGGAGATGCCGAAAGTTCGTACCACATTCTAACAGAATGTCACTGAAGACTCCATTCTTAAAAGCCCCTCGAATCGCCCCTCCGTAACTGTCTAACCAAGTGGGATCGTAACGATAGAAACCCTCCTCTCCCAGCCTGTCCAACATCATCGACATCAATGTGGGATGTAGTTTCAGCGAGGAATCGAAGGGCGACTCGCACGACAGCACTTCTATAAGTTGTTGCTGGGCCAGCGATGTTCGCACAACGTCCTCCATTTCTTCGTCAGATACTGCATGGATAGGCAATTTCTGGCTTACCTCTTCCAACTCTGGCATCTCGTCCTCTTCCTCATCACCTGCTGCGTTAAGCCGGGTTGACGTCGAATTGTCTATGTCTTTCGAAGCAACGCGTTTCGGGACATTGCGCCACGGCAACGGCCCTAGGTTGACTGTAGCCGGGGGTGGCATGCTCATGCTGTCCCGATCAGCCGTCGAATAGGAGCCGATCCCCGCTACACGAACGGTAACCGCACTCCCGGTGGATTCAGAGGCGGATTCATAATCCGACTCATGAGCGTTGTCGAATTGGCCATCGTCCATCCCGAACAGATCTATCTCGTCGGACTGGAGGCCCTCACCGGGGGTGTACTGCTCCTCCATCGCAGTCGAATGTTTTCAACGAAAACGAAGTTTAATAATCGAAGATTTGCGGAGTACGAAGCTCCGCGTGTCCTAATGACACTATGAGCGGGAACTAACCAGGTTGGCGCGTCTTATGATGTGGTTTTGGAGACTTTTGGTCGACTACAAGTCCCTTCTTCCTCCTCCTTTGCCCTGCAGCGTCCGTGCGTCTTCTTGGCACTGATCCAATATGGCGACCGCCCTTCTTGTCTCGTGATGCCACGCCCGCCGCGGGAGCGAAGGTCAACCAATCAGCGTTCACGCTTCACCGGATAGCCCTTTTCCGACGGATAACCCGGCGGGAGACGCTCGCGTTTCCCGCCACTAATCGAACGGGTAGCTCACCGGAGTGTAATCCTTATTGAGTCAGTTCCACAGTACCAGGGATACCGCTAATCATGAATTCTTCAGGAGTGTAGGCAAATGTCATTACGGGTAACATAAGAATACCCGCCGGATAGTTCCGTCTGCCACCCTCGGGGACGTTCATGATCAACTCTCATCCTAGCTCTGCTCACTCGACAGCAATTAGGTCTGTACTACCATCATGGCATCGAAACTTCTTGTTGTGTATACAAATTAGGTCACAGCAGTCTCCGGATTATGCCGTGGACTGCGTCTTAACCCCACCTTGGGTTCTTTAGACCTGGTCGTCCGGGAAGATTCAACAGGATGTCCAGTAGTCAATTGGACAGCCCTCCTCCCCTTCAGACCTTCATTTGCCGAGACTTTTTTTCCGCACTTTTTATCCTTCTTGCTAGAAGCTCGAATTGGTAAATTTTTTTTAGGCCTACCCCGGCCCCGCTTTAATTTACCAATACCAGGAGGCATAGGTTTTTTCTCATCTGAGGGTATCACTAGTTTCCTAGGTCTACCAGGACCACGTCGTTCCGGGGTGGTCGCTCTCCACTCAGTGTTATCTGACTTCGAATGCTCCCCTGGCTTCGAATGCGCTGAAGCATCACCCTGCCACCGGCGTAGGCGAGCTACATTGGATTTATACAGGCGTCCCAGCAAGGATTTGATCACCACTGTGGATTCTGAAACAATCCGAACCACAGTAAAGGGACCATCCCAGTTGGGTGACAACTTTAGCTGCTGTAGGGGGTCGTGTAGCCTAACTACTTCATCCCCCACTCGAAAGGACCTAAGTTTCAAACCTACGTCATAGCCCACTTTTTGCCATGAAGCAGATTTGCTTAGTTCACATCGAACCATCTCGTATGCGGACTTGAATTGATCCCTCAATGCCTCCACGAACATCACCTGACAGGGTGTTTCAGCGTTTATCCCAGCTACGCCAAACACCAAGTCAGCAGGCATAATCAAATCCTCTCCGAATACCAACAAATTGGGGGAACAACCGGTGGAAGCATGCACCGTACTATTATAAGCATGTACCACAAACTCGCATTGCTCGTCCCAATCATCCATCTGACTGTTGACCAGAGGCTTCAGGACTTGTATCAAGGTTCTGTTGAACCTTTCTACTTGACCATCAGACTGAGGCCGGTACGGATTCGTTCTGGTTTTGCATATAGCAAGGTTATGGCACATTGCTGCCCATAACTCAGATTCGAATTCTCTGCCTTGATCACTATGCAACATCAAGGGCACGCCTAGATGAAGCACCCAACCCTTTACAAATGCACGAGCACATGTATGAGCCTTGTGATCTTTCAGAGGAAACACTCTAGTATACTTAGAATAGTAGTCGGAGATCACCATCATGCACGTGTTTCCATCAGGAGTGGTTTTTAGGCCACTATTGATATCAACCGCTATGCGTGCAAATCTAACTCCCCAAAGCTCTTGAGTTAGTGGCAACTTCCCCAGGCCTTCACCTGGTTTGCTCAGACAACAATCTGGACAAGTAGAGATCCACCTAAGCAGATCTTTACTCATGCCAGGCCAGTAATACCTTCTGGAGAGTCGCGCAAGGGAGCGCTTCTTTCCAAAATGTCCACTGGTCTGATGTCCATGTACGAAATACATGATATCCCTTCGCATAGCTGTGGGTATCACGATTTGTCGAATTTTGGCCTTGTACGGTGTTATCTTCCACCTACATAAGATACCGTCAACAACAGTTAGCTCAGACCATTGAGCAAGTAGCTGTCTCATTTCCCGGTTCTCAATCGAAATGGTTGGTCTTTGTGGTTGGGCACCACTGGAGACCTGTTCTATTAGTCTCGAAATGACAGCATCACCCTTCTGGAATTGCCTGATGGTTTCGGTGGACCATTCCATTGCTTTAGAATGTCCTACATCATACGGCATTCGAACTCCAGCTATTACAGCATTATGGGCTCCACAATCATCGCAATCCATTCTAGAACATTTCCGTATGGGTCTTCTCGAAAGGGCGTCAGCATTGATATGCTTGCTCCCTGCTCTGTGTTGGATTTGGCTATTTTCCAACCCGAACTCGGACAAGTGGGTCAGCCATCGACCGATCATTCCTTCTGCTTCCTTAAAGTTCAACAGCCACCTTAAGGACGAGTGATCTGTCCGTAAAGTAAAGTCACCTCCCCAAAGGAAGTGCTTAAACTTCTTCGTATACACCACTACCGCCAACAATTCGCGCTTAGTGGTACAGTAATTCCTCTGGGCCTTATTGAGGGTATTACTAGCGAAAGCCAGTGGCACTTCTATCCCCTCTTGCATCTGGGATAGAGCAGCACCTATACTGTCATTACTGGCGTCTGTGTCCAGTATGAAATGTCCATCAGCTGTTGGATATTTCAAAACTGGGGTGGTTCGAAATAGGTTCTTTACGGCTTCGAATGCTAGATCTTGTTCCGGACCCCATGGGAAAGGCTCCTTCCTTCTACCCGGAGTCCAGTGAGCTAGAGCCTGCATAGGCTGAGCTATTCTGGCATACCCCGGTAGGAAGTCTCTGTAGTAGCTACAGAAGCCCAGAAAGGACCGTATGTCTTTAGGTCCCTCTGGCTTTTCCCATTCCGATACAACATCTAGTTTCTCAGGATCCGCCTTAACCCCCTCAGTGGATATTATCCGACCGAGATAGTTAATAGAAGTCCTAAACAGGTGACACTTCTTTGGTTTCAATTTCAAACCATGGGTTATCAACCTCTCGAAAATTTTGACTAAAGTAGCCAGACACGATTCGAAGGTCTTCCCGAAGACAATTACGTCGTCCAGGTACACCAAACACTCCTTCCATAACAGATCACTCAACAGAGATTCCATCATGGCTTCGAATGTTGCAGGGGCGTTACACAATCCGAACGGCATCACATTGTACTGGAAAAGACCGACATGGCTCGAAAACGCTGTTTTTTCCTGATCCTCTTCCTTCATTCCAACTTGCCAGTATCCGGATTGCAAATCCAGCGTACAGAACCATTGGTTTCCGCCCAGGGAATCAATAGTCTCGTCTATACGGGGGAGAGGATAGGAGTTTTTGTTTGTACAGCCATTCAATTTTCGATAATCTATGCAGAAGCGAATTGTGCTGTCTTTCTTAGTCACCATCTGAACAGGACTGGACCAGGGGCTAGTGCTGGGAACAATCACCCCTAATCTCAGCTGATCAGCGATTTCCTTCTCGGCCATCAATTTCTTCTTCAAAGGTAGGCGTCTATAAGGGATTTTGAAAGGTACAGCATCCTCTGTAGTGATGGAATGTAGCACCTTATCAGTTCGCCCCAAACCAGTGGGCTCCCCGAAGGCTGCATCATATTCCACCAATACCCGTCTCAACTGATCTTTCTGGTCCCCCGTCACCAAGCTCGAATCGTCCACCAACTTTTGGAGTTCCGGACGTAAGTCGGACATCCCTTCAAGGTTCGGTTGGGTATCTTCTGAGAGTATACTGGTGCTTGCCTGTGCAACGATCACCTGCCCCACGGGAGTACCTTTCATCAGATAACGGACTTCACCACCAGGATTCGAAATAGGAATTAAATTCCTACTGCCACTGCCTACGAAAGTATCTGCACTCTCGAGTCCAATTGATGCAAGTCTCACCACATCGGGTTCAACCACCGCCATCTGGTCTCGGAAGATACTGTCACTCGAAAACAGCACATCACATGTCTGTCCTGGGGGTATCTTAACCGTCTGTACCACCGAGGCTACAGAAGATACCTTTCTCAACACGCATTGTACGGCCACCTTGTATGGATGTTCTATCTTTAACATCCCCCTACAAGGTTCCAACATTGCACCGTACAACGCAGCGAAATCTAATCCGATGATGCCATCATCACTCAGATCAGCAATAGTAGGGGACAGAAGGTAATCCTGCCCACCTATATTGATTTCGAAAAATGCTTTACCAAACGTCTGCATGTAGCTACCGTCGGCCGAATGAGCTGTTACCCTTGTTGTGAAGTTATCTGGCTCATCGGCTACAAGGTCATAGAACCTCTTCGAGATCATGGAGTGACTAGCTCCAGTATCCACTAGAAATTCTGCAGACCTTCCCCTCACTGCTACAGTCAAATACCACCTCTTCCCATCCAATGGTGATGGGTTAACGGTGAAACGTTCGAAATCCTTAGTGACACCAAGATCTACTCCCCGTCGTTTCAAGTGCTTCAAACAGGGGTGATCCGGGGACAATCGGGCACTGCTGACTACTTCCAGCTCCTGTATCCAATTCGCCGCTTCCCCAGTACTTCCTCCTCGGACGTCTACTTTTCTGGGTTCATTGGACATACTTAGAAGGGACTGATCAGGCCCCTCCTCTAAGTTTCCAATCTCTACTGCACCTCGGACTTCATCGCTTGCACCGCTGGCGATATGTTGGCTTTCCTTCTCCTTAGGGGTTACTACCTTGCCATCCAGAGCAACCCCGTCTAGTTTTCCGTTTTCTTCTCTTCAGGCTTGGGTACCGGCTTTTCAGCTGGGCATTCTGCAGCAAAGTGTCCCAGGACCTGACACCTGTAACACTTCCTAGTGGTCTTGTCCACTCTCGGCTTCGAATTCCTCCCTGTTGATTGCTGGTTTCCAGACATCAAGTCAGTCAACCTTAACAGAAGTTCTTCCATAGAACTGGGAGTTGAGGAAGTAGTCGAAGGTGCGCTTGTAACTCCTGGGGTCACAGGTGGTGTTTTCCTGTCGGCCTTCGGATAGCGCTTCGAATTCGAATTGGAATAAGATTTGCCGCTGTTCTTTTGAGCAACTGCGCCAATCTCCTCCTCCCTTCCAGAATCACCTTCCTCTGTATCAGAGGCTGGTGGGTCTTGCACCACACTGGAAGTTCTCGAAAGTACTCTCGAAGATAGCAGATGCCGTTTCCTGTCATAGTCTTCTATGGCCATGAACAAATCAGTGAGAGAAGTTCCAGCTTTCCAACTATCACATGCAGCGGTACGTTCATCGGAATCCCTTAATCCCTCAATGAATTGCGAGAACAAATCATCTAGGAACTGTGGGTCATCTAACTGCCATCTTGGTCTAGCTCTTTGCAAGAGAGATTGCAATTCTAGACCGAACACACGGTGCGACTCGTTTGGCTTTTGAGTCCGTTTCCGGAACAATCGAAGCGGGTCTTCATTACCCACATTACCTATCAGGTAACTGGCGCATTCCACCAATTGGGTAAACGATCCGGCACCATGCATAGTTCTCCATCTCGAAACAGCTAGCTTGCCTGGGCCATTTCTCAATGCCCGTAAAAGCTCGTCCAACGATTCCTCTTCTGACCATCGATTATACCTCATATCGTCCATGAAGTCTGCGAACCAGTCCTGCCATGGCTGTCTTCCTGTGAACGGACTCGGAGTGCTTGCAGTGCGTCTAGCAGCGTTGTGGTTGTCCCTGTGCAACAGAAACGACTGCTCGATGCTCCAGTCGACGATATCGGCATTATCAGCTTGTCTGCTAACACAGTCCACTCCCATCTCAGCAATGCAGGGGTTCGTGTCGTAAATCAATTTCATTCCAGGGGACATCGATTCGCGGCGAGATACTCGTCTACCAGCATGTGTAGGAGATCTCCCTGGCCTCCTTGAGGGCCCACTCGAACGTTCATTCGGATCAGATCTCGAAGATCTCTCATTCGAACCCGTACGGCTCGGTCTCTCTCGAGAGCTGGAACGACTGGGAGAGTTCGAATGGTCGTCATCATACGACGTTGGGCGTTGGTCATGCCGTGAAGATCTTCCATCCGGATCCCCTGTATCAATGGTCACTCGTTTTGGTCTCCCTCCGGCTGAGGTAGAGGCACTACCCCCACCAGTTGATGAGTTGTATATGCCACCACTGACATGATCGAACCCTGAACGGCCACCTCGAGTTGCCTCTTCATCTCGTTTCTTCTGTAAATCTTCCACCTCCCTGATCAGACGATCCTTTTCGTCCATCATCGCCTTGGTAGCTTCTCGGATCGTATCATGGAGCTCGTCCGAATCATTATGGTCTTATCTTGACGTTGTTCTAGAGATTCAGTACGTCGCCGCAAGACATTTTGTTGATGAGCGAACTGGTTTTCCATATGTTCCAGTTCCGCCTTCGTTGTGTCTAAGCGGTTCTGTTTCTCCATTGTTGCCCCTTCTAGATCTTCATTCTTGTTCCGGAGCTGTACCAACCGATGACTCAAAGCTTCAAACTCTTCATTCATCCTGTCCATCTCTGCAATCCTTGCTCCTTCGAAACGATTCTTCTCCTCTTCGAAATGACGACGTGTCACTTCCTGTCGCTGGTGTCGTTCAGCATGCAGCATGCTCATGCCTTGTGTTGGCATAGGAGCAATGTGTCTCTTCGAACCGCCAGTTTCAAACAAAGAATCATCTAGGTTTGACCCCAGATCTTTTCGAATAGAATCAGGATTGCCTCTCCTTGGTTCTGGTGTAGAACTCGAACGGTTTGGCCCATAATGTTTCTCAAGGGCTGCTACCACCTCCGGATCTGGACTCGAAATAGGATGAAGGGACGCTCCACCCTTTGCCTGTTCAGCCATGTTAACCCAACTGACTGTGCTATTCTGTGTTTCACCCGAACTGGTCACGGCACCAATGTAGGGGTTTCATATGCGTACAACACGAACACAGGTTCCAAATTCGGTTTGAATGCAACAGGTCTTTATTCGATCACAGCCTCAAAAGTACACGAAGGTTTTTCACTCGGTTCACTTGGTCTTTCAACCATTCGAAGACACACAGGATTCTATCGATAGTTCGAAGCATTAGCGATACCGGACAGTTAAGCTCTGTGCCAGCATGGCTGGTGCAGAGTCCATAACGTGGGAGGGGTGTAGGTGCCCCTGTCAAAGCGAAGGTACGAAAGGTGCGGGTCAGAGCTCGTCCTAGGACTAACTGGTGAGGTAGCCAACCTCGGCCTCTTATATACCCTGAGCGCGGACCAAGCAGTGTCGACGTGGCACTCCTCCGTAGCGCCGTCTGGAGTGCCCTGCCCGGCTCCGCTACTGGATAACCGAAAGGACATGGCTCAGGTGTTGCCACCTAGTTTCGTTGGAGGCACTTACCGCTCTGACTCCACGGACCTTATATGTACACGTATTATTCGTGCCCCTACATTAGGTTGTCCCGGAATAAGGTTATTTATTACTCGCCAAAAGGCTTTGGGATCCTTCTTATAGGTCTCCAATTGGTCCTTAAAGAAATTCTGCCTCATACGCTCGACCTTCTTGTTACATTTATTTTTCGCTTTGTCAGCAATTTTCCAATCAATAATTGAACCACTTAACCTTGCAGTTGTAGCTTTCAGGTTTTTGTCCCTTATTTGCTCGTATACATCTTGAGTAAACCACGGATCTCTATATTCAGGTATTTCAAAATGTTTGAGAGCGCAATATTTGTCAAGAATATATCTTATACATTTCACAAATTCATCCCAACATTCTACCGGGTCTTCAGACAAGTTGAATTTAGACCAATCATATACATCCAGTTCCCTCAGTAGGGTGGCATCTGGCAGTTTTATGTAGGAGCGACCTTGAATCGTGACTTTTGGAATCTTGATATTAATTTTCTTCCTTACTATATAAATGGGGAAGTGGTCAGAAATATATATATTAAAGACACCAGTTGTAAGGTAATTACGCCTTAAATTTGTAAACAATAAATCAAGGGTGGCATTTTTCCTAGTAACTTCTGTAATTTCCTGAGAAAGACCATATAATTTTAACTTGTTTAACACGTTGTTAACTGAATCACAATCTTCAAGCACATTGAAATTCATATCACCCATCATAATGATCTCATAATCACCTAGGTCATCTATATCAGCAAGCATGGAAGAAATTCTATTTATAAACAAATTCTTGTCTCCTTCAGGAGGACGATAGACATTCAGAACCAATATTTTCTTCATGTTTTCCTTACAGATTAATAAATTTTGGATCTCAATCTGCTCGTCAGAGGCATTCAAACTAGGAAAATAATTATATACATGATCAATATAGCTTTTTATATAAATTCCCACACCGCCACCAGTTTTAATTTTATTTTCAACTATGACTTGCCGATCTTGGCGGTACCTTACATAGCCAGCCAGTTGATAGTCGGTTTCATCGTCTTCACACTTAAACCATGTTTCAGAAAAAGACATTAATTCAAATTTGGAATTTGATAATTCTAAACAGATCTTAGCATAATTTGCTTTGAAACTTCGGGCATTAAGATGTAGGAATTTAAGCCCCCCGGAGCTGCTTATCTCAGCTAAGGAGGGAGACAGAGATCCATCGATTTTCTGTCCCTCATGACATAATCACCAATACGTTCAATCACCAATAGGTTTACATAATGAAATAGTATAAACGTTCCTCCTCTACCAGAACAATGTTTACCCTGTATTAACAGAATCCCTATAATGGCATAGGCCTTTATGCCACCAGAATAGGGATTAACATTTGTTACATTTGACCTGATTTCAGTAAGATTTGCTTTGGGGCAAGGTACAAAAGAAAGCACAAGATTTTATGATAACATTTGGATAGATGGATACTATTTATAGATCAATAAAGAACCTTGGAAAGAAGAAATTTCCTCACAAATTTATAAAGAGATACATGTTATTAACGTCACTGTATTTTGCTATAAATGTAAAGGAGTACCGGTAGTAAACATGAGTTAAACGATTGTATGTTTATCATGAGCAACAGTCATTCCTTATATTATTATACAGCTAGCAGATGGTATTTAACAAGCAGTAAGTTTAGGAGACTTCAGGTTACCGGTAGTAAAGTAAACTTAAGACATAAGTGTCATTATAAAAAAAAATTTTCATGTATCACAGGCTCAGGTTAAAATGTTATGATATTGATGTACATATAATTTAATCATTTACTATCAGTGAACAAGCATCATTAATCATTGAATCTTTTAAATATAGGAAAGAGTATTTTAAACTTTAGGCTACCGGTAAAATATATCATCAATTTGACATGAAAAGGAGCTGCTCAGGGTTTTGACTACCGGTAAATTCATTTTCACATAATAAGGTACAATGGATATGAATCTTCTCTATTGTTTAAGTTAGGTTTCAGGTGGAGTGGCTTCAGGTACAGGTGGGTCTGGCTGTGGTGTCCCCTCTCACTGCTTTTTTAGGCGCCTTGCCCCATCCTTTTTCGGCAGGGGTGGCTCACCGGTGATTGATACTCGCAGGTCTTCCAGAATTTCACCAAGGCGGTTGCCAAACTGGATGTTTTCAATGACTATGTCTTCTCGCTGTCCCAGGTGGAAGCCACATCCGTATCTCCTATCAAGAGTGGCTTCGTATACAAATGATGGCCACGAGTGTCCGTTAGTGTTTTACGTCTTGTAGGGTCTTCATACTTAATTTTCTGCAGGGCCACCATCACATCATCTTCCATGTCGTACCAATCAGCTGTTTTCTTACAGTTTTTGGCCACAAACATACAGTCCATTGGGGTTTTTACAGTCATTACTCTCCTGTGTAGGGTCACATTGTCACAAATGATACACATCTTGGAACAGTATGCACGCTCTGTCGAATCAAAATTTTGACCCTCATATTTGATGGGACATTTGTACAGATTTGAGAACACGGCATGTGGGCTCTGAAAAGCATACCGGTCTGGTGTTTTCACCATTTTTGCATTTTCCAAGGAGATGTCAAAGGGGATTTTGTGGATCTCGTCATAGTTAAAGATTTGACCAGCTACTATTATTGTTGATCCCCTCACGGTGCATTCTACATTTTTTGACCTGCCCAAGGCTTGTAGTGAACGTAAGTCTCTCTGTATGTTCTTTTCCTCTACCGTAATATCATCCGAGAGGTGTACACCGTGCCAGTCATCATTTTCCTTCAGTTTCTTGATGTTGGCAAAAATCTGATTTTTATATTGGGCAGATGAGAAGTTGATTACCACAGGACGGGGTCTGGGTTTATACCTTGCTCTGGTCGGATTGCCTGGGGGTGGTGGTTGTGGCTTCCTTCCTCTACGGTAGATCGACTCCGCAGCACTGTTATCGTGCTTTAAACCCACATCATTGAACAGCTGGTCTAACGTGTCTCTCAGACTACCAGGTGTATCCTCGGGTAGATTTTCCAAAACCAAAACTCGTCTTTTTGACATGTTTTCTTGCTTCAAGAATTTTTCACCGTATGTATCAGAGTCTACTTGAAGTTTAGTGGTGTTCGCAGAGAGTATTTTAATGTCTTCTACGTTGGTATTCACCGCTCCCTCAATATCGCCCACCTTTGTTATGGTTTCGTTGGCTTGCGTTGTTACGGCTTCAACTCGAGTGGCTTCCCCGGCAATCTTCTCCTCGTTCGCTTTGACTCTTTTTTCAATACCATCCAACAGGGTGGCAGCCTTGAATGATAATGTCTCTTGCTGGATGAGTCTCTGTTCAAGTTCAATTACTTTCCTAAGAACTTCTTTTGGCGTGGATTTCTCTGTTAGGGCTGGTAGTCTTGGAGGTGTGGGTTCAGGTTCCGCCATCTTTGTTGTTTTCGTCTCGGTGACACCGGGCGTTGTCCTACCTGTGGATATTCGCTGTGATTTCCTGATCTGAGCACTCATTTAGTTGACTTAACTAACCCAGGATTCTTTAACACAGGTTTACTGCTAGAATTGGGTATGAGTATTATTTATTTATCGTGCAATCGATCATAATTCACCCCTCGCGAAGCCTAGCCGATCCTCTGGTCACGTGACATTTTCCCGCCATTAAATCCACAGATCTTACTGCACGTCCAGTTACAGTCAGAGTGCAGTCGGACAGGTACTCAGCTCTATATATAGGGGCGCTGGGCCTTTAAGGCTTTACAAACTAATTAAAGTAAATAGTATTTGAGTGTGTTATGTGGGCTGTGCACTCCATCCACCACCAGGGGGCACCATGGGATTTTAAGGAACATGGAATTGTCCAGTGGACCCTTTTAGTATTCTTTGCTCTTTGGTATAACTAAAGTGTTAACTGCCTTTACATCTGTCACTGTTGACACTCTCAGACATGACATGAACTGATGTACAACTAGCACTAAGGCTTTACAAACTAATTAGAGGGGATACTACCAATTGATTTGTAGACATTCCTACATATCTCTTTACAAGAGAATAGAGTAAAATACTTACACTGCTTTAAAAGAGGTTCATATAGATTACTTACTACTTGTTACATGCCTAGTACCTGACATGGCTGGCAGGTGTCCCTCCTGTACACATCAGTCTGTGAGTGAGTCGTGCAGGGCTGAAACACATCAGTGTACCTACACACTAAATATAGTGTAGACTCGTGACAGGTGAGAACTGGGTCAGTCACCACTTAGAGGTAGTGGAGGTGACTTTATACACCTCCCCAACTTCACAAGGCATTAACCCTGGGTCCTCAGGAGAGACAGCAGTAATCACATGTGGACACATCACTGTCATTTGGTGAAGTCAGAAGGGAAATGTCAAAATGATGTACTGAAAAAAATTGTGAAAATTCAATTATTCTAAACATGTATAAATTGGTAAGTGGAGCATATGATACCATGAATAATAGTGCTGTATTGTACTAATCACACACAGTTTTGGCATAGTTTTAAGGGACAGCTTTGTATAGTACAAGGCTGTAATAAGGATCTCCATAAGAAGCAGAATTAGGAGAGCTTTATGTTGGTCCTTACCTGAGACATGTTGGTGCTGCTTGCTCCCTCCTCCTGTGTATGTACACCTGTAAGGTGTGTTGGTGTAAAGCAGGTCAGTCCTTGCTGCTCTAGTGCCTCCAGAGTGTACTGCCCCACCACACACACCACACCACACTACACCACCACCAGTCACTATGTACCCCCCCCCCCCCCCACCACCATGTACACCTATTTACTCTCTATATATACATCCCTGTCACCACATACACCCCCTGCTGTTGGGGACACTGTATCAATAAGCAGGTCTGGTGCCTCCACCTAGTGGGTGAGGCATGAACCTGTACTCCAGGTTCTAATTGCTTACACATTGATGCACTACTGATTGCACTAAGGCATCGACTACATAAGGCATCGTTAACCCTTTAAGGATGGCATAATGCATCCATGCATCATGGCCTTGGTGACCATGATGCATAAATGCAGCCCTTGCAAGTTACTCGTAAGTAGTGTATTCATGAATCATGCCGACCCTATAGGGGTCGAGACACTCCTGAAGGGTCTCCATGATACACTAATGCAGCACTGACAAGTTACTCACCGGGGCTACATTGGTGCATCATGACAACAAACGTTATCTTTTAGAGACATGCCATCCTTAAAGGGTTAAGATATTGACTAGTTTGCAGACATGCTCATGCTACATTGCCACCTGTTGTTTGATGTTCTGATAGCACTCATAACATGTATCTCTCTATCAGACCATAGTCCCAGTAGACACAGGCCTAATTAGGATAAGCCTATTGGACATTGGTATGTCTCTCTGGTTAGCTGCTTTGCAGCTACGATTGCCAGGGGGTTCTCAAAGTCTCACCAACCAACTACCATTGGTCCTCTACCATCAGCTACCCCTTTGTTTTTCTGCCATCCCCCTCTTTTCTCTCGTCAGTCCCCTGTTTCCCCAGTATAAGACCATGGGTATCCTCCCCTTAGTCTTACTAAAAACTAAATGGTGCTTAATCATTAACAAGTAAACAATAATTTAAAAAAATGACAGAGAGTAACTATGCTGTTAATAAAGTTTCAAAGCTCATGATTTTGCATATGATTTTATTGACTTTTTATCCACTAGTCCTAGCAGACTAGTCACACAACTCTCCTGATTTTCACACTTGGGTTAGAGTTGTGCAAAATCATGCTGTCCTCTCTATGACCTGACAGGCACCTATAGTATTACATCTCAGGCTGAGCTTAGTCGCAACAGCATTCAGAGATCCTTTTAAAGGGGTCTCATCACCTGCACCTTGGACCATATCATGAACCTATGAACCACAGGGCCATAACAATGGACTACTGATATCTCACAGTATCTATACATGTTAGACCTTACACTATTATACAATCATTAAAAACATTATTTATCTTTTATTGAAGGGAGTTTGGACTCAATATTGTTATGAGAAACAATAGCCTGTAGAATAAATTACCTGATTTCTGATTCAGATAGTGTATTTAATAATTGATTTGTAAAATCAGTGAGTACCTTAGAGTTGGAAGTTATTATTAAAGATAGTCAAGTCTATATATGATGCTCTTAGGTGTCAGGATGCATAAATTTAAACCTGGCGAGTCATTCGTCAGGTCTACATTCAAGCATCATGCCGATCCTATGACAACAAATGACCTTTAGAGGGTTCAATAACCTTAACCACCAATACATTAGTATATATTGTCAACCCTTTACTCAAGAGTCATGATGATTCATGAATGCAGCCCCTGTGAGTTACTCACCAGGGCTGTATGCATACACCATGATTATAACAGAGATAATGTATTAAAGTACTACCCTGCCCTTACACGGTCAGTGATCAGTGTGACTCACTGCGCAGTGCCCTGTATCTATAACACATTATCTATACCACTCACAGAGATCAACAGTGTTACTGATAACCTGCCTGTGCTATCTGTACCTAGCCTGGCCTCCTGTCTGTGTTAGTATACAGGCATGGTAAGTAAGGGACCATCCTACAGTAAGGGTCCTTGATATACTATAATGGTAAAGTGTGAAATGAAGGGACAAGTCAATAGAGAAATATAAAGAGAAGCTCAAAGAGACTGAGATATATAGGGGGTGATTAGGACAAAAAACATACATTTCCGTACAGCAGCAGAAAGATACAAACAGGAATTTGTAGACAGACACACAGAACCTAAAACAGAGGCTACCAAAAAAGGGCAAAATGCATTATTAACTCTTTGGTCCAAACTCAACACACATAGGTCTTTCATCTGTCCCAATTGGAGTCAATCAGAAATAAGACGAGGTGTCCAGGCTTAATCTGTACCTCCATGTGAATACCCATAAACAATGGGACACGTGCAGCTCTCTGACCAATCACAGCACACCTCACAGTCTACACTGTGATGTCAGCCAATCAGGAGGCTTGTTGCAGAGCACCGATGGCCATGGTTTGACTAAAGTGTGGTGACTAATCCATGACCACAGGTTCCGTAGCAGTGTGGTGACTGGGTAGTAACAGTGTGGTGGATGAATATTAGCTGTATGTGTATAGTGGAGTAAGTCTAGAGTGTGTCTAGTAGTTGGGTCAGGAGACTTAAGGACACGTCAGACCAGGAGGAGACTAGCAGCAGGATGACGTCATCACCAGGAGCAGCAGGTAAGCTTTAACCACTGCATGGGTGCTTCATGCCTACCCTTCAGGAGTCTCTAAACTCTATAGGGTCAGCATGATGCATGAATACAGCCCTGGTGAGTTAAAGGTGTACAGATTTATACATTTAAAGCCTACACAGGGCTTCATTGCACCATGCTCCTTATCGTCATGATGCATTCATGCATCATACCCTTTGGCAGTGTAATAATGCCAAAGGGTGCTAGGCTATAGGGTTGACAAGTATGTGGCTGTATTCATGCATCATGACGACAAAGGGCATAGCACATTAAAGTGGCTATATCAGATTTTTTTCTCAACTTCAAAATCTTATTTAAATATGTTCCAAACACTTACTGTATAATATTCAGGGGGTGAGGTCAATCAAATGTAACACATTAGTGTAACACGTCCAAAAGGGATCCCTTGTGGCCAATCCATGGGCTTTTCTAGTATATTTTCAATGGGGGGAATAAAATCTTGTACAATTTTACTCCAAAGTGTATTGTATAAAATTTATTTTAGCTCCCCAGTCATCAGACATACAAACTTTATAGCAAGGTGCAGGCCTAAAAGGGTTAATTGATAAGCTTCAGTTCAAGTGGTGTCCACATTCTACAGGTCCCTGTAATGATAACCTCTAAGTGTCATGAAGCAACCTTAACATGTGACTGATAGTGATATTCTCCAGGTGGTACCATTACAACGTCAGGCCATATTCTTAAAGCAGTCCTCTCACCATTATTATATGTCACCCTGTGTACTTAAAACACCCCTGTCACCATTACAATAGTACATCATTTACTTAAAGCACCCCTGTCACCATTACAATAGTACATAATTTACTTAAAGCACCCCTGTCACCATTACAATAGTACATCATTTACTTAAAGCATCCCTGTCACCATTACAATAGTACATCATTTACTTAAAGCACCCCTGTCACCATTACAATAGTATGACATTTACTAAAAGCACCCCTGCCACCATTACAATAGTACACAATTTAATTAAAACACCCCTGCCACAATTACAATAGTACATCATTTACTTAAAGCACCCCTGTCACCATTACAATAGTACACAATTTAATTAAAACACCCCTGCCACAATTACAATAGTACATCATTTACTTAAAGCACCCCTGTCACCATTAATAGTACATCATTTACTTAAAGCACCCCTGTCACCATTACAATAGTACACCATTTACTGAAAGCACCCATGTCACTATTACAATAGTAGTAGTATAGTATGTATCGGAACGGGACTATAGTTAACTACTGTTTATTACTCAATCGACATGCAGCCAATCAGAGGCCTCCATTTGGTCACGTGACCGGAAGTGACCTACTTAGGGGATAAGTGGTGACGTCACGTGACCTAGTTAGCCAATCAGAGGCCGCCATTTGGTCACGTGACCGGAAGTGACGTCATATGACCTACTTATGGACCGGAAGTGACGTCATATGACCTACTTAGGGGACCGGAAGTGACGTCATATGACCTAATTTAGGATCACGTGACCGGAAGTGACCTGATGAGTCACGTGACCGGAAGTGACGTCACATGACCTAATGGCCAACCGGAAGTGAGTGACCTCATTGAGGATCACGTGACCGGAAGTGACCTGATTGATCACGTGACCGGAAGAAGAAGAAGAAGAAGAAGAAGAAGAAGAAGTTTTTTGTTTAGGAAGTGAGGGTCTTTAGGATCACGTGACTGGAAGCGACGTCGTCACATGAGTGACGCTTTAAGAGACTGCGCGACTTACTAGTAAAAGAAGACGTATGAAAATAAAAACACAACAATATTTTATTTTATTTTTTTATTTCTTTTTTTTTCAATCTTGATAAACACTCTATTTTTGAAAAGATGCACACGCTTATTATTTTTTTTCATATCTCTAAAGGACTCGTTGTCACACCGTCAGAATGCACGCGACGCTTATAATACAAGTAGCGCACGCCGTCTTTCTCTATGGTGTAGGTGACCATTTTGTTTCGCACCACTTTGAAATTTCTATTTACAGCAATGAGAGTTTTTCGTTGGCGAAGAACATCCAAGAAGTCGTCTGGTTCCTTAGGGTTTTGTTTCTTCTGTACGCCTTTTGCACTCCATTTTTTGGATTTTCTTTCACCGGTGTCGCTGACTCGATCGTAGCAAATGTAAGTCTTAGGGTTGAGACTTAGGATCCCGTCACCTTCCCACTCCGCTTTCATAAGCCCCGAAGTTCTCAGATCGTGAAGGTACCGTCTCTCACAACATCCGCCGGGCGGCGGACACCATTCTCGCACTCTTTCCGTTTTTGTCTTCACGAAAAGCTCTAAGTGATCGTCGCACACCGCTGTCGGAAGCCACTTTCGTTTCTCTCTGAAGTACGTCTCTCTCAGGCGAGGTTTGACTAGGTCATCCAACGTGTCACCGCTGAGAGCCATGTAAAGACTGTCGGTGTCCATTTGACAAAGGGCATAATCGCGCCGATCGACGAATCTATCCAAGAAGTCGTATGTGAACTCTAACATTTTCAACTTCGCGTACTGGTATACCATGAACCCTATTTGAATAGGGAGGTTGTTCTTGACTGTTTTCGGTTGTAGTTCGACTTCAAACAGATCGGAACTCAACTCGGACGCCTTTTTGAAGCGCCACGAATTGGCCAATAGTTCGAACTTCCGACTGTCAGTGTATCTCACCGCCGTGTGTTTTTCTTTGTTGCAGATTGTTTTACCGTACGTAGCGTTTCCCATTAACTTGTAACAGTCTGACAGAATTTTCTCGTTCTCGTTCACGTCGCCACGTCTTCGCGCCGCCGTTACTTTGTCCGCGAAACCGGCAAAGGAGCGTTTAGGTAGGTATTCTACGACCAGCTGCACTTTGGTGACTATCAAACCGTGCTCTAAATACCACTTGAGAAGCGGCGTTCCCAAGAGAATATTTTTTCCGTGGTAACTCCCTATCAGACATCTCTGAGGCGTGTTCAACAGCTTTTCTTCCTGCGCAAAGTCTGACATGTGAGGTCCTATGTCCGATTTTGAAACGGTCGCGTTCTTGAAAACGGGGGTCATTTCTTCGAAGTAGTCTCGTAGGTGAGGCGGCGTAGTGATGTCCACTTGAACTAAACCGAACATTTTCTCCTCTTTCACAGCGGAAAGGATGTCGCTCTCGCTCATTGCGTTTCGAGACACTTTCAAAGCGTCAACCTTCCAGCGTTGTTGGGAGACCTTAACCCGCTCATCTCGACGCTTCATCTCTCGCCATTCGCACTCCCACACGACGACCAGCTTGTGACCTAGCGCTTTCAAGTAAGCGCTTACTCTAGTCGTTCTGTCGCGTCTCTCCTCTCTCAGTGAAGCGCACTGATATCGGTGCGACGGTATGCACTCGTGAGCGTGGAACCAACACCCGTGAAACTGGAAAACCGTATTAGAGGCCGCGTGAAACCCGTCCACGCGAATTCTCCGACAGCCTACAACCATCTCGCCGCCGTTCAAAGCGTGGCGCAGTTTCACGTCGCGGTCGTGCTCTACGAAGCGTAACCACTCCAAAGCGCTGTGAGAGTTTCTTTGCATAATTTCGGGCTTGAACTCGGTCTCAGGCCGTCTCACCGCGTAATAGCCCGTGCAGTGCGCTTCGCTCATGCAGCGTAAGTACAGAGAGTTAGCGTCTAGTCCTAGGATGTGTTGGCACGGTCTCGCTTCTTCGCCGTACTTGTGCTCCCTTATCAGCGTGGTGCCCTTCTCGTGAAATCTATGGAAGATGATGGAAGGACCGCAGAGTAGATTTTCTTTGATCAGAGCGTGGAGGACGGCGTCGAACTGGGGGAACGTTGTGAACGCGTCTTCTAGGTTTTGGAAGAGGAACCGTAAAGTCAAACCGGCGAGAGAAACTCCGTCTTTCAACATGTCAATGCCGCGATCTTGGAAAAATTTAGCGTGATTTTTAGGAGCTTCTATGAAAGGTTTGACGTCTTTGTTGTTGTAGTGGATCAAGTAATCTTCCATAGTTTGCATCTTCTCGTCGGACCAAACTTTCTGACATGCGGCGTAGTCGGATTCGGACATTTTGACGCCCGTCAGCTCGCTGTCAAAAGCCGATCTCGGTGGCAGCGTTCTGTTTGCCAGTTTCCTGGTAGACGTCATCCATTCGTAAGGAAAGTGACCTTTCTCTTCGTTCCTGGTGAAAGCTCGCAAATAGGTCGCGTAGTTGTAACCGGGTGCCAAATAGTTGACTACGTCCAAGAAAACCGTGTGCTGTGTGTAAACCACCAAGTATTGATTGCTTCTCTTTATGACGCTGAATTCTTGGTTTCTTCGGTCTCCGGAGGCAAAGAACGAGTGAAGGCGTATTTTGATCAGGTTCAAGTCGTAACGCCCCGAGTTGAAGCCCACGACTGGAGCTTGACGGATGTATCTCAGAAGACGCTTCTTCAGTTGAACTAACGGGTGTCTGGTCTGAGCCGCAGCGAAGCCGCCTGGAGAAGGGGTGAATGTCGCCTCCTCCAGCAGGAGAGCTTCACCTATCGCCGCATCTAACTTCGCTAAGGTCGGTCGGTAAAGTTCTAGCACAGCTTCCCCGATGACTTTGGCGTTCTCGTTTATGTGATTTAAAACTCGGTCCAACAAGGGGTCGGAATCTGCGTCGGATTCTCTGACGAAGCAGACGGGCCCCTCCCAGCCCGGAAAGTCGGATGCGACGCTAGCCGACAAAGGGACGTGATCCCACAGCAGGGACACGTGTTCCGTCGACGGTTCTTTGCACGGTCTGAAGAAAGCCTCGAAATCGAAGGCGATCTTGTAAGGGTAGATTCCGGAATGTCCGTCGGGGGGAAAAATGGAGAAGTCTGCTAGCGCTTCGAAAATCGTTCTCGAATTTTGGTAGATGCCACCTACGTAGCGCAACTTGACTTGTCGGCAAGAGGAAAGCTGGTTCCTGTGTCTCTTCAGCAAGAACTCGGTGGTGAACGCCGCCTTACACTTGCAACATTCGTATATGCCCGCGTACGCGTTGAAGTCTGTGACGAGAGAGACGTGCAAACCGCCTTTCGCCGTCAGGTGTAGGTTGACTTTACCTCGGGCGGCCAGAGTTCTGGAAGGCGGTCTGATCAGAGTAACGCGTCTTCTCAACTTCCGCCCCGGCACTTGACGCGACGCGGTGTAAACCGCTATTTGTACGTCAAACAAGTTCTCTAACGCGGGTAAGTCGCGGATGTTCAGACCCGGAAAGGATTCAGGTGTGGCAGCGGGACAGAACTGACGTAACAAATCTGAAGCGCGCTTGCTGGTGTTGTATAAGTGAAAGGAAATGCAGCGGAAGATGCAGAGGTTGTCCTTGTTGGGAAAATCTAACACGCCGCTTCTCTTTCCAACTCGACCGGCCTGAGTGATCCTACCGCCTATGGGGAATTCCCCCGGTCCCATGTAAACGCAAATGTTCAAATTGGTAGGAAAAAGAACGTGCCACTCGGTGTCAGTGTCGCAAAGTTTACGTACTTCCTCGCAAGCGACGGTGTTTTCCATCTTTGAGAGGAGCTCTTCCAAAGTTTCTGAATTAGTTATAGTAGGGAGCGGTTGTATGAGAGTTGCGTTGTTCTGGGAGGCGTGAAAGTAGCGCAGTTTGCTCTTGTCTTCTCTGTGTTGTAAGAGTAAGCCTACCGAGAAACCCACTTTGTATCTGAATCTTTGTGTCAAGTGAATGCGACGCATAGTATCTACAGCGTCACTCAACTCGCCGGTTGGTAGCCTGAAGTTTGTTACACTCACGCGAGTCCCGTGCATCCTGACGCCCGTTTGTATCGCAGGCCAATTCGCCGTGAACGTTTCCTCCCCGTTCGGTACAGCACATATGCGCGGAGGGATGGTCACCCTGTCCAGAGATTCGCGTCGACAGGCGATCTTTCGGCAATCGCCTTCGCCGCATAGAGGGCAAAACTTAGGTACTACTCTACAATTTTCTACGTGTCTCTCGTGGTTGTACGGTCTTTTAAAAATTTTGAAACACTTTTCGCATACGTACTGTGTCATGTTTTTTTCACTCAGTTACCAACTACTTAGCCGTCTAACTATCTATCTATCTATCAATCTATCTGTCTATCTATCTATCAATCTATTGTCTATCTATCTATCTATCTGTCTGCTGTCTGTGTATCCGTCTGTCTGTCTCATACAGCGTACGTCAAACGCTGTGTGTGTGCGCGCGTGAGCGTTGAGCGTCTCTCATTCCGAATCTATACCGAGATATTTGAGAATAATCTCTGTTTTGTCATCCAACTCTTTGAGCGCTCTGGCGGACAGCGTCACCCCCTGCTGTGTGGGTTTTTTGTCAGGACCTTCGTACTTGCGCACGTGGACGAGGTTCTTACCGCTGTAGTAGCTCACAGCTGCGTACACTTCACCCTCCTCATCCAGCACTGCGAACCAGGGAGTGTGATTAGGTCTTCCTTGCGCGGCCGCTGTGTCGCGTATGCGCACCACTGCGCGGATATCGGCGATGCGTGCTATTAGCTCGCGCAGCGCGTCGGCCGTGAAGTGCACTCGCTTGCTTCTGGTCAGAGACGCCTCTTTCACCTGGCCGTCTTTTGTGTAGCGCGGCCTCCTAGACAGTCTAGCCACGTCCTCCCAGATCTCCAGCGTCAAAGCTCCGTCTAAGCAGAACTCTAACCCGAGAAGACGGGAGAAGGTTTTCTCTGCTTCTTCTCGTCCATCTCGTTCTTTTTCTTGTATTTTTCTCTTCTTAGTAGGCCTTGTTGTTCTGGAACTCACCTTAGAACGTTTCACACCCGCAGGAAGAGTAACACCATCAGCGTGAGCTGAATCAGCAGCAGAACTGATAGCAGGAGCAGCGTCAGCGCTGGTGGTATCCGAGGCCTCGTTGTTGGAACAGAGCAGCCACACGCCGTCGGTGCTGAGTGTAGCGGTAGAAGATGAAGCGCCGCCGCCCTCGTAAGGTGGCGGTGAGGGCAGTCGCCACGGACCGGACGCGCTACCAGTGGAAGTGAGGTCGAAAGGTCGAAGAGGGGAGCCGAAAAACGTACCGCCCACCCCTTTCACTTCGGGTTCTTCGTACGCCTCGTCGTCAGCGTCGTTCTCTGTCTCACCCTGTTGCTGCTGCTCCTCCTCCTCCTCTTCTTCTCGGTTTAGGGGCTGAGTGTCCGAATAGCTGTAACTCTCAGCGCGAGCGGCGTCGAGGGCGTCGGTCGATGTAGTGGTGGAGGAGAGGGGCTGTGCAACGTGCGGCAGGTCATCAAAGTCATCAACAGTAGTGGGGAGGTAAAAACCCGGTTGCCAGTACTGCGCTGTGCCAGGAGCGTTGTCGTCAGTAGTAGTAGCAGTAGCAGCAGGTGCAGCAGAAGCAGCAGCAGCAGCAGCAGCAGCAGCAGACGCAACAGTAGCAGGCGCAGCAGCCTCAGCAGGCGCAGCCGTAGCAGGCGCAGCGGTAGCAGGTGCAGCAGCAGCAGCCGCAGCAGCCGCAGCACGAGGATCACCAGCAGCAGCAGCAGCAGCAGCAGCAGCAGCAGGCGGGGCGGCAGTAGCAGCGGCAGCGCGCTTAGCAGCAACGTGTACCGTCGCGAGTGTAACAACGTCGCTAGCACGACGACTACTACCAGTAGTACTACTACCACTACTACTACTACTAGTACTACTACTACTACTACTGCTACTACTACTACTACTACTGCTGCGAGCGCTCGCTACAGCGGGAGGGTGATAAGACCAAGCGGCTGCGGCGGTAGTCTCATTTTCAGTAGCAAGAGGAGGCACTGACGCTAAACGAGCGCTGTTCCGCGTAGTCTTCTTGTTCTTGAACTTGCTTAGATCCTTGGACGGCGCTAGGTGTTGTCTTTTGCTCATGGTGGTGACTGTAGAGAGCAGCAAAAGAATGAGTGAGTGAATGGAGGTTTCCAGGCCCCTTATATACGCCTTCTCGCTTCTAGAGCTAAGCTACTTACTGACCCTGTTCAGCTGCCGCCGGCTGGCCGGCGGCCATTCACAAAGAGAAACAAAAGACATAAGGCATGACGTTTTCAGCTGGATCCCTTTCCCCCCTTTTGAGAGATCGACTGTCATGAGCTAAGCCACTTACCACCCTGTTCAGCAATTCAACGCGCATTAGCTGTATAAAGGATTAAGCGGTTGCTGCCGCCGACTGACCGGCGGCCATTCACAAAGACATAAGGTATGACGTTTTCAGCTGGATCCCTTTCCCCTCTTTTTTGAGGGATCCACTGTCATGAGCTAAGCTACTTACCACCCTGTTCAGCAATTCAACGCGCGTTAGCTGTATAAAGGATTAACGGTGATGAGCTTAGAGTGTGTATACAAAAAAAACTACAGGAGGCGTGTGGCGTGAAGCAGGACCCCCTAAGACGAACGTGTCTGTCTGTGAGTAGAGGCGTGTGCATGTGGTGAGTGACTTAAGTGTAAGACAAAAAAAAAATCACCACCTCCTGCCGTGGTGAGTAGACCGGGCCGGCCAGGCGGCGGCCGGCTAGTTCAATAGGGAGGGGTGACAGCTGACTAAGGCTGTGCATGAAAAAATCCGATTTTCACCTGACCTCTGACGTTTGTTACAATGAATGTCAGAGGGAGGGAGACGTCCTCAGGTAGGGGGTAGGAGGTAAGGCTATGGATGAGGAAAAAACACTGTTTTCAGCTGGTCTCCACGGATAGCGATGACATACCCCTCGTCATCTAAGCTCTTAAGGAGCGGAGCGGCTGAAAAAGCGTCATGCGGACAGGTCGCTAGACAGCTGGAGTGCTGTTGGAAATGGGATTAAACTCCCTCTGTATAAAAGCTCTGATTTCTGTTGGAAAAAAACCATATCGCCTCTGACCACAGTAACGTCTACTACCACCGCCACCACCGCCGCCGCCGCCGCCGCCGCCAAGACGAGACGAGATGGCTCAAGCTATTCCACTTTCAAGCTCGCCTTCACCGCCTTGTCCACCTGAAAAAAAGTTAATGCGGCTTGACGACGTGAGACGCGCGAGGCAGACCGATGGGGAGAACAGAGAGGTAGGACAGCGGCGCTTAGCCTATAGCGACGCCTTGCTTCGTCAACTAGGTAAAGAGTTGAGCGGCTGTTGGAGAGAGTTGGGCAGTAGCTTAAAAGTTACCGCCGCCCGTATGGATGCTCTAGTAAAGCGCAGTGTCAAGACACCGGAGGAGCAGTGTACGGCGATGTTCCGAGTCTGGTGGGGTGAAACCCCGCATCGTCATAGATGGGGAGAGCTCGGTCGCGTCTTCACCCGCATTAGACGCGTGGAACTGTTGGCTCAGTGGATGTCCCTTCTCCACAGACAGGGGTTGGATTTTGAAAACCCCGACTCGCGCGCGATGCATAAGCACTTGGGCACCCTCGGCAGACGTCTAGGTAGCAGGTGGAAAGAGGTGGGGGACCATTTAAAATTGTCGCCTGAGAGGTTAGATAAGATCGCTGAAGAATGCGAATACGGAGGAAGTCCCGCTGAGTGGGCCTTCCGAGTGTTGAAAATGTGGCAAGATGAAGCTGACGGTGCCGGCGGTACGCCTTTTGAACTCCTTCGAGTGTTGACTGAGGACATGGGAAAGTTTGACCTCGGCATCGCGATATTACTTGACTTTATCAAGCAAGAAACAACGAGAACGACGGACATGTGAATTGTTGTGTTTTATTTTCATACGTCTTCTTTATTAGTAAGTAAAAAAAAAAATTATAACAATTAAGACGCGTGTCCTCTTAAAGTGTCACTTCCTCCAGTCGCAGCTGATCGCCTCATCGAGGCACGTGATAAACAAAAAAAAATGAAGAGACACGCTTCTTCCTCTCGAGAGGAAGAAGCGTGTCTCTCGATTGAAATCTTTTCTTTTCTTTTTTTCTTAAAAGAGACAAACGCCCCTTAGAGTGCCCCTCCACCCCCCTAGAGTGCCCCCCTCCCCCCTCCCCCCTCCCCCCCCACCCGCCCCATGCATCCTAAAAGCGCCCCCCTCCCCATGCATCTTAAAGGGGCCCCCTCCCCCCCTCCCCTCCCCTCCCCTCCCCTCCCCCCCTTATACACTCTAAAGAACGCTTCTACCTAGTTCAATAAGTCACTTCCAGTCGCTCGTAAAACAATAAAAAATGAAAAAAACAAAACTTATATCGTAGTGTTTTTTATTGGTTTACCGAAAAAAATAAGAGACTCGCCTCCTCCTCCTTCTCCTCCTCCTCTCCTTCTCCTCCTCCTCCTCCTCATCCTCCTCCTCCTCCTCCTCTTCCTCCTCCTCCTCCTCCAAAAAAAAAAAAAATATCACATTTTAAAGCGCGTGACCCCTTAAAGACGCTCATCTCTTCATTCTTCTTCTTCTTCCGGTCACGTGATCAATCAGGTCCCTTCCGGTCACGTGATCCTCAATGAGGTCACTCACTACCGGTTGGCCATTAGGTCATGTGACGTCACTTCCGGTCACGTGACTCATCAGGTCACTTCCGGTCACGTGATCCTAAATTAGGTCATATGACGTCACTTCCGGTCCCCTAAGTAGGTCATATGACGGCACTTCCGGTCCATAAGTAGGTCATATGACGTCACTTCCGGTCACGTGACCAAATGGCGGCCTCTGATTGGCTAACTAGGTCACGTGACGTCACCACTAATCCCCTAAGTAGGTCACTTCCGGTCACGTGACCAAATGGAGGCCTCTGATTGGCTGCATGTCGATTGAGTAATAAACAGTAGTTAACCATAGTCCCGTTCCGATACATACTATACTACTAATAGTACACAATTTAATCAAAGCACCCCTCCCACAATTACAATAGTACATCATTTACTTAAAGCACCCCTGTCACTATTACAATAGTACATCATTTACTTAAAGCACCCCTGTCACCATTACAATAGTACACCATTGACTGAAAGCACCCCTGTCACAATCATAATCTCCTGCACTGGTATATTGTAGTATGGAATCCCAATGTGATCATCATGGTTTACTGCATCTGTTGTAAAATCTTTATTTAAAATTCACTGATTGTACTACATTTTCCAATAGACCATATTTATATTTGGATACTGTTAACATAAATGTACACAGAATGAATATGAAGTTAAAAATGAAGATGAAGTTAAAATGTATTTGATATTAGGAGCTGCTTCCAAGAGGGGAAACTATGGAAAGCCAAGAATGTCAAAAATCAAACGTCATAAACCAACGGCCCTAAAACAGCCCCCAGTGCAGTGTGCTAGTTGTGGCATGTCAGGGCGGACGTCAGCTCTGCTGCTGGTGTGCATCGTAGTGCTGTCTGCGTCCTGGGCTAGTAACATGATGTCAGTCCCCGTTCCACCCAACTTCAAGAACCCATGGCTGCTGCGCTTCTCACTCGCCTTCTACAAGGTCTACACCGCACTGGTCAGTCAGCTCTCAGGTGTTACTGATTAAAGCACTCAGATTAACCCCTTATGGGCAGCATACACTGCATCAATCTTTGTCAACTTTAAGTGGCTTTAAGTTCAGTAATGCCATGTTAATGTCCCAGAAAGGTCATAATGATATCTAAGTGGCTTTAAGTGGCATTTGACCAAATTAAAAATGCTAAAAGTGTTCCTTACAGCATATCGAATTAACTCAAATGTAAACGATCATGCAGTAATAGTGCTCAGTGCTTTATCCCTTATTTTCTATATGCCATATTCCTTTTCTTTATAATCAATATCAGAGTGCTTCAAAGTTATGTCATTAATGGGTGTTCTCTGTTCCCCTTTGATGACGTCACTTCTGCTGTCAGCATGACGTGGTGGAGTATGTGTGGGACGCCAACTTCCGCTGGTTGTGTTTAAAGAAGTCCTTTGTCACCCCACCTCCACCGCCAGAGACATTTTGGCTCAATGTTAAAGTGAGTAAATTATAAACTAAGACTTGCATGGGCTGTATCAATATGGTATTCTGTATCAATGTGGTGTCAAACTCAAGTTAGATCTATGAATTTATTACTGCGGAATCATTTTAAAGTTAGTATATCTAATTATTTGGGCTCAAAAATAAATTTTCTTAAAACTGAGTCAGGATGTTCACAAATAACATATTTCCCTTCTTAGCTATTCCATTCGCCCTTATTCCCTACCATTTTGCTCTAATTTGATTTTATTGCCCAATATATGGTCATTTTGGAATAAATTGTGCACAATTTAATTGTCCCCATTGAAAAGACACTGAAAATGCTATGGTTGGATCCCTTGGGACCCTCTTTCTGGTCTGTTACTGCCCATGGATACCATTTTAATGCCCCCTAACCCATTAATAATATACTTTTACAGTATTTGGAACATCTATGTAAGGAATTCAAAATTTGGTAAAAATCGGATATACCGACTTTAAGATGATACATCAATATCTCAAGGGATGAGGAAGAAAGAGTTTGAACAAAAAGAAAATTTTGAAAATCTAGAAATAATCTGAAATTAAGACTCAATCAGAAATTACAACAAAATTAGCAAATACATTGTAGACCATGATATGATAATAGTCTTAAATCACTAAAATACTTCAATGCACTGCTGGTGATTAATGCATAATTTAATATTAGAACAGTATAATACTAATTACTGGGTGTTCTTCCCCATTCAGACAGAGGACCAGTTGTTTGATGGAGTACATGTGCGGGTATACCGTCCTGCAGAACACCGCCCAAACAGACCAGGCATCCTGTTTATACACGGAGGGGGCTGGATGCTCGGCAGTGTCAGTCAGTGTCTTACATCTTTTTTGCCAACTTATTGATTCATAGTCCATACTTTACTAAAGCTACATAGCACATAAATTCTATGACAAGCCTTTTTTATAGCTTTACTCTACCACTGTCTACAGTATGAAAACTTATACGTTAGGTTGTACGGTAGGTATGGTCCCACACAGAGCTGGAGTAGAGATAGCAGTGCTCCTTCAGGTATCAGCCCATGGTAGTACAGGTGCACGTGGAGCTGATATCTCCACTCTGTGATAACACACTGCATACTGGTCTGTGTGGTGACATTATGTAAAGGCCTATCTGTACAGATAACGCATACCAACACTATGATATTACATATACCATGACATTACCGGTTTAAGTATTGTGTCATGATATAAAGTCATCGCTCTTTGTATACAGTGATAGGGGTGATCCCCCAACCAGGTCAGATAGCGTGTTCTCAATTATTCTTACATCAATCTCTCTATAATATAGTCAATCCCACAAAGCATGGTAATCTTAAGGTAATTCCCAATGTAAATATTATAGCAACAAATTCAAGGAAAGAAATATCAGAAATGTTAGAGTAAAGAGTGTGGGTGGTACTGCTGTATTAAATCATGTATTAAAGCTTGGCGAGTGAGTAGGCTATAGGGTACCATGGGAAGGTGTGCAACTAAGTCAAAGCTCATCTTTGCACCTACCATCGACTCTATAAAGATGTAGTGCACACAACATACTCTAGTGGGCACTTCCTCTTTGCATGCTCTACTGAGAGGTGCAAAGATGCTGTTGGACTTTTAGTTGCACACCTTCCCATGGTACCCTATAGCCTACTCACTCGCTGAGCTGAGGTCTTGTTAAAGCCTGTTCTCTGTACTAGAACCCTGTGATCAAGTAATGTATGATCGCAACAGCTGGTTTTCTCATAGTAGTAATTCATAAGTATCTAAAACAGTATGGGTAGGACTTCTACATATGTCTGATTATAGAATCCATAATTTCTTTCATAACTATGTAATGATGGATTGCACCTTTGTCTTACAGAGATGTACGACCCGTTCTGCAGTTCGCTGGCTGATGCTATAGACGCTGTGGTTGTCTCTGTAGAGTAAGTCCATGATCTACACTTGTGACAATTATGCCTATAGTATCATGATATCTGCAGGTCCACCTGATGATTGGGAGGAGGGAGATCTTTCCTACCTGAGGAACTGGATGCAATCTGCCTTGATCTTAATAAAAGTATAATAATTTTACACCAACTTAGAAATAGGGATAGAATTTCATAATGAGGGTGATAATATCTGACCAACAATCCTCAAGGCACCTTTCTATATTTTAAGGGGTATGTGTTACTTCTAGTGGTTTGGTATGGATTGTTATTAGTTATTAGAGAATGTCGGATGTCTTTAAAACTATAATTACATGTAAGTTATAACTCTATTGCAGATACCGGTTAGCCCCTGACTATTGGTACCCAACACCCCTTAATGACTGTGAGGCTGCCGCGCGCTACTTCATGAAACATGCTGCACGGTTTAATGTAGACTCGGCCAGGATAGCTATTATTGGTAAATATGGCTACTCATTATTAAATAAAAATGAAAAAATGTCATATCATTGTTATCACTCTCCAGAAATGAAAACTGACAATCCAGAGTGGTTGAAGGATTGTTAATGCCCTTGTATAAAGGGTACTTGCCTATACTTACTGTACAAGAAGTGATATAGCTCATCACATGAAGATATTAATGTATATATTGTAAAGGTGACCGGTAATTGTAAATAAAGGGTTAGCCAATAAACTCAACCAAGGAGGGTACTCCTCAGGCCACATGTCACTTTGTCACCTTTTGCATACTGGCAGTTGATTTTCAGAAAATGTCAATATTTACATGCCCTGTTCAATCAGTAGCTGGTACTAGCACCACTTGTACTATCACCACTTTTATCTTGATCTGCTCATAGCCTGCTTCACAGTCAGTCAGTGGCTACTAGTAGGACCTCTTGTGATATCTTCTTAACAAAACCCTACCTGAGTTTATCTCTCTAGTTCTGGTTCCTGTTTCTCCCACCAGGTGACAGTGCAGGTGGTAACCTAGCGGCATCTGTTAACCTGCGTCTGCGTGATGACCTCTGTACCTCCTACCCCCCACCACATCTGCAGGTAGGGACCACTCCACTCCACAGGTGGCAGCACTGGTAGTTTGTTCATGGCTTCAAAGCCCACTGATACTGCAACACTTTTTGTGAGGCCAGAGGAATAAGCAGTCCTCCGCAATTTGCAAGTAATAACATGAAATATATGATGCCGTAAATCTGTTTTAGGGGGAGAATCAAAATTCTTCTTAAAATGATGAATCCTAGGTACTGCATTTTTAACCTTGAGCTATTTTATGGTTTGCGGTTTTGCTCTATATATACAAATATCATGAAATGACAAATGCAGCCCTGAATACTAACTGTAGGTGTTGCTGTACTCAGTACTGGAGGTTTAGACTAATGTGATCTTGTTGTCCCCAGGTGTTGCTGTACCCGGCACTGCAGGCCCTGGACCTGTGCACCCCGTCCTACCAGCAGAACGCTGACAACCCCATCCTCAGCCGGCACCAGATGGCCGGCTTCTGGTTGATGTACGCCCAGGGTGCTGTAAACAGCCACCAGGGGGCCCTGGTCAACAACAGCCACACGTCTGCGCGGGTGAAGCAGCAGCTGTACACGTCTTACCTGAACCACCACCACCTGCCGCCCCACTACTTCCACACCGACTATGTCAGCAACAACCACCAGGTGGGGGACGAGCAGCTGTGGGAGCTGCTTGGGGACCGGTTAGCTGATCAGTACTTCTCCCCCCTGGTGGCAACGAATCTAACTAACCTCCCCAAGACCTTCATCATGACCATGGGGCTGGACGTGTTGAGAGACGATGGCATCCTGTACGCACAGAGACTTAAGGAAGCTGGGAATGAGGTCACACATCTGCATTACGAGTCGGGATTTCATGGGTTGATTTCCTACCCACTTCCACTCATTAAAGACTGTCATATTGCGACACAAAAACTGCATAACTTCTTAAGGGAGCACTTATAATGGTGTATGTTTGAATCTGAACAAATGTAATGGGTATAGATACTGGTTCACAGGGCACTGCTGAATGCAGGACCTCCTGGCCAGGAAAATGTGGTATATCTCACCAGAGTGTACAGACAAACTTAGGGTATTTAAAGATTATGTTTTTTTGAGATTATTGACTGAAGATGTAGATAAGCCATTCCTCATTTCTCACAGTGCCCATATGAAGGGCCACATATCATTGGCAGCCCAACATAGATGGGGCATTGTCAAAGGGATACTACGAATTAGTCAGTAGTGATGCAGTGGTGAAAACAAAGCTTTAAGGCAACACAGGTCCTTCAGGGGTTGCCTTATTGTTCCTCTAGGAAGGAACTTGCCTGTGATACATGGTCATACTAGGTTTCTGTGTTGTGTATCATATTCACTTCTAAATGAGAAACTCACATATTAAACATATAAACATGGATGACAGCGTATGTATACTCACCTGAACAAATATCAATTGCATGGCAGATATGAGGTGCTAATAATTTGATAGCAATGATGCAATCTGTTGTTTTGTACATGGCTCTATTGCACATATAGGTTTATACTATTATTACCAGGATCAATAGTATAAGAGCTAATCTGCCCCCATGTCACATTTACATGTCAACTGTTTAGGGGCTGCATAATGCCCTCTACATTATATTCATTACCAAGCCCACATGAGTAACTTGCTGGGCATGCATTTACACATAAATACAATCCTACAGAGTATATTGATGGGCAACGTCATGGTGCACTAATGCAGTACTGTTACATAGCACACTGACATAATTATTCCTTCCCAGGGCCTAAAGTCTGGATCAGGATGAGAAATTGGATATTAATCCTATATGCAGTGCTCAAAGGCTTAATCTATTGGCCTTAACCATTTCAATAGAACGTCCACCCAATAAATTCTTAAATATATTGCATTAATCTAATAAAGTCATCTAAACCTGTTTTACTATGCTTTCTACTTCTATTCACATGGTGATAACGTTCTCCAAATTCTGACAATTATGTCATGAGACTTAGGTCTATCAATAAACCTATTCATATAGCATGTCCCTCAGAGTCTTAGGCATATCTCACATATTTTTAAAATGCTACTTCCTTTTTTCTTCTGCAGTTTTAAATGGGTTCATTTATAGTTGTCTTAAAAAGAGAGAAGAATCAAAAGAATATTTTATGACCATTCAATCCGGGTTAGACAAGTAAGTTAGATGATCTTAAGTCTACAAACTTAAGGTCAGGTTGCGAGAGCAAGAGCGAGTTTTCCTGAAGGTATCAGTGCTTGTTAAGAGGGGCACCACTGGGCTGACCGCGGGTCTGTTACTGACTACCTGCTGCCATCTTGTACTAGTTCTGTCTGACATCCACCACAGGGCTGACTGTAGTCTGTCACTGACTACCTGCTGCCATCTTGTACTAGTTCTGTCTGACATCCACCAGGGGGCACCACAGGGCTGACTGTTGTCTGTTATTGACTACCTGCTGCCATCTTGTACTTGTTCTGTCTGACATCCACCAGGCTGCACCACAAAAGTGCATGTAAGTCAGTAGAAGTCTGCCTGCCTGGCAAAAGTGCCTGTAAGTCAGTGGGAGTGTGGTAGCCTTTGATAACCAGGCACACTTCCACTGACTACACAGACTCCACTTTTGACTGTCTCACAAACTTGTATTGACCTTCAGGCACTTTTGACTGGTATAGGCGCACTTCTAGTGATTTCCAGCACTTTTGATGTTCTAGCCCACTTTCTATGACTTCCAGTTACTATTGACAAAGCAGGAACACTTTCAATGATTTACAGGCACTTTTCATGGTCAGGCACACTTCAAATGACTTACAGGCACTTTTAACAGTCAGCGGCAGTTCCTTTGACTTACAGGCCTTTTTGACCAGCAGGTGCACTTCCACTGATTTCTGGGCACTTTTGATAGTCAGGCACACTTCCACTGAAGTGCAGGCAATTTTAACAATCATGCACACTTCCACTCACTAAGTAGCTCTTATAACACCCGGGAGCACATCCACTGACTTACAGGCACTTTTAACAGGCAGGCACACTTTTTGTGACTTACAGGCACTTTTCACAGGCTGGCACACTTCCAATGACTTAAAGGCACTTTTCACAGGCTGGCACACTTCACCTGACGTACAGGCACTTTTGAGAGGCAGGCTCTAATTGCTCTGACTTACAGGCACTTTTGATGGTCTGGCACACTTCCACTGACTTGCAGGCACTTTTGACAGGCTGGCACACTTCCACTGACATATAGGCACTTTTGATGGTTTGGCACATTTCCACTGACTTACAGGCTTCCAGCAACTTCCAGGCACTTTTGAGAGACAGGCATACTTCCCCTTGCTTAGAGGCATTTCTGATGGTGTAGCACACTTCCATTGACTTACAGGTACTTTTGATGTTGTGACACACTGCCATTGACTTACAGGTACTTTTGATGGCCTGGTCCACATCCATTGAATTACTGGTACCTTTCAAGCGCTACCACACTCGCACTGACTTACAGGCACTTTTGCCAGGCAGGCTGACTTCCACTGACTTACATGCACTTTTGACAGGCAGACACTAATTGCTGTGACTTACAGGCACTTTTGAGAGACAGGCTCTAATTTGTCTGAATTACAGGCACTTTACATCATCTGGCATACTTCCACTGACTTACAGGCATTTTGACAGGCAGGCACACTTCCACTGACTTACAGGCAGGCGCTAATTGCTCTGACTTCCAGGCACTTTATATATGGTCTAGCATACTTCCACTGACTTAAAGGCCCTTTTAACAGGAAGGCACACTTCCACTGGCTTATAATCACTTTTGACGGCCAGGCACAATTCCACTGACTTAGAAGCACTTTTGATAAGCAGGCACACTTCCACAGACTACACAGACTCAACTTTTGACTGTCTCACAAACTTGTATTGACCTTCTGGCACTTTTGACTGGTATGGGCGCACTTCTAGTGATTTCCAGGTACTTTTGATGTTCTAGCACACTTCCACTGACTTCCAGGCACTATTGACAAAACAGGAACACTTTCAATGACTTACAGGCAATTTTGATGGTCGGACACACTTCAAATGACTTACAGGCACTTTTAACAGTGAGCCGCAGTTCCTTTGACTTACAGGCATTTTTGACCAGTAGGTGCACTTCCACTGATTTCCCGGCACTTTTGATAGTCAGGCACACTTCCACTGAAGTGCAGGCATTTCTAACCAACAGGCACACTTCCACTCACTTAGTAGCTCTTATAACAGCCGAGAGCACAGGCAGGCAAACTTTCAGTGACTTACAGGCACTTTTGACAGGCTGGCACACTTCCTCTGACTTGCAGGCCCTTTTGTCAGGCAGGCACACTTCACCTGACATGCACTTTTGGGAGGCAGGCTCTAATTGCTCTGACTTACAGGCACTTTTGATGGTCTGCCACACTTCCACTGACTTACAGGCACTTCCGATGGTCTGGCACACTTCCAGGGACAACTGGCACTTTTGACAGGCTGGCATACTTCCACTGACTTACAGGCACTTCCGATGGTCTGGCACACTTCCATGGACTAACTGGCACTTTTGATGGTCTGGCACACTTCCACTGACTTACAGGCACCTTTCAGAGGCAGGCACTAATTGCTCTGACTTACACCCTGCCCCACCCCCAGTCAATATATTTGAATTATTTATTAATAGTTTAGTATTCCACTGACTTACAGGCACTGGTCTGGTCAACTTCTAGCAACTTCCAGGCACTTTTGACAAGCAGCCACACTTCCACCGACTTGGGGGCACTTTTGAGAGGCAGGAATACTTCCCCTTGCTTAAAGGCATTTCTGACGATGTGGCACACTTCCATTGACTTACAGGCACTTTTGCCAGGCAGGCAGACTTCCACTGACTTACATGCACTTTTGACAGGCAGGCGCTAATTGCTGTGACTTACAGGCACTTTTGAGAGAGATGCTCTAATTTGTCTGAATAACAGGCGCTTTACATCATCTGGCATACTTCCACTGACTTACAGGCACTTTTGACAGGCAGGCACACTTCCACTGACTCACATGCACTTTTGACAGGCAGACCCTATTTGCTCTGACTTCCAGGCACTTTATATATGATCTGGCATACTTCCACTGACTTACAGGCCCTTTTCACAGGAAGGCACACTTCCACTGGCTTACAATCACTTTTGACGGCCAGGCACAATTCCACTGACTTAGAAGCACTTTTGATAAGCAGGCACACTTCCACTGACTACACAGACTCCACTTTTGACTGTCTCACAAACTGGTACTGACCTTCAGGCACTTTTGATCAGTACAGGCGCACATCTAGTGATTTCCAGGCACTTTTGATGGTCTGGCACACTTCCACTTACTTTCAGGCACTATTGACAAAGCAGGGACACTTTCAATGACTTACAGGCACTTCCGATGGTCTGGCACACTTCCAGGGACTAACTGGCACTTTTGACAGGCTGGCACACTTCCACTGACTTACAGGCACCTTTCAGAGGCAGGCACTGAGGCTAACTTGCCCAATTTTGGCCAGATTGTAGAGGAGATCATTCCCTTCACTTCGAGTGGTTGCTGTTCCATGAGCTCCCAAAAAATCTAGAGGTATGACCATTCTTGTGATGAAAGGTCTGATCAGATATTTCCTGACTTCACAATATTGCTCATCTTCTGGGGCACTACATGGCACTACATTGCATGACTTGATGCATTAGGTATATTTCTCTCAACCTGTAGAAATCCAGATGCTCCAAATAGATGAAACAATATTAGTTTTTCCCCGATTGTACAACTTGATGGATTGAGGCTAACTTGCCCTATTTTGGCCAGATTGTAGAGAAGATCATTCCCTTCACTTAGAGTGGTTGCTGTTCCATGTGCTCCCACTAAATCTAGCGGTATGACCATTATTGTGATGAAAGGTCTTATTCCTGACACTTTCATTACTTGGCCCACTGTGTAGTGTTAGATACAGTATATAGCCTGTCTGTCACCACCTCCACCACCAGAACTGCGCTGTTTGCTGTTAGTAAGTTGTTCACATTTGGCCAGTTGATCGAGGAGATCTTAACTTCGGGGATGTTTTTGACAGTCTTCCAACTGGCTATGGAAAATACTTGGGCTGTTTTTGTTACTGGGCCTTGCCTAATACTGCAGTGAGGGTTAGTTCATGAGGGCCAATTGGAAGTATAGTGAAGATCATTCCCTTCAATTCGAGTGGTTGCTGTTCAATGTGCTCCCACTAAATCTAGAGGTTTGACCATTCTTGTGATGAAAGGTCTGATCAGATATTTCCTGACTTCACAATGTTGCTCATCTTCCAAGACACTACATGGCACTACATTGCATAACTTGATGCATTGGGTTTATTTCTCCCGACCTGTAGATGTTGTCCCGAATAGGTGAAACAATATCAGTTTTTTCCTGATTGAACAGCTTGATGGATTGAGGCTAACATGCCCAGTTTTGGCCAGATTGTAGAGAAGATCATTCCCTTTAATTCGAGTGGTTGCTGTTCCATGTGCTCCCAATAAATCTAGAGGTATGACCATTCTTGTGATGAAAGTCATTTCTAACAATCAGGCACACTTCCACTCACTAAGTAGCTCTTATAACAGCCGAGAGCACATCCGCTGACTTACAGGCACCTTTAATAGACGGGCAAACTTTCAGTGACTTACAGGCACTTTTCACAGGCTGGCACACTTCACCTGACGTACAGGCACTTTTGAGTGGCAGGCTCTACTAATTGCTCTCACTTACAAGCACTTTTGATGGTCTGGCACACTTCAAAGGACTAACTGGCACTTTTGACAGGCTGGCACACTTCCACTGACTTACAGGCACCTTTCAGAGGTAGGCATTAATTGCTCTGACTTACACCCTGCCCCAGCCCCAGTCAATATATTTGAATTATTTATTAATACTATAGTATTCCACTGACTTACAGGCACTTTTTATGGTCTGGTCAACTTCCAGCAACTTCCAGGCACTTTTGACAAGCAGCCACACTTCCACCGACTTAGGGGCACTTTTGAGAGGCAGGCATACTTCCCTTGCTTAGAGGCATTTCTGACAGTGTTGCACACTTCCATTGACTGACAGGTATTTTTGATGGTCTGGTCCACATCCATTGACTTACTGGTACCTTTCAAAGGCTACTACACTCACACTGACTTACAGGCACTTTTGTCAGGCAGGTGCTAATTGCTCTGACTTCCAGGCACTTTATATATGGTCTGGCATACTTCCACTGACTTACAGGCCCTTTTCACAGGAAGGCACACTTCCACTGGCGTACAATCACTTTTGACGGCCAGCCACAATTCCACTGACTTAGAAGCACTTTTGATAAGCAAGCACACCTCCACTGACTACACAGTCTCCACTTTTGACTGTCTCACAAACTGGTACTGACCTTCAGGCACTTTTGATCAGTATAGGCGCACATCTAGTGATTTCCAGGCACTTTTGATGGTCTTGCACACTTCCACTTACTTCCAGGCACTATTGACAAAGCAGGGACACTTTCAATGACTTACAGGCACTTCCGATGGTCTGGCACACTTCCAGGGACTAACTGGCACTTTTGACAGGCTGGCATACTTCCATTGACTTGCAGGCACTTTTGACAGGCTGGCACACTTCCACTGACTTACAGGCACCTTTCAGAGGTAGGCACTAAGGCTAACTTGCCCAATTTCGGCCAGATTGTAGAGGAGATCATTCCCTTCACTTCGAGTGGTTGCTGTTCCATGAGCTCCCAAAAAATCTAGAGGTATGACCATTCTTGTGATGAAAGGTCTGATCAGATATTTCCTGACTTCATGATATTGCTCATCTTCTGGGGCACTACATGGCACTACATTGCATGACTTGATGCATTAGGTATATTTCTCTCAACCTGTAGAAATCCAGATGCTCCAAATAGATGAAACAATATTAGTTTTTCCCTGATTGTACAACTTGATGGATTGAGGCTAACTTGCCCTACTTTGGCCAGATTGTAGAGAAGATCATTCCCTCCACTTAGAGTGGTTGCTGTTCCATGTGCTCCCACTAAATCTAGCGGTATGACCATTATTGTGATGAAAGGTCTTATTCCTGACACTTTCATTACTTGGCCCACTGCCCAGCCAACACACCCAAATGGGCCCCATATGGGCGTGTCTCTGGGCACCATGGGCTAGCCCATATCTGGGTATTAACTGGTAATTGTCCGGGCTTCCAGATGGGGCCCATCTGGGCACAGCCCAGAATATCAACATGTCATGTTTGCACTGCAAATCCTTCAATTCATACTCTTTTCTGAAAATATTCAATTAATTTATATTTTAAATTGACATTATATGCGATTTTGTAAAAGTGGGTTTCATCTGGGTTGGAAATGGGCAAACTTGGCAAAGGTATCCCTGGGTTTCCCATGGGCTCAGCATGGGCAGCCAGATAGGGCCCAGGTGGGCTGAGCCCATGTACTGAACTTAGTTTTTAATGGATTTCTCGCCTTGCAGATATTTTAATTTATCCTCACTTGTCCCTTTTTTCTAGAAAATGCAAGTTCAAATTATTTCTCTCATGCTATGTTGTATTCCTGGGTTTCACCTGGGCTAGAGCTGGGCTAAGTGGGCTGAGGTCTGCCTGGGTTTTCCATGGGCTTGGTGTGGGCTGCCAGGTGGGCCCCATGTGGGCCAACCCACCAACTTTACTTTCTGGGCTAATTCTACCAACACAACTTTCCTGATTACGTTTCCCCAAAAGAGTGGGGTTCACCTGGGCTAGCCCTGGGCTAAGTGGGCAAGCATTGTTCCTGAGCTTACCACCAGATGTCATCATTGAGAGTACATGGGATTTCATATCCTATAGACATTTTCTTGTCTTTATTACAATGAGCCATAAATTCACAATTCCTTTAAAATCATTGAAATGATACAGTTTTCACATTACGTTCATATTATACAAAATTGTCTACACAAGTTTGCATACGAATAGAGAAGTGAGGTGCATTCTGATACTGACACCTTTCCCCGGGATATGATCATAGTACATAATCCCAGGGCTCCCTCAGGTATCACTATCAGACTCACAGGAACTCTGACTGTGTCACCCAATGTGATCAGAGTTGTAGTTAGTCAAAGGATGCATTTTGCTTCTCCTCCCTAAATAAAGGGAAGAGATGACACTTGAATAATTGTTGGTAACTACTCTTAACATATATGGTGATCATCTACATAACAACTAAGCTTATAGCTAAAGAAAATAATGTTGTGTCTGTCCCCCCAGCCCCCACCCCCCGACTCCCAATTATGTGTTCCCCAAATACAGGAGCCCACCTGGGTCCCACTTAGATCTGAACAGGGTCAGCCGACTTCAAACCTGGGCAAGCCCTTCTGGGCCCCACCTGATAGCCCCGGTCAAAACGAAGCGGGCCCCAGATGGGCAGCCCATATGGGCCCCATAAGGCAGCCCATCTGTGACCCATCTAGGGCCCACTAGGGTGTGTTGGCTGGGTGTGTAGTGTTAGATACAGTATATAGCCTGTCTGTCACCACCTCCACCACCAGAACTGCGCTGTTTGCTGTCATTAAGTTGTTCAAATTTGGCCAGTTGATCGAGGAGATCTTAACTTCGGGGATGTTTTTGACAGTCTTCCAACTGGCTATGGAAAATCCTTGGGCTGTTATCTTTGCCTTTGATCAGATGTTTCCTGAGGTTTGAACCAAACATGAGATGTGTTAGTTGTGAGATGTTATTGACAGTCTTCCAACTGGCTATGCTAATCCTTTGGCTGTTTTTGTTACTGGGCCTTGCCTAATACTGCAGTGAGGGTTGGTTCATGAGGGCCAATTGGAAGTATAGTGAAGATCATTCCCTTCAATTCGAGTGGTTGCTGTTCCATGTGCTCCCACTAAATCTAGAGGTTTGACCATTCTTGTGATGAAAGGTCTGATCAGATATTTTCTGACTTCACAATGTTGCTCTTTTTCTAAGACACTACATGGCACTACATTGCATAACTTGATGCATTGGGTATATCTCTCCCAACCTGTAGATGTTGTCCCAAATAGGTGAAACAATATTAGTTTTTTCCTGATTGAACAGCTTGATGGATTGAGGCTAACTTGCCCAGTTTTTGCCAGATTGTAGAGAAGATCATTCCCTTTAATTTGAGTCATTGCTGTTCCATGTGCTCCCAATAAATCTTGAGGTATGACCATTCTTGTGATGAAAAGTCTGATGAAAATTTCCTGACTTCATAATATTGCTCATCTTCCAGAACACTACATTGCTCTACATTGCATAACTTTATGTACTGAGTATATCTCTTTCACATGTGAGATAAACACCTCATTTTATTCCTGACACCTTCATTACTTTGCCCACTGTGTAGTGTTAGATACAGTATATAGCCCGTCTGCCACCACCTCCACCACCAGAACTGTGCTGCTTACTGTATTCCTGACACTTTCATTACTTGGCCCACTGTGTACTGTTACATACAGTATATAACCTGTGTGCCACCACCTCCACCACCAGAACTGTGCTGCTTGCTGTCAGTAAGTTGTCCAAATTTGGCCAGTTGATCGAGGAGATCTTTCACTCGATTTGAGTGGTTGCACATTCATGACCTCCCATCAGATCGAGAGATTTGACTATTCTTGTGATGAAAGGTCTGATCAGATATTTCCTGACTTCACAATATCGCTCATCTTCCAGGACACTACATGGCACTACATTACATAACTTGATGAATTGGGTATATTTCTCTCAACCTGTAGATGTTGTCCCAAATAGATGAGACAATATCTGTTTTTTCCTGATTGTACAACTTGATGGATTGAGGCTAACTTGGATAACTTGGCCAGATTTGACAAAGATAATAACTCACTTCCAGTGGTTGCTGTCCCTTGTGCTCCCACTAAATCTAGAGGTATGACCATTCTTGTGATGAAAGGTCTGATCAGATATTTCCTGACTTCACAATGTTGCTCATCTTCCAGAAACACACATGGCACTACATTGCATAACTTGATGCATTGGGTATATTTCTCTCAACCTGTAAAAATCCAGATGTTATCCCAAATAGATGAAACAATTACAACTTCATGCATTGACGCTGACTTGCCCAATTTAAGCCAGAACATAGAGAAGATCATTCATTTAGATTTGAGTGGTAGCACATTCTTGAGCTCCAACTAAATCAGGAGGTATGACCATTCTTGTGATGAAAGGCCTGATCACAAATTTCATGAGTTCACAATATTGCTCATTTTCCAGAACACTAGATTCTCTCTCAGATGTGAGATGAAGACCTCACCTTATTCCTGACACTTTCATTACTTTGCCCACTGTGTAGTGTTAGATACAGTATATAGCCCGTCTGCCACCACCTCCACCACCAGAACTGTGCTGTTTGCTGTATTCCTGACCCTTTCATTACTTGGCCCACTGTGTAGTGTTACATACAGCATATAGCCTGTCTGTCACCACCTCCATTACCAGAACTGTGCTGTTTGCTGTCAGTAAGTTGTCCAAATTTGGCCAGTTGATCAAGGAGATCTTTCCTTCTATTTGAGTGGTTGCACATTCATGAGCTCCCATCAGAACAAGAGGTTTGACCATTTTTTTATTTTTTTTTGGTTATGTACAATCATAACAGTTTATTTGAACTTATTATGATTTATTCTTGTGATGAAAGGTTTGATCAGATGTTTCCTGAGGTTTGAACCAAACATGAGCTGTGTTAGTTGTGGGATGTTTTTGACAGTCTTCCAACTGGCTATGGAAAATCCTTGGGCTGTTTTTGTTACTGGGCTTTGCCTGGTACTGCAGTGAGGGTTGGTTCATGAGGGCCAATTGGAAGTATAATGAAGATCATTCCCTTCACTTCTAGTGGTTGCTGTTCCATGTGCTCCCAATAAATCTAGAGGTATGACTTGATGTATTGGGTATATTTCTCTCAAACTGTAGAAATCCAGATGTTGACCCAAATAGATGAAACAATATCAGTTTTTTTACTGATTGTACAACTTGATGGATTGAGGCTAACTTGCCCAATTTCGGCTAGATTGTAGAGGAGATTATTCCCTTCACTTCGAGTGGTTGCTGTTCCATGAGCTCCCAAAAAATCTAGAGGTATGACCATTCTTGTGATGAAAGGTCTGATCAGATATTTCCTGACTTCACAATATTGCTCATCTTCTGGGGCACTACATGGCACTACATTGCATGACTTGATGCATTAGGTATATTTCTCTCAACCTGTAGAAATCCAGATGCTCCAAATAGATGAAACAATACTAGTTTTTCCCTGATTGTACAACTTGATGGATTGAGGCTAACTTGCCCTACTTTGGCCAGATTGTAGAGAAGATCATTCCCTCCACTTAGAGTGGTTGCTGTTCCATGTGCTCCCACTAAATCTAGCGGTATGACCATTATTGTGATGAAAGGTCTTATTCCTGACACTTTCATTACTTGGCCCACTGCCCAGCCAACACACCCAAATGGGCCCCATATGGGCGTGTCTCTGGGCACCATGGGCTAGCCCATATCTGGGTATTAACTGGTAATTGTCCGGGCTTCCAGATGGGGCCCATCTGGGCACAGCCCAGAATATCAACATGTCATGTTTGCACTGCAAATCCTTCAATTCATACTCTTTTCTGAAAATATTCAATTAATTTATATTTTAAATTGACATTATATGCGATTTTGTAAAAGTGGGTTTCATCTGGGTTGGAAATGGGCAAACTTGGCAAAGGTATCCCTGGGTTTCCCATGGGCTCAGCATGGGCAGCCAGATAGGGCCCAGGTGGGCTGAGCCCATGTACTGAACTTAGTTTTTAATGGATTTCTCGCCTTGCAGATATTTTAATTTATCCTCACTTGTCCCTTTTTTCTAGAAAATGCAAGTTCAAATTATTTCTCTCATGCTATGTTGTATTCCTGGGTTTCACCTGGGCTAGAGCTGGGCTAAGTGGGCTGAGGTCTGCCTGGGTTTTCCATGGGCTTGGTGTGGGCTGCCAGGTGGGCCCCATGTGGGCCAACCCACCAACTTTACTTTCTGGGCTAATTCTACCAACACAACTTTCCTGATTACGTTTCCCCAAAAGAGTGGGGTTCACCTGGGCTAGCCCTGGGCTAAGTGGGCAAGCATTGTTCCTGAGCTTACCACCAGATGTCATCATTGAGAGTACATGGGATTTCATATCCTATAGACATTTTCTTGTCTTTATTACAATGAGCCATAAATTCACAATTCCTTTAAAATCATTGAAATGATACAGTTTTCACATTACGTTCATATTATACAAAATTGTCTACACAAGTTTGCATACGAATAGAGAAGTGAGGTGCATTCTGATACTGACACCTTTCCCCGGGATATGATCATAGTACATAATCCCAGGGCTCCCTCAGGTATCACTATCAGACTCACAGGAACTCTGACTGTGTCACCCAATGTGATCAGAGTTGTAGTTAGTCAAAGGATGCATTTTGCTTCTCCTCCCTAAATAAAGGGAAGAGATGACACTTGAATAATTGTTGGTAACTACTCTTAACATATATGGTGATCATCTACATAACAACTAAGCTTATAGCTAAAGAAAATAATGTTGTGTCTGTCCCCCCAGCCCCCACCCCCCGACTCCCAATTATGTGTTCCCCAAATACAGGAGCCCACCTGGGTCCCACTTAGATCTGAACAGGGTCAGCCGACTTCAAACCTGGGCAAGCCCTTCTGGGCCCCACCTGATAGCCCCGGTCAAAACGAAGCGGGCCCCAGATGGGCAGCCCATATGGGCCCCATAAGGCAGCCCATCTGTGACCCATCTAGGGCCCACTAGGGTGTGTTGGCTGGGTGTGTAGTGTTAGATACAGTATATAGCCTGTCTGTCACCACCTCCACCACCAGAACTGCGCTGTTTGCTGTCATTAAGTTGTTCAAATTTGGCCAGTTGATCGAGGAGATCTTAACTTCGGGGATGTTTTTGACAGTCTTCCAACTGGCTATGGAAAATCCTTGGGCTGTTATCTTTGCCTTTGATCAGATGTTTCCTGAGGTTTGAACCAAACATGAGATGTGTTAGTTGTGAGATGTTATTGACAGTCTTCCAACTGGCTATGCTAATCCTTTGGCTGTTTTTGTTACTGGGCCTTGCCTAATACTGCAGTGAGGGTTGGTTCATGAGGGCCAATTGGAAGTATAGTGAAGATCATTCCCTTCAATTCGAGTGGTTGCTGTTCCATGTGCTCCCACTAAATCTAGAGGTTTGACCATTCTTGTGATGAAAGGTCTGATCAGATATTTTCTGACTTCACAATGTTGCTCTTTTTCTAAGACACTACATGGCACTACATTGCATAACTTGATGCATTGGGTATATCTCTCCCAACCTGTAGATGTTGTCCCAAATAGGTGAAACAATATTAGTTTTTTCCTGATTGAACAGCTTGATGGATTGAGGCTAACTTGCCCAGTTTTTGCCAGATTGTAGAGAAGATCATTCCCTTTAATTTGAGTCATTGCTGTTCCATGTGCTCCCAATAAATCTTGAGGTATGACCATTCTTGTGATGAAAAGTCTGATGAAAATTTCCTGACTTCATAATATTGCTCATCTTCCAGAACACTACATTGCTCTACATTGCATAACTTTATGTACTGAGTATATCTCTTTCACATGTGAGATAAACACCTCATTTTATTCCTGACACCTTCATTACTTTGCCCACTGTGTAGTGTTAGATACAGTATATAGCCCGTCTGCCACCACCTCCACCACCAGAACTGTGCTGCTTACTGTATTCCTGACACTTTCATTACTTGGCCCACTGTGTACTGTTACATACAGTATATAACCTGTGTGCCACCACCTCCACCACCAGAACTGTGCTGCTTGCTGTCAGTAAGTTGTCCAAATTTGGCCAGTTGATCGAGGAGATCTTTCACTCGATTTGAGTGGTTGCACATTCATGACCTCCCATCAGATCGAGAGATTTGACTATTCTTGTGATGAAAGGTCTGATCAGATATTTCCTGACTTCACAATATCGCTCATCTTCCAGGACACTACATGGCACTACATTACATAACTTGATGAATTGGGTATATTTCTCTCAACCTGTAGATGTTGTCCCAAATAGATGAGACAATATCTGTTTTTTCCTGATTGTACAACTTGATGGATTGAGGCTAACTTGGATAACTTGGCCAGATTTGACAAAGATAATAACTCACTTCCAGTGGTTGCTGTCCCTTGTGCTCCCACTAAATCTAGAGGTATGACCATTCTTGTGATGAAAGGTCTGATCAGATATTTCCTGACTTCACAATGTTGCTCATCTTCCAGAAACACACATGGCACTACATTGCATAACTTGATGCATTGGGTATATTTCTCTCAACCTGTAAAAATCCAGATGTTATCCCAAATAGATGAAACAATTACAACTTCATGCATTGACGCTGACTTGCCCAATTTAAGCCAGAACATAGAGAAGATCATTCATTTAGATTTGAGTGGTAGCACATTCTTGAGCTCCAACTAAATCAGGAGGTATGACCATTCTTGTGATGAAAGGCCTGATCACAAATTTCATGAGTTCACAATATTGCTCATTTTCCAGAACACTAGATTCTCTCTCAGATGTGAGATGAAGACCTCACCTTATTCCTGACACTTTCATTACTTTGCCCACTGTGTAGTGTTAGATACAGTATATAGCCCGTCTGCCACCACCTCCACCACCAGAACTGTGCTGTTTGCTGTATTCCTGACCCTTTCATTACTTGGCCCACTGTGTAGTGTTACATACAGCATATAGCCTGTCTGTCACCACCTCCATTACCAGAACTGTGCTGTTTGCTGTCAGTAAGTTGTCCAAATTTGGCCAGTTGATCAAGGAGATCTTTCCTTCTATTTGAGTGGTTGCACATTCATGAGCTCCCATCAGAACAAGAGGTTTGACCATTTTTTTATTTTTTTTTGGTTATGTACAATCATAACAGTTTATTTGAACTTATTATGATTTATTCTTGTGATGAAAGGTTTGATCAGATGTTTCCTGAGGTTTGAACCAAACATGAGCTGTGTTAGTTGTGGGATGTTTTTGACAGTCTTCCAACTGGCTATGGAAAATCCTTGGGCTGTTTTTGTTACTGGGCTTTGCCTGGTACTGCAGTGAGGGTTGGTTCATGAGGGCCAATTGGAAGTATAATGAAGATCATTCCCTTCACTTCTAGTGGTTGCTGTTCCATGTGCTCCCAATAAATCTAGAGGTATGACTTGATGTATTGGGTATATTTCTCTCAAACTGTAGAAATCCAGATGTTGACCCAAATAGATGAAACAATATCAGTTTTTTTACTGATTGTACAACTTGATGGATTGAGGCTAACTTGCCCAATTTCGGCTAGATTGTAGAGGAGATTATTCCCTTCACTTCGAGTGGTTGCTGTTCCATGAGCTCCCAAAAAATCTAGAGGTATGACCATTCTTGTGATGAAAGGTCTGATCAGATATTTCCTGACTTCACAATATTGCTCATCTTCTGGGGCACTACATGGCACTACATTGCATGACTTGATGCATTAGGTATATTTCTCTCAACCTGTAGAAATCCAGATGCTCCAAATAGATGAAACAATACTAGTTTTTCCCTGATTGTACAACTTGATGGATTGAGGCTAACTTGCCCTACTTTGGCCAGATTGTAGAGAAGATCATTCCCTCCACTTAGAGTGGTTGCTGTTCCATGTGCTCCCACTAAATCTAGCGGTATGACCATTATTGTGATGAAAGGTCTTATTCCTGACACTTTCATTACTTGGCCCACTGTGTAGTGTTAGATACAGTATATAGCCTGTCTGTCACCACCTCCACCACCAGAACTGCGCTGTTTGCTGTCATTAAGTTGTTCAAATTTGGCCAGTTGATCGAGGAGATCTTAACTTCGGGGATGTTTTTGACAGTCTTCCAACTGGCTATGGAAAATCCTTGGGCTGTTATCTTTGCCTTTGATCAGATGTTTCCTGAGGTTTGAACCAAACATGAGATGTGTTAGTTGTGAGATGTTATTGACAGTCTTCCAACTGGCTATGCTAATCCTTTGGCTGTTTTTGTTACTGGGCCTTGCCTAATACTGCAGTGAGGGTTGGTTCATGAGGGCCAATTGGAAGTATAGTGAAGATCATTCCCTTCAATTCGAGTGGTTGCTGTTCCATGTGCTCCCACTAAATCTAGAGGTTTGACCATTCTTGTGATGAAAGGTCTGATCAGATATTTTCTGACTTCACAATGTTGCTCTTTTTCTAAGACACTACATGGCACTACATTACATAACTTGATGAATTGGGTATATTTCTCTCAACCTGTAGATGTTGTCCCAAATAGATGAGACAAAATCTGTTTTTTCCTGATTGTACAACTTGATGGATTGAGGCTGACACTTTCATTACTTTGCCCACTGTGTAGTGTTAGATACAGTATATAGCCCGTCTGCCACCACCTCCACCACCAGAACTATGCTGTTTGCTGTATTCCTGACACTTTCATTACTTTGCCCACTGTGTAGTGTTACATACAGCATATAGCCTGTCTGTCACCACCTCCACCACCAGAACTATGCTGTTTGCTGTATTCCTGACACTTTCATTACTTTGCCCAATATGTAGTGTTAGATACAGTATATAACCTGTGTGCCACCACCTCCACCACCAGAACTGTGCTGCTCGCTGTCATTAAGTTGTCCAAATTTGGCCAGTTGATCGAGGAGATCTTTCCCTCGATTTGAGTGGTTGCACATTCATGACCTCCCATCAGATCGAGAGGTTTGACTATTCTTGTCATGAACGGTCTGATCAGATATTTCCTGACTTCCCAATATTGCTCATCTTCCAGGATACTACATGGCACTACATTGCATAACTTGATGAATTTGGTATATTTCTCTCAACCTGTAGATGTTGTCCCAAATAGATGAGACAATATCTGTTTTTTCCTGATTGTACAACTTGGTGGATTGAGGCTTACTTGGATAACTTGGCCAGATTTGACAAAGATAATAACTTACTTCCAGTGGTTGCTGTTCCATGTGCTCCCACTAAATTTAGAGGTATGACCATTCTTGTGATGAAAAGTCTGATCAGATATTTCCTGACTTCACAATGCTGCTCATCTTCCAGAAAAACACACGGCACTACATTGCATAACTTGATGCATTGGGTATATTTCTCTCAACCTGTAGATATCCAGATGTTGTCCCAAATAGATGAAACAATTACAACTTCATGCATTGAGGCTGACTTGCCCAATTTAAGCCTGAACATAGAGAAGATCATTCATTTAGATTTGAGTGGTAGCACATTCTTGAGCTCCAACTAAATCAAGAGGTATGACCATTCTTGTGATGAAAGGCCTGATCACAAATTTCATGAGTTCACAATATTGCTCATTTTCCAGAACACTAGATTCTCTCTCAGATGTGAGATGAAGACCTCACCTTATTCCTGACACTTTCATTACTTTGCCCACTGTGAAGTGTTAGATACAGTATATAGCCCGTCTGCCACCACCTCCACCACCAGAACTGTGCTGTTTGCTGTATTCCTGACACTTTCATTACTTGGCCCACTGTGTAGTGTTACATACAGTATATAGCCTGTCTGTCACCACCTCCATTACCAGAACTGTGCTGTTTGCTGACAGTAAGTTGTCCAAATTTGGCCAGTTGATCAAGGAGATCTTTCCTTCTATTTGAGTGGTTGCACATTCATGAGCTCCCATCAGAACGAGAAGTTTGACCATTCTTGTGATGAAAGGTTTGATCAGATATTTCCTGAGGTTTGAACCAAACATGAGCTGTGTTAGTTGTGGGATGTTTTTGACAGTCTTCCAACTGGCTATGGAAAATCCTTGAGCTGTTTTTGTTACTGGGCTTTGCCTGGTACTGCAGTGAGGGTTGGTTCATGAGGGCCAATTGGAAGTATAATGAAGATCATTCCCTTCAATTTGAGTGGTTGCTGTTCCATGAGCTCCCAATAAATCTAGAGGTATGACTTGATGCATTGGGTATATTTCTCTCAAACTGTAGAAATCCTGATGTTGTCCCAAATAGATGAAACAATATCAGTATTTTCCTGATTGTACAACTTGATGGATTGAGGCTAACTTGCCCAATTTTGGCCAGATTGTAGAGAAGATCATTCCCTTCACTTAGAGTGGTTGCTGTTCCATGTGCTCCCACTAAATCTAGCGGTATGACCATTATTGTGATGAAAGGTCTTATTCCTGACACTTTCATTACTTGGCCCACTGTGTAGTGTTAGATACAGTATATAGCCTGTCTGTCACCACCTCCACCACCAGAACTGCGCTGTTTGCTGTCAGTAAGTTGTTCAAATTTGGCCAGTTGATCGAGGAGATCTTAACTTGGGGGATGTTTTTGACAGGTATGAGGTATGACCATTCTTGTGATGAAAGGTCTGATCAGATATTTCCTGACTTCACAATATTGCTCATCTTCTGGGGCACTACATGGCACTACATTGCATAACTTGATGCATTAGGTATATTTCTCTCAACCTGTAGAAATCCAGATGCTCCAAATAGATGAAACAATATTAGTTTTTCCCTGATTGTACAACTTGATGGATTGAGGCTAACTTGCCCTATTTTGGCCAGATTGTAGAGAAGATCATTCCCTTCACTTAGATAGGTTGCTGTTTCATGTGCTCCCACTAAATCTAGCGGTATGACCATTCTTGTGATGAAAGGTCTTATTCCTGACACGGGTTTCCCTAGCCCATCTTTAAAGGGGTCTTAATCTGCTTTTCTGTCCTCTCTTTAGTTCTTCTCTTTGTCGTCACTGGGCTTCCCTAACCCATCTGAAAAAGGGCCTGATCTTTTCTTTCTGTCCCTCCCCCTCCCGACTGTGGGGAGTCCGGTCCTAAAAAAATAGGCTCTGTCGAACATCAGAAAATACCCAAAACAGAGGCACCCTCTAGCACGGTAGGGGGCGACTTGTTTGCCGTTAGTCGCAGCTCGTATGTGGGGAGGAAGAGATCCTGGTTGCTTGCGTTCCTAGAGCAATATAGTAGCTTCGGCTCCTACTTCCTAATAGGCGAGAGGTTGGATTGACCCACTCCAATCAATCGGCTGGTTGTGCCGAGCCCCAGCAATAATTTTCTCACAAATCACCATCATTTTCACAACTCACTCACTCATGACTTGTTCCGCATTGAAGTGTATTCTTCGTCAAAACTTTATTCTGGAAGGCAGTGGCCAGGGTTAATCTAGTGATACTATTGCTTGAGTATATTGCTTGCGCAGTCCCTGGTGTGCGAATGTACATCCCCAAGCAGGGCTCCAACAAATGAGGGTGGGGAGCAGGGCGATGAACTTAAAAACTTAAACCATGTCTAACCTAAATCAACCCCGACAAAAACAAAAAGAACTCTAGATGACGACTCGGATAGTGAAAAGGACAACTCTCAAATCAATCTCCATTGGCCCAGATTTGTCATCCTGGAATCTGCCAATCCAGGGACATCTCTGTCTACGCTTTCCCCATTTGCCATTCACAAAGGCATCTTGGGGATAGCTGGCCAGGTGATCGATATAAAAAAACTAAGGTCAGGACAGATTCTAGTAGAATGTGCCACTAAAGCACACTCTTGGAACTTACTGGGATGCACCAAATTTGCCAACGTCGACGTACGGGCCTCACCTCACCGATCCCTCAACTCTAGTAAAGGAGTAATCCGCACTAGAGAACTTGAGGGTCTTGGTGAGGATGAGATATGTGAAGAATTAAAACCTCAAGGTGTTGGTTATGTTAAGAGAATCGTCATCCGCAAGGATGGCAATCTTGTTCATACCAACACCTACATCCTGACCTTCAACATGCTAAAGCCACCTGAAAGATTAAAACTTGGTTATCTCAGCGTGACCGTGGATTTGTTTATACCGAATGCACTCCGATGCTTTCAATGTCAGAAATTTGGACACGGTAAGAATACATGCAGGATGGAACCGGTCTGTTTTCGATGTGGTCAGAAGGGCCATGACAACACTGATTGTCAAAACCCGGCAAAATGCACCAATTGCCAGGGTGCCCACATGGCCATATCGAGAACATGTCCGGTTTGGATTCGTGAAAAACAAGTTCAAACGATCAAAGCACAACAGAACATTAGCTTCCCTGAGGCTAGGAAGCAGGTGGAAGGTTGGACACCTCCATCAAACGCCTATGCCCAGGCACTGAAAAAACGTGAATTCAAATTGGTGGAATGCCAGACTGATGCCTGGTTGTTGAAGGACTATGTTCCTCCAACCAGGCCTGTCTCATCAAAACCAGAAATTCCACCGAAACCAAAGACAAACAGTGCTACAAACAATCTAACGACTTCCAACCATCCTCAAGTTCAAGTTCAAGTTCAACCACAGGCTCAGGCTCAGGCTCAAGCTGAAAATCCTGCTCATGTCCAAGCTCAGGCCCAAGCCCGGGTTCAGGCCGAACCTCAGGCTCAGGCCCAGGCTCAGGCCCAGGCTCAGGCCCAGGCTCAGGCCCAGGCTCAAGGCCAAGGTCACTCACGATCTCAAGGACAAGATAAGGCCCAAGGGCAAGGAAAGAAAAATCAAGCAAAGGCGCAAAACGTAAATAAAAAAACTGAAACGCATGCAAATAGTAAAACCAAAACAAATAAAATTCACTGGCCGGTTGCCCAAGTCAGGGAGAGATCTCTGTCAGCAGGGCAACTCATTCAACCACCTGGAGGTGGACATGGATGATGATGATGGTATGTATTACCGTCGTCGTAGTCCATCTCCAAATGTCAAAGTAATGCCACGTTCCCCTGTTAGCCATCCCAAGAAGTGATGGCAGGGGGTTCTATCATTCAGTGGAACTGTCGAGATTTTCGAGCCAATTTTAATGAATTGAAGATCTTATGTCAACATTTTAATGCATTAGCTTTTTGTTTACAAGAAACTTATCTCAAAGACATCGATGTCGTTTCCCTTAAGAACTATAAAATGTACAACACTTGCTGACCGAAAGAAGAAAGGGCCTCCGGTGGCTCTTCGATTTTGGTACGCCAAGATGTTCTCCATAGCCCTCTACCTTTAAATACAGACCTTCAAGCTACGGCCATCAGAATAACTTTACATAAAACAATAACACTATGTTCACTGTATCTTCCCCCGAAATGTGGTTTCACTTTGCAAGATTTCGTCCGTCTTACGGACCAACTTCTGTCTCCTTATATGATCGTAGGAGACTTGAACGGTCATAACCCCCTATGGGGCGGTGACTCTGCGGATCTAGAAGGAAGCGCTATCGAAAACTTTCTAACCCAAAAAGCTCTATGTATTCTTAATGACGGCTCGGATACCTACCTACATCGAGGACATGGTACATATACTGCAATTGACTTGTCGATAGTAGAACCCCAGCTACTACTAGACTTTTCTTGGAGAGTCCTGGAAGACCTCCATAGAAGTGACCATTTCCCCATCCTACTACAGACAGAAGAGCTTTGTGTTGACCAGAGAGACCCACATTGGAGGTTGGATAGAGCTGACTGGGAGAAATTCCGGTCCCTATGCCATGAAAGGTTCAACACAGAGAATTCTGATATTGAAGGGGACATTGAAAGCTTCACCCAAACTTTGATTTCAATTGCAGAGGATACAGTGCCAAAAACCTAGACAGTTCCAAAACACCCTAGAAACCAATGGTTTGATGAAAACTGCAAGAAAGCCATCAAAGAGCGGAAAAAGGCATTGCGAAAATTTGATTTGTTCACGAGGAGGTTGTATTCCCTACGGACCACAACTACAAAGTGCCCTAGGCCCTGCTGACATTTCCCAGCTGGACTTAATTATGCATCAAATTTCTCTCCCTTGCTCCCATTGGTTACTCATGTGGTCAGCTGGTCACACTTGGGTCAGGCTCTGACCAATTCATACTGACACTGTGCTCAGACAAGTGCAGTTTACTAGACACTGGCACTGTTGTTCAATGGGGCCTAGTGGTGTGGTGTGGTGTGTATTTGTACTATTCATAATTTAGGGTTTGGGCCCTATGACTATGATTTATGTACAAGCTGTTACTCATTACATCAGTATTTTATGGGTTAGTAGGCCTATGGCCTAGTAGCTTTTTTAGGTGGATTCAGGGTGTTTATAATTTCTATAGGACACTTGTCATATATTATGATTTATTGGGCCTATCCCTTCCAGAGGTAGGCCCCACTTTGTAGTTTCGACCCTTATGGCGTCATCATCAGGTGGATTTGACAGGAAAATATATTGCTATAGTGCTACTATGTGTATATTTTATAAAATACAATAGACTCCATTTGGCAGTCTATTGGGCCTAGTATTTTATTTATTTGTGCATAACTCTATAAAAATTGTGTTATTTATAGATCAAGTTTTCTTAGAGAAATGTATGAGGGACCGGGGCATTTTTATAGGAATTAGTCCTTGTTGGGTGAAATGACGGGTAATTTTGTGTGGCTTTTTTAACAAGGACTTGTTGTCATTTCACCCATGGCTGCCGTCCTTCGTGTTCATCCCCAAGGGTGAATGACTACGAAGTTTCTCTATCCAGTGGAATTCCACTACCGCAAGTAGGCGCTTCCCTTCGTCGCTTTTTGGGTGTCGGTTTATGAAGTCCACGACGTAGAACCTCATGTCTCTATCCTTTTTATGTTCACACTGGTTGAAGTGCCATGGCACATCAGTCTCTCCCTCGTTCTATTTTACCGAGTGTACGTGCTCGTATATTCGGAATTTGAGAGCTCTTTCCGTTTTTCCAACGTATTGCATTTTGCATGTTCTGCATTCTAGGCAATATATTAGATTCGAGCTCTCACAGGTGATGTTTGTTTTTGATACAAAACTTTTTCCTGTTGTCTTGGACTTGATCTCCCCGCCCTTGTCTAGGGGGGAACACCTGTCACAAAACAATTTCCGACATTTTGATCTCTGTTTTTTCTGTTTTTCTGTGTTTCTGGAGATGCCGTCTTCTTCGTCCTCCGACGTTGGGTAGTTGGTGGCGGCCCTAACCAAATGGTCCTTCAGGTTCTTGGGTCTTTTTTGGCCCTTCACTAGGCCCACCCTTCGGAGGAATTTTGTCGTTTTAGATTTTCCTAGTCTGTCCCAATTTTTGGATACAGTCTTGTTGATTATGTTGCCTGGTCTGTGGGTACTGATCAGGTAGGTGGTGTCTTTGTCCTTTTGTTTTTTGGGTTTGGGTTTGAGGGTTTGCTCCCTGTTTTGTTCACTTACCTTGGCTAGGGCCCCTTCTAGGATTTCCTGGGGGTATCCCTTTTCTACAAACTCTTCTAGTTTCTTTTGGCTGTGTTTCTCGAAATCTTCACTTTTTTGGCATATGCGAAAGATCCTGAGTAGTTGTGAGTACGGTAGACTTTGTTTGGTTGACATTGGGTGTGCTGATTTATAGTCTAGATACGTGTTGACGTCAGTCGGTTTGCAGTACAGTTCCGTGTACAGTTCCCTGGTCTCTGTGTCTAGTCTTATTCTTGTGTCTAAAAACGTGATCTCTGTTTTTGACAATTCAGCTGTGAATTTGATGGTGTCGTGGAACCTGTTGAGGTGTCCTAGCCATCGTTGTAGACTGTCTTCCCCATGCATTGCGAAAATTCAGTAGAAGTCCAACAGCAGAAAATTTAACAATCTTTAAAATAAAAAGGGCCAAAGCTCGTCGCATAATTAAGGAAGCAAAGCGGAGTTGCTGGAAAAAGTATGTCTCGAGTGTATCCTCCCATCAGATCAAGAGGTTTGACTATTCTTGTGATGAAAGGTCTGATCAGATATTTCCTGGCTTCACAATATTGCTCATCTTCCAGAACACTACATTGCTCTACATTGCATGACTTTATGTACTGAGTATATCTCTTTCACATGTGAGATGAACACCTCATCTTATTCCTGACACTTTCATTACTTTGCTCACTGTGTAGTGTTAGATACAGTATATAGCCCGTCTGCCACCACCTCCACCACCAGAACTGTGCTGTTTGCTGTATTCCTGACACTTTCATTACTTGGCCCACTGTGTAGTGTTACATACTGCATATAGCCTGTCTGTCACCACCTCCATTACCAGAACTGTGCTGTTTGCTGTCAGTAAGTTGTCCAAATTTGGCCAGTTGATCGAGGAGATCTTTCCTTCTATTTGAGTGGTTGCACATTCATGAGCTCCCATCAGAACGAGAGGTTTGACCATTCTTGTGATGAAAGGTTTGATCAGATATTTCCTGAGGTTTGAACCAAACTTGAACTGTGTTAGTTGTGGGATGTTTTTGACAGTCTTCCAACTGGCTATGGAAAATCCTTGAGCTGTTTTTGTTACTGGGCTTTGCCTGGTACTGCAGTGAGAGTTGGTTCATGAGGGCCAATTGGAAGTATAGTGAAGATCATTCCCTTCAATTCGAGTGGTTGCTATCCATGAGCTCCCAATAAATCTAGAGGTATGACTTGATGCATTGGGTTTATTTCTCTCAACCTGTAGATGCTGTCCCAAATAGATGAAACAATATTTGTTTTTTCTGATTGTACAACTTGATGGATTGAGGCTAACTTGCCCTATTTTGGCCAGATTGTAGAGAAGATCATTCCCTTCACTTCGAGTGGTTGCTGTTCCATGTGCTCCCACTAAATCTAGCGGTATGACCATTCTTGTGATGAAAGGTCTTATTCCTGACACTTTCATTACTTGGCCCACTGTGTAGTGTTAGATACATAGACAGAGCGGCACGCTAAAGTGACCGAGTCACTGGTTATTGCACGAGTGGGGGTCGGCCCGTAATGCACGCTGGCCGCAGGCCTAGTGCAATACGGGCCGACCCCCACGGGCCGGGGTTGTGATAGGGCTGCACATCCGCCGAGGTTCGTGCGAAATGTAGTTCCATGTTTTTATTTCGTGATTTCGATAAATTTATAGACATTTGAGCAGAATTGAAGTACATGGGAGACATTAAATACAATTCTACGTTCAATTTTGAATTAATTCACCCTTAATAGTGCAGAAATCGCCCTGAACCGGTCCGCGTAGAATTTTGAATCGATGTTGGCCTAGATTGAGTTCATATCACTACGCACAGCGCGCACTGTCATTTCGCAGTGCTCCGCCGCACATTTGACAAAGACAATATAGTTCTAGATTATTAATTGTACATATTTGGGCCAATTTTCGTGGGAAACGGTCTACATTTATAAAGATTAACTTTACGGTGCGTTGAACTGCGCGGTCTGTTTTGTCAATGGTGCGAAAATATCTTATTGCGTCGTTCATATTTTAATTTCGTTAAAATTATTATTTTAAATTATTCTCTTTATTTGGCATAAATTACCTTCAAAACTATCAATTTTAATGAATTTGATAAATATCTGCAACTGTAAATGACAAAGGAGGCTTGATTTCAACAGAATTAGCTATTTTATTTCAAATATTTACATCCTGGTCTCTACTGAAACGCACCCTGCGCACCTAAAAAGAAGGAAGATGCGCAAATTCAAACATGGCGGGCAAGAAAGCGTGTCCAATTTTGTGCGACAGTTTATCGGAAATACGCTGTGATTTGCAAGGCGAAACGTTCATCGTTGACTGACTGTTGTGTGCGACGTTATAGTTGATGTTAAGCGACACATTTCCAGAAATTACTTTAAAAATCATTTTTTTAAGTCCCAAACGGTCCAAAGTACACTGACATAATTATAGGTTAAAAAAAAAAAATACTAATTAAAATATCTACCTGAGTTTGCCCCGATGAATGGAGGTGAGGGTATCAGGTTGATGTTCGGCTCCCTTGCTGTCCTTCTTATTAAGAATGTAGTTTGAGATGAAGCCATCCAGTTCCTCTGGGTCGATGCTGTGTATAGGGCGCTCTTCCAGGCAATGTTCACTCAGGTAACGCTGGAAAGCTGTCACAACCTAGAATGAAACCATAACAAATCCTTGTTAATTTTTTACATTGACTTCTTACCACTCAACAGTTATTAAAAAAAAAAATTAATAATTATTTTAAATTAAAAATTGAAAAAAAAAATTTAATTAATTTGTTTTTGCCCTCGCCCTCGGGCATAAATTATTATTTATTTCTGAATGCTCCACATACCTGATTAGTGTTTTTGGTGGTGTTCACATTCTTGGTGCTTTGTACAAATTCTTTCATCTCCTGCCGACTTAAGAGTAGCTCCTTTCTTTCTTGGACTAACCACTCCTTCTTAACCTTCTCAGCCTCGGCTCTCGCTGCACTGCTGACATTGGCATTCACATCTCCCTCGGGAATAAACTCCTCAGCATCATCGAATTGCTCATAGATGAGCCCCAAATTTCCAGCCGGAATTGACTCTAGTCGCACAGGAGGCATGCCCTCGGGACTAAAATCAAAATGGATAACCTCCCCGAGGTCAAAATCCGCAACATATTCTTGAAAATGCTCCATCTTCACGAGGACAAGGTAGGTGACGTCTTCTTCACCCAAGAAGGTTGTTTCAACTGGCAGAAAATTTAAATTGACGTTCCTTTGTCACGTCATCATGTGACGTCACGTCCCTGACGACCCTTGACGACCTTTGTCGACACTATGCCAACCATTTGATACCTTGAAGACCCCCCCTACGTAGCCACGCCCACTTTTTGCCGGAACTACTTTTTTTTTCCCCCGAGTGTCACGTGACCCTCGGGAGCGTGCAATACGGCCAGAGCGTGCAATACGCCCGAGGGTTATTGCACGCTGCCCTCGCGTACGGTCCTCCCATTGCTTTAACCTTGATAGACAGTATTCACCATGAAATAAAGTATATGGCCTGTCCTCCACCACCTCCACCGCCAGAACTGTGCTGTTTGCTGTTAGTGACAAGAAGTAAATCTGAGGGAATGTATCTATTCTCAACTGATTGTCTCAGGGAATACATACACAAACTAACCAGCTGTCGTAGGAAATGTTCAAACAGTTGTCTCAAGGAATCTGCATGCTGTGACAGGATATACATATGAAATCACCCACCTGTTTCAGAACAATACATAGCACTACATGGCACTACATTGCATAACTTGATGAAATGGGTATATCATTCTCTCAACTTGCAGGTATGACCATTCTTGTGATGAAAGGTCTGATCAAATGTTTCCTGACTTCACAATATTGCTCATCTTCCAGTACACTACATGGCACTACATTGCAAAACTTGATGTATTGGGTATATTTCTCTCAACTTGTAGAAATCCAGATGTTGTCCCAAATAGATGAAACAATGAAATATCTGTTTCTTCCTGCTTTTACAACCTGATGTATTGAGGCTAACTTGCCAGTTTTACCATTGAAACTCATGTGAACCAGCTTTTGATGCAAGTAGGAATTGAATTTTGAAGCTGATTTGCTCAAACCAAAATTGGATTTTTCAGCTCACCACCGAGGGTACTTCAGGGGGGTCGAGAGACTCTCCAGTCGAATGTCAAGCTTCAGACAGTTGTGACGAGTTCCAAACTTAATCGACTCGGACTTGGTTCTGTTCCCCGGGACAGAACTGAGTTGCTTGTTGAAGTTGCTCTGTGTTTTCCCGGGGCACAGAGCATCTTGTTTGTAACTTGGCACACTGACTGAGGTTTGCATTCCATATAGGTCTGACATTAGATTGGCCTCCTATGTCAGAACCATTGTGTGAATGTGTGTGTGCTACTAACCCATTGTTTACTTACCTGTGCACTTTGTTTCATTGCATGTCTAATCCACACTTTGCCTTTCAGCTGTCCGGTGTGTACGCAGGACGCAACATAGCAGGCCTCTGTGCTTGGTTGGTTGCGACGGCCAGTGGCGAGGGTGGGGCCACTGGAATTTTTTTTTGACATCACTTTCGGTCCTTTTTGTCTAAATTTGGCAAAACATCCCAAGGTAGACTCGAGCGTTCACACTGTAGCCCGTTGTCCGTATACATTAGGTCCATGGGTTAGGGAACTCCGTTATGGACTGTAGCCCGTTGCCTACGGACATTAGACCCATGGATCAGGGAACTGTGAACGTCTTGACCTGCTGGCAGATGAAAGTAGCCTGGCCCGGTACGCACTCGTTTCTTTTTTCTTTTCCCTTTTCAAGGCCTTGTTTGAACCCCCACAAAGGGTTGCCTTTTGTCGTTGTTTGTTTCTTGAGCAGCCGAGAGGATCTAGAGTGGACAAGCACTCTGCCATGATCAGACCTGCATACACTGAAGATATACTGATGTATATTGTATGTAGCACCAGTATGCAATATTCTGACTCTGATATATACTCATGCTCTGCCTGGTAAGCGTCATGGACACGTTCGAAGAGTCAGTGCTATATCTGCGGTGCCTCGGGCATGCTAGGGTAGTCGATGCACACATGGACTAGCACTGAAGAGTCTGCTCTGGTCTGGAACATGGACCTGGCGGAGACTCGCAAACAAAAGCGGGCTCGGCGCCTTGCTGAGGCGGCCGCCCTTCTCCCTGCTGACACCCCGCGCCACCAGCCGGACCCGCCGCTGCCTCTCCCGCTGGTCAATCCACAACCTGCTGCCTCCTCGCAGGCCGGCCCGGCTGCTGCTCCTGCACTCCTACCACAACATGTGACTGCCGCCGTTACTCCTGCCGCCGGCCCTCCATCTGGGGACACCGACAACACCAGGGAGAAGGCGCCGATGAACAAGGCCTGGCGGGACGACGCAGAAATCAGGTTAACCACTTTGAAACACTTACGGATTTGTTCTATGCCGCTCTTGAGAATACAAATGTTACACCTCCCCCCTCTGCCCGTTGTGTTGCCCCACCGGCCCCGCTCCCTCAACAGGAGTTCTACATTACACCGCCGGCTGATGTCCTGCAGCCATGCCCGGTGCCCCAGCAGCTTGCTCATGGCCAAGATGGCCGCAATCCCATGCCGGCACCCCCGGCCTCCATGGTCCAAGATGGCCTTCAAGATGGCCGCCCTCTGTACCGGCCCGCGACATCATACCACATGCATGATGTCCCTACTGCCCCTCTACTACCTCTCTCCTCCAGGGACCCCACCGACCAGGAGGAGGTTGCCCGCCAGCTTGCCCAGTTCATGGCCGCTGCCACATGCCACAACCGGAGTAAGGATGATCCCCATTTTCCACATTTCTACATCCGTCGCGGCCCACGCCGAGACCGTATGGGTTTAAATGAACTCACCTTTGCTGAATATGTGGTCAGCATGCTTTAACTTCATGATGCCCCAGTTACTGACCCCTTTTGCCGTCACCAGATTTGCGCCCACTTGGCAGCTATTGCTACAGATGTTGCTGTTTATGTGTTGGAAGATGTCCGCTCCTGGTCAGAATCAGTCCTGGCTGAGATTGCCCATGGTGACTGGAACTGGAATCAGTCATGGAGGATAGACATGAAGAGGGTGGAAGTGGCGACCCGTTGCTGTCTCTCTTCTGCCACCTCAGCTACCCCTGCACCATCCCAGTCCACTTCTACTACCAAGAGAGACGCTTCAGCTGTAGTTGATTTGTCTCCCCCCCCCCCCCCCCCCCCCCCCGCCTGTGCTCAGTTCAACACCGGGGTGTGCCGACACAAAGCTGACCATGTGGACTCTGGGTACCAAGGTCTTCATATATGTGCATACTGTCTCCGTGAAACCTGTAGAGCCAGCAGTCACCCTGAGACAAGGTGTTTCCAGAAAGAAGGAGACAACAAGGCCCCATCCCGCAAAAACACCACCTCAAAAAATAAAGGGGGCCAGGGGGCCCAGTAAGCCCTCCCCCCTGGCCTGACCTTCACTCTGCTGTTTGTGTCTCTTCCAGTAACCCTGACAGTGATGTGCCTGACGCTGACCCTGATGACTGTCACTCTGACCACTACTCAGCTGTTCCCCACCCAGTTACTGTTGATGTCCAATGTGTTCATGACAATGACTTATTTCATGAACCAGGTACAGACGCCTCTCCACTTGTGGCAGACACATTCCAGATAACAAGCCCTGATTCTGTTGTTCATGCAGACCCTAAAGACGTCGCCCCTCGTTTCTCTCTTATCTGTAAGCATGCTCCTGAGGCCCTCCCCATTGGCCCGTGGGAATTCAAGCAGACCCTGGAGGACATTTGGCCCTGGCCTTCCACACATGGAAGACCATTGGCCCCTTGTGATATGGAGACCTATACTGCTGTACGGCGCACTGGCCTGCCTAACTATTTTTTAGCTAGGGTCACCCTCCCCTCCAGCATGAACTTCCCCCTCTGGAGGGCCGAGCTAATTTCTTGAATTTGGCTGGCCCAGTTCATATACTCGCCCTGTTTTCCCCTCGCAATCTCATACAAATCATGAAGAAGAACAAGATGGCCGACACCAGCAGTTAGGACTCGAGCGACAGCGGCGAAAACAAGCTTGTTTGAACATCTACAGGACTAAAGCGACACAAAGCTCCATAAAGGTAGTGTACTCACCATAGGACAACATATTTAGCCTAATTATGAGTGCTACTGAGGAAAAAAGAGATGGAAGGACCGGGGGTTGGCGAGGAGCAGCCCGAGACGGTTGTGACTCAGCGGCAGAGGGGGATAGGGCGCCGACAGCCACTGCCAGCGGGGCGTCAGACGTAAACACACAACTACTAAAATCGATGCAAGCCATGACAGCGTCAAATAAAGCAATGATTACCAAATTCGAGGGTTTGGAGGCTAAAATAGACACAAACTCGACCACTATGAACACTCATATATCCAAGGTTGAAGACTATATGACCAATATATTGGAAGAGGTTAAACTGCTGAAGGGTCGGTGTGACAGCGCAGAGAGGCGCTTGACAGAGGGGGAAGCGGAACGTAAACAACTCCCGCCTGCGCTGGTCTAGTATGAAAGATCGGGAGAGGCTCAGACATGTCGAAGAAGCAGCTAAAAGGAAGAACGTTATTATTGAAGGGGTACCGGAGGTAAATGGTGAGACTCCACGTAAAATCATTCACAATCTGATGACTGATGTTGGGGCTATAGCAGCAGGAGTGAAAATTGGACTTGAAAGTGCATTTCGTATAGGCAAAGTAAGAGCAAACCCACTATCACCTCGCAACATCCTAATACGGTTCAAAGACATGGACAATAAGATAGCCCTCTTCCAGAATGTCAACAAAATGAGACATCTGCTCAAGTGGAAAAAGGTGTATATATCGGACAACCTGACTACAGAGCAGCAAACCAAGAGAAAGGATCTCAAGTGTCTATCAGCGCTGCGGGCATACCACAACCTTACCCTTAAGCTTAAGGGGAATAAACTGGAGAACGAAGCTGGTATGACATACTACTATAAGGATGTCAAAGACCTTCCCATAAGTATCACCCTGAAAGCAGCCAAGGTGATCGAGTTCGAGCATGGGACATCCTTCCAGAGTCATCATGCCTACCTGTCCAACATGTATCCCTGTTCAATTGTGTACGACAGTATTACCTGGACATCTAGTGAGCAGTTGTACTGGTACCTGCTGGCCACATTCCACGGTGATGAAGGGGCGGCTGCAGAGATTGCAAGTTCATCCGATGGATACGAGGCGAAAAAAGTATCACACAGAATTAAGAAGTCCAAAGATGATTCAACAGTCAAATACGAGATTATGGAAGAAGTAGTCGAGATGAAGTTCATGCAGGACAATGACTTAGGAGAAATGTTGATCGCTTCCAAAGGCAGACTATGGGAATGTACTACCGAAAAAGGCTGGGGCTGTGGGCATACAATCTCAAATATCGACAACATTGATCGGAATGCTTCAAATGAGAGTAATAGAATGGGAGACTTGTTAGTAAAAGTAAGGGAAAAAATGAAGCTGTTATAGGCCCTTCAAGCCTCACACACCTGTACTTTTCATTTTGTGGTAAAAGATTGCTGAATGTATACGATGTATAAGGCACTGTCAGTCATGTTAACACATCATAATTTGTTTAATACATTGTTTATATAAAACAAGGTCTCGTGTAAAAGGCTATACGCAGTGATGTTAACGCAGACGACAAATAAGTTGTGTTCTAGCTTAAGGACAGCGCAGAGGCCCCACCTGTCGACTTTAGTCTAAACGAACTAGTACGCGTGGTTCACAGATATCCCGAGAGATGGAGGGTCAGAGTCACAGGCAGCTCGATTATGCAAGGCACTAAGGTATTATGATAGCCTATTGCTACTAAACTTTTGGCTCAATTGAACCTGTATATTAAATTGAAGAAGCCGAGGTTTATATTTGAACTAAGTGTAATGTAAATTAAAAGCTAGTTAGTAGCCATAAGCTGTACTCACATCCCACTGTTTAGGAGTCACTATACCTCATAATGGGTAGAAATACCCCACTGGTAGGTGGTGCTAGACACCCATACCTACTAATATCTTTGTTACATAAAACTGATGTATGTATGGTATGTATAATATGGGCAAAACAAAATTCTAGCTGTAAGTGATGGCAACTATGTTAAGAGTAGTATACACATGAGAGACTGCGGTGACGCGGTATTGGGTATCTCTGAGAGCTGGATGGAAGAATTTGTTCCAAGCCATAAGGTCGACATAAAAGGATATCACTTTGAACACCTCGACAGGGTGTGGGGGGAGGGAGAGGTAAAGGGTGGTGGTGGAGTGGGCATATACATAAGAGATGATGTTCTATATTCAAACAGCAGCTATGCACACCTCAATGCCAGTTCAAATGACATAGAAATTATGTGGACTGAATTAATAAGAAATGGTAAAAAAAATATAGTGGTTGCAAATCTTTACAGGCCTCCTGATGGTAATAAAGCCCTATTTATAGGAACATTGAACAATAAAATTGAATCAGCAAATTTAAGACGTAAAGATCTAATAATTATGGGAGATTTTAATTTGGATTTTTTAGACACTACTAAGGTTTCAACTAAATTAATGAAAATATGTATTAATGTGCTGGGCCTTAAGGTGGGTCGAGGCCATTGCAAAATGGACTACTGCGCAGCTTTCTGCGCATATGGCTTAAATATATCAGAATAATGCCATTTTTGGTAGGGGTGTGCCCAGAATGGTTCTCTTCACCCAAAACTATTTTTGGACGATTTTGAGCAAAATTGAGCATTTTAGAGCACTATACATTTTTTATATTACCCGGTATAGATATATTAGGCATTTTTTACATTCTTCAGGAAGTTTCATTTAATAAGTAATAAATGGCATTTGAAAGAGCATTCAAGTGAATAAATTGCTTGAATATACCCAAAGCTACATTAAGAGATAATTTTATATGCAGGTTGTTGGGAAATTACCCATAATGCAATGCTTCAAAGATTTGATTTAGTCCATTTTTGCATTACTTATTTTTTTCAAAGGGCCAAAACCCTCAAATTATGCACGGCACCCCATACCAAAATTACTCTTATTCAGCGGCAAATGATCCAAGCAATCTTTTAGGGTAGTTTAAGAAAAATCTGATGACTTTTACTACAATTTTTCTTTGATTATGTAAGGAAATAATGAAAATTTATTCCAACTCTTCACCGAAAGATGACATTTTTTCCCAGAATGCAGGTTTATAAATCCCCGGAACTATTTTTAGAATAAAGGTAAATAACCATGTGTTTATCGTGTAAAGTTTCAAAAATCTACGGTTATTGGTTGATAGAAAATAAAATCAGAAAAATCTTGACATTAATTCCGATTTTTTAGTGTCAATTTAATTTATTTTTATTTTTCAAAATCCCACATTTCAAAAAGTAGCGCGGCAACCCCTACTTTTCTTTTCATTTTCTGTTTTCAAATGATTTAGGGTACCCACAGAAAAAAAATTGTGGAAATCTGATGACTTTGATTCAATGGGATCGACCCACCTTAAGCAATTGATTGATGTACCAACAAGGAGCAATGAAGAGACCGCAACCTGTTTAGGTTGGGTAATTACAAATACAACGAAAATGTTTAAAAGTTTCACGAGAGCCTGGAACATCAGTGACCATTTAGTTGTAGGAATAACTCTGGTTGATCATTATGTAACCACTACAAAGGTAAAGTTCACGGGCAGGACATATAAAAAATATAATATGGATCTATTTAAAGCTTGTATTAAAGGTGCTGACTGGGGACCATATGATGAGTATGCCAATGTCTGCAAATCTGGACATGGTAAATGATAGACAGATATTTACGAGAGCCCATGATGATTGTTTATTCTCGACTTATAAGCCAAAAAATGAAACAGGAAAGAAAAATGTCCTTTTCAGAGGTGCGATGCTATGGAATAATCTTGATGTGAAAACTAAAAATATTGAATCATACGATGATTTTAATCTAAACAGGAAAAAATGGCTGGGGAGTACAAATTATAACTTTATGTACTTCTAGGTTACAAAATTTGCTGTTAAAGATTGATGTAATGGGAACTTATGTGTCTATCCCGGCCTGCCCCCGCCCCCCCCCCTCAAAGGGTGAAGTCTGTGACCTGTCTGTGATATCTAAGTATTATACGTATCAGAAAATACAAGCTCTCACTAAAAAATTATGCCTTGTGATAATCATGCTACTCATAACTGTATCATAATTCATATACATAGCTATCTACCGGTACACGAATAGTGATAACAGAGTCTTGAAAAAATATTTAGGGAGCCCATCCCTTATACACATGCTTACATACATAATCTTCAGTTGGAAAACATCGAGGAATAGAATGTATTTTACAACACGGTTATTTTCTATATCATGTGTATATTTTGTGTATTCGCTAGTTCTCATACATTCACTATGACAGTCAAAATCTAGTCTGTATAGATAGGTAGTTGATGTAATCGCGATGTGAATCATGAGTAATTTCAGAATTACATTTATATCATTATAATTATCATGTAAATTATGTACTATATAAGGTAAAAATCATATGTTGGACACTGGATAAGGATACACATCGAGCTGAAAAAGCTCTTTCTTTATTCAGTATAAATAAACGAGGATGTGTCTCTCAAATCAAAAATGATGATGCCGACCTGTATGCCACTCACATTGATGCCTTTATTACTAAGGAACTCGGCCTGGGCACTCTTATAGGCCCCTTTGACAGTGACCCCTTCTTGCCATACACCAAGCTCAGCCCCCTGAAGACGGCGGACAAGAAGGCCTCTGAACATCAAAGAATCATTGTAGACCTCTCCCACCCCCCTGGTAGTAGTGTCAACTGTGGCATATGTAAAAACGGGTTCCAAGGAACCCCTTTATCGTACATCTTCCCATCAATCAACTCTCTCACTGACCATATACAGTCCCTTGGCCCCGGCTGTATGATATGGTCCACAGACATTTCTCGTGCCTACAGGCAGCTCCTCCTGGACCCACTGGACACTCCCCTGGCAGGAATCTCCCACCGGGGAAAGATTCAGGTCGACAAATCCCCGTCCTTTGGGTGTAGGTCTAGTAGTGGGTTCATGCAACGGGTCTCCCAATCAATTGTCTATATGATGCAACAGAGAGGATATCACCTCATAGCATATATCAATGACTTTTCAGCGGCCTATGCCACTCTCTACCCTGGAAGCCCTCACAGCTGACCTTGGTATACACCTGGCCCCTACCAAAACTGTTAGACCGACTACATGTTTGAATTGGCTTGGTTATACTATTGAAAAAATTACTATGACTGTCAGGATTCCAGATACCAAGATGACTGAGGTCCTCCAGGAGATCCTCGAGTGGACGACAAAAAAGAGCTACTCGCCATGAGTTACGTTGTCTTACAGGTCGCCTATTTCATATTGCTACTGAATCCCTCCTGCGAGGCGGTTTCTGGCTAGGGCCCTTGCAATCCTCAGAGACTCCCCCCAAGTGAAGCTCACCAAGGACTTTCACAAGGATCTGAATTGGTTCTCCCAGTATAGTGAACTCTCAAATGGGATCCTTCTAATTCCAGATCAAGAGCGTCCGGTGTGGACCCTGGAGGGTGACTCCTGCCTCATGGGTGGCGGGGGGTACAGTGACACCCACTGCTACGCTGTGACATACCCTCCATGGTTGTCAGCGGGCAGGCACATCTCTCAGCTCAAGGCCGTGAACATCATCATCTGTGTCAAGCACCTTGGTCCCCCAAACCCAGCTGGGTACCACTACAAGATCCGCTGTGACCATCAAGCCACGGTAGCATCCCTCACCACTGGCCGCACAAGAGATCCCTGGTTGGCCAAAATCGCCAGGGAGTTGTGGCTTTATAGTGCTGTGAACAATATCAGGGTCACTATCACCCACGTCCCTGGTGCTAAGATGACCATCTCTGACGCCCTCTCTAGGGCCTGCCTCGGAGAAACCGAGGCCTCTAGGGCACTCAGCCTTGCCCAATAGAACAACCTGACTTTTCTGAAGCTTGAACTTGAGCCATCAATGTTTAATGAAGCTCTCTGACTCTCTTCTAGGTGTGCTACTTCCCCTTGAAGAACAGGTACTTACCACCTTGAGAGCGAGCGTGTCAGCAAGGACTGCCGCTAATAGGAAGACCCAGCTAACAACAAACGTTTTCCAAACATTTGGAAACGTTTCCACATGGTTTGTAGGGAAACGTTTGGAAAAGTATAGACCAACACTCTTTGTAGAACGTTTTATAAATGTTTTCAAAAGGTTTGGAAATGGTTTGGAATAGGTTTGGAATAGGTTTGGAAAAAGTTTGCAGAAGGTTTGCAGAAGGTTTGTGTGACCCTCGTTGTTACATGTACCCTAAAAGTAGCCCTGATGACGGAACCCAGGACCTTTGGATTGATAGTCCTAGGCTCTTCTACTTCAGCTAACGAGACTGATGGTAGTACCAGGTTCAAAACAGGGCATGACAAGAGAGGTGGAACCCCCCCGTCCAGACCCCCCATAAGCCCCCCGTAATACCTACAGCATTGGGGGTGTTGAACCATCTAAATCAAAGTGGGTATATCCGATTTTTACCAAATATAATATTCGAACCTTAAAATGTACAGAAAAAATGGGCGGCACGTGCCCCTTGTGCCCCCCCCCCTTGATCCGCCCCTGTGGTGTGCAGTTCACACTGAAAGCTATGTATCATTCCTGCTTGTCCCAGACCAAAGTTGCAAAATGGCTTGAAAGGTATGGGTGAGGATTGAACCCCGGCCCTTCTGATTACATACCCTACGACCTAGACAGAGGCCACAGAGCTGCATGGTACAGTATACATTGAAAGCCCTATATTACCAACCTGTGACCATATCCCATTCTCTGACCTTTTTTTATTTCAATGGCCCAGGACCACCTGTTGAAAACTCATATTCTACATAGGTAATATTATACATTTCCTGAAGCTATTATATCCTTAGGGACATGTGGTAAAAATATGGTAAAATCGTAGTTGCTTTAAATGGCGCAGCTCTGTCGAAACTCCTGCAGTTATGGTTATTCTTTTGTAGGAAAAACGTCAAACAAACGTTCGTATAACGTTACAGACAAACGTTTGGCCATAACGTTATAAAAACGTTATTTAGTGTCAACGTTTTCACGTTAATAAAACGTTCTATATACGTTTTTGCAAACGTTTGCAAACCTTCTACAAACGTTAAATGCTGGTAATGTAAACGTTTTTTTGTTAGCTGGGGAGGCAGCAAGATTTCTACTTGAGATTCTACGGAGTGTACAATGTACCCCCTTTGTCGCCCACTCCTCACCCCCTGAGGTTACAAAGTCACCTCTTTTAAGGGGCTACAGGTCGCAAAGTCGCTTTCGCTTGCGCTTACAAGTCGCAAAGTCGCAAGAATATTCAAGTTAAAAGTCAAATTTATCAACTATCAGTATGGTCGTTTGAAAGTCATCAAGTCACCGAAAAACTCCTCTACAGTCACCTCCGACTCGCCTCCTCCCTACCCCCCCTAAAGGGGGGTAGGGAGGAGGCGATTCCCTAGAGATCAGATAAAAAAAAAAAAATTCTCTCCAGCAGACCCCAAAGGCCCCCCCCCCAAGTGCCCGCCCACCCCAAAATAGTGCCCCCCTCTACACATTCCCTGCTAATTTCGACGCTGGGGATAGTTCTCATTATACTCACCAGTCTATGTTTTGTTACCCGGCCCCTGCGCGCCACCTAGTGGTTTACACTTGTACTTAATTTGCAACATCTCAGTGATGTCACTCCCTCCCCGGTTGTCAGTAACAATTTGTTTCTCCGCAGTTGGCTTCCAACCACGACGGGTGAAGGTACCATTGACCCACCCACCCACACCTTCTCTTTCTTCCTTGTTATGGAAGGACTAATTTGTGACTTGCTGCTATAGACTGTATTTGGATTATCCTACTTTAGTCATTCAAACCATTAGTTGCATTTATTATTGAGTGAAAGCTCCACTTGTCATACACAATTTGTTGATATACCTAAACTGTCTGTGATGTTGCTTGTTACAAGTGTTCATGTTATTTAGTGACATTAACTTATATACATGTGATTCATGTTATTACATCTGATACTCATGTTGTTTGCTGGTAAGAGCGTCTTGCCTCACCACTTCTCAAGTTTATCAATTTGGTGCTGGTACAAACTGTTGGGTCTCTAGATCTACTTGGTTATAATCATATAATGTCATGTCTGTTCACTCTATTGTAGTGCGTCAAGACCCCTAGTTATTGATATTTCTAACAAACATGACATTTATTCTCCATTTACTACTGTCTCCTGTGTCTTAATTATTGATTTTCAGGGGCACTCCGAGGGGAGTAGCATGCATGTATGTCACTCATGACTGCCATTGGCATTTGTTCTGACCTATTGGCACTTTTGACTGGAAGGTAAACATTTACAGTTTCACCTCCGTTTTTGATGGTCAGCGGCATTTGTACAGACTTACGGGCCACCTTCCCTAACAGGGACATTTCTACAGTTTTACAGGCACTTTTGACTGTGAAAGGTCTGTAAAAAAAATTGTAGAGTTACTGGCATAATTTTACTCAACGTATGTGTAGATTCTTCAGTAAAGACATAGAGCCCCTGTACTTTATGAAATATAACGTGAGCATCTATTGGTCTTGCAAATCATCTTTATTTATATGATCATAGATAATCATTCATCCACCTTAGTTAAGTTTTAGTATAATGGCATACCCATCAGAACTAGAGTATCTAATCATTTACATAATCATTTGTTTTACAGTCCTAATGTACTTTACACCATTAGAATGAGAACAAGCCAATCTATATACTGGTCAATTTACAAACTAACATCAACAAACAACAGTTAACATATATGGACGGTTTCACCGTTTCACTGAGCCACACTTTAGTAGCTCCCCCAGTACATTGTGCGGACAATGTCAGACAATATCCTGGAAGTATGCAATGTAATACCCTGCCCAGTAAACAAAGACACGTTATATAACGTTGAGAAAACGTTTCCTGGAGGTGTGGAAAACGTTTGAAAAAAACGGAAATATAACGTTATTTAACGCAAATTCGTTGACTCCATTTAACGTATATTAACGTTGTAACAAAACGTTTGAATGTGCAACCTTATTATAACGTTATATTACGTTTTTCTATAATTTGATTTGACTGATAAATAACATTAAGAAAAGTTATTTTACGTTATAAAATTGTCACGGAAAACGTTCTCAAAGCTGTAGTACTTATATAGGGAAAAGCCTGTCTAGATAGGGATTCGAACCCAGCAGGGTGCACACCCCATCTATGCTTCAGTCCAAGACCATAACCACTCAGCCATGGCGTATGCTCATTGATAGGTCGCTACTTAAAGTTAGTAGATCTATCCGAAAAAAAGAAATTGTGAATCCTACTTGAAGTTGCTACATACACTTTGATAATATATACTTATATGGTGGTAAATTGTCAAATGGTATCCAATGGCTGTAATTGTGAAAGGAAGGGGTGCCATGATACCCACATACAAGCTTGTTCTACTAGTAGAAGTTCTAGTGTATTTCCATGGGTGCACATTAATGTGTGCCCTCCAAAATGTGCACCATGGCAATTATCCTAATTGGAATATTATATCGAAATAGAAGCATATGCAGTGAATGAAGTATGATCATTGTGAACATCTGACTCATATTTAAGGAAAAAATATTTTTGAACCCCTACCATCGGATATACTAACTTTAACCATATACATGTACTTCTTATATACATACGGATTCGATCCCAGCAGGGTACACCCCCCATCCATGCTTCAGTCCAAGACCACTCGGCTATGGTGTATGCTCATTGATAGGTCGTCATTTAAGCATATACATGTACTACTTACTTACATGTGTTATAAACTGATACTAGCTAGGGACCTTTAGCAAACCCCACGTAGCTCATTAAACATCATTAACACTTTTGTAATGAAACGTTTCGCAAGAATCATCCATGATTTCATTAATGTTGATTAACTTGAGTAATGAACAATCAGTAATTGGTCTTAAAGTCAACCGTAGAAACTCTACCTCTGACAGTCCTTACACTGGCTGACTGTTCCTCATAGTGATCTACCTAATTGACTTGTAGTTGACGCACATGTAACTTGTTTCACAATTCTTGTCTAAAATGCGAAAAACCATGGCAGACTCCAGTAATTACAAACAAATCATTGTCAGTAAATTCACTAATCTGAGTAACCTAGACACAAAACGGAAAGGCAACAGCTGACTACTCTCACCCTCTACGCTATACAGTAACAGGCGTTTAGTTAACATTTGACAAATACAGGCAATTAGTCATTAGGAACAATTTCTATGCAATACACAGGCTTACCACAGCCATATTCATCTACACTAACCTTGGATGTAACAGAGTTGCATGGAGGTAGATTATCCCAGATTTTGACATTGTGAAGTAAAACATTTGCCCAGACGCCGCCATTTTGGATTGGGACTGTGGTAATCCCGGGATTACGATAACCTCTACCCCCAAAACTTGTATCAACTAATTTAATATTTACTGAAACATCAGCCGCCTCACAATAATCAGTTTGAATACCCTGGCACTAACGGCAGTGACTTCACCTTGGAGGGGCCAATATCAACATTCTGTGTATTTTCACAGTTTGGGGAAACAAACACATCATTTACACAACAATCATCCCCGTGACTACACAAGGAGCATGGCTATCAATAACACAATAAGGGTCGACTACAACACCATCACAAGATGCACTTGCCAACAATACACAGCACTATGTGCCGACTTCAGCATCGTCACTATCGGTAAAAACCAACATGGCCATTCGCCTAGTGAATGTTTCATTTCGAGAAGACCAACACAACGACAACTATTTTTTTAACCCTTTAAAGATGCATGTCGCTAAAAGGTGACATTTGTCATAATGATGTACCAATGCAGCCCTGGGGAGTAACTCACCAGTGCTGCATTGGTGCATCTTGCTGACCCTTCGGGAGTGTATCAGCCCCATAAGGTTTGCAGGATACTTAAAGGGTTAAGCATGGTGTGCATGGGGGCAAATTCATTGACAATTCAAGATCATAATATATCAAAATTCTAATGATATTGCGATGGGCCATTGCAGACTTTGAGGTGTTTGGTTTGAAGGCATGTGGCTTTTGGAAGCCAGACATGGCACGATGGACATGGCACGTATTCTGAAGATCTAAACACCATATCTTTTTCTCTTCGTGCGATCAGTAGTTCACCATGTTTAAGCTGGAATACCTGTTCATTATGAAAATGATCACCCTCATACCTTAAGGCTTCTTGTCGTTGTTTTAATTTAGCTTTTATTTCCAGGTCCTTGACATTCTCCTCCAGTTTCTTTTTTAAATCAACAATTTCAATGACAGCAGGTTCATGTTCATGTTTTTCCTTTAGATGGGGCTGCATCCTTAACTTTAGCTCCCCACAGAACACACATGCATGGTACATGTGTCCTTCTCCTGCTTCCCACTTCTTGATGTATATGTCAGGAACATCAACATCACTGAGAAGGTCTTCCTGCACTAGCAACTTCTTTCTGTGCTTTAGTGGAGGTCGGCCCGTGGGAGGCTTAGCCTCTACCGGGCTCTGCTGCGTTAGCGGAGGTCCGCCCGTGGGAGGCCTGTCCTCTACCAGACGCTGCCGAGTGAGCGGAGATTTGTCGACAGGCAGCCAGGGCTGCCTCAGGGGTTGCTGTTTGCATACACCAGACTGCTGTAATATAAAATCAGTTATCATTGAAACACATTTATATTTTTATGTGTGTAAATATATATATATATATATATATATATATATATATATATATATATATATATATATATATATATATATATATATATATATATATACCATTATATAACCATAACTATGAACCAACATTGACAGCTGGACTCAGTGGTCAAGGTCCTTGAGTACATGGCATTTCTTGTTTGGGCTTCCACACCGTGATTCCCATGTAGAACAGAAGTTTTGTTATATCTGATACACATTTTTAATTTCTCACCCCTGGAATCCCCCGTCCAGTACGGTATTATGTATCTATACATAGAAACGGTATGTACGGTATTATGTATCTATACATAGAATTTTTTTTATAAGTCTAGCTTTAATGGCCTTCCCTGCAGAGCCCTGACAATATCAGTCCCATTTTAGGGGTAGTTTACCTGTAGACACGACTGAGCCCTTGTAGACACGACTGAGCCCTCTATAAAATGCACCATTTTTCATAGGGAATTATACCAGATACATATAAAATTCCTACACTTTATAAAGAGGGCTCAGTCGTGTCTACATGCACCTACATATGACCCTGTACTGTAATGATGATTTTTAATGATGTACTGTAATGATGATTTTTAACCTACCCAAATATATGGTCTATAATCCCCAACAACTATACTATTTGTATGAAAAATGTTGAAACCCTATTCAAACATTTTCTTTGTAGCCCCCTGGCAGCTCAAATCCAGACGATTCATGAAATTTGGTCAGCAGCCTATATGTATACGCTTAGGTGAATAGCATCATCCCGATAGAGCAGCTGGTTTAGTTGTGGGGCACAAAAGTTCTGATGTTGTGGGTATGGATCCCACTACATACCGTAAAACCTCGCGTATAAATCAGATTGGCAGTGCAGCTTATAGGATCGGCCCAGCGTCGGGGTGCGGCTTATACGCGAGTTTTTGCTACTATGATACAGTACTAAAATCGGCAGATTCAGATCGCCAGTGCGGCTTATAAGATCGACCTTAACTGGGGGTGCGGCTTATACGCGAGTTAGGCTTATACGCGAGGTTTTACGGTACTCTGGCTCTCAAAGAGAAAAAGAGCTCTTAAATATAACGTACTAGGGGTGTATATATTGTAGCAGGCACGGGGGTGGCGTGGGAATGTAAGTCGGCCGAGAATGCACATAGGACAAGAATGGGCACATTCTCGGCCAAGAATAGAGATGCCGGGGAGTATATAATATAAGTCGGGACTGACTGTGTAATCATCAGATAGATATTGGACTTCAGGAATAAAGGATCACTTGGTAAACCTTTAAGGACAGCTGTTGTGTCTTCTATGCTATGCTTCTGATGTCCTTACATTGGTGACAGCATTGAACTCGAGGACAGGCGGACCCATTGAATGATGGATTGATCTACTAGAAGCAGAGGTGAAGAGGTGACAAGGTGAAAGGTACAGGAGAAGCCATACTAGGTGGGTCGTGCATGTGATGACGGGACAGATAGGCTCACCAAGACAACAGTGACGACGGTATGTGATGTGACCAGGACGGCGAGCAGTCTAGAAAGGATGGTAGTTATTTGGTGTGTAGTATGGGTTGCTCTGTTCAATATTCTATAGCAGAGCACCGATCGGAACGACTCTGGCAGAGTGCAGACGATGCTGTCAAGTCAGGGATTGTAGAGGAAGATCTCGGACGATGGTCGGGACTGTTGGATGATGCTGTGAGGTCGGGAGCGGTTCGGGAGGGTAAAGGACAATGTGGGCAGTACTTGGACTATGCAGGCAGCTTGGCGCACCCACAGGAGTAGCTAGGAACAAACTGGCGGCCCCGGACGATGCCCTTCGGGGCTAACACAAGAGGATCTAGTACGAGGCTGGCGGCCGTCGGAGATAGCACAGGGGTGTGTTGGACGAAGCAGGCAGACTGCAGGTAATCAAGGCGAGTGGAGGATGCCGCAAGCAGGTGGTCGACAATGCTGGCAGACTAGATACAATTCAGACAGACTAAGGGTATCACCGGGGGATGTCCCATGGTGCTGGCAGACTGCAGATGAATCGGTTGAGCTGGGGGAAGGGCAGGGAGGTGTGGGACAACACTGGCAGACTGGAGATGATCCAGGCAAGCTGGGGTCAACACCTGCAGGTATCGGACGAAGCTGGTGGCCGTCAGAAGATGCAGACAGTTCGGAGATTGTACGTGATGATGTAGGACGAGGCTGGCGACTGTCGGAAGAGGCTGTGTGGTAGTACAGGAGGATGTCAGACAATTCTGGGAGGATGTCAGACAATTCTGGGAGGAGGGAGGACGATTTTGGGAGGAGGGAGGACGATTCTGGCAGACTACACACAATTCTAGCAGAGTTCAGATGGCACAGGGCGGACAATGTTGGCACACTACAGACAACTCTAGCAGATTGGCTGTACTATCTGTGAGGGCCTGGATGAGAGGCGGCCAATGTGTGGGTGGTGCAGGTATGCTATCAATGATAATCCAAACACTGGTCGGACGACCCTGGCAGGATCCAAGCAGGATTTGGACGATGCAGGTAGGCTGTGGACGAGGCAAGCAGGTCATGACTGGTACAGGAGGAAGTCGGACGAGACTGGCGGCCGTTGGATGAAGCTGTGAGGTCGGAGATGTTACTGGAGGAAGTCGGACGAAGCTGGCAGAGTGCAGTTTATAGCAGACTGGGTGCCATACAGGACGATGTTGGATGATTCTGGTGGCCAGCAGATGATGGCGCAGGAGGGGGCCAGACGATGTGGACGGGATGTGGATGATGCAAGCAGGTCGGGTACTACAGAGGTATCCTGGCAGGCTGCAGATGATCCTGGCAGGTCGGGGACTACCCAGTAGGGTATTGTACGATGCTGGTGGCCGTCGGACGATGCTGTGAGGTCGTGGATCGTACAGAGGATGTCTGACAAGGCTGGCGACTGTTGGACGATGCTGTGAGGTCGTGGATCGTACAGAGAATGTCTGACAAGGCTGGCGACTGTTGGACGATGCTGTGAGGGCGTGGATCGTACAGAGGATGTCGGACAAGGCTGGGGACTGTTAGACAATGCTGTGAGGTTGTGGATCGTACAGAGGATGTCGGACAAGGCTGGGGACTGTTAGACAATGCTGTGAGGTCGTGGATCGTACAGAGGATGTCTGACGAGGCTGGGGACTGTTGGACGATGCTGTGAGGTCGTGGATCGTACAGGTAGATGTCAGACTATTCCGGTGGCCGTCGGACACAGCTGGCAGCTAGGGGATCTCACAGAATGACAAGGGAGAGCTGAGGACGGTACGGGGAAGTGTAGGATGACGCTGGCGGCCGTCAGGGAGGAGTCGGATGGCACTGGCAGATTAGGACTGATCCGGGCAAGCTGATATCAGTACAGGGAGGTGTTGAGAGGAAATGGTGCACGTCAGAAGGTCCCGGGGGGTCGGGCACCACAGGGGATGTAGACAGGTCAGGAATAACACTAGAGGATGTCAGACGGTGCTGGAATGACTGACGGCCATCGGACAATGCTGTGAGGTCGAGGATGGTTCTGAAGGGTGTAGGACCATGCTGGCGGCCGTCGGACGATGCTGTGATGTCAGGGATTGTACAGGAGGATATCGGACGATCCTGGCGGCCATCAAATGATAATGGCAGGGCGGATATGCACCGGGACATGGTGGAGATGCACCGAGAGAGGTCAGACATGCACCGGATCTGGCTGGAGATGCATCAAGAGGGGTCGGAGATGCACAGGGATGTGGTGGAGATGCACTGAGAGGGGTTGGAGATGCAACTCGGGCGAGAGGGGTCGGAGTTGCACCGGGACGTGACGGAGATGCACCGAAAGGGGTCGGAGATGCATCCGGACATGGTGGAGATGCACCAAGAGGGGTCGGAGATGCACTTGGACATTGCCGAGATGCACCGGGACGTGGTGGAGATGCATCGAGAGAGGTCTGAGATGCACTGGGACATGGTGGAGATGCACCGGGACATGATGGAGATGAACTGAGAGAGATCGGAGATGCACCGGGACGTGGTGGAGATGCAATGGGACATGGTGGAGATGCACCGGGACGTGGTGGAGATGCAATGGGACGTGGTGGAGATGCACCAGGACGTGGTGGAGATGCAATGGGACGTGGTGGAGATGCAATGGGACATGGTGGAGATGCAATGGGACGTGGTGGAGATGCACCAGGACGTGGTGGAGATGCAATGGGACGTGGTGGAGATGCAATGGGACGTGGTGGAGATGCAATGGGACATGGTGGAGATGCACCAGGACGTGGTGGAGATGCAATGGGACCTGGTGGAGATGCAATGGGACGTGGTGGAGATGCACCAGGACGTGGTGGAGATGCAATGGGACGTGGTGGAGATGCAATGGGACGTGGTGGAGATGCAATGGGACATGGTGGAGATGCACCGGGACGTGGTGGAGATGCAATGGGACATGGTGGAGATGCAATGGGACGTGGTGGAGATGCACCAGGACGTGGTGGAGATGCAATGGGACGTGGTGGAGATGCAATGGGACATGGTGGAGATGCACCGGGACGTGGTGGAGATGCAATGGGACATGGTGGAGATGCACCGGGACGTGTCGGAGATGCACCAGGACGTGGTGGAGATGCATCAAGAAGAGTTAGAACTTCTAGTGGGACAAAATCCATTTGAATCACTGGTTAATGGACCAGGCTGCTGGGCGATGGGAGGAAAACCATCGGAATCACTGGTGGATGGACCAGGGCGGTGGGCGGTGAGAGGAAAACCATTTGGATCAAAGTGTCCTCCAAGGAAAAATTCCAATAATAAATAGTTTTTGTTTGGTCTAAGAAGAGATGGACCTGGTCATGGGTAGTACAGTATATATTCAATAAAGCCCCTCTGTTCACTAAGCTGTGTGTTATTGATGAATGGTCTTCATCTCACCTTTTGCTGATTTGAGTAGCTTTTGTTGGATACTCCATCCCTCTTCACCTTTTTCCTATGGCTCTCTGCTGGCTCACTCTCTGCTGCCTTTACCTCACTTCTGTAAATATAACATGATTACAATATTCAATTACATTTAACCCCATACTGTAGTAAATTTGAGCATATTTTATGAGATTCTCTCTACATTCTGCTGCAACTATAATTGAAATCAAATTCATATTGAGACAAAATAGTCTGCCTCGACAGGGCCTGTGACTGTATCTCATTTTATCCAAAATGCATGGAATTATTCCACAATGCACATCCACAACAACTATGACATTCAGAATAGTCAGAACAAATTGACAGAAAAGATATAATTGATACAGATCAAAAATATAGCTAAAGCAAATGTCAAACTATATTGTCTACATTTGTCATTGAAATCAGCATAAGAACATCTTTTTAATGTTAGAAACCGATCAGGTTCCTGTCTCTCAAGGTCTCAAGATAGGTTTAAGTATATTTAATGTTGTCTGTAATCTTAGTGAATTATGGCTGTGTCTGTTGTTGCGAAACGAAATGTAGCATGAAGAATATAATAGTAAGTATTATCTACTTACATAGAGCTTTTGAGTGACAATGGGCTGAGGCGCTCCACACTGACCACACATTTGTTGGTTAACTGCATGACTGCTGAGACAGGCAGTGTATTGGCGACTTTCCAGGTCCTGCAAGAAGAATGAATCTTAGTGTCAGCCTTGTGGACTAGGACACTGGGATGAGGGTTACCAGGAATGTGCAGAAATTCACCCTTTGACATGACTACTTCTAATGGGGGGGGAGCTTAGACCAAATTTTTTGCCGCAACCAACTTAAAATATGCTATCCATCATGAGAAACATGAATCTGGCCTTCGTTTTTGAATTTGAGATTCCTAACCCCCCCGTACGCCCCCTCCGAAGATAAAAAGTATTTAATTAATTAAATTAAATACCATTTTAAATTATTTCTGAAAAATCTGTGCATAAAACCTATATATAACCACTTGTGGCTGATGTATAAAAATAGTCAGCATGCAATTGAACCATTTTTAGTCATGTGCAGAATCCAATATGGCCGCCAATTGTTAAAAATGACCCATTTTTCCCCTTTTTTGGAACAAAACCTCTACAAAACCATCTTGCAGTGATGTCCAAATGTAGTCAGCACGAAAGTGAACTACTTTAAGATATTTGAAGAATCCAAGATGGCCGCCAAGTTTTAAAAAAATACATATTTTTGTTTTTTTAAAACTATTTTTGCATTAAACCTGTATACAACCACTTTGTGTTGATGTATAACAATAGTCAGCATGACAGTGAACTATGTTTAGAGTTCTCATTAATCCAAGATGGCCGCCAAATTGAAAAAAACACACTTTTTTTTACTTTTTTAATGAAATGTTCCTGGATAAAACCGCTCTTTGGGGGACATCATTCAAACAGCTAGTGGTGTGGATACTAACTTTGCACAATTTGAAAGCAGAAAAAATGGTGGCCGATGAACTTTAAACTGATACTTTGCCTAGCCATCTGTTTTGCAATGTGCACCAATTCCTTATGTTTAATCGCATGATAACTGGGCAATGGGTTGACATAGATAAATCATGACTTGGACCAAGGCTGAGGAATTCGATGACTTCATTGCACCACACAAAGACAAATCAGAAAGCCTCAAAGATGAGAGGTTCAATTGACTCACTCTCACATGTGCTGTGATGACGTATCACTATCATGAACTATCTCACTTCCTTGAGAAGTTTGTGGATGTGACAAATCAATAGGTACGCATTGTTTGCTGTTTCATCAAATTTGAGCTTCTCAAGGTCATGTTCTGTATGGGTGCTCTTATTGGTGTTCACCTGACTGAGCCTTTCTTGTCATTAACAAAGTCCGCTAGCACAACCTACTCGACCTTGATACCAGCTTCCCAGCAGCTCTATTTGGATCTTTCATCCACAGACCCGGTAGATCTTCTTGATACTAGTGAACCAGCATTCAAATTTGTGTCTGATGTAAGGTTTGAAAGTACAAGGTACAATGATGACATCTGTGAAGCCATTGAGAAAACAGCGAAAGAGTATCGGCCACTGGTTCTTAAGGTATTGGCCATGCTTTTACCTGAACTAGCCTGTGGGTTTCAGAAGCAAAAGGGGAATATCTTTGGATTTGGTGAGTGTGATCCACAGAGTGAAAACATGCTTTGCTCAATACATTAAGAGAAACCTGAACATGCACCTATCAATAAAACAAAATCAGAAGGAGAAGTAGAACTAGTGAACTATGAGCTAGGTGTCATAGGAAGCAAACACCTGGAGACTGTGTCTTCCTTGGTAGTGAAGGTAAAGGCATATGATCTCTAGGAGAAATCACCATCTGGGGGCTTCAAGGAATTGGTAAGAGAGAATGGGCCCACTAAAACTGGAGTGGAAATCAAAACAAACAAACCTGAGATCCCAGAATATGACAAGCAAAGAAGCTGCAAATATTCTAGTTGCTAGGCGTATAATATTATATTGAAAGATCATTCAGTTCCTTCCAGGAAGTGGATAAGTATCTCAGGACCCGTTCAAAGAAAAAGGAGGAAAGGTTCTATCCAGAGGTGAGATATGCAAGGGGCACATCTCTAACCATGCCAAAAACAAGTAATCTGTTCCGTCTGATGAGGGACCTCAAGAAGCTGCCTATTGCAACATATGCAACAAACTTAAAGTTCTTCCTTGACACTGCCTCCTCAAAGTCTGATGTTTCCCTCATAGATCTGAACAGCTTTGGTCAAAACTGAGTGCCAGCCACTTTGCTACATAGCTAAACACGACCAGTGTTTTATTCTTATCTTTGATCTGAAGTGATTAAAGTCTTAAGAGCGTCTTCATCATTCTGCCTTTTTGTTCAGATTACTTTTACCATAATGAGCCCAACCATGTCTAAGATTTGTTCCTTGTCTTGAGGCTCATAATAATTATAGGCTCACAGGAATAAGATGTTAGTATTAGTATTAGAATTAACATATTAGTATACAGCACAGGCCATGGTATTTAACATTTTACCCAAAAGGATATGAAATACTGATGTTTTTTTAACAGGGCAGCCATCTGGGATTTTTTCATGTCTGAGAATAGTTCACTTCCATGCTAACTATCTTTATATATCCCCCAAAAAGTGGTTTTGTCCAGGAATCTTCTATCAAAAGGTTGATGAAAAATGAGTTTTTTCAATTTGGTGGCCATCTTGGATTAATGAGATATCTAAACATAGTTCACTGCCATGCTGACTATTGTTATACATCAACACTAAGTGGTTGTATACAGCTTTAATGCAAAAGTAGTTTTAAAGAAACAAAAACATGTATTTTTTTTAACTTGGCGGCCATTTTGGATTCTTCAAATATCTTAAAGTAGTTCACTTTCCTGCTGACTACATTTGGACATCACTGTAAGATGGTTTTGTAAAGGTTTTGTTCCAAAAAAGGGGAAAAATGGGTCATTTTTAACAATTGGCGGCCATATTGGATTCTGCACATGACCAAAAATGGTTCAATTTCATGCTGACTATTTTTATACATCAGCCACAAGTGGTTATATATAGGTTTTATGCACAGATTTTTCAGAAATAATTTAAAATGGTATTTAATTAATTAATTAAATACTTTTTATCTTCGGAGGGGGCGTACGGGGGGGGTTAGGAATCTCAAATTCAAAAACGAAGGCCAGATTCATGTTTCTCATGATGGATAGCATCTTTTAAGTTGGTTGCGGGTATTGCATCACCAATTTGGCTGAATAAGCTCCCCCCCTACTTCTAAGGGCGCCCTCATCACGAAGACGCCCAGGGTGTTAACCATAGCATGTATGGCTGTCATTTTACACTTTCACCCCAATTTTTACACACTCGCCTGTACCTGCAGTGCACTTATTTGGAAACCCTGGCAGTTGATAGCGGCGGGGTGGGGACAGGGGGGGGGGGGAGGGTCAAGTTGTCAAACTGCCCCAACTAATGAGGACGGTCTTTTCTTTTCAGTCCAGGGCGTTCTATCCTACTGGTTGTTGGTCAGACCTGGTAGGTTAAGAGTCATTACTTCCACACTGCGGATAAAAGTATATTTACCACACTGCTAAAATTATCAGAGATTTTTCTAGTGCTAAAAGACTGTATAGTGCTAAAGTTAGTCATCATTTTGGAAATCTTTTTGCTGGTGTTTTTTTCTCAATTTCCTGTGAATTCTGCTACTACACACGGGAAGTTTGTGCATATTCCTCAATCATACATGGATCTTACTAAAATGTCATTGGAATTTTCAGGGAATAGTAATGTTGATGAGTTAGTTCTATGGAATTTCCTTCCCTGATCCTCTACCTTCCCAACCATGCAGTGAGCCCTTACATTACGCCATATTCATCTTGCAGTGTTGCCAAAAACTTTTTTAACAACGCAGGCCAAGGTGGCCTGCATCTTGGTATCTTACGCAGGCCATTTCCTTTTCATGCAGGCCATATGAATTTTGATATTTCAAGGTATCTTCATAAACGTCATTATGACTTATACTATGCAAATGCTTAAAGGACATTGAAAAAAATATTCAGTGTTACAGATATGTCCCTATCTTCGCTTCTAATTGGCCAATTTGAAAAATTCTTTCACCATTAGGAAGCTGAGATCATGACAGGCCATTGTGGCCTGTGTCCTAAGACCCTACGCCAGCCATTAAGATTCTACGCCAGCAAAAGCTGGCATGCTGGCTTTATTTCGACAACACTGATCTTGTTGAGTTTCACCAGTGTACATTAATAAGCTGTATCACTATAGCAAGCTATATTTTTTGTACAAAACACCCTTACTTATGGGAAAGGTATTCATTGGGTCTATTTTTGAACAAACACTGTTTTAAATACACTGGTGACATCTACTAAAGCTCTTGATTGTCTCATCGCGAATGGAAACTGTGGTCAATATAAACTTCAAACTTCAACTTCATCTATCAGTATCCCCATGGCAACTAATATGATAGCCCCGCTACTGTTGATAATTTGATTAAAGAAGCATTTTCTGAATCTAGGCAGGACCTGGTTACAAAGGCTGAGGAAGGAGTCAGAGAGAAAGTTCACAATAGGATAAAGGATATAGTTTCTTACCCAAGACTTGTCTCACAGAGAAGCCCACATGTCTTTAGGTGCTGTTTGTGGGGTGAGCGTTTTTCCCCAAAGGTGAGTGTTCTGGTACAGTAGGGGCACATCTGAAAACGATGAGTATGCACATTAAAGTGAATGTCATTTGACCAATCACTTGATTGTACTGATCAATCTGATCAATCTTGTCACCAATAAAGATATCAGGCTAAAAGTCACTGTTCATTACACCACACCAAAAATAAAAGTTGGTCATAAAAAAAGGTCACCAAAAAAAATGAATAAGAAAAAGAAATCTAATTTCTTAGAAAATGATGCGGGCCCATCCGTAGACTTATGTATTTTCCAAAAAAAAATTTATATTTTCGAAAATATGGTGAGGGAAATCCGTAGACCAACTTTTTTATTTGGTGTGGCCTTATAATGTGTAGGTTATATCTAGGTGCACTCTTCTTCACTGATCAAACATTAGCATGTTTTAAGAGCATGTAATTTGAGCTGACCAACTTGTCAGGGTACCCACCTTGTCCCCTGTTTGAACCATTCTACTTCCCTCCACTGCTAATGCTGCAACTGGCACCAGTGGTGGTAGACCCACTGCTGCTGGAGTATGACGTGAGCACCCTAACCACCAGTCCAACCTAGACACAGTTAGCATAAGAGCCTCAGCAGAGAGCTTGTAGGGGGACAGACGATGAGTTACTAGAGGGCTTGAACTGCAAAAGCAGTGCAAAAAAAAAGGGCCACATGTAATTTAGGGTCATAATATGGGTCAAATTAAATTCATGTAGTACAATAAAGATTGACTGTGTGATTAGCATCACATGTGACCCAGCGCTCTAATAACCATTGTCATAGTCATAACTATAATCATAACCATAGTCATAGCCATAACCATTGTCATAGTCGTAACCATAGTCATTGTTATATGGGTCATGTAATAAAGAATGGCTTTGTATATCATGTTTTATGTCTATTGGCACTGTAGTGACAGTCATCCACTGACCATTTTTTCAGTTCCCACCCAATTCGCCTCATTTGAATAGAGGTATACAATGGTTCTACTCCATACATCCTTCCCCTACCAGCTGCAGTGGCCAAATGAGCTCTCTCCTCCGACAGCCTGCCTTTTATAACCTTATGTCTGCTGTGATTGGTCGATATGGTCACATGACCTAGACAGAGGGGCCAGCCAGTATTTTATGTCTAATAATGAATTTCAAAGTATTTAACATTGTCTTTCCATATAGGAGTGAATGATGCAGAATCCCCAATCCTTCATAACCCATGACCTACAACTGTGGACCCTGAGAACCTAATTTGCATAGATTTTTCCGCCAAAACCTCAGCAAGATGCTTCGTTATTCTAATTTAGCTTCAATGTGGCACTTTATTAAGAGAATGGCTTGAAAGTGAGAATTTAATTTTGCAAACATCGTGCACGGTAAAATGTCTTTATTTTTGCACACAATATAGAATGATGCACATGTTATCTAACTAGCTTGTCTGGGTTAGTGCAAACAACATTGTAATATGATTTTTTTGTCCATACTCACTCACAATCTCACAATCCTGTATAGGATTCTATGTTCAGACACAGCCAAATTACAGTGCTTTACTGCTTTAAACTGTGACATATAGCTAACCCAAACATTTGTACACTTGCAATAATACAGGAAAGTCCAAAAGGAAGTCAATTTATTGCAAAAGAACAAAAAATGCAATGGCAAGTATTTGGATTTGTGTCATGCGCTGTAGCCCTCCACCTGCTGGCGCCTTAAACTTTGGTTGCCCTCGTTGATAACACAGGCTTATAAGGACTGGAATGATTGGGAGTGGACTAATATGGCTACCCATGTCGGCAGGTACCACCAGGTATCAACCAAACTGCATTGTCTGATCATTATGATAGCATCACTTAGTCCGATGTATACTTCTTAAAAATATAGTTGTTAATTACAGTTTCAGAATTGCTGTATGTGGATCTTTGTTAAGGTGGGTCGCTACCCTTTGATCAAAGTTAACAGAATCTCTCTATATTTTTTTCTACATGCAGTCTAATGCATATAGAATTGGATAGTGTAAAGAAAAATGGGGGGTCCCGAGCTACCTTTTTAAATACAGAATTTTCTTTCTTCACAAAAAAAAATAGAAAAAATAGTGAAAACTTCCATGATTTTTTTCATATCAACATTTATGCACAGAAGTGTAAAACCTCACATGTGAAACGCCTATATGTTCCACTTTACTGCAAAAATAATTTCACAGTTGTATGTGATGGCATTCTGGGTGGAAATATGATGTTTCATGTGTCATTACTTTGTAGGCTAATTGGCTATAAATAGTTTTCAGTATTAACAGAATTTTTTTAACTCTCCGAGAAATTAGTTCAGATCATTTGCTAATGTATGAAAGTAATTTTAATGGGTGGTCCCATGCATAATTTTAGGGTTTTGGGCCTTTGAAAATAAAAAATAATGCAAAACTGGACTAGATTTCATATTCAGAGCACTATATGATAGGTAATATCATCAAAATCTGGCGCTAAAATATCATCATTCAATTACCTTGGCTGTCTTAAGAAACATGATAAGATCTATAGTACTTCTAAAAAGATTCATTGGTAAATAATGCCAATGCACTAATTCATGTAAAAGTAGGAAATATTACCGGTAACAAATATGGCAAATATTAAAAGTGCCATAAAGTGCTCAATTTTACTAGGATTTGCCTAATTTTCCAATATCACACATGGAACTCATATGTGTATCAGACTTTGCAATATGGGCTCATTCTGATATAATAGACCCGCTACTGTTGCTAATTTGATTAAAGAAGCATTTTCTGAATCTAGGCAGGACCTGGTTACAAAGGCTGAGGAAGGAGTCAGAGAAAAAGTTCACAATAGGATAAAGGATATAGTTTCTTACCCAAGACTTGTCTCACAGAGAAGCCCACATGTCTTTAGGTGCTGTTTGTGGTGTGAACATTTTTCCCCAAAGGGGAGTGTTCTGGTACAGTAGGGGCACATCTGAAACGATGGGTATGCACATTAAAGTGAATGTCATTTGACCAATCACTTGATTGTACTGATCAATCTGATCAATCTTGTCACCAATAAAGATAAACAGGCTAAAAATTACTGTTCATTATAATGTATCTATAGGTTATATCTAGGTGCAATCTTCTTCACTGACCAAACATTAACATGTTTTAAAGATACAATACCAGCTAATTTCAGGTGATTTTCTCATTTAAGTTTCATTACATACTATGTATAACTGCTTGGCCATGTGGAAACTTTGGAGGCTCTTATTCATCATTTAGCATAATAAAAATACAATATTGTAGAGTTTAGTATTTTACCGTCGCAGAATAAACAACTCGGAAGGTTCTTTATACGTTCTGGATGCAAAGAGAGAGAGTTTTATTCACGTTTCCTACTACAGTAATCTAAGTTCGGTTCTTGTTCGGGACGAGACCTGATGAGGTCTGTCTACCACTGAGCCTTCTGGCCTTATATATTCCACCCTACCCGATCGCAGCGCCCCCTTTATCAACACTCGCGCCCTCTGTATACGGGTCACGAACTAGCATCTTATGGTGGTTTACATAACTGCGATCCGAGTGGGATTCGAGTCCCCTACATAACCCCCCCTAGACAAAACATACACATTTTTTTTTTAAACGGATACCTTCTAGGTATACACTAATATATAAAAAAATGACGTTATGTCTATTATACACATAGGGGTATGCAAAGCATACGACTCGAATAACACTATACACACAATTGTTGTACATTAAACATGGCACAAGTATTATCAATACGAACGGCTTAACACGCTTCATATTAACTTAGTAACACTCATGCACCCACGTGGGGATATATACATATGACACATACCGAAAATATATACTATCACAGCTCTACTCTTTATCCAGAATAACAGTTTATACAATATATACACTGCTCCCTGATCAATGTACTAGTATTGATCAGGCACGCTTGTCAAAAAAATTTAGACAGCGGGTCCGTGGCGCTCTCCTCTTCAACAGCTTTCCTGATCGTTGTTGGCTTCGATCAGGCACACCAAGAAGAGCGAATCTTATGGTGGGTGTAAAGGTGCTCTCCACTTCTTTCCCTCGAGTTTTTTCCGGGTCCGCATCATATCGATTGTATCATCTCTCATCTCCAGTCGTAGCTTCCTCGTTCCCTGATCCTTTGTTGGAATTGATGGATCAGGCACGCCTTCAGACTTACGTCTGTCAGCGGGTGTAAAGGTGCTCTCCTCTTCTCTTCCCCGTAAGTCCCATTCGATTCTACTACCCCTAACATTCCGATTCAGCCCCAATACGGTTCATCACACCCTATCCGTCTAAAGCGTCCTTCTCCTCCAGGAGTTTTAGCGCGGCGGATCGGGTCCCATCCCATTCGTCCAGAAACACTCCGAAACACTCAAGGAACTTAACGTTCATTGCCTCATTTTTGGCATCGAGATCAGATAGTTTCCTCCGCAGTAAAGCGGTGCTGGAAGTAACGGTTTTACGATCCTGTTCTAATTTAGCCTTTTCTTCATTCAACATCTTTTCCTTGTCAATGTAGACCTTCTCTAATTCAGCCCGAGCCTCCTCCAATGCTTTGTCATTCTCTTCTTTATAACGGTCCTTATGCGTCTTCTGAATGGCTACCACCGAATCAGCAAACAGGTTAACGACCCCGGCGTTGAAACGGATCGCTAACTCCTTCTGTGCCTCCTGAAATTCATCTACCAATTTCTGAGCACCCTCACATTCAACTTTCTCAGCCTCTGCGAAGTAGTGTACTACCGGTTTAGTAGACATCCGGAACCGGTTATCGGGCACAGTGGTCATCGGAGTTGCTGGTGGTTTCAGCGAACTCTGAGGTAGCTGTAATTCCGGGTAGTCCGTTGTATCATCGGACGGAACCGACGGCTGTCTCCATACTAACGGATCAGCTGGACTCGGAGTGGGTTTACACGGAGCGGGTTTAGACGGAGCGGGTGGGGTAGGTTTGATCGAGCCACGGTTCAAAGGGGACTGATACGCAGTCGTTGCGGATCGGTTGTGGGGTACCCGGAAGGTTGAAGGTGATTCGTCCCGGCCCCGTTTTGCATCACCCCGTGCCGGACTTCGGCTTGCCTGACGTTTAGTGTCAGTTCCTAGGTGGATCCCCCCGGAACTCCGCTACCTGGTTCCACATTTCCTGGGGCATATCAAACTTCCCCCGATCCAGTAACAAGGCGGTTCGAGCACTCAGTTTACCATTACGGGCGTCGGCTACCTCACAGTAGGATTCCGTCATGGTCGATATCCCCTGAAAATCTTCCCTGCCCATTCGGTCGTATTTCTCTCTCCATAATCGGTGCAAATTATTGATTCGGGCCACAGTAGCACTCATACCCGGAGTGTGACAGTTTTTATAATGGCGAACCATGTTCGCCCTCCGAGTCGTTACACAGCCATCACATTTCTGATTTTCTCGGGTCGCCTCCGTCTTCTGACATTCGTACACCACCGAGTGATGCATATGTCGTTCGGTTAGGTGCCGGAGGAATCTACGGGCCGTGGTGTAATGTTTCGGTCTCGGATTCTTTAAGCACAAGGCAAACGGACAGATGGTTTCCCCCTTCACCAAATACCACTCTTTGTAGGCCCATCGTATTTTCCAACGATGATCCCTACTGTAGTATGCATCCGAATGATGCCGGATCTGGTTGAACCACCATTCGTAATGGTCAGACGGTAGCGGGTCTTTGATAGACGGGCGGAGCCAATCTTCATCATCCGATTCGTTTTCCATGTTATATTCCGTGGGGCAGCCATATTTGGTCGGTCCTTTGGCGCATTCCTCGAACGAGGCGGGTACGAATAGACGGAACTCGGTGTTTGAATTTTTGTACACTTCCTGCAACCGCTCAAATTCCTCCTCTGTCATTTTCGGTTTCTGAACTTTCTCCGTCGGTTCATCCCCCTCTTCTTCCTGTTCACCTTCCCCCTCACTCATATTCTCATCCTCCCCCGATCCGACGTTATCCCTCAGCTTCCTTTTTTCTATTATGGCCCCAACCCCGGCACTTGCAGCAGCCTGTATTGCCTTCAGCTGTCCGGACGTCGGTTCCTTCTGTTTCAGTTCTTCAGTTACCTTCACTACTGTCTTCGGGTCAACTGTTAGATCTACTATTGGCGTTTTCGGGTTCTTACACTTCCCCCCTTTCTTAGCAGCTCGTTTCTCTTTCGGACTCAGAACTTTCTCAAAGTCGGACGAATCCGTGTCCGTCAGACTTTCCTCACTCTTGTCCTTCTTTACTTTCGATTTCCGGAGCACTACCTTTCCTTTCTCTACCGCGTCTTTCCTTAACTTTTCTGCTATCCTCTCCTTCTCGTCCTCTTCGGACGGGTCTCTGTTCATTTTCGGATCATATCCCTTGGTTTTCTTTCCTTCTCGGATCAGAGCACTTATGATCTCGTCTCTGCGAGACGGATCATCGTCGCTCTCCTCCAATCGATCATAAAACTCATCGATGTCGATACTGTATAATTTAGTTTTCCTTTTCCGGTTCGCTAGCTTCTCCCAACATTCTACGTTTCGAGGCAAGATCTTCTTTTCCGGTTCTCTAAAATATATATCCGCCTGGATGTCGAGTCCGGTTATTCCCACTCGAGTCGTTCCCGGAACACTGACTGGGATTACCGGCATTCGTTTCTCCCGGTACATCACCTCGCAGTCAAATACTGCCTTGCGAAACCCTTCGTGCACGTTCAATCCCTTCTGCATCTCGGGAAAGAATAGCAGCCAGTTTGACGGTAACGATTCATAAACATCAGCCCCCAATATAGAGATCAAACAGTCCCGCAGTTCATTCGGAAGAGTTTTCGGTACTCCTTCTTCCGGGACTACGGTCAGTTCATCAGCCAGAAATAGCTCCCGGCCATCGTAACGGCTCACGAATCCCTTCTTGTCGGGTTCGGTATGTTCGGTGGTAACAACTTTAAAAACAGACCGGCCATTCTCGTCGTACTGTCCCGTTTCCTCCTCCATACTCACGTTGCCTAATGCAGCGTCTTCGGTTCTGGTGACGGGTGAGAGCGGTTCATCCATGACATCGGTCATATCGATACTGTCGTCTACGGGTGGGCAAGAACTCGCCATGTTTCGGTCTCTTTCTCGGGGTACGGTTCAAATAAATTTCAGTTTCCTGGTCCTCACCGGGTGCCTGTGGTCACAAGCAACCCGGGTCTCCCACTAACCTTGATTTACAACTCTAATTCGCTTTGAAAACAACTGCTCCTCGTGCGCTCGCTGTTGACCTTTGGTCCACCAAAAATCAATATGGCGGTTCTTTCACCCGGAACGACCTTCCGCGCATGCGTGTTACCCCATGAGATCTCGCTCGGGGCGTGACCTCATGACCTCGTTCCAGATGTAAACAAAGGGGTTTTCGCGCCATTCATTACGGTACTAATTGCTGTCTGTCGGAGTCTTTCATTTGTTCGGAGTGAGCTCGTCAGGAGTATAAGTAGATGTATTTACAGGTGGCATATGCCCAACCCGCCGGATTATCCGTCCACCACCCTCAGGAACACTCTAATCAGGTTAATTAATCCCCTCCTCCAGTGCCTGGGTATCGTTCCAACACATAGGACAGATATACCCGGTCTGCCCACCGGATAATCATGTGACATAACATAAAACTGGATTACATTCGTTGTGATTCAGGCTAGGTAATTGCAGTCCCTGGGTTCAATCTAGGACTGCGTCTCACCCCTTCTGGGTGAGGTTTTAGGTACCTGGTGACGACAGGGGCCTTTTCGGACGGTGAGCGGGCCACACTCAACGTCTTCCCCCTGCGCTTCCCTTCGCCTGCCGAGACTTTGGATTTCTTACCCACCGATCGTTTTGGCGAGTTTTCGTCCTGCACCTTCCGTTTCTTCGGGCGTCCCACCCCACGTTTTACAGCCATATTCTTTATTTCTTTCTTCATCTGATTTAATTCATCCGTCCCCATTTTGAACATTTCCGCGGAGTACTCCCTTCCTTTCCACGGTTTCAGCCGATCAACGTTGGATTTCTGATTCCTACCATGCGTATCCCTCATTAGCACAGTATTGTCACTGATCCGCTGTGTGATCCGCCAAGGTCCATCCCAATTATCACTTAATTTAATCCCTACTAACGGTTCATGGTACCTGCCTACCAATTCTCCCACTTCGTATCTTCTAGTCTTAAGATTCGTGTCATAACCGACCTTCTGCCATTTAGCATTCTTCTGTAACTCTTGTCTAACCAATTCGTATGCATTTTTAAACTGTTCTTTCAGAGCCTCCACGAACATTATCTGACATGGTACCTCCGGGTTCATTCCTACTACCCCAAAAACCAGGTCCGCGGGCATGATCAGATCCTCCCCGAACACTAATAAGTTAGGGGAACAGTTAGTGCTAGCATGTACGGTGCTGTTATAGGCATGACATACAAAGTCACATTGTTCATCCCAGTCATCCATTCTCTGATTTACTAGTCCCTTTAATACTTGTATCAGGGTTCGATTAAACCTTTCTACCTGTCCATCACTCTGCGGCCGGTATGGATTAGTACGAGTCTTACAAATCGCTAACTGATGGCACATCTCCTGCCACAAATTTGATTCGAATTCCCGTCCCTGATCGCTGTGTAACATTAGTGGTACACCCAGATACAGGATCCAACCTTTCACCAGCGCTCGAGCACATGTTGCAGCCTTATGGTCCTTCATTGGAAACACCCGTGTATACTTAGTGTAATAATCCGTCACCACCATCATACAAGTATTACCTTCGGGAGTCGTTACGAATCCGGTTATAATGTCTACAGCCACTCTCGCGAATCTCACCCCGAATAGTTCCTGGGTTAAAGGCATCTTACCCATTCCGCTTCCCGTCTTACTCGTGCAACACCTGGGGCAGGTCTCTATCCATCTCAATAGATCCGTACTCATTCCTGGCCAGTAATATTTCCTTCCTAATCGTTCTAAAGATCTCTTTTTCCCGAAATGTCCACTGGTCTGGTGTCCATGGCAGAAGAACATTATATCCCTCCGCATGGCTGTTGGTATCACAATCTGTCGGATCCGATTTCCTAAGGCATTTACCTTCCAACGGTACAGTGTATCCTGTACAATTTCAAGTTCCTCCCATTGTGCAATTAGTCTACGGATTTCCCTGTTCTCTAATGAAATTGCGGGTCTTGCCGGTCTTCCTCCTGCCTCTAACAATTCCGTCATCCGCTTACAATTCGGATCCTTCTCTTGAAATGCTCTTATCGATTCATCTCCCCATTCTAATACACTTGGTTCCATATTCCTATACGGATGCCTCACCCCAGCTAAAACAGCATTGTGTGCCCCACAATCGGTACAACCAGTGTTCTGACATTTCCTAATAGGTATTCGTGATAAAGCATCCGCATTGACATGTTTCGCTCCCTTCCTATGTTGTATCTGACTATGATCCAATCCAAATTCTGACAAATGAGCGAGCCATCGCCCGATCATTCCTTCTGCATCCTTGAAGTTCAACAGCCACCTCAATGATGAATGATCCGTTCTCAATGTAAAGTCCGATCCCCACAAAAAGTGTTTGAACTTTTTAGTGTATACAACCACCGCTAGTAATTCTCTCTTGGTCGTACAATAGTTCCGTTGCCCCTTATTCATCGTGTTACTTGCAAATGCTATGGGTACCTCTTCCCCATCCTGTACCTGAGAAAGGGCTGCCCCGATACATTCGTTACTGGCATCCGTGTCTAAAATGAAATGGCCATCCCGAGTCGGATATCTGAGTACCGGGGTTTCCTTGAAAAGGTTCTTTATCTTTCGGAAAGACTCCTCCTGCTCTAAACCCCACGGAAACACTTCCTTCCTTCTCCCCGGCGTCCAGTGTGACAGACTTTGAATCGGATAACTCAGTTTCGAATAACCGGGCAAGAAATCCCGATAGTATGAACAAAAACCCAAGAACGAGCGCACCTCCTTTGGACTTCTTGGTGCCGACCATTCCATTACCGTTCGAATCTTCTCCGGATCTGCCTTCACTCCATCCGTTGATATGATTCGTCCCAGATAGTTGATACTCTTATGGAACAAACTACATTTCTTCGGTTTTAGTTTCAACCCATTCGATATAATCCGCTTCAATACAACCCTCAAGTTTTCTAGACAATCTTCGAACGATTTCCCGAATATTATGACATCATCCAAATATACTAAACATTTCTTCCATAAGATGTCGCTCAATAAAGTCTCCATCATTGCCTCGAATGTGGCCGGGGCATTACATAACCCAAAAGGCATCACATTATATTGGTATAAACCAATATGGCTCGAAAACGCGGTCTTCTCCATATCATCCTCTTTCATTCCCACCTGCCAGTATCCGGATTGTAGATCAATCGTACAAAACCATTTATTTCCGCCCAGGGAATCAATAGTCTCATCTATCCGAGGGAGAGGATAGGAGTTCTTCTTGGTCAATCCATTCAACTTACGATAATCGATACAGAATCTGATGCTTCCATCTTTCTTGGTTACCATACATACCGGGCTACTCCAGGGGCTCGTACTCGGGACAATCACCCCTTCTTTCAACATCTTTCCGATTTCTTCCTCAGCCACCACTTTCTTGGCTAGAGGCAGTCGGCGGTATGGTATTTTGAAAGGTTCCGCATCCCCAGTCTTTATACAATGCAATACTTTATCAGTCCTCCCCAATGGTTCTCCTGGTTTTGCGAATGCCGTCGCACATTCCTCCAGTACGTTCCTTAGTAAACCTTTCTGCTCGTCACTCTCCAACGCGGAATCCTTCAACAATTGATTCACTCCCTCTTCCAGTTCAGGTTTTTCACTTATACTGCATATGTCCATTCGACTACCGGTGACCGCCTCCGCGAGTACAACCTTGCCTATTATAGTGCCTTTATTTAGATATACAGTCTTCAAACCCGGATTGGTCACAGGAGTTACTGCCCATGAGGCATTTCCCACCAAAGTGTCTGCTGACTCCAATCCCTTCTCTTTCAACATTTCCATGTCCGGTTCGAATACTCCCGCTTGACCCCTAAAACATCGGATGGATGACATCAAGACATCACAGGCCGTTCCGGGCGGTATTTTTACGGTTTGTGCTACACATGCCATTCCACTAACATTCTTGGCTATACATTGGATTCGGTCTCTATACGGATGGTTCAACTTCAATTTGCCCGTAACCGGGTCCAATATAGCGCCATATAATGACGCGAAGTCCATTCCTAAGATTCCAACATCCTCTATCTCCGCCACCGTCGGTGAAAATACGTATTCCCTTCCTCCCAATACTACTATCATACAAGTCCTACCAAATGTCGGTATTTTGCTTCCGTCGGCCCCACATGCATTTACCCTCGTTGTGAGGTCCTCATCCATGTCGGACACCAAATCGAAGAACTTCTTGGAGATAACGGAGTGGCTAGCCCCACTATCTATCAAAAAATCTCCCAACCTGCCATTCACAGACACCGACACATACCATCTCTTCCCGTCCAACACAGACGGATTACTAGCGAATCTCTTGATATCAGTTTCCAACCCAAGATCGAACCCATGGTTTTTCAAATAATTCAGACACGGATGACCTCGGGGAAGGCGGATGCCACTTACTCTGGTCAACTCCTCTATCCACCCGTCCTCTGTACTAGTGTCCGGTTTCCCGGTTCTGCTCCCCATGGCAATTTCTTCACTAGTCCCCCCAGCCCCACACGATTCTGGCCCTTCTTCTTGACCCGTGCTGCTGGGCGATTGGTCGGTACCTGATTCAAATACATTCGCGTCGAAGGCCTTTTGGCAACTTTCTACAGGGGTTATCCGTTTGCCGTTACTAATAACCCCCTCTAATTTCCCGATTCCTCCTCCTTACGTTCTCTCCATACGGGTTTCTCCGCAGTACAAGACGAGGCGAAATGCCCCATTTCTTGACATCGGAAACATTTAATAGTTGATCGGTCCGTTCTCGGCTTTCGTTTAACCTCCATCATATCTTTCATCTGTTTCATCATGGCCTCCATGATCTTACCCATACTCGTTTCTTCCGGAGCATTACTGCTGGGGGATTCAACTTTGTTTTCTATGGGTTTCTCAACGGATCTGACGTGCGTATCTGTTGGAGTAGACCTTTTCTTCCATCGATTTTTGTTTTTCCCGTCCACTTTGACCCCAGCAATATGTTCGTCTTCCGAATCACCGGAGAAATCATTCCTGTCCTCCTCATGTACTGCATGTACCCGACTCTGCGGTACGAACCCTGCTAACAAGCGACGTTTCTTTTCAAACTGGTCCAATGAAACAAACAGATCAACCATGGATGTGCCTCGAACCCATTCCTTTTGTACTAATTTTGCATGTGCCGGATCCCTCAATCCTTTAATGTAGTGCGTGAATAATTCGTCCAAAAAATATTCATCATCACGCCTCCAGTTCGGTCTAGCCTTCTGGAGCAATCGTTGCAGCTCGAGTCCATAAATTTTCGGAGATTCCTTCGGTTTCTGGGTACGAGATTGAAACTCCTGCCATGGGTCAGTTGCCACTAGGGTGCCGAATAGATAAGTCGCCGAATTGACCAGTTGGTCGTATGTACCAGTGTCTCCATATATCAACCGCCACTCATCAACAGCAATCCGACCCGGGCCCCCGTTCAGCCATTTTATCAATGGTCCCAGTGAAGCATTCTTATCCCATCCGTGATATTTGTTATCATCACAAAAGTCCTGATAACTCTCCTTCCAGTCCAGCCCATTAAATTTCTTCGTTTCTCGGATCGGTTTCCTCGCAGCATTGGCACTCCAAACCAGGCGATCCGACTGCCTCTGACTCCAGTCCATTATTTCCGCTGCCTCATCCCCCTTTCGGCTACAACAATCTACGCCCATGTTTTGGATACAAGGATCCGCGTCATAAATCGCTGCTGTGGCGGGGGACATTGAAGCCCGTCTCGTAAGTCTTCGTTTCTCAGCAACCGATCCAGCATTCCCGCCACCACCCGTCGTGCCTGTTGTACCCTGATTGGTACCATTACCGGTGGTGCCCGTATTGTTTCTTCCGGGATGCTGAGTCTGACTAGGGTTTGTGGTCTGGCCGGAGTTAAAACTGTGCGGGTCTATCGGTGCTGCACCTGGCATAGCGTACTGGTACGTGACGTTATATATCGGGGCTCCACTTGGCGGTTGCGGACCACTTATTGTGTCATCCGCAAACGGGTTCAACGATCCGTAGCTGTGATTCACCCGGTCTTTCGGAACTTCCCGCGGCGTAATGTCCCTCGTGTCGGTATGACCAATGGTCACTCGTCTATTTGAGTCCTGGTCGGTATGATATCGACCTTCCGTTACATTTGACATGCCTTTCTCACTAGTAAAAGGGTTGAAACCTTTCAGAATAGGCTTCGGAGTCGATTGGGCATCAACCTCCTGCTCCTTTCGTTCCTCCTCCAATGCCATCTGGTAGGCCAGAAAAGAATCGGTAACCTCCTCTTTCCGTTTTCTCAACTCCTCCAACTCCTCTTTCGCTAATCTTCGTTCCTCCGCAATTCTCTCTTTTTCTACTTCATAATCTTTAAAAAATTGCAGCGCGTCCGCCTCTTTTTCCTTACGTTCCTTTATAATGGAATTCATTTTCACGGACTGTCGATTCACCTCAATTTCATACTGGTCTCTCAGACTTCTTGACTTCTTTGCCTCTTCTCTATCCTTCTCTAAAATCATCCGCTCCTGCTCCATTCGTTTTCGAACGGAGTTCTCCTCCCCCTTCTGTATTGCTAGAAGTCTCTGTTGCTCAGCCAGTTGACTAGCGATGTAATTTTTGTCACGGGATAACTGTTCCGTTCCTTCCTTTAACCCCATCGTGATCCTTCTGTTCGCTTCAATCTGATCATCCCTATCCTTCATCAATTGTACCAACTCGTCATTCATGGCACTATACTGTTGCTGCATGATGCGTTGATCGGCCCGTACTTTCTCCTGGTATATCCGGTCCTCCTCTAATCGTCTCTTCCGATCTCTATCTTCCGTTTTCTGACCTATATCGAATATGCCCGGCGTAATCAATCCTAACGAGTCCATTAATTCCCGTCTCGCGGTTCGTTTTTCAGTTGGGGTTTGCATTTTCGATGCACTGGCCCATACTCGATCTATATTCCTCAGACTGCAATCTAGTTCCCCATCCTCTAACGATTCCTCAATTCTCGATTCCCCCTCCCCCTTTTCTGGTCGGGCCTCCGCCACGATGACCTGCTATCTCGACTGGTCACGGCACCAATGTAGAGTTTAGTATTTTACGGTCGCAGAATAAACAACTCGGAAGGTTCTTTATACGTTCTGGATGCAAAGAGAGAGAGTTTTATTCACGTTTCCTACTACAGTAATCTAAGTTCGGTTCTTGTTCGGGACGAGACCTGATGAGGTCTGTCTACCACTGAGCCTTCTGGCCTTATATATTCCACCCTACCCGATCGCAGCGCCCCCTTTATCAACACTCGCGCCCTCTGTATACGGGTCACGAACTAGCATCTTATGGTGGTTTACATAACTGCGATCCGAGTGGGATTCGAGTCCCCTACAATATGTTTACCCAAATGAATAGCTGTCCGCCGACACAAATGAGAGTGCATTATGAACAATCAAAAAACATATGCTCTCACAGTGAGTTCATACGTCTACCAGAGAGCCCTCCATTCAGTATTTCCTTCATATTTAATAACAAATGGATTTCCCATGATAAAGAGTCTGTCAGTTGATAAAGAAATCACTATTGGAAGTTTACATTAGGTTTATTTCATAACTTGATTTTGGGTCGATTTAGGTGGTAATGTATTTTTAATAGCATGTAATGTAAACTGACCAAAGCTTCATGGTACCCACCTTGTCCCCTGTTTGAACCATTCTACTTCCCTCCACTGCTAATGCTACAGCTGGCACCAGTGGTGGTGGGGGAGACACAACCGACTCAGGTTTCTCACTGTAAAACACAAACCAAGGTATAAACTGCAGCCCCATGTTGTCTATGTGTTGTATGATGTTAAGATGGGTCGATCCCATTGAATCAAAATGTTCATAATTTCACAATTTTTTTTCTGTGGCAACCCTAAATCATTTGAAAATGGAAAATAAAAATAAAAATAGTGGGTCCCGAGCTACTTTTTAAAATATGGAATTTTGAAATTTTACATTAAAAACGAAAGTACCGTAAAACCCCGCCTATAAGCCGACCCCGCCTATATGGAAATGCTTTGACCTTTAGGAGAACCCCATGTGACTTTTGGGGTTTGGGGAGCCATTTAGCCCATATGCTGGCCCAAATTCTTACCCGATTTTTGACAATTTTGTATCTTTCTTTAGTTAAATAATACATGGCATGAGCTGAACACATATAATCCACGTGAAAGCATTTTTTACAAATTAACAATTGGAAAACCCCGCCTAAAAGCCGAATGTGAGTTTTGGAGGGATAATTTGGCTTATATGAAATAAAAACACCAAATAAAATTCGGCTTATAGGCCGGGTTTTACGGTAATGTAAAAATTCCTACGAGTTTATCATCAAAGAATAACCACAGAATTCTGAAACATCACAAAATGAACACAAGATATATACCTTTAATCTAGAATTAGTTTTGGAGTTTTATCACTTCTCGTTTCGAGTAAAAATATCATCTTTAAGAGAAGAGTAGGAATAAATTTTCATTATCTCTTCACATAATCAAAGAAATATAGTAGTGAAAATGTTCAGATATTTCTTAAATTTTCCAAAAATATTGCTTAGATCATTTTCCAATGAATTAGATTAATTTTGATATGGGGTCCCGTGCATAATTTGAAGGTTTTGGCCCTTTGAAGTAAAAAAGTACTGTAAAAATGGCCTGAATCAAATTTTTGAAGCATTGCATTATGGGTGTATTCCAACAATCTGCATATAAAATAATCTCATCATGTATCCTTGGATATATTCAAGCAATTTATTCACCATTATACTCTTTCAAATGCTTTTTTAACTTCATAAATGAAAGGTTCTGAAGAATGATATAAAATGCTTATAATTATTAAAATTTAAAGTGCTCTAAAATGGTGATTTTTTTTCTCGAAATCACCCCAAAAAATTGTGAGTGTATAAAACTATTCTGAGCATACCCCTACCAAAAATGGCATAATTGGACTCTAGGGAGAGTCTCTTTCAGCCTGCAAGAGCCAGCATTGCCAGACTCAAGCATGAGGATCCAGCATGACCAGACTCTCAAGCAATTCTGGGTGAGTAGAGGCTCTAGATGAAGGTCCAGCATAGCCTGACCCTCACTAGAATGGTCCTTAACCCATCTTTTATAGTTCAGCAGTGCTTGACCCTTATATGAGGGTGCTATTGGCGACATTTGCAGTCAAGTTGCAGTCAAGAAAGACTACCCACACTGTTTTATGAACGTTAATTAAATTCTCATATAACATACCGTGAACTCATCTCATCTCATCAGAAGTATAACTATAAGAAATAAATTTTTTGCAAACTCCATTGTATAAGCAAATATTTGTAAGGATGCCATTGCTATTTTTATTCATTAAAGACCGTCAAAGAAGTATGTATAGATAGGGGTACTGGCGGCAGAAGGGCAATGCGCCCAAGCTAATTTTCACCCACAAGGGTGATTAGACCCAATAAATCCACGTTAAAAAAACAAATTGGGTGATGCTGATATTTTCATGTGTGTACCTCTGTGACCGTTGTGACATCTTTGACCTCTATGACCTCTGTACCCTCTGTTACCACTGTGTCTGCTGGAACTGCAGGGGCTGATGGAGTCCCTTGGACCACTGGGGCCAGATCAACTCTGCCGGCAGCAACACTGGAGGTAGGGATGGATGGAGCTGTCTATGCCCTGCAGAATATATGTAAGTATCAATAACAATTATTTTGATTATCAATAGAGGGTGCAGTTAGGTTAATGGCTGACTATGTGTTGTACTCTGCCCAGCACTAGCAGAAGCCAAAATTCGATTCAGCAGACCACGTTTTTACCTGATGAGGGTTGGGTCAACATAGAAACAAGTAATATAGCACCTGCACATATAGAAAGTTTGGCAGCATCAGTTATCTAGTTAGGCCAAAAAAAAAATTGCGTTTCCGGTCACCCGACCCTACCTAGCAAAACAGGGCCGACCCTAATTTGTTTTTTTGGACATTTTGGGAAAAAAAAATTTTAATTTAAATTTTTTTCTATATAAATTTTTTTTTTTTTTTATTCAATTAATTCTCTTTTATATTCTTATTTCAAAACCACAAAGGATAGGTATAACTCATAGCTAGTGAAGAGGAATCTACCAGTTTTTAAAGCTAATTAATACCATTATTAGTTCAAAAGTTATACAAGAATCTGGGTCGTGCTTAAAGGGGCAAAAAAAAAAGAGAAGAAGCATGAAAAATCCCACTTTTGTAATATTTATTTGTTGGGCTAACAAATGAATATCCCCGATTTGAAAGGCCTAAGGCAACACCAAACAAAAGTTTGTAGATGGATTTTTTTTTTGCTCGCCTCATTTTCTTTTTTTAAATTTGAGAAAAAAAAAAAGTTCTTCCAATAATTCTCCCAGATTTACCAATAAATGTTTATGTAAGGGGTCCACTAAGAACTTTTGTTGGAGGCTGGTTTAAAAAAAAAGTTTTTGCTCGCTCCAGTTTTCCACCAACAAAATACATTGACAAAAATAACCATTTTTGGAAAAGTGAAATCTATTGACCAGCTTTTTTTTTTGGTGTGGCCTTCACCCACCATATTTTCGGGAGGGGAATTCTTTTTAATCAAAATCGAGAAAAAAAATTTTCTCCATTATTTTCTTCTAGTAGTTAACTCCCCCAGATCAACCAATACATTTTCATGTAGGGGTCCACCTTTGTCAGAGGCTGGCTGAACAAAAATTATGGCAAGAGGCTTTAAGGATCAGCATAGTGATACGCCTCCAGTCCAAACCCAGTCCCACCCTGCCCCACCCCCAGTCCAACCCTGACCCATCCCCAGTCCCACCCTGACCAACCCCCAGTCCCACCCTGCCCCCAGTCTCACCCTGCCCCCCCTGCCTCACCCTGCCCTACCGTCTCACCCTGCCCTGCCCCCAGTCTCACCCTGCCCTGCCCCCAGTCTCACCCTGCCCTGCCCCCAGTCTCACCCTGCCCCACCCCACGTCCCACCCTGCCCCACCCCCAGTCTCACCCTGCCCCACCCCACGTCCCACCCTGCCCCACCCCACGTCCCACCCTGCCCCACCCCCAGTCCCACCCTGCCCCACCCCCAGTCTCACCCTGCCCCACTCCCAGTCTCACCCTGCCCCACCCCCAGTCTCACCCTGCCCCACCCCCAGTCTCACCCTGCCCCACCCCACGTCCCACCCTGCCCCACCCCACGTCCCACCCTGCCCCACCCCACGTCCCACCCTGCCCCGCCCCCAGTCCCACCCTGCCCCGCCCCCAGTCTCACCCTGCCCTGCCCCCAGTCTCACCCTGCCCCGCCCCCAGTCCCACCCTGCCCGCCCCCAGTCTCACCCTGCCCCACCCCCAGTCTCACCCTGCCCCACCCCCAGTCTCACCCTGCCCCACCCCCAGTCTCACCCTGCCCCACCCCACGTCCCACCCTGCCCCACCCCCAGTCCCACCCTGCCCCACCCCCAGTCTCACCCTGCCCCGCCCCCAGTCTCACCCTGCCCTGCCCCCAGTCTCACCCTGCCCCGCCCCCAGTCCCACCCTGCCCGCCCCCAGTCTCACCCTGCCCCACCCCCAGTCTCACCCTGCCCCACCCCCAGTCTCACCCTGCCCCACCCCCAGTCCCACCCTGCCCCACCCCACGTCCCACCCTGCCCCACCCCCAGTCCCACCCTGCCCCGCCCCCAGTCTCACCCTGCCCCACCCCCAGTCTCACCCTGCCCCGCCCCCAGTCCCACCCTGCCCCACCCACAGTCTCACCCTGCCTCATCCCCAGTCTCATCCTGCCCCATCCCCAATCTCACCCTGCCCCACCCCCAGTCTCACCCTGCGCCACCCCCAGTCTCACCCTGCGCCACCCCCAGTCTCACCCTGCCCCAACCCCAGTCCCACCCTGCCCCACCCCCAGTCTCACCCTGCCCCACCCCCAGTCTCACCCTGCCCCACCCCCAGTCTCACCCTGCACCACCCCCAGTCCCACCCTGCCCCAACCCCAGTCCCACCCTGCCTCACCCCCAGTCTCACCCTGCCCAACCCCCAGTCTCACCCTGCCTCACCCCCAGTCTCACCCTGCCCCACCCCCAGTCTCACCGTGCCCCCTCCCCAGTCCCACCCTTCCCCACCCCCAGTCTCACCCTGCCCAAACCCGTCTCACCCTGCCCCATCCCCAGTCTCATCCTGCCCCACCCCCAGTCTCACCCTGCCCAACCCCCAGTCTCACCCTGCCCAAACCCAGTCTCACCCTGCCCCACCCCCAGTCCCACCCTGCCAAAACCCAGTCTCACCCTGCCCAACCCCCAGTCCCACCCTGCCCCACCCCAAGTCTCACCCTGCCCCACCTCCAGTCCCACCCTGACCCACTCCCAGTCTCACCCTGCCCTACCGTCTCACCCTTCCCTGCCCCCAGTCTCACCCTGCCCTGCCCCCAGTCTCACCCTTCCCTGCCCCCAGTCCCACCCTGCCCCACCCCCAGTCTCACCCTGCCCCACCCCCAGTCTCACCCTGCCCACCCCCAGTCTCACCCTGCCCCACCCCCAGTCGTACCCTGCCCAAACCCAGTCTAACCCTGCCCAAACCCAGTCTCACCCTGTCCCAACCCCAGTTCCACCCTGCCCCACCCCAGTCCCACCCTGACCCACTCCCAGTCTCACCCTGCCCCTTCCCCAGTCCCACCCTGCCCCACCCCCAGTCCCACCCTGCCCAAACCCAGTCTCACCCTGCCCCACTCCCAGTCTCACCCTGCCCCCCCCCCCCCCAAGTCTCACCCTGCCCCCCCCAGTCCCACCCTGCCCCACCCCCAGTCTCACCCTGCCCTGCCCCCAGTCCCACCCTGCCCCCCCCCAGTCCCACCCTGCCCGCCCCCAGTCTCACCCTGCCCAGCCCCCTAGTCTCACCCTGCCCCCCCCAGTCTCACCCTGCCCCAACCCCGAGTCTCACCCTGCCCCGCCCCGAGTCTCACCCTGCCCCGCCCCCAGTCTCACCCTGCCCCACCCCCAGTCTCACCCTGCCCCGCCCCCAGTCTCACCCTGCCCCCCCCCCAGTCTCACCCTGCCCCACCCCCAGTCTGTAATATAATGGCCTATAAGCACCCCCTAAATCATGTCAAATGGCATTTAAGGTTACCTTTAATTTGAGTTCCCCTTAGATTTAAGGAAAATGTCATAAATAAAGTCTCCGGGTGGGGGGAGGGGATACATCCTGTGATATGGACTAGCTACCATTATTGTATAGTATATTACTCATGAAATTAAAATCACTACCGTTATCTTAGGGAAAAAAGAAATATACGTCCATGATGCCAGTAACCTTCCTTGACAACTCATTCATAATAAGTAATTTTAGTAATTTGGTTGATTTATTTGGCTATTGAATTGAGTTGAATTGATTTGACCCAAAATGCTAAACAAGGAGGTTAAATTGGTGCATTAGGATCCTAGAATAGCTTATTATTATTAAATGGAGAAAGGAAAAATATGTCCATAATGCTAAGAATGAATAGAACAGGATTACACACACATACACACACACCAACCCCCACCCCCACCACCGCTCATGGTAACACACAGGTTTTTTCCAAAAATCGCCAGGTCGCTTTTATCATTGTACAAGGTCAGAACCATGTCGCCCATTGTGATAAGGGTAGAGGTGCGACCATACAAAAAATGCACCCCAAGACAATAGCCCTGCACCATGGTCCATGGAGGGGAGTGTAGAGGGGTCCCCCCCTCAGGTCGGAAAGTCGCCGAAATTAAGGGCCTAAAGTCGGAAAGTCGCATTTTTAGACTATTTTTACTATAGCCAAATTTGTCCAAAAGTCACTACCACAAAACCCTCGCTTATAAGTCGACCCCACTTATAGGTCCAATTAGACTTTACAGGGGAAAAATTGACCTCTAGCTTTTGAACTTTAGTTAAACCCCACTTTAAATATAGGTCGAATTGGAGTTTTACCTTTAACTCAAGCCTCTAAAAAGGTATATTTCACTGTATAAAAGATAACAATTTTTAGGTGCCTTAATCATATTATTATTTTTCAAAACCTGACATATAGGTTGAATTGGACTTTTAGGAGGAAAAATCGACTAGATCTAATAGAAAAAAATTATTCCAAATAAAAATCGACTTATAGGCGAGGTTTTACGGTAGGTCGCTTAAATTATTGCACCAGGTCGGAAAGTCACCTGGAAAACAACCCAGGTCGCCAGGTTGCAGAAAACCCCTCTGCAGTCACAAGGACCCAGCCTCAGCCTAAAGTGTGAGGTATGGGCTATTTTTGAACAGGGTGACGAGTACATCACCAGATAGTACTACAGATAGCAAAGAGGGCACATGTATACGTGGGCATATTCATTTTAATTTAAGGGAGTGTTCATTTATAAATTACAGGGGGGTGGTGAGATTTTGCACGCAGGGCCAAAAAAACAAACCCTCAAGAGCGCTTAGAACGTTTCACACCCCCCCTTTTTTGAGTTTATACGCGTATTTATTCACAAAGTGATTTTCAAAAATACGATACAATTCAAATGGACACAATGTCCCAAGGTGTAATATAAGTTTATATATGAATTTACCACGGTTGACAATTGTGTGGCAGGGAGTCATTTGATGATATATATAGCAATCATACAATAATGATCTACTCCAGCATGCATATGATCATCGTATGGGATATTATGGCGTAACTACATGTACAAGTGGGCTTCGATCACATTCAGTGCAGAATATATCAATATACAAAATGATTAGGCATGAACATACAAGTAAGTATATAGTAGTAAATACAATCTATCAGTAGTGGACAACCGATGGGAGGGGACGGCAATCGCCCTAGTGCTTATCGGGGTCAACACTTAGGCCAATTGCTTGGCCTTAAACAGTTTTAGTACAGTGGGCTTAGCTTTCAGTTTGAAACTATCACGCCCGGTTGCCAACCGACAGGAGGTATTCAGGGCATTCCATAATACAATTCCTCGGTATAAGGGGCTTTTTCTATAGCCCATTGTGTTAGAGTGAGGGTGTTCTAGGAGACCCGTGTTAGCTAGTAGAGCGAGTTACGCGCCCACTTGCGGAAGGGGCTGAAAATTTTTCGTCCCCCCCATTTGAACTAGATCTATAATAATGCACTGGCTTTTTTGCTTAAAATGGCTGAATTTTTAACGCGCCCTCCCCCCATCTCAAAAGGGGTCAAAAAATTTTACCCCCCCCCCTCAAGAGGGGTCGGAATTTTTTACGCATCCCCCCTGTAACTAATAAATGAACACTCCCTAACTACAGAGAGACAAGAACATGTCCTCAGACATTTTGGCCCCGCCCACTTTTATGGGTGTGGACCACTAAATTCGACATGGGGACATGGGCCTTTTTGGGCTTAGTGATATGCGACAGGAGGAATTTAATATTGATGTGGGACATGGTATTTTCTTAAAATCGACATGGTGACATAGGCATTTATTGAAATTGACAGGAGAAATTGCGACCCCCCCCCCCCCCATGCTACCCATATCCATGTCACCATGTCGATTTTAAGAAATATCCATGTCCCATGTCACTATCTCTAATAATCCTCATGTCGCATGTCACTAGGCCCAAAAACGGCCATGTCGCCATGTCGCAATTTAGTGGTCCACACCCATCGGGCCATCCCCATCCAGACCCCCACTTGTGACACGTCGACCGGACAATCTCATTTTTCAACACTTCCGCTACCGGTACCACTGTGTCTAGACATTGTTAATTGGAGAAAAATGCCCAGATAAATACAGCCTCGAGCCCTCCAGGCCCATTGCAGCCGTCAGGCTGTAATGGGCCTGGACGAATTTGTATCTAGTAACTGTGACCTACTTAGAAAATGATCCAGGATCCTGGATCATTTCTTAATGAATTAGCTCAACTACTGATTGGTTAGCCATGGTCACATGATCATGTGTGACATAGATATGTTGTGTTTGGCCTCATGTCATGGGTTCGAATCCCACCTTGGCAGAAAAGTAGGTTCGTTTTTTTACATTATTTATTTGGCATAATTGAAGCATAAATACCCCTATACTGGCATAGTAATATTACATATTACATATTAGGATAGGGACAATAGTGTAATAGAGGTGCATTGTACAGATATAAAAATTACTACCCATTGTGCCAAGGTGGGACTCGAACCCATGAGGTCCAGATTGCCTAAGTCTAGTACTAGTCAGTACATAAGTACTCTCCCAGACTGTATACATACAGTCGGGGTCCGAGACTGAGATAAATATAGACATAATGCCTACCTTTGAGCAATAACTGACCGTTGTTGGCTGAGCAGAGGAAGCTGTGACGAGTGTGACGTACCGATGATTGTGGTAGAAGTTGTCACCAGCTGAGACGCACCAGACTGCCTCCTCTGTGTCCCGCCAGGTGGCAGCAGCATGGCCTCGTGCTGCCACCTGGCGGCAAACACGGGAGTTAGTCACCAGTTGTTTCAGTGGGAGACAACTTTTAGCACAGGAATCTAGGTCATTACTTCCTTTATTTCAGACACGAGGAAACTGCACATTGGTTTCATTCATCAACACTGCTGAAATCTGAAAGGTAAGCTTATCAACTGTACCAGCGCTTTCGGCGCCCGGGTACTGGGGGGACATAGGGTAAAATGGGGCAATATCGCGCACCTGGGTTATATCACGCTTTTTTGTGTCTATGACGTCACAGAGAAGGCAAGTAAGCACAGAGAAAATGTAAAAATGATTCTAACATCATATATAACCGCAGAATAGAACTAAATAAAAAAATCCCATTTTACCCCTATTTTTCTGCCTATTATGGCGTTCTAAAGTGTTAGGTGCGTGATATAACCCTGTGGTAATGATTTTCTCTTAATTTTTAATTTATTAAGGAATTTCTATGAAAATGAAAATCGTCAACACTTTTCAGACATCATTCACAGAGTAAAGACTTGGACATGGGTAAACAATAAGCATCTGCCATGGGTGTATGTCCCTTCAAAATAAAGTTCGGGGAGATCTACTGGAACATATATTGTCTGAAAAAAGGGAGAAATTAGTTTTCAACTCTTTTTATATTATTCTGGGTGATTCCAACCAATATTGAGGCTTATTTTTAGGGTTAGATGCGCGATATTGCCCCATTTTACCCTACACACACAACAGGAGCCCCCTGCACACATGCACACATTGAACAGGAGACCCTGCCCAGCCGGCCCCAGCACCCACACACCCGGCCACACACATACACACATGTACACAACAGGACTGTCAGGAGCTCCCCCCCCCCCTACACACACACACATACACAAACCCGTACACAAATCAAGGAGTTGAGCTATTGCTGTCCCTTACAGTTACAATAAGTTTGACACTGAGACATTCTCTCATGATCACGTGACTTCGTGTAAAGGTAGGGCCTAATCCCGGGGGGGGGGGGGGGGGGCACTCCCTATCTTTTCTATTCTTACTGTCATCAATGGCCGACCAGCCCAGGTGGCGCTGCGAGCGTAGGCCGCAGTAGTAAGTATGTTGCTGCAAACAAACCAGCCATGTGCTTTTGCTCCCTGTCAAAGCCAGTACTTAAGCATAGTAGCGGAACAGCGCTGGCACCCTGTGCCTCACATTGCGACTTTTGGGGGCTTTATTTAGGGCCTTTCACCCCCTAAAATCCTTAAATATTTTAACCGAGTGGCGAGCACTATATGGACATTCATATATGTTAGCCACAGATCCCTAGCTTTTGAAAATTCTGAGAAATCGGAGTTTTAGCGGATTTTCTAGTACTTAAGCTATGTAAGCCAAATAAGGGTGGCGGCCGACTCCGCCGGGGTAAACAATGATAGATTTCTTCTCATATCTAATTAAATACTATCAATATAATGGAATCTCTAGGTTATAAAGAACCGGGTGGGATATTTATAACATATTTTATAATTTTTCCGAAGAAATTGGACCCTTAGATGATATTTGCAGTGATTTTTTAAAGTACAGTGCCATTGAGTGTGGATTCCGTGCGCGTAGTCACGTGACCAGTACAAGTCTGCCCGACAGGGAGAATAGTAGCCATGTGTGAACATCACCTCAGATTTTGGACCCTTATCACGGGAGGCAAATCAGCAAAATATATCCCTTTTTACGGGAAATTGACCTGAAAATATATCATAATCAAGGGAGATTATCATAAATATACTCTGATATCAAGGATGACCAACAAAAATGAAAGAATAAACCCTAAAAATATGGGCCTAAAACGTACCCTAATATTCCTAATTGGAGGGAAAAAATGAATAGAAATTGAATCTCAAAGTTTTATGAGGAATAAGACCTTAAAATGTACCCCTTTTCCTTCAAAATTACACAAAAGGCACCCTCGCGGGCCCGTGTTCATGGTCCAAAACCTTGAAATCGTGTTCACACATAGTAACCAAAACTGAGGGAGTGGCCCCCCCGGGGGCCTAATCTGGCTAATCTGGATTCCTTCATTGAAATGCTGCAAATAGTACGGTACCTGTTTATTAAGTTTTATAACAAAGGTCGGAATTTCTGGGAAATGGCTAAATACCTATAAATATCCCAGCCCTTCTTTATAATGAAGAGAATAGATAGGATTAGAGTAGTGGCACCTGTTATCGGCAGGGTCCTAATATTGTTATATTTGACATCATGCAAGCCATGAGCCAGTGAGAAATTATTTTTCAAAGGAGTATCAAGGGCCAAATAGTGCTTGATATTGTCCCAGACCCGGGGGGGGGGGGGTACTCAATTTTTTTTTGACACGGGTGTGCGGCTGGCCCTTTGACCCTTTTGGGGGGATTTTGTTGAAATCTCTAAAAAGTGACTCTTGGTGAGGGGGATTTTGGTGAAAATTGACCCTTGGTGAGGGGGATTTTGGTGAAATGCAGACCCTTGGTGAGGGGGATTTTGCTCAAAAAGTGCCCTTCCCAGCCGCACACCTGTGTATACAAAATATATGAAGTGCCCCCCCCCCCCGGTCCTAGACAAAAGCCAATTCATATTTTGTTTCATATCAAGGTTGGTTAATCTTTATCTCAAAAAATGAAGGTTTAATAGGCTAATTGTATCGTGACCTATATACAGACCTTGACAGGTCAATTAAAAAAATAAAAATGTTGTGAAATTTTTGAGTGAATAAATGTACCTAGATCCTATGTGAAAATGACAAAAGTAATTTCGGCAAACCCAAATCAAATACCCTGAGGCCCACAATGATTTCTATCCTTACCACCCTCGTAAATGGCAGGGGTGCCGATAATACACTCCAAATAAGCCTATGACTATGTCCATGTCTTGTATTACCGGCACCCAGAGAGAAAATAGCCCCCCATAGCATCAAAATTAATGGGGGAAAAAACGTAATTTCAGTGTGAGTTATTTCAGAAAAATCCTAACATAATGTCCCTATGAATTATTTTATAATCTCTTCATTTATTGGATGAAACATTAATCTTTAAACAAAATATGTTATTTTGCTGTCTCTCGTGAATGCTATACAATAGATTTGCTCCTATCTATTTTAGAAAACCTGATTTAAACCATGTACAAGGGAAATGATATGAACCTAATCGTCTCGGGGGATACTGAATAATGTGAAAAAATATCCATTCTTTCTAACCTTAACAGTTTACAATCATACTGATAGCCAAATATAAATAATTATGGCATATTTCTTACCTATGGGCGTAAGGGGGGCCGATAATACAAGACAAGTGCCGATAATACATGCCTAAAAATTCATACAAATATCAATGACAGCTCCTTTAATAAACATAGTAAAGTAATAATACCATGGGTAAAGGAAGATATCAATTTAAGATTGATCCCTGAATCAAAACCTAAAGCTACAAAATCAAACTGAATCAAGAGTAAATAAGACCCACAGTAGGAGTCCCACCTACCTGAGGCCCACCTATGACTGGTGGCTCCCCCTGACTGCTAAGTCCTGACCTAATTTCACTCACCAGGTCCCATAAAAATGTGAGTATTTGGTGGTTTATACCACCAAAATAAAAATAAATCGCATCTAAATATGACATTTAGCATGAATGATTATTTATCTGTTATTACACCTGATGAAGCTGTGAACAGCTGAAACTCCTCAGAACTCATACTCAACTAACACAGAGACCTGTGACTGGCCCACATATTTTTATGCAATGTGAAGAAGATGTATTTCAATTTATATCCAAGCAATTGGACTAGGAGCCCATATGGATCCACAACTACTAAATTTCATTTATGAAGTTTAACTAGTTATTTTTAAAATAAATTGAAAAAACAAAGGCACCAGGTATTTTTTTTGGTCCCCCCCTTCAAGGGGTCCAAAATTTTTTATGGTTGCTGTGGGCCAATGAATGTTCATATTTGATTTATACTTAAAACGCACAAGGGCTCATGGAAAAGAAGATTTTCAGAAACGTTAAAAACCACACCTATCCATTGAGACAACCATTGCAGTAAATACTGGATGAGTTCTGAGTTCTCAACGACAACACAAACATTTCTCACTAGTTGTTTTATCTGAATAAAATGATGATGGTTTAAATAGGTTGCATAAATAAAGATGTCTTAACAATGAGCTATGTTAGAGAAATTTGTTCATTTTTAACTTATATTCACTAGATGAATTTATAGCAAGATACCTTTATTGTAAATTGGCTTTATTTACCATATAGATTTGTAGTGATCACAATGTTTCCTCTAAGTTAACTTTAATCATGCATATTCATTTTGTTGCAGGTCATCAAATGGTCCAGTCCAACGGCAATGTGTATGTCCCTGGGGCGCTGAGCTCCAGTCTTGTATCATTCCTCTGCTAACTGACCGGATATAATCAACGTTCACAGTAATGGCTGATTCAAGCGGAAACCTCACATGTGTGCTCTGCGGTAAAGAGTTCACAGACGCAGGTAGACTACACAAACACATGAGAAGCCACACATGTCCTGTATGTGGTGTCCAGTTTACAAGGACCATCCTCCTAAAGGTTCACATGAAGACCCACACAGGAGGCCTACCTTTAACATGTTCCATATGTAGTCAGCATTTTGGGAATGCACCTACTTTGCAAGAACACATGATGACCCACACAGGAGAAAAACCTCACACTTGTTCTCACTGTGGTAAACAATGTGCAGATGTACATAGTTTAAAGATACACATTATGACCCACGCAGGAGAGAAACCTCAGACATGCCTTCAATGTGGTAAACAGTTTACGCATGCAGGTAATTTAAGGGAACACATGAGGACCCACACAGGGGAGAAACCGCACAAGTGTTCTCAATGTGGTAAACAGTTTATACAGGCAGGTAACTTAAAGGCACACATGATGACCCACACAGGAGAGAAGCCTCATGGATGTTCTATATGTGGTCAATATTTCACACTGGCAGGTAACTTGAAGAAACATATGGTGACCCACACAGGAGAGAAATGTCACATATGTTCCCAATGTGGTAAACAGTTTACGCAGGCAGTTAGCTTAAGAAGACACATGAATATCCACACAGGGGAGAAACCTCACACATGTAATCAATGTGGGAAACAGTTTAGACAGGCAGGTAACTTAAAGAAACACATAACAAGGGCCCTGCATCAAAAAGCTGAACATTCCACTTGCATAGGTACCAAATATATACATGCTAATATCTCCACTCCTGAACACGCTCAACTAGACGTTAATCAGAAGTGTTTGCATTGTGGGCAGCAGTTTACAGACAATATGGCTTTGAACTCACACATTATCATTCACACTGGTCAGAACTACTCCAGTTGTGCTACGTGTGTGAATGGCTTCAGTGAGACATCAGACTTACTGGATCACCTCGCCACTCACATCATTGCACCGGCATTACTGTTTGCTGGCAACATGCAGGTTAACACTAACTACCTGTACAGGATTGACTTTTAATATCTCAAGTTTATACTATGGCAGTCAGGGGTAGTAACTGTGAGAACCAAACTAATGAATACTGTGTAGACAAGAGATAAAGCGTACAAAAGAGGTTAAAGCGTATAAAGGATGCCTCTGCATCTTTTTATGTGGTTACCACTGCATTTCTTGTGTTTGAATAAACACAATGTCACCCTGGTTCTGTACAAGAATCCATCATAGTTAGTGTATATTTGGTGTCATTTACCATAGTACCCTATATAAGGATTAGGGTTTGTCTGATTTTGGCAAGTATGTTGTAATTCCTGCGCCTTCACACTATAGGATGGGTGGGAATTTATAGGGATAGGTATGTTCAAATGCCTTCTATACCCACCTATGTGCCTGTTGCTAGGCATTGAATATCTGTTGCTACTGATTCTAGGTGACAACAGTGCCTGAACATGCCGTATGGCTGTCAGATTATATATCTCTACTATTCTAAAGAAGTTCTATATCTCTCATAATTACACTGTTTCACTGGAAGAAGGCCCGCCAGGCTGTTTATTTTGAAATATAATGGTCTATTACTTCTACTTCTAGTTCATCAGGTCCATGGGTTATATGTTGTTATATATATATAAATACAAAAAGCTGTTAACTTTTCAGTAGTAGATTGTAGTAGTAGTAGATTGATAACCCTGATGAAGGCTAATGTAGCCGAAACTGTTGGTTCATACTACAATAAAATAACGCCAGTTATATAAAACCCAGTTGGAACTTTAGTTGTGTTGTTCTTATAGTTTTACTATAAAACCACAAAAAGCTGGAAACTATACATTTCCATGCATACACTTTTCTTGTTTTTTTTCCAGAATTTATACAGTGTCCCGAAATATGTTCACATTAGATAAAGGAGTGTGTTCAATCAGAAATCTCTCAATCTCCATTTCCTACCCTATAGATACTTCATGTAAAAGTCACCCAACATAAAGGTCCTAATCCCCACTCAATATGTAGAGACTAGAGTCGAGCTCCATACGGTCTTTAGATCATGCAGTGTCACATATGTTTAGTTACCGTAAATTCCCGCGTATTACCCACATCTCGCGTATAACCCGCACCTCCAACTCAGGAGAAGCCTATAACCCAGTTTTGGAAATGAAAATGCCAATTTTAGTACTGTTCTATAGTGATAAAAACCCTCGTATGTGTATGAGGATATCAGTAACTAGGGCTGCAACCACAAAGGGGAGACCCAGCTCTGAAATGAGTACCCACCTCCAAACGACCCTTGAAGGGGTATCAGCGGGTATCCAAATCAGAGATCAGTGATGGACGCCACTCTCAAAAATGAGAGGGTATCTCTAGAGGAAGGGGGAGTAATTGGTTCTCACTCAGGTGTCAATGAAAAAGTATTAGGAATGAATTATCCATGTATACTGTGCTGTTAGCATCAGGAAATAAAGTTGGGATTACAGAGGTCCCTGAAATAACAGGGGCAGTGCTTTATCGGTAAGGAATCAGGGGGCCGTCCTCTGCAGTTATCAGGAGCGTTCGTTTGGTAGTTTGGCAGTCTGTAGGAATTTCAAAGAGACAGTACCCCTGTTGCCCGCATATACCAACACTTGGATTTAGCAACTATACCCTTTCCCAGCTAACAAAAAGATGTTATTTAACGCTGAAAAAATCTTATTTGAAGGTGTAAAAAGCGTTACAGATCAATGTAAATATAATGTAAAATAAGGTAAAATCGTTGACTCAGAATAAAATATATTAATGTTAAAGGAAGCGTTTCTATGTACCACATTTTTAAATGTTATTTTACGTTTTTTAGACCTGATCTTGTGATGGAAAATCTCTACGGAGCTGTAAAGAGCTGCATGGAGGTTTTCTAGCTTATACTCCATTTTAGGGAGTGCTCACTTTTTAACAACAGGGGGGGGTGGTGAGATTTCACGCGGAGCGCGCTAAATTTTTTCACTCCCCCCTTAGAGGGGTCGAAATTTTTTACCCCCCCCCCCCTGGCAGGCCGAAAATCGTGCGCGTTTGCGCCCCTTTCTACCCCCCCCCCCTCCCCAAATCCACCACCCCCCCCCTGTTGTTAAAAAATGAGCACTCCCTTAAAACGACTGGCCAGCTACAATGTATTATCCTGGTATATTATGTATACAGGATTTGTTTTAGTTCTGTATTTCCCCGACAGATTGAAATCGAAAGGGCCCGTATTTCGTTGAAACCCTTTGTTACATGTACCCTAAAAATAGTCTTGAGGACCGCATAACTAATCTCATGGCAACATGTCTGGAATTTTATCAATTTATATGTATATATATTGTAGGGGCAACGGAGGGGGAGCTGTGGGTTCACAGACCCCCTCCGCCGCCCCGGCGGACGTTGTAAATAAGATAAGAGTTGACACGCCGGACCGGGGAGGAGACGGCTGGCTCCGTCAGTAATTAGCGGCGGCGCCAGGCGGAATCCCCCGCTGACGCAGAGATGTTTGAAACGTGGGCGTCGGCGAAGTTCGTCGGCACCCATGACGGACCTTTCTCAGCATCGGAGAAACGTCACTAAGCTATATAAGGTAGGGGGGGGAGGCAGGTGCCGTCAGTCTGGTTTGACCCTTGAAGCAGAGAGCATCTCCGACAATACTTAGCTGGTGTGGCCAAGGATCGCCAGGGCAATAAAGTATCTCCGGTTCAACTGTACTTGACGAGTTCTGTCTCCTTCCACATTACGGCGGACGTTACAATATATATATATGTAAGAGGAACCCACGTATCAATAAAAGATGTATAATATGTAGCCTACATCCATTACGATTTTAAGGTGGCCAGCAGCCATTACAAACACGTCCTCTGCACACGTTACTGCACATAATATGGATGTGGACCACTAAATTTGACGTGGCAACATGGGCCCTTTTGGGCTTAGTGACATGCGACATGAGGAACTTAAGAGTAAGTGACATGGGACATGGCCTTTTCTTAGAATCAACAAGGTGACATGGCTATTTCTTGAAATCGACAGGGCGACATGGCCATTTCTTGAAATTGACAGGGGAAATTGGAACCCCATCCAGACCCCCCATAATAGATGTATTTGAAGTGATATAAAATCAAGGCAAGGTTTGGCTAAGACTTGAACCACCAAGCTATTGATTACAGTTCTAGCAGTTCAGACAAATGGGCCACGGAGACTGGTGCAGTGGCGGATCCAGGAATGTTGGAAAGGGGGGGGGGGGGTGCCATAGCAAATACTGGATAGCTCTCTCAGGTGAGAGGACAGACGTTTAGAGCGTTATCTTAAGTCTTAAAGTCTTAATTCAGCGTCTTACCCAGGGCCGCTTTCATCATTAAAAATAAATCATTTCAATTTCTTTTTTGAGTTATAATACATTAGGGTGACGTTAGGGTAGGTAAATGGGTTAGCCAACCATAACCGGATATTTTTGGTAGTTACAGGGGGGGGGGGGGGGGCTAATAGATTAGGGTGAGGTTTGGGTAGGTAGAAGGGTTGATGATACTGGGGTCGATCCACTATCAGTTACACTTACAGTAGGAGTTAGGTAGGGGGAAAAAAAGAGAAAAAAAGAGAAACGGGGGTTGGGGGGCAGAGCCCCCCATAGCATACACAATTTAACAAGACTCTCCTACACTCTTGGGTGATCGAGCAGTGCAGTGCACACTAGTTAAGGCTATTAAGACTGTCTTAATAGTCTTATTAAGATAACGCTCTAAACGTCTGTCCTCTCACGTGCGAGAGCTATCCCGTACATGCGGTGCCATACTACCTACAGCATTGGGGGTGTTGAACCATCTAAATTAAAGTGGGTGTATCTGATTTTTAAATTCCTTATGAAATCATAAATGTTCCAAATACTGTAAAAGTATATTATTAATGGGTTAGGGGGCGTTAAAATGGTATCCATGGGCAGTAACAGCCCAGAAAGAGGGTCTCAAGGAATCCAACCATGGCATTTTACAGTGTATTTTTAATGGGGACAATAAAATCGTGCATAATTTTATTGCAAAAGGACCATATATTGGGCAATAAAATCAAATTGGAGCAGATGATAGGGAATAAGGGCGAATGGAATAGCTAAGATGGTAAATATGTTATTTGTGAACAGCCTGACTCAAATTTATTTTTGAGCCCGAATCATCGGATATACTAACTTTAAAATGTACAGAAAAGTTGGGGGGTGCACGCCCTTGTGCCCCCCCCCCCCCCCTGGATCAGCCCTTGTAGTGTACAGTCCACACTGACACAGAACCACCTGTTGAAAACTCATATTCTACATAGGTAATATTGTACATTTCTGGAAACTATATATCCTTTGGGACATATGGTAAAAATATGGTAAAATCATAGTTGCTTTAAATGGCACGGCTCTGTCAAAATTCCTGGACTTATGGTTATTCTTTTGTAGTAAAAACATTAAACAAACGTTCATATAACGTTACAGACAAACGTTTGGGCATAATGTTATGAAAACGTTATTTAGTGTCAACGTTTTCACATTAAAAAACATTTTATGTACGTTTTTGCAAACCTTCTAAAAACGTTAAATGCTGGTAATGTAAACATTTTTTTGTTAGCTGGGAGGAGACAGGGGTGATTTAGTGAGAAAGGGATGGAGACAGGCAGGGGTGATTTAGTGAGGAAGGGAGGGAGACAGGCAGGGGTGATTTAGTCAGGAGGGGAGGGAGACATACAAAGATGAGAGGTGTTATATGTTGCACAGTTTGCCATCATATGCAGAAATGTCAAACTCCAACCATGGCCCTGGAGTTCATCAGATATGACGACCATTTACAGCTGTTTGACTGTAACCAGTTATCTTAAATCTATTAAATGTGTCCAGTTACTAGGTCCGTCCCATTCTGTCCACTTGATATGTGCATTCATTAGCACCACGGGCCACCACTGAGCTAAACCTCGGGGAGGAGGTCAGGTGTTTCTGTTCACAGAAACAGGGTAGTCAACTCTATGTTCCCCCTCTGCTTTGAGCATAGCATTCTGGTGAAAATGCATGCATTTGGATGCATTAAAAGGCCATAATCTCATGGATTCGCATAGTAAATAATATTACTGGGATGCAGAACACACAATTTTGCATTAAACTGGAGATAAACCCACATTTAGCAAAGTCCCCCCTCTGCTTTGTGTCAACATTGCTGCGGTCCTCAAAGCACATGGCCTGCATACCTACAACACTGTGGGGAGCAAGGAAGGGACAGGGGTCTGTACGCAGTTAGCACAGGTAGCCAAGTGTAGCAGTCAGAGTAGCCCACACTGTCCTACCTGACGGTAGGACTAGGACTCTGCTTGGAGACAAAGGTCAGTTGGTGCGCGTGATTAGCACAGTCTGACATTATCCAGGCACCTATTGATACAGCTCCCTTACTTGTCATGTATCTATCTGTACCATTTGGTCCCAGCTTATCAGTGAGCAGTTGTTTGTGCCACACATAAATCAATACATGTATTCGACAATTTGGACATCTAGTATTAGAGCAGTTTTCAATTGAATTATATATACGCATTTCTACAATATGATGACTATATTTCCTAAAATACTAGATATTAATACCTGCTAATAATATGATATTTGTTGTCTTCAGTGGGTGGTGAATAATAAATCACATTTTGACTTTTGGGGAAGGGGGGGCCTAGTGCCCCCAGCAGGCAGAATTTTATCAACCACAACATGTATGGCCATCAGCACAATGGTGGCCAATTGTGGCAGCCATCCTTGATAGCAAAGCCTTGTAAGGACTGGCCTTAACACATAGATTTGTATTATAGCTGAACACACAGGAAAGGTGTGCAAATATGTAGACCTCCCTAGAACAGGTTATGCAGTCTTCAAAAGTGTGTAACATTTCAAAGTGTGTTAAATAAACAATTCAATTCAATTCAAACTTTTTTTTAAATTTTAACTGCTACACTCAGGATCAAAATCCTTTTATTATGAGAACAGGAATTTCTTTTACAGTGTAGTGGTGTAGGTGCTGGTATACCAAAGAGGATTATACATTACCCCTTGACCAACAAGCGGTCTAATATTGAATGGGCACCCAAAGATCCCCATACATGAGGAGCTATGATGAGGTTGGAATCCAGATATAGGTACTGGTCCAGGCCCTAATGCAGCCCAGTGTGCTGAGTATAGGCACTGGGTGATCGAGGCTGCCCCCTACCCTCCTCTAGCCTCCCGCACCCTCCTCTATCCCTCCTAACCCTCCTCCAGTTTCTCCTACCCTCCTCCAACCCGCTACCCTCCTCGAACCCCCTACCCTCCTCCAGTCTCCCCTACCTTCCTCCAGTCTACCCTACCCTTCTCCAGCCTCTCCTACCTTCCTCCAGCCTCCCCTACCCTGCTCCACCATCCCCTACCCTCCTCCAGTCTCCCCTACCCTCCTCCAGTCTCCCTTACCCTCCTCCAGCCTCCCCAACCTTCCTCCAGTCTCCCCTACCCTCCTCCAGCCTCCCCTACCCTCCTCCAGCCTCCCCTACCCTCCTCCTGTCTACCCTATCCTCCTCCAGCCTCCCATTTCCTCCTCTAGCCTCCCCTACCCTGCTCCACCCTCCTCTCACCCTCCCCTACCCTCATCCAGTCTTCCCTACCCTCCTCCACCCTCCCCTCCCCTCCTCTAGCCTCCCCTACCCTCATCCAGCCTCCCCTAGCCTCCTCCCTACACTCCTTCACCCTCCCCTACCGTCCTCCTATCTCCCTTACCCTCCTCCAGCCTCCCCTACCCTCCTCCAGCATCTTTCTCCTACCCTCTGCTAGCATCCCCTGCCCTAGTAATTATGAACTTTTCTCCAGGTTTCATTCCATCCCTCTTCTTCAATACCCCATTCCTCACCATCAATATTAATTGCCCTGCGATGTCCATTCCTTCCCTGCCTCTCCCTCTCTGCCATGTCCCTCCTCTTTCCCTCTGTCCATACTCCCCTACCCTCCTCTCCAGCCTCTCCTACCCTCATCCAGTCTACCCTACCTTCCTCGAGTCTCCCCTACCCTCCTCCAGCCTCCCCTACCCTCCTCCATTCTCCCCTACCTTTCTCCAGTCTACTCTACTCTCCTCCAGTATACCCTACCCTCCTTGAGCGTCTCCTACCCTCCTCCAGTCTCCCCTACCTTCCCCCAGCCTACCAGCCTCCCTATCCTCCATAAGTCTGCCCTACCCTCATCCAGTCTCCCCTACCCTCCTCCAGCCTCCCCTACCCTCCTCCAGCCTCCCCTACCCTCCTCCAACCACCCCTACCCTCCTCAAGTCTCCCCTACCTTTCTCCAGTCTACTCTACTCTCCTTCAGTATACCCTACCCTCCTTGAGCGTCTCCTACCCTCCTCCAGTTTCCCCTACCTTCCCTCAGCCTACCAAACTCTTCTCCAGCCTCCCTATCCTCCTCCAGCCTCCCCGAACCTCCCCTACCCTCCTCCTGTCTCCCCTACCCTCCTCCAACCTCCCCAACCTCCTCCATCCCTCCCCTACCTTTCTCCAGTCTACTCTACTCTCCTCCAGTATACCCTACCCTCCTTGAGCGTCTCCTACCTCTCCAGCCCCCCCTACCCTCCTCCACCCTCCCCTACTCTCATCCAGTCTCCCCTACCCTCCTCCAGCCTCCCCTACCCTCATCCAGTCTTCCCTACCCTCATCCAGCCTCCCCTAGCCTCCTCCACCCTCCCCTACCCTCCTCCAGTCTCCCATACTCCCCGAGCCTCCCCAACTCTTCTCCAGCCTCCCCTACCCTCCTCAAGTCTCCCCTACCCTCGTCCATCCCTCCTAACCCTCCTCCAGCCTCCCCTACCCTCCTCCAGCATCGTTCTCCCACCCTCTGCTAGCATCCCCTGCCCTAGTTATTATGACCTTTTCTCCAGGTTTCATTCCATCCCTCTTCTTCAATACCTCATTCCTCACCATCAATATCAATTCCCCTGCCATGTCCATTCCCTCTCTGCCATGTCCCTCCTCTTTCCCTCTGTCCATCCTCCCCTACCCTCCTCCTTCCTCTCCTACACTCATCCAGTCTCCCTTACCCTCCTCCAGCCTCCCCCACCCTCTTCCAACCCCCTACCCTCCTCCAGTCTCCCCTACCCTCCTCCAGCCTCCCCTACCCTCCTCCAGCCTCCCCTACCCTCCTCCAGCCTCCCCTACCCTCTTCCAACCCCCTACCCTCCTCCAGTCTCCCCTACCCTCCTCCAGCCTCCCCTACCCTCCTTCAGCCTCCCCTACCCTCCTCCAGTCTCCCCTACCTTCCCCAAGCCTCCCTCATCATTCTCCTACCCTCTGCTAGCATCCCCTGCCCTAGTAATTATGACCTTTTCTTCAGGTTTCATTCCATCCCTCTTCTTCAATACCCCGTTCATCACCATCAATATCAATTCCCCTGCGATGTCCATTCCTTCCCTGCCTCTCCCTCTCTGCCATGTCCCTCCTCTTTCCCTCTGTCCATCCTCCCTTACCCTCCTCCAGCCTCCCATACCTTTCTCAAATCTACTCTACCCTCCTCCAGTATACCCTACCCTCCTTGAGCGTCTCCTACCCTCCTCCAGTCTCCCCTACGTTCCCCCAGCATCCCCAACACTTCTCCAGCCTCCCTTTCCTCCTCAAGTCTCCCCATACCTCCTCCGCCCTCCCTCACCCTCCTCCAGCCTCCAATATCCTCCTCCAGCCTCCCCTACCCTCCTCAACCCTCCCATTTCCTCCTCTAGCCTCCCCTATTCTGCTCCACCATCCCCTACCCTCATCCAGTCTCCCCTTGTCTCTTACAGGCTCCCCTACCTTCCTCCAGCCTCCCCTACCCTCCTCCAGTCTTCCCTACCCTCCTCCAGCCTCCCCTACCCTCATCCCTACCCTCCTCAAGCCTCCCCTCCCCTCCTCCAGCCTCCCATACCCTCCTCAAGCCTCCCCTCCCCTCCTCCAGCCTCCCCTACCCTCCTCCTGTCTCCCATACCCTCCTCCAGCCTCCCCTATCCTCCTCCAGTCTCCCCTACCCTCCTCCAGCCTCCCCTACCCTCCTCCTGTCTCCCCTACCCTCCTCAAGCCTCCACTCCACTCCTCCAGCCTCCCATACCCTCCTCAAGCCTCCACTCCACTCCTCCAGCCTCCCATACCCTCCTCAGGCCTCCCCTCCCCTCCTCCAGCCTCCCCTACCCTCCTCCTGTCTCCCATACCCTCCTCAAGCCTCCACTCCACTCCTCCAGCCTCCCATACCCTCCTCAGGCCTCCCCTCCCCTCCTCCAGCCTCCCATACCCTCCTCCAGCCTCCCCTACCCTCATCCCTACCCTCCTCAAGCCTCCCCTCCCCTCCTCCAGCCTCCCATACCCTCCTCAAGCCTCCCCTCCCCTCCTCCAGCCTCCCCTACCCTCCTCCTGTCTCCCATACCCTCCTCAAGCCTCCCCTCCCCTCCTCCAGCCTCCCCTACCCTCCTCCTGTCTCCCATACCCTCCTCCAGCCTCCCCTACCCTCCTCCAGTCTCCCCTACCCTCCTCCTGTCTCCCCTATCCTCCTCCTGTCTCCCATACCCTCATCCAGTCTGCCCTACCCTCCTCCTGTCTTCCCTACCCTCCTCCAGCCTCCCCTACCCTCCTCCAGCCTCCCCTACCCTCCTCCAGCCTCCCCTACCCTCCTCCAGCCTCCCCTACCCTCATCCAGTCTTCCCTACCCTCCTCCTGTCTTCCCTACCCTCCTCCAGCCTCCCCTACCCTCCTCCAGCCTCCCCTACCCTCGTCCCTATCCTCCTTCAGCCTCCCCTACCCTCCTCCAGTCTCCCCTACCCGCCTCCAGCCTCCCCTACCCTCTTCCAGTCTTTCCTACCCTCCTCCAGCCTCCCCTACCCTCCTCCAGCCTCCCCTACCCTCCTCCTGTCTCCCATACCCTCCTCAAGCCTCCCCTCCCCTCCTCCAGCCTCCCCTACCCTCCTCCTGTCTCCCATACCCTCCTCCAGCCTCCCCTACCCTCCTCCAGTCTCCCCTACCCTCCTCCTGTCTCCCCTATCCTCCTCAAGTCTCCCCTCCCCTCCTCCAGCCTCCCCTACCCTCCTCCTGTCTCCCATACCCTCATCCAGTCTGCCCTACCCTCCTCCTGTCTTCCCTACCCTCCTCCAGCCTCCCCTACCCTCCTCCAGCCTCCCCTACCCTCCTCCAGCCTCCCCTACCCTCCTCCAGCCTCCCCTACCCTCATCCAGTCTTCCCTACCCTCCTCCTGTCTTCCCTACCCTCCTCCAGCCTCCCCTACCCTCCTCCAGCCTCCCCTACCCTCGTCCCTATCCTCCTTCAGCCTCCCCTACCCTCCTCCAGTCTCCCCTACCCGCCTCCAGCCTCCCCTACCCTCTTCCAGTCTTTCCTTCCCTCCTCCAGCCTCCCCTACCCTCCTCCAACCTCCCCTACCCTCCTCCAGTCTCCTCTACCTTTCTTCAGTCTCCCCTACCTTCTCCCAGCCTCCCCAACTCTACTCCAGCCTCCCTATCCTCCTCAAGTCTGCCTCACCCTCCTCCAGCCTCCCATACACTCCTCCACCCTCCCATTTCCTCCTCTAGCCTCCCCTATTCTGCTCCACCATCCCCTACCCTCATCCAAGCTCCCCTACCCTCCCCCTGTCTACCCTACCCTCATCCAGTCTCCCCTTCCCTCTTCCAGGCTCGCCTACCTTCCTCCAGCCTCCCCTACCCTCCTCCAGCCTCCCCTACCCTCCTCCACCCTCCCCTACCCTCATCCAGTCTCCCCTACCCTCATCCAGGCTCCCCTTCCCTCTTCCAGGCTCCCCTACCTTCGTCCAGCCTCCCCTACCCTCCTCCAGCCTCCCCAACTCTTCTCCAGCCTCCCCTACCCTCCTCCAGCCTCCCCTACCCTCCTCCAGCATTGTTCTCCCACCCTCTGCTAGCATCCCCTGCCCTAGTAATTATGACCCCCAGGTTTCATTCCATCCCTCTTCTTCAATACCCCATTCCTCACCATCAATATTAATTGCCCTGCGATGTCCATTCCTTCCCTGCCTCTCCCTCTCTGCCATGTCCCTCCTCTTTCCCTCTGTCCATCCTCCCCTACCCTCCTCTCCAGCCTCCCCTACCCTCCTCCAGTCTCCCCTACATTCCTCGAGTCTCCCCTACCCTCCTCCAACCTCCCCTACCCTCCTCCAGTCTCCCCTACCTTTCTCCAGTCTACTCTACTCTCCTCCAGTATACCCTACCCTCCTTGAGCGTCTCCTACCCTCATCCAGTCTCCCTTTCCCTCCTCCAGCCTCCCCATACCCTCCTCCAGTGTCCCCTACCCTCCTCCAGCCTCCCCTACCCTCCTCCAACCTCCCCTACCTTCCTCCAGTCTCCCATACATTCCTCCAGCCTCCCCTACCCTCCTCCAACCTCCCCTACCTTCCTCCAGCCTTCCCTACCCTCCTCCAGTCCCCACTACCTTTCTCCAGTCTACTCTCCTCTCCGCCAGTATACCCTACCCTCCTTGAGCGTCTCCTACCCTCCTCCAGTCTCCCCTACCTTCCCCCCAGCCTACCCAACTCTTCTCCAGCCTCCCTATCCTCCTCAAGTCTGCCCTACCCTCCACCAGCCTCCCCTACCCTCATCCAGTCTCCCCTACCCTCCTGTCTCCCCTACCCTCATCCAGTCTCCCATACCCTCCTCCAGGCTCCCCCCCCCCAGAACCAGCCTCCCCAACCTTCTTCCTACCCTCCTCCAGCCTCCCCTACCCTCCTCCAGCAATGAGAAGTTAAAATGAGAATAATGTCTGGATGTTGGCTTGATATTAAAGGCATTGTGTCCTGCCAAAGAGTAAAACATGGAATATGTATACATGTGTTATACTGTTCTATGAACTGTTTGTTCAACAACATATTCCCTGCATATTGATTTTAAAGGTTACACTGTCATTATCACAGTTTATGTCAGTTTGAGTTACGTTCTCCATATGCGACTTGTGTACCATTTCATGATAACGTCCTGATGTGGAGGTCTGCTGTATATATTAACTACCTTAATTTGAATGTCAGATAGAACTAGCATGTATGCTCGGCACCCCATGTTGCAACCCATGTTCAGTTCCAATCAATATCCAGCATAATGCTTGGTGCCACGTATGTAGGAGGGGTCTGGGTATAAATGCCAGCTGTATACAGCCACAGCTCACAGTGGAATCCTCCCCTTCAGACGATGCACTGAGGAGCAACGGTTCAGACGACACACCCAGCAGCAACAGTGAGGACGACACACCAAGCAGCAACGGTCAGGACGACCCAGCAGGCAGCACCCATCTAGACACCACAGCAAGCAGCAACAGTTCACACCCCACAAACTGCAGTCCACCCAGAGGTAGGTGCTTGACTTGTTTTACTTGTTATTATGTATTGTACTTATATACTTGTACTTATAAGATTTGAGATTGTGGTCGAGTTTGAGTTTAGATAACCTTTATTTTCTTTCACATATGTAAGCACAGGTTTACAATTGTCCATTTTGAATCATAGTGGAAAAATAAGGCAGGCTTCTTTTAGGATTTTGCATCCCATTTATGGCAGCAACTTTTTTAGCAATTACCAATACATTTCAAGCTGCTTGTATAACATTTATTAAATAACTTAAATTTTGACATTGGTATTATAACAGACAACCTTGTTCGTCCCTGAATGAACTCCAGGTGCAATATTTCTAACAATATTCCAGCTGTTATGTGCTAGAACTGGGGCTCTAATCCCTTACATATGATTTTCTGGTGGCAATTATTAAGAATTGCGATGAGAAATAATTATTGACAAGTTTCATGTGGGGGTTTTAGGATGGATAGCAACATATACATTTCTTAAGAACTTCACAATGAGGCTTAGGGGACGGGCACTTGAGGATACAATTGCAAACTAAACCATCCTTTCATTTACAGGGGGATTGGAATTTTTTGCCAAAGTTTGAATTTTAGGTCTGCTTTAAATAGTTCTTTTGATGCTATTTTTCTAATTTCTATGTCTAAATCGTTCCATATGACTGCTAAACTATGCTCCAGGCTTCTTTGATATAAGGTTAGGTGGAGAAAGTTTACTTTTAACATCGGACTGTCCCATAGCCTAGTTGTTACTCTACAGTGATCAACATATTTAGGGTCACATGATCTCAAATAAGCTGCCATGTGTTGATGAGATAAGCGTCTATTAGCTAACATATTCAGGTTTACTTTCTTATGGATGGCGGAGGTCATATAGGGTGGCACACACACACACACACACACACCAACCCTCCTCTCTGCGTTCTACATACTGACCCCTATCAACCTGGCCCGGGGGGGGGGGGACCTGTCAGGACTCCTTTAGAAAATGCTGACTCATGACTTTGCTAACCTGTAGTCACACCCCTTGACCATACCATTACACTCAAAGGGGTGGCCATATGTGGCAAGGTGTCAAGTTACCAGGCACGTGTCACAGCACGTGTCACAGCAACATACCGCCATACTTCAAAGGGGGTTTTCACGGTTTTCACACAAAACAGTAATGGCAATTCCATGGGGCATTCACTTAAAAACCTATTCACCTTGGAAATATTGATGCCACGTGACCGGAAGTGACGTCATGGGGAGACTGGAAGTTATGCATGTGACCTACTTAAGAGTCAAGTGACCGGAAGTGACCTGATTAACTCGACATGCAACTAATCAGTGACCTCCATATGGTCACATGACCGGAAGTGACGTCACGTGACCTACTTAGGGGATTAGCAATGAGCGGAAGTGACAAGTGACCTAATTTTTAAAAATGGGCCACGTGACCGGAAGTGGCTTACTTAAGAGGTCACGTGACTGGAAGTGACCTAATTAACTGTGGGAGAAGGGGGGTACTCGGGGGGGGGGGTGCATGGGGGGAGGGGGGAACTCTGGGATGGGGGGGGGTTTACCCTTTTTTTTTAAAGCAAATTGGCCATTTTAGGTTATTTGATTTTGTATATAATTTTTGTCACTTTTCTGGCCAAATTCCAGGGAATATGATGTTTTCAAGTTTGTTTTATTTTTTGGTCATTTTCGAGAAACTTTAGATTTTTAAAAAACGTGATTTTTTTCAAATTATAACATTGTTTTAAACAAAGTTGCTGTCAAACCAATTTTAATACCCTTAGCGGTGAGAGGAACATCAGACATACTTGATACCGATAACACCTTGTTGATACACATAATGTAATACACATAGCTTTTTTTTAATACAGATAGCGGTTGGATGGTCAACCTCTATATGTAGTTGATACAGATAGCGGTTGTACACGGCCCCAGATGTTTCCACCTTTATCCCCCTGAAATCACTGGTCCAGAACAATCACTGGCTAGGGAGTGCTCATTCTTAACAACAGGGGGTTGGTGCAAAATATGTTCACCTCCCCCCAAGAGGGGTCAACATCCCCCACCTCTGGTTGTAAATAATTTATTGTATAGTAACCCTCAGGTAGGGACTCCAGAAAAAATTAAAAATATTAAATGATCAATTCTATTTCTTTTATGATATAGAATGTGAGAGATGTAAACTAAATCTTTTGGAATTTTCTTTCTATCTATCATAGAACTCAGAACATCTTCAAATAGGTGTAAATAAAATCCACCCAGTTTCTCTAGTACAGCTTTAGAGTCCAAGTGTACCTGTGTGGGGGAGGGTGATAGGGTCTGCCAGGTGAGTGGGGTATGTGGGAGGTAGTTATATAAGGGGTTTGGAGGGCATTTGAAGTACTGGCAAGGCTAGGCCATGATTGACAGGCCCTCTTAACATGATCACCCATTATACTAGTATAGAGTAAACAGATTGTCTTAATTACCCAATCATAAGTATTATGATGTTATGGTCTAGGAAGAGGTGAGAGGATCCTCTGATTGCTTCCATTTTTCAACATGATATAAAAACATATTGGATGAGATCACAAACGGAAAAGCAACGGAAAGCATTCATAAATTCATAGGGTTTTGATGTAATCTATTTTATCTCCAAAATATTTGGTAACTTCTCTTAGCTGCAGTCACTTATTATAGGGATGGCTGGATAGGCCTTTCTCTTGAGTATATTTCTGTGTGCTTACCTAAAAGTAACAGATGAAATGTCACTCCCTAAGAGGGGAGTTTTATAACAGTGTCTCTGAGGCACAGCTGCACCAAAATACTCCACTGCTGTATGCACTGTGCACAGGGGCTCACCTAGCGGATTCTTGAGTCCCTACCTCAGGCTTTTTATAGAAAATTGGTGAAAGCTTTTTACTACACCAAAAAGGCTCTTTATGCTTCTTGTTATGAATGATACCTCATCATCATATGTATACCAAATGTGCGATGATAGGGTGGCAGGGTAGAAAAGCACTCACACAAAATTTCATCGACACCTTCTGTTGTTTTGACATCTTGTTTAGACATTGGAGAAAACATAATGGAAAAATACATAGTCTGTTGTCTTCACCAATGCTTATTTCTCAATAACATTTTTTTACAGTACAAGAGAAGTAGTTGGGGTACAAGATGCAGCTCCCTGTGGGACTGCAGCTGCTGCTGACTTTGACCTTCTTACTGCACCAGGCCTGCTGTATGACAACTGTGGGGCCCAGCTCTGTGGGAGAAGAAGAGGACACAGCAGATGTAGGTCTCTAAGACGTATAAAGGGGCCCTTGATGGGGGGTCCCCATGTCGCTTTTAAGAAATGACCATGTCGCATGTCTATTTCGCTTAAGATGCTCATGTCCCATGTCAATTTTAAGAAATGTCCATGTCCCCTGTCAATAAGCCTCATGTCGCATGTCACTAGGCCTCATGTCGCATGTCGATTTTAAGAAATGCCCATGTCGCCATATCGAATTTAGGGGTCTAGAGCCATTAAAAACAAGTTAAGTATGGCCCCTATATAAGTAGCCCATGCCTTAGATTCATATACCTTGACCATTTAACCCTTTAAGGATGGCATGATGCCCTTGGTCGTCATGATGTACAGATGCAGCCTGAGTAACTCAACAGTGCTACATTCACATAGAGGGTCGGCATGATGCATTAATGCAGCACTGGCAAGCTACTCCCAGGGGCTGCATTTGCGCATCATGATGTTTTAGTGACATGCCGTCCCTAAAGAGATAGGGATTATATGTAACAAATACTGGCATGTAGAGTACATCTATTTCCCACCAGGGCATTGCTGAGGATGAGATTGTGAATAATGGTGAAGAGACAGACGCACAACCAGATGTGGTAGGTTATTAACTGTATATATATATATATATATATATATATATATATATATATATATATATATGTGTGTGTGTAATATATGATAATGTGAATGAATCAAATGTTCTACATATGTGCCAACAAATGTTTGACAGTTCCCCTCCCCCCTTTAGCAGTGACAAGGGCATTTCAGGGGATACGCCAGTCAGCTTGATGATGCACCACCTGTCCTTACAAGTCAACTTGAATTTCAATCAGCTATTCCAACAGTTCCTAGGATTTCTGCACTTGCCAATTCCTCACAACTTAACTTAAAACAAACAGATTCATCTATGTTACTTAAAGCAATGTGTTTGTTCTCTAGGACGAGTCTGACTTTACCATGGAGTCCATTATCTTGGGGCTCGAGGAGGAACTTGAAGAGGATGGCGTGCAGGTGCAGAACTTTACAGACATCTTGAGCCTTGCAGAGGAATATGAAAATGGAACAAGACAGGTTAGTAAATATGGAAAGCTAATGGTCTAGAGATATGCAGCCACGTACGGTTATACTTGGCTGACCACTAGTGTAGACTGCAGAGCTAGATGGTGGATCAAGAGTACCATTCTTCATTGGTGGCCGGTGTGAGCTGTATATTAAAGGTAATCTGGGGTGAGGGCATACAAGATATATCCACCGCAGGCTGTGTCTCACAGAATTGAGCCAAATAAAAAGTAAGTTAACATACATAATTATGTTTGCACTGCACGAGAACATCTAATTAAGTATACCTTAAATGTCATTTTCATTACTTAAATCTCAAATTTAAGTACATTTAAGGTGAAACTTAAATGTCAATTTTGACATTTAAGCAACATTTTGGTGTACTTAAAGCAACACTTTAAGGCGACATTTAAGTAGGATTTAAGTTAATTTAAGTTGATTAAATGGCCTAGCAAGGTGGTCATTAAAGGTCATTAAAGACAATATCAAGGTCCAGTGCTGGATTTATATGAACGACATTTAAGCACATTTAAGGACTTTTAGATATATTAAATGCAGGTTGCTATTATTGCTCTAGTTTAACAATATGCATATATGATTAATTCAGTTTGTTTATTCTTCAAATAGGGATAAGCAAAATAGTTTTATTTGGGGGAGGGAGGTCAATGGCATTGAATCATCAATTTCTTTTTTCTTTTTATTCTCATGGGGGTTGGGGCCGCCTTCCGGAGGCAGGGGCCGCCCCCTTGAGGGGGGGGGGCAACTTCCATAGCTTATTGGGTCTGGATGGTGTTTCTCCACAAATCTGCGGACGCCCGCAAATTTGCGGACGTCCGCAAATATATTTATGGAGCTCCGCAAATTATGCCTTTTTGGTACTTCAGCATACAAATACAGACCCCCGTATATATTTGCGGACATCCATATATATTTGCGGACATCCGTATATATTTGCGGAGCTCGGCAAATTTGTGGAGAAACGGGACCCAGGGAGACACAATTAGAATATTTACCCTTGGATTATTATGTACAAAAGCAAGTCTGCATAATTATGATATGTACGAAGGATCTCAACGAAATAGGGGGTCTTTTGAGGTCAATCTGTCGGGGAAATACGGAACTTAAACAAATCCTGTATATATATTAAATTTTCATCATGATAATATTATGCTTTCATCTTGATATTCATCATGACAGATATCCTGTTTTATAAATCATGATTTCCGTGAAAATCTGTGATTGATTTAACATGGCATTTATTATGAGTCATTTATCATGCTTTATACTATGATTTAAATAATCACAATTTGTAGGTCCCTAGAGGGGTATACTCCGCTAGGGATCTTCAAAATATTCTATAATACCGGGATAAGGGTCCCCTAACTCCCCATGTCAGAATCACACGTTGTACCCCTCTAGAGACCTAAAGATTAATGTATATTTACGGGATAAGTGCCCCCTAAATCTCCTGATTATTATCATCATTCAGCCATAAATATGTATTACAAGCATATTATGGCTCAATCTCATGAGTTGGTAACAGTTTAAACGTCTTTGACCGGGTGTCCTCTTTGACCGGTGTAGTCTTTGACCGGGTTTCGTCTTTGACAGGGTATCTAGAAAAGATTTTAACCAGCTGCACGGTCCGAAGTATTATGCAATAAGAAGTCCCACCAAGTACATTACATCATATACATATATAATATTTAATAAAAAATGGAGAAAAAAATCTTTTCTAGATACCCAGTCAAAGACGACACCCAGACTTTTCAACTGTTACAAACTCATGAGACTGAGCCTTATACAGTATATAATATATTATGGCTTGTGAGTTAATAGCCTGACCTACAGAGCCCCACACAATAGTCTGTATTCGCCCTATGCAACCTCTCATCCTTGAAGCATCACCCCTCACAGCGGGGCCCCTAGGCGAGGTTTAAATTCATACACATGAGCCCCTCACATTCACAAAAATAACACTAATGTCAGCAGGTGGATATAACCCAATACTAGATGGTGCTCACATTTCCCTATAATCTCTATTCTGATAATCTAAAACTGATAATCTAATGTAGGGACAAGAATAATATGGAATCAACTCAACGCTCGGTGGCAACACCTATGCCATGTCCCCGTTTGATTATAATGTTGTGAGGTCAACCGGCAGATGGCGAGCCTGTGGAGTGCCACGTCGACACTTCTTGGTCCGCAACCCAGGTATATAAGAGGCCGAGGTTGACTACCTCTGGGAGTTCCTCCCAGGACGAGCTCAGACCCACAGACTTCGATACTTTCGGCCACAGGGCACCTACACCCCTCCCACCCTCTGGCTCTTGCACCAGCCTCGCTGGGACAAGACCAGATCATCCAGCTTTGCTGACTCCGAACCAGCGGGAACGCTGCTTGTACACTTCAAACCTTGTCTGTAGATAACCTGTACAATGTTGAACCTTACCTTCGAGGCCATGTACGTATGAGAACCTAAGAGATCGCGAGACTGAGTAAAAACCTGTTGCATTCAAACCGAATCTGGAACCTGTGTTCGCTTCGTACTTTCACAACCCCTACATTGGTGCCGTGACCAGTTTGGGTGGGAAGTTGAATAGCACAGTTATTGGGAAAGAACATGACTGAACAGGCAACGGGTGGAGCGTAACTCCACTCCATTTCAATTCCGGATCCCGAGGTGCTGGCCGCCTTAGAAAAACACTATGACCCAAGCCGTACAAGTTTGACTCCAGAACTGAGAAGGGGCAATCCTGATACCATTCGGAAGGATCTAGGGCTGAACCTAGAAGACTCTCTGTTGGAAACTGGCGGTTCGAAGAGGCATACGGCTCCATTGCCAACACAAGGTATGAGCATGCTACATGCTGAACGACATCAACAACAAGAAGTGTCACATTGTCACTTCGCAGAAGAGAAGAGTCGTTTCGAAGAGGCAAGGGTTGCTCAGGATGAATGCTGAGTTTGAAGCTTTGAGCCACCGAGTGTCCCAACTTCACATGAAGAATGATAAATTAGAAGGGGAAACGATTGAGAAACAAAGTCGTCTGGATTCAACAAAAGTGGAGCTCAATCAGATGGAGGACCAATTCTCTAAGCAACAAGATACACTTCGTCGGAGAACTGAAGTCCTGGAGCGATGTCAACATCAGGCTGTATAAGATTCAGATGAACTCCATGAGACTCGGGGGGGAAACAACAAAAGCCATGTTGCATGAACGTGAAGCAGTGGCCAGAGAGTTGGAAGAGATCCAAGCAAGAAGAAGAAAAGAAGACTCACATCCCAGCTTGGCTGGATTCGACAATGTGAATGAGGGACTCTATGACTCATCCTCTGATGGGGGTGATGTTCCTCCGACCAGATCCAGGACTAGACGGGTGACCATAAACACAGGTGTTTCGGGTTGGGTTGGCAGATCTTCTGGTCACAGACAGACAGCTTTGCCATATGGAGATGGCAATTCAAATCCAGCCAGCCGGTCAAACTCTGATGAAAGAGCCAGCCGATTTGGATCTGATGAAAGATCTACCTGGTCTGATCCCAATGAACATTCGAACCCCTCCACCAGGAGGACAGGCAGGCCCTCTATCAGTACTGGTAGAAGGGTGTCAAGACGTGAATCAATGTCCCCAGAGATGAAAGTGATTTACGATTTGGATCCGTGCATTTCTGACATGGGAGTTGATTGTGTTAGCAGACATACTGACAACGCCAATATTGTTGATTGGAGCATTGAACAGTCACATTTGTTACACAGAGACAACTATAATGCAAAGGCGAGCACTCAAACTCCTTTCACTGGCAGGCTACCATGGCAGGAGTGGTTTGCGGACTTCATGGACCACGTGAGGTACTGTTGGTCTTAGCAGGAGTCCTGAAATGAACTGCTTGGAGTGCTCAGAAACGGGACAGGGAAGTCTCGAGGTGTAGAGCTAGACATGGAACAGCCTAACAAGTCACATCATGTGTTTGGTTTGGAGCTACAGAATTTGTTACAAAGAGCTAGACCACGATGGAAATTGGATGACCCACAGTTCCTTGATGATCTGTTTTCACAGTTCATTGAAGGCCTGATAGTCCAAGATTTTTAGACTTTAAGGTTAAACAAAATCGGAACAGGCCAATTTTTGGACAGAAGATGCCCAGAAGGGTACTAAGCCACATAGTAAAAGTCCTCAGACATCCTCCTTGTGCTCACTCGGAAATTCAAGATGGCGTCCAGGATGGGCAATATGCACTATTTCCCTCATTTTTATTTTATTTTGACTTTCCATAGGCCAATTTGAAGTTTACCTAGCCCCCCTAAACCAATTTCAAGCTTTTCAATGGTCTTATCCTTTTGTTGCTAGGGCTGGCGGTTGCCTAGCAACAGGTATTTCATATTGGATTTCCCTAGAAACTAGGGCAATTAACAGTCAGAAAGATATTGTACCCGTACTTACTGCTTCTAAAGTGACCCCAATGGAGCAACAATGATATAACTGATTTGCTATAGTTCATGGTTACCTAGCAATAGCAGATACTTACCTAGCAACCACCTGGAAAGAGTGTATTTGGCCCTTTGGAAAATACTTTGGCTTTACAAAGGGCCATATGAACATCACCTACCCCCACAATGCATTGGAAGCTTTTGTTGATGGTTACATTTTTGTGTCACTAAGGCAAGTGGTTGCCTAGCAACATACATTCTATATTGTACTTCTAACCTAGAAACCAGTCAAAATATTGATCAGATATATTCATCTACCGATATCTCGACCCCACGACATGTAAAGGAGGGTACTGAAACACATACTTAAAGTCCCAGGAAAGCCTCCTTGTGCTCGTTCCGGAATTCAAGATGGCGTCCAGGATGGGCAATATGCACTATTTCCCTTATTTTTTTCTATTTTGACTTTTCATAGGCCAATTTGAAGTTTACACAGGCCCCCTAAACTAATTTCAGGCTTTTCCATGGTCTTATCATTATGTTGCTAGGGCTGGTGGTTGCCTAGCAACAAGTATTTCGTATTGGATTTCCCTAGAAACTAGGGCAATTAACTGTCAGAAAGGTATTGTACCCATACTAACTGCATCTAAAATGACCCCATTGGAGCAAGGATGATATGTGTTGCTAGGGTTCATTGTTGCCTATCAACAGCATATATTTACCTAGCAACCTAGAGTGTTCATGCCTCTAAAATAGAATTTGGCTTTAAAAAGGGTAATTGTAGGATCACCTACCACCACAAACTATTGGAAACCTTTTGGATGGTGTCATTATTGTGTTGCTGAGGTAAGTGGTTGCCTAGTAACACATTCTATATTGCTACTCCCCAAAAAACAGGGGAAATATCAATGAGAGGCATACTTCTACTACAACTACTACATATAAATGGACCTCAAATGAAGTGGGATAATGAAATGTGTTGTATGGTGTGAAGTTGCCTAGAAACATCAGATATCTACCTCTGAACCAGTGTGTTATAAAATCAAAGTATTTTCCAGAGAGCCAAATACACTCTTCCAAGTGGTTTCTAGGTAAGTATCTGCTGTTGCTAGGCAACCATGGACTACAACAAATCATTTATATCATCCATGCTCCATTGGGGTCACTTTAGATGCAGTAAGTAGGGAATATCAATATATAATGCCTGTTGCTAGGCAACCACCAGCCCTAGCAACAAAAGGATAAGACCATGGAAAAGCTTGAAATTGGTTTAGGGGGCTAGGTAAACATCAAATTGGCCTATGGAAAGTCAAGATGGAAAAATAGTGCATATTGCCCATCCTGGAAGCCATCTTGAATTCTGGAAGATTTCCTGGGACTTTTATCATGTGTTTCAGCAGCCTCCTGGGGATGTTTTGGGGGTTGAGATATTGGTAGATATACATATCTCTGATTTATATTTCTGGTTTCTAGGTTAGAGTTTTAATATAGAGTGTATGTTGCTAGGCAACCACTTTCCTTAGCAACACAATAATATCACCATCAATGAAGCTTCCGATGGATTGTTGGGGTAGGTGATCTTCAGATGGTCTTTTTTGAAGCCAAAGTATTTTCCAAAGAGCTAAATACAGTCTTTCCAGGTGGTTGCTAGGTAAGTATTTGCTGTTGCTAGGTAACCATGGACTATAGCAAATCAGTTATATCATTGTTGCTCCATTGGGGTCACTTTAGAAGCAGTAAGTATGGGTACAATACCTTTCTGACTGTTAATTGCCCTAGGGAAATCCAATATGAAATACCTGTTGCTAGGCAACCTCCAGCCCTAGCAACAAAAGGATAAGACCATTGAAAAGCTTGAAATTGGTTTAGGGGGGCTAGGTAAACTTCAAATTGGCCTATGGAAAGTCGAAAATAGAAAAAAAGAAAAAAAAAACGGAAATAGTGCATATTGCCCATCCTGGACGCCATCTTGAATTTCCGAGCGAGCACAAGGAGGATGTCCGAGGACTTTTAGTATGTGGTTCAGTACCCTTCTGGGCATCTTCTAGCCAAAAATTGGCTTGTTCCGATTTTGTTTAACCTTAGGTCCTATTCTGAGCTAAAAATCTTGGACTATGAGGGATTTAGATGAGGGAGCAGCAGCCTGTGATAGTTGGAAAGCTGAACAGTTTTGTTCATGGCTATAGAAGACTATGACAGGAAACCCCATTTCTTGTCTTCGAAGACACTTTCAAGAACTTCGAGTGTGGTAGAAGATCCACCTACCTCTGATCAAGATCCTGGAAGGGAGGAGGAGATTGGCACAGTTTCTCAAAGGAACTCAGGGGACCAATGAGACCTGTCCCTTCGATTCATGTACCCACCAATACAAACATGAAAATAGGCCCATGCCCACTCCTCTTCAATTTATGAGACACCTGGTTGAGTATCACATGCATCATCGACCAGTCAATGTGTGCTCTGAAGGAGGGAAGCATAACCAGTGGTGCCATAGACTGTGCACCCTTCAAAAAGGATGCATGATCGAACATTTAATTCAAAATCATGGCCAGGCTATGTTTACTGCAAGGAAAAATTTGATGGATCTACATGCCATACTAATCGCTGGACTGAGTAGGGTAGAATTCAAGAATGTCATCATCGAGACCCTTCAGTTTGGGAAGGTATAGGGATCTAGGGCTGCTAAGCAATCAGCTCACTTCCGGAGGACTGACCGAAGGGGGCCCCTAGATCTCCCAAGCCACATGTACAGTAAATTCGTCGGATGGAAACCAGTCAATCCACTCCCAGGCAAGCGCTATGAGCCAAACCGGAGTTCTTTGACAGCCCAGCCAAAAAGTAAGAGGGCCAAACCAGATCCAGCAGACATCCCACAAGCTCCCACACGTTCAATTACTTCGTCCTGCAGAGGGAGGGGAGTGACCATCAAACACTGGTCACTCCTCCAAACGCTGGAGGTATCCGATTCGGGCTCAGATTTTTCTGTGCCTCGAGGTCGGTCTACCCTTTAAACTCTTCACCCCAAGACTCCTGATCCCCTGAGGAGTTAGACGGAATACCCACCCATCGACTCCCCTGGTCCGGAAGCACAGACACAGAAGGATCCCTACAAGGATCTCCCCTTCAGTATCTCTGTGGAGGATGCTGTTCGCTGGCAGGACTCAAGAGATGTGGAGATCGAGGAGGAACCGAGGAACTATGTCCTTCAAGGCAAACTGGCCAGGACCGTTTCAGCCACTAAAACATCAATGAGGGTGACTGTCCCCATCTGGGCCTCTTCGACTATGAACAAGGTGACTGTCACTGTGAAGGCAGAACCCAAGGTGGTTCCTGTCCCGGTGACTACTTCGAAGCCATTGCCTGTCACCACAACACCCTCCACTACAGCTCCTACGGCCAGACATTCGAACACTTCAACTAAGACCACAAGTTCGACGACTACCATCCTGACTACCACTCGATTCAAACCAGTGATGAAGGTGGTGGAGGAGGAGCCTGTGTCTGCATCCGAGTACTTGGTACATTCCGCAGGACTATTTTGACCCTGTGACTGCTCCAGATTCGACGGCTCATACGGAGGTATTCACAGAATGGCTCCGCCATGCGTCAATGTGCCACTAGTGTGGGCAGAGCATCTGCCGAGTTTACAATGGCGATGCAATGTTAGGAGGTTGAAAGACTGAGAGCCATCTTCGAAAAGCAAAGATTAGATGACCAGGCTGGTCCCGCTCAAGTGGCCAAACTGGAGAAGGACTCCGGGACAGAACTGAAAAAGGCGCAGGCAAACTTGAAAGCAGTCGTGGCAACAATCATGGAAAATGCCACCACCATACAAGAAATGAACGTGAAGTTCATGACGGTGTTTGGCATCAGACTGGCCGACTGGGACGGTACTCTGGATGGAATCCGGAAGCTCATCGAAGAACTTTAAAAACTAATTGTAAAATTCTGTATGTGCGACTGTGAGTTATGGTATGGTAAATGTTCTTGTGACCATGTATGTACATCTGTGATTGATTTCACAATTCGATGGTGTTGTTATAACATTATGACTCTATGTACTTCGAATGTGTTACTACTGTACCATGTGTATCGATCTGTGGGTTCTATTTCTCACACTTCGAAATGATGGGAAATGTTTTTAACATTATATATACTTATGAGCTGTTACCCTTGGTTATGATGGGTACCCTCATAATTCGAAGCATTGATATTGTGCAAATAATACCGATACCTATCTACTTAAAAAAAAAAGAGAAGACCTGGTATTCGGACTTCAAGTTCATATCTATTTTTATATAAAAATAAGGTTTATGATATCTCATCATATAAGTAAAGCATTTGCACTTTCCTTGTTTCATTAGTGTATATAAACCCTCATGGTATAGAGTATTACAAAGGTTCGCCTCCATAGACTTTTTAACGAACCAATTCTTCTGTAAAATGCCATCAAAAGTCACTTAAAGTGCATATCCCCTACCTACAGCTATAAATTATATGATTATATCCAAAACTTGTCAAAACCAACTGTGATCTCAGTAGTATTAGTAAAAGTAGGAGTAGAATGCACATATATTGGCATATCTTTATTAAGGATGGATACTAACGTATCCCATCTCGTCGTTAAAGTTGTTGGGTCCTTTGGGATCCCTGTTCTGTACATAAGATGTATGAATTTTTGATGTACCAGGTCTACATCATTATTCGGTAGTCTCCATGTTCTTCTAAAAACATATTCGAACCTATGTTGTTGTGGTTACTATGTGTACACTGACATTTTTGACCTTTTTAATTGTACATTATATCAGGTGTGTCAGCACTTGGTACAATCTGGTGGGACTGATGTAGGGGCAAGAATAATAGTGTAAACATGGGTTTGTGGTGTTGAGGCGGGAATGAGATCAACTCAACGCTAGGTGGCAACACCTATGCCATGTCCCCGTTCGATTATCTGGTTGCGAGGTCAAGACCAGATCATCCAGCTTTGCTGACTTCGAACCAGCGGGAACGCTGCCTGTACACTTCAAACTTTGTCTGTGTATAACCTGTATGATGTCAAATCTTATCTTCGAGGCCATGTTTGTATGAGATCGCGAGACTGAATAAAACATGTTGCATTCAAACCGAATTTGGAACCTGTCTTGCTTCATACTTTCACAACCCCTACAGTAACATTATTATGTCAAATTATTTTTCTCTTGACATGAATGAGCTAAAATTAGAAACAAAAACTTCATGTTTCACACATGTTGTGTTATTCATGTTTCACACATTTGTGTTATTCCCGTGTCCTGTTTGCAGGGCGTTACGCTAAAGAAAAAGTTGTACGTGCAATGTGGGAATATGAGAATTTGACTTGCATCAGATTCCCACCTTGGACAGAAACCATGCATGCCGACTACAACCTCAGTCACACCAGCTACCTGAATTTTATTCATAGTCGTGAGTAAGTAGCTATAACATGTGTTTTTTTTCAACTATTAAAGTTTACTGTCAATACAGATATTTTGCGCTGTCCATATTTTTGCGATTTTTGTGGAATTTAAAAGTCAGCGGAAATATATACAGAGCAAATATTTATACAGTATCTAAATAAAGTGTCAAATTTTGGAAATTTTAATCTGCCCAAAATTGCACTTTCTAGGAGATATGCGAACATTTATATCCATGTGTTGCCTAGTGGTGGTGTGGCGTAGTTTCACTGCATATTTCAGGCTACCAGGCCCTACTATTATTCAGTGTTTACATGCTGTTACCTTGTACATGAATATTGTTGGGTGAGATAGGCCTGTGGAGTTGGAGAGGGATTATCATATTGCAGGGTTGATTCCTGCCAGATGATTTCTTTAGGCCTATTACTTGCAGTAGATATAGGCCTACTTTTGTAGTTTCGACCCGTGTTGGCGTCATAATCAGGTGGATTTAACAGGGATATATAGGTAGTACAACTACAAATATATTATATAAAAGACAATAGTCCCCTTTTGGCAGACAATGAGGTCCTTCAGGTTTAATTCTGCAGCCAACCACCAGGTGGCCACAGACCCTGGGTAGTGGATGAACCTGCATCCTGTGCTATGAGTTTCTATGATCAGGATATGTCAACAGCTCTGAATATTTAACATATTCTAATTAAGTGTTACTCAATATCTGTAATGTGCTCTCTAAACAATATGATACTTGGAAAGGAAACAAACACAAAATAAACTATCCAGAGAATGAATTACTTGTATAGGTTTCTATAGTACAGCGGCACTGTTAAGCTGCTATTACTGCCCTGCCATCTAGCAGTATAGGGCATGAACTAGCCCCGGTGGACTTCCTAATTAGGCCTAGTCTTTTATCTATTTGTGCATATGAAACTTGCCTTATCTATAGATGTGAGTATTGGTGAATGTATGAGGGACTAGGGCTTTTTTATCTATAGGAGTCAGTCCTGGTTGGGTGATCTGTCTAAATATATTTTGTGTGGCTTTGTGAACAAGGATGTGTCAATGTTACACCCATGGCTGCTGTCCTTCGTGTTCATTCCCCAGGGTGAATGGCTACGAAGCTTCTCGATCTAAAGGATTTAGGGGAACTGGCAGTAAAATCTAGACGCTGAGCCAGTATGAATTTTCATTGGAACCCCCAAAATCCAAGATTGCCACCATGTTTGGAACATTTTTCAATAGTCTGCTATAGAATCCTTATCTATTGACCAAAAAAGATGTGTATTAGCTCAAAATGACCGTATGGATGTGGACTAACAAGGAAATTTTTTTTGGTTCTGATCTGGCTAATATGGTAACCACGGCAACCAGATGAATGTAAAAAAGTGACATATTTAAGGAGTCTTTTTCCTTCATCACTTTGTGGGTGGCGGTTAATGAAATCTATGATGAAGAATTTTTATATCTTTGTCTTTTCTGTGATCACATTGGTTGAAGTGCCACAGCACACCAGTTTCTCCTTCGTTTTTCTTTACTGAATGTACATGTTCATATATTCAGAATTTGAGGGCCTGCTCTATTTTCCCTACATATTGCATCCGGCACGTTCTACACTCTAGGCGATATATCAGGTTAGAGCTTTCACAGGTGGTCTATGGGTAGTGATCAGGTATATCCCAATGGGCACAGAACAATGAATCAACATTGATAAACAATTGTCAATATTGCTTGCTCTACATTCCCCATGAATATGCTTGCATATGAGGGTGCTAGCCTGGTGCCCATGTCCGTGCCTCATTTTGTAGGAAGTATCTGCCACTGAATTGGATGCGGTTCATGGTTAGGACCATTTACAGTAGCTCCTTTTTTGTTCTTTAGAAGAATCTTTCACCGGCACTTTGTTTTGTTGTCCCACATCAGGGGTGAGCCTTAGTGATATTGACCCAATAACACTGATCCAGCCAATGGGAAGGAAGCAGACTAGATCAAGCGGTCACATGTAATGGCATGCATGTTAGGGAGCACCAAAATCGTTTAACCTGGTTAGATCTAGATATAGTCCTCACACCTCTATGTTGTAGTATCCGCTGTAATATGGAATGAGTCAATAACTTATAGTACAGTGGTTTATTCCCCCTGCACTCTTGGCCACACCAGCTTATATATATGTGTGTGTGCGTGTCTCGAACTGATATCTTGTCTCTTCTGCATTCAATCCTAACGGCCGCATAGCCCACCCCTGCCTCATATATATATGTGAAAAGGAAAATGGGGGGTGCCAAGATACTTTTTTAAATAATGAATCTAAAATATGAAATTATTTTGATTTTTCTCGGGAATCTCAACATTCTTTTCGGTGTTTACATTAGGCAGGTTGAAGACTGCCTGGACTGACAGTACAGCCTGCATAACACACCTAGCCCGTTTTCACAGGTCACTTAGCCTGGAATACAGGGCTGTTCATTAGTGGGACTGTGTTTTCACTATAGCTTTTATATGATCATATTTGCGATTTTCATGAGCCACTTTTGCAGTGTACCTAGGGTATGCTAGGAGTAGAATAAGGTTTCGGACTATCACTTATCATTGGTCCGCCTAGCTCATGCAAGGACTTAATATCTGGACATAAGGAGTGGATTCCCACTGAGGGAATTTGTGCAATGATTATAATTAATAATGTATGTAATCTAAGCTACTTATGTATGCATGCTTGCAGAATGTTTCAGTAAATACCCTTTTCAAAAAATGGCACATTTCAGCTGTGATTAAGGTATTATTAAATCATTGCTTCGAAATGCTTGATAACATTTGTGGAATAAGTCACTTATATAAGTGCTACTTTAGAGCAGTGCAGTTGTGTCACAATTAAAATCCCTGATTGGTGAAAGCAATTTATTGGTTCAGTCCCAGAGCCTGTCTGATATATCTGAACATTCTTTTTAGGTGCTGGGCTTCAATTGGCCGAAAAGACTGGGATAAGATCACTATTTCAAGTTGCTTTCATGTGAGTTTCTGTTAATGTATTTAGGAAAAGTTGTACAATTCATATAATTCATTGCCAACTAAAACATGTAGACTATTTGGTATTAACTAAATGCCTTAAGGGTTATTTCCTTGTTTATTTCTAATAATATTTCACAGATGAGTACACTCACATCAGAGCCTTATCACAACTCTTCCAGTAAGCATCAAACTTATCAACATAACACATTATTCCAGCACTTACTGGCTAATTATGACAGTTCACATACAGTGATGGTAATATTTAAAACTATGTAGTGGCTTTGATAGATTAATTCTATATACCTGGCTAAATGCCTCCATATTTTTTTCTTTCCAGCGGTATCGAATCATGCATGAAATAGGCCATGCCCTTGGGCTTGAACATGAACAGAATCACCCTGATAGGGATCTTTATATACAGATACATAGAGAAAACATTAAAGATTGTAAGCATTATAAAACTATTGCTATTCAGTAGTAAACATGTATGTAACACATTGGCATACCTATGAAATATGGTTGACTCAGTCAAGGAATACCTACCTGCTAAATGTCCTAATATAAAACATAAATTCATGCCATCTGTATGTGTAGCTCAGTACTATTGGCTTGGAGTAGAGTAATATCCCAGTATTGAGTTCTGAGCTCCAGGCAGAGAGCAAATAATACTTGTCCTTTGCTCCAAGTACAATGAATTCCAGCTCCCACCACAGTAGTGGAGTTGGTACAAGGAGTTCAAAACTCAATACAGCTTTTATTATATTCACAGCTCTACCCTGCAAGGGTTTAAAGCCCAATGATTAAGAGAAAAAGCCCTCACCCAACCTCTTGTTGACTTGCATATATATATATATATATATATATATATATATATATATATATATATATATATATATATATATATATATATATATATATATATATATACATATATTACTGAGCGCTAGAATGAAATGACATAGACATGGATGACAAAGACATGGATACACTTTTGCCTAAATTCCTGACGTACAATTCTGACAAGATAAAGGCCTCTTTATTAAACAAAAGAAAAATTTGAACCTTATCCAACGGCTATCTACCACAGACTGACTGAGCGGTGGGCGGATATGAACAGGTGGGGCCAGCTTGGGGCGCCCCCTGGAATATACATAATGAACTACCATTTGCCGCCGCTCCAAATATATTACTGTTATCCAGTCAGATACCATACATATATATATATATATATATATATATATATATATATATATATATATATATATATATATATATATATATATATATATATATATATATATATATATATATATATATATATATATATATATATATATATAAACAATCTTGATCTTTGCTGTCCTGAACCTTGATCTTAGTTGTTGTTCACATTAGGCCTACTGCAAGAAACTTGCCCAATTCGCAATTTTACAACAAATGACACCAGTTAAACAATAAGATTCCCAAGCTGTGTTGTTAAATCATCGTTTTAAAATTAAAACTTGCTAAGTTTGTTGTTTAAAGTAACACCCCATGGTAAATGAGCATCATTTTCTCCACAGGGGTGTGGAGAATGGTCATTCTAGTACTCAGGCATGATAACTTTTTCCAGATGAAACAAATCGTATTATTGTTCTGGTACCTAGTGTTAATCTTACCCTAATTAGACTCTGCTCATTTCCAGATGCCTTATTTAACTTTGCAAAAAGTGCAACTGGATTAGTGGTCCATCCTTATGACTACGGATCTGTAATGCACTACGCCACAAGTGTAAGTAGTTACATAATAATATCCTTTTACATTTGTAACATTTTTTTGAGGCACTCCTGTTCCTTATTTATCTCACCATAATTTTATCTTCACCATATATCTCATGGTGTTCTTACTACTTATGCTGTTGGTAGTCCAATGAATAGACAAAGATTCATGAGTATAGTTCCTCCTCTTGAAATAACCTTCAGTGGGAACTATACACCTGTTTATTTCGTGTCATAATTCCCAATAATTCACTTGAATAAGTTTTTTTATCACTGGTAAGATTATGATACAGTGACAGGCTGTGATAACTGGTCAGGGTTACTTCACAGTGGTGTTAAATATGGCCTCCATTGGTTAAATCAATGGGCCTGGTGTATTTATCCACATTGCATGGTAGCCTTCCCACTATTGGCAGATTTGATCGATTTGACAACTGTGGATTCAGCAAAAGATGTTGGGCAGTTTATTAAATCATGGACCAGCCTCAAGTCTCACATACAAGGCACATTGTTAGGTCAAACCAATGAAATTATGTAGCTTGACTGGTTTTGCAATATGGGGCATGTATATGAATGCTAGTTGGTTTCATTCACCCTAAGGTCACTATAAATAAAACTTGTTTCTCATCACCGTGCGCATCATAAATATTGTGAATTGGGAAAAAACTGTCTCTATTTTTTTAAACATTTTTTATAAAAAAATATGTTAAAATTGGCAAAATATTGGAAAATTTGGCATCAAATTAAAGCTTATGCTTTCAGCAATGCAATCAGCTAGGAATAATTTGCATTCTAACAACTTTTGTTGATCAATAAACTCAGATTTACTAAAATGGGCTAACTGATTATGAAAAGTCTCAAATTTTCCTATATATTTAATCCCAAAATTAAATTTAAAAAACACCATCATCATATTTTTCACTGCTTGGTGATGAAAAACAGTTTTTTTTGAGTGGCCTAATAAGAGTTTTTTCCCTAGGAATTTTCCAAAAATGGAAAGCCGACAATGACTGCTCTGGACAAGACGGATCAGGCTTTGGTGGGAAAAAGAGGGTGGTCTGCAAGTTACTATGATATAATGGGTATAAACAAGTTCTATGAATGTGCAGGTACGTGTCAACTTGTTATAATAGCATGACGTTATATATGAAGCGCCCCAAATCCCTTTAATCCATCTAAGGTAAGAATAAACTACGTTTGGGAAATATCTTTGACAGATAAGTGCCCTGCTGATAAAAAGGAATTGAAGTGTCAAAATGATGGCTTTGTAAATCAGCACTGCAAGTGCTATTGTCCGGATCTATTCACCGGTGAACTGTGTGAAAAACTCAAAACTAAACCAGGTAAGTCACAAATAACTATTCATACTTGCGATATCTATACTTGTGATAAAATATGCACTGGTAACTGCTATAGCTTTACTTCTTACATAGTATCATTTGGTTAAACCATTCTGTGTTAAAGATGCCCCTTCTATATTGGGGGCCGTTTCCATTTGCAAATAACTAATGTCTATTTGGCAGGCAGTCTATACCAATAAGTTAATTTTCCATAAGCTGATTTGGAGATGTCCTTGGACACTAGATCGTCCAATCAGCAAATATGGCAATTACATCCACACTATGCAGAGCGTACTTACGAGTCACTTGTTGTGGCTCTACCTGCTGATTAGTGGCCAATAGCACCTCCAAATCAAATGATGGAAGGTGTTCTAAAGTTACTTGCTGGGGCTGCTTCGGTGCATTATGATGAGAAATGTCAGCTTTTTGCAACATGCCACCTTTTACTATATCCGGACACTATTGGGGAAGTATCTGTCACACTTACAGATTTCCCTGTGGTGACTGCCTGGCCTAAGGGGTCATATGGAATACCAAACAGTGCGAGTGGATGTCCTGAAGGAAGCTGGTCAACAGGATCCAGAACACACGCCCTGACAGAAGCATCACACGACCCCATGGGTGCAGTATTCCTTAAGATATAGAGTTCTGAACAGCTGGTCAGAACTAGCTAAGGGAGTGATCATTTTTTAACAACAGGGGGGGTGGTGGGTTTCCGCGCAGAGCGTGCAAAATTTTTTACCCCCCCCCGGTCAAGGGGTCAACATTTTTTACCCCCCCCCTTAGGGTCGAAAATCGGCTTGCGCGCAGGCCCTTTGAAGCATAGTAACGCGCGGGCTTTTTGGCTCAAAACAGGTTAAATTTTTTTGCCCCCCCCCCCCCTGGTCAAGGGGTCCAAATTTTTTTGCCCCCCCCCCCCAAACCCACCACCCACCCCCTGTTGATAATAAATGATCACTCCCTAAGTAGAAGCTTTGTCTGTAATAGATTGCATCGATAAGAGGCCTTTGGTTATTGGACCTCTGAAGAAACTACCCGGCTGATAAAAAAAGGTTCTCAAATGTTTCCAAATGTTTTAAAAACATTTAGAAGAAACATTTCTATAAGTCTGTATGAAAAAAACTTTGAATGTCATTCAGAACAGAGTATCCAGCTAAAATAAAAATATTTTGCAAACATTTGCAAGCTGGATACTCTGTTCTGAATGACATTTAATGTCATCTGGTCATGCTCTGAGAATTTAGTTTTAGGACTGCAATTGTTTTTATTACTTTTATCACAGGTTTTCTTAAACCATTTGGTACAACGTTGGTTACTGACCATTTCTGTATGAGGAGTGACCCCACATCAGGTTCTGGGGACTGGCCACTTGGTAATTACTGCATCTACCAACAGGGTGACAGCTGTCCTACCGGTGGGTCGCCTACTGCATGATATAATTTATCCAGGGATTGAATATTACTTAAGATATTTAAGATATCTACATTTAAATTATTTGTTTAACACTATTAAACCTGTCCAATATAACAAATCTATACATACATCCTTTATACTATGACAACTTGCTTTGCAATCCCCCATATCTATAGTAAAGGGAAAACACAGTTAACAGTGATGACCGTCTAATGGTAAAATTTGATTGTATCTTTGAAAGGTCTAGAGATATCATTTCCTGGAAATTATCATGGTTCTTTTTACTATATCATACTTCAGAATACATATTCCCTTCCATCCAGGTTTGTCATATTGCCTAGGTGTAGATATCACAGGAATATTTAGCATTAGAGCAAACCTGTCCAACATGAAGTCCCACATAGTTCTAACATTAAGGCATGAGCCCCTGACCATGAACAGGCCTACTTCAGTGCATAATCATAAACAGATACTATTGATTTGCATACATGCCATTCATTTATTGGTGAGAATAACAGTTCAATCTTGTTATGATACTCACGCATAGAACCTATGATAAATTATGAATTTTAATGCTAAAAGTGTCTGACTTGGACAGTAAACCTTGTAACTGCCCATCATCTTCCATTCTTTTTAGACATATCCTCAAATAGTTGTATGAAAGGCGGGCACCCAGTTAAACATGGGCAAGGATAGTGCAGACCTGACCTATTGATTTTAGGAAGCAGAAAATGAAATTTTTTTACCTTATTTCCAGGATTTAAAGAACCAGGGAGTCAGACTCTGTATGATGTCAATGAGAGGAGTGCAGAAAATAGCGTTAACGGGAGCCTACCAAAGGGAGCATACAACAATGTATGTATCATTGTTGGTACTATTTAATACTTGGTATCCAGCTCAGTCCCATGTTAATACTCCTCATTGGCACATTTATTTAATTCATCTTTTTCCAGGTTTGGAATATTGTAAGGGGTTGAAGGATGAGGGCTTTTCACTTTTGGGGTGACTCATTGACATAAGGTTCAACCAGATAAATCTATTTGTTAAAAACAGTTGACTAGGTGTATGGTTTGTGGACTTGTACACCAATGGTATTTGGATGAATAGCACTACTCCCTCCTGGCCCCTCCCTCATGTCCCCACCAGTATTACCTGTTTGTAACCATCCCTTGTTCTTGTCCCTACACTTATAGGGTGTTCAGACTATTTTTATACATTGCAAAAAAGGTGTGGTTTTTGTGCATACTATACAGGCGAGATCTTAATTAAGACAATGTCAGAGGAATAGTAATCAACTCTATACCCACTAGAACCCTTTTCAAATTGATTTTTCGCTGCAAAAGTAGGGTGTTTTGGTACTGTATGGTTCACTAATGAAGATCTTTGAATTTTACAAGGACAAATAGATAGTAAAATTTTGCATAAGATAATTCCCCATAATGAACTTTACTCTTCTTCAGGACACAACCTATTTCTATTGTTGCCGGCGTGATGGTCAACGTCCGGTCTCTTTGCCAAATAAAAAACCTTTTCACCTGTTCTTGGTAAGCAGGGGGGCGAAGTGTTTGCTGATCAATGGTGAGTTCACAAACTTTCATGAGCTACTGAGGCATCCCACACATATATTTATTAGAATAATGAGGCATTCACATCTCTGTTCTGGGTCACTATTGTAAAATGATACTGGACCTATGTTTAATTCTGAACTTAGAATCAAGTTGGGTTGATATCTTTATCTAGGTATGGTGACTTCAACATATTATGTGGTCTACGGCGGGGCGCATCAATCAGGGAAGGCTGGTTACCATGTGACATCACCGTTCACAGGAGCTGACTCTAACAATCTCAAAATGTATCTCTGCTACTACCAACCTATCAACTATGGTAAGGACTCAAGATTACTATTATGTTGGGAACACTGTATATTCAATATCAGATACAAAACTTTAGGTTGTATGCTCAACTTAACTGAAATCAGATTGGTTAGTTTCTCATTGTGTGTAATACACCTTGTATGCCTTCCTTATAAAATGTGCCTCTGATTGATTTAGACTGTGGTAGTATAATTGAGTTGAACCCGTCCAATCCATCTGTCAAAATCTCCAGTCCAGACTATCCACAGTTCTCCAAGCATAATTGTGTTTGGTATATCAAGGTAATATTTCATGAAGAATCTATGATGCCAGATAAGCATATGTCATATTCAATTATGTAATGAACATATATATTTGTTCATATATGTGTGTTTGTATATATAGTTCTATTAACTAATGTTACCTGGTGCAAAGCACCCACCCCACCTAGTGGGGATAACCAACGACAATGTATGTGAATATACCACAATAACCTATATGATTATTGTCCCCATATATATATATATATATATATAACTATATATATATATAACTATATATATATATATATATATAATTACCCGAGTAATTTATTATATAAATTACGACGGGGAATTCTTGTTCTTACGAAGCCTAAGGCACTATTGAGTGCTTAGGGGAGCATGGGAGAAGACACCACCGGAAGTAGCCAGTTGCTTGAGCGTGTATATCAAAGAATATTCCTCAATAGACATTTTTTATAAACCATTATAAAACATATCATTATCCTCATAATTGAGACTATCCTTTTCCTCATAGCCTATATATATCCTCCATTTTTTTTAAAAATTCTATATGCATAGTTTTGGAGGTAGTGGGGGATGGTTTGGTGGGCCCATGCTCCCCTAAGCACTCAATAGTGCCTTAGGCTTCGTAAGAACAAGAATTCCCCGTCGTAATTTATATAATAAATTACTCGGGTAATTATATATTCTTACTCGCCCGGCACTACTTTTCGTGCCGGGCAACCTGGGAGAACTTTAAAGCTGTCTATCTGTGCGAATATTCTAAGGTTCTTAATCAACAAACCCAGTCACAGACCAATACAACTTAATAAGTCACCTGAGGTGTTTTATTACAAAAATAAATCATCACAGTCTTATATAAATCCACAATTTTTGCAGTTCATATCACAGACTCTCAACAGGAAAAACATGTCATAACTAGAGTTCTATACAAACTCAACATCTTGTGAGTTCTTATCACAGACATATTTTCCTTTATGAATCACATTTATATATCACATATTTCAGGATTCACCCCAATCTTTGGGTAATTAATCTCCATAGTTGTCTAACAGTACTTCACCCAAATTCACCTCTGGGTCTTCTTCAATCTGTTTTGCATAATGTTTCGCCATTGTTCTTTCTGTTTTCCACGAACCGTATTTCAACAGGACATTGGTTGACACTCCCAACCTTTTCCCTGCTGACACTCCAGCTCCACGAGTAGAATGAGCCCCATACTGGCCCTTTATTCCACTCTGCTTCAATACTGATAACACCCATTTTGAGATTGTATCTCTACTCACAGGTTCATTCGGAAACCTGAATGACATAAACAATTCTTTGAACTCATACTGTTCATCAATGTACCTGAACTTCTTTGTTCTCTTCAGGTATTCTTTCAACGTTCGTACAACACACAAGACCTTCACTCTATGATAAGGTTTCAGTACAATCTTTTCTAACCTGTCCCCTGTACGAGCGGTTTTCATGAATTCAGTCAGTGTAAATGACACTGAACCATCATCAGACTGTTCTAGTCTATCAATATCTAGAGCCAATGCTACTTGACCCCTTTGACCTGTAATCAACAATATGAGAATTAGGAGTTTCTTTCCCAATTTTTCAAGTGTGAGCTGTCCATTACTTCCCCAATTTTTTAGAAGCTTGAATACTTTCCCAACATTCCAAAATTTTGAATATTTTGGGCCAGCTGGATTCATCAACCAAGCTGCTCTGACTGATCTTCCTACCCAATAGTCAGTCCCTATTGTTTCTCCTAAAACATTTCTTGGTAACAGAATGGACAGCGCACATCTTGCACAATTTATCGCTCCTGAAGAGTATCCTTCTTCCGACAACTGACGTATAAACGAACAAACTTGAAACCTAGTCGGATTTTCTTTGTCAATCCCCTTAATAATACAAAACGTATTCCACATTCTAGCATATGTATCATAACATTTCTTTGAATTGCCTTTCCAACTTGTCATTAGAAACCTAGCAGTTTTTCTATCACAACCTGATTCTTCCACTAATCTACGTTCGAGAACATCAAAGCAAGTAGACCTATTCCTCGGTTGAACCTTACGTCGTAATCTATATTTGGAAGGATATTTCTCCTTTTCCTGCCTATCTTCATGATTCGTTGTGCTTTCTCCAGCATCCTGGCATACCATGGGCTGCCTGGCCAATCTGGCACCACCAGAATTATCCTGTCTGGTCGCTCTATCTCGATCTTTCGGAGGACCCTTGCCAACAAACTGAAAGGTGGAAAAGCGTAAGCGTCAACATTTTTCCACGACATTGCAAATGCATCACAGTGAAATGAACCTGGATCTGGACCCCAGGACACATACAAGTCACATTTAGTGTTAGTATGTGAAGCAAATAGATCTACTAAAGGTAGTCCATACCGTAAACAGATCTTTTCATAGACCACAGGATTTAAAGACCACTCAATGTTGTCCTTAAAATTCCTAGAAGCCCAGTCTGCTTCAACATTCAACACCCCTGGTAGATAAGAAACCGTGACCCATGCTTGAGTCATCTCAGCCCATCCCCAGATTTTTTGTGCCACTTCATGACACGAGGGAGATCTAACCCCTCCCATCTTTCTAACATAGGCTAACGCTGTGGTGTTGTCAGTTTCCACATGAACATGCAATTCCCCTTGTTTGCAGAACGTCTGCAAACCTAAGAAAATGGCTTCCAATTCTAACACATTTATATGACGTGTCTCTTCCAATGACCACCTTCCTCCTGTGGTCACTCCTTCACAACTAGAACCCCAGCCTTCCTCACTAGCATCAGTAGTAATGGCTAGATCAGGAGTATCTGATCTAATCATTCTTACCGCCTGCTGTACATTAACAAGCCACCAATTCAAATCCTGAATCGCCAATGAATTCAACTCCATTAGTCCATCAAAATTTCCTTTTGACCTACCTAAGGCTCGGTTCCTACACAACTCTAGATTTTTCACATGTGCAAGTCCATAGTCTACCCCTGGAGTGTAAGCTACCAAAATTCCTAAAACTTCAGAAACTCTCCTAATTGTAGGATACCTTTCTTGTAATAGTTTCTCAATTTCAGTGTTCACTTTCCCCACTTTTTCCTTTGGCAACGTGACCTCCATCCTTTCTGAGTCTAGTACAAATCCTAAAAACTTTAGTGTTTTACTAGGCGTCAATGCTGACTTCTCCGGATGTATGACCAGACCTGCACTGTCCAAAATCTTACACAACTCTGACACTGCTTGTTTACAATCCTGAAAACTATCAGCCATTACAAACAGATCATCAATATATGGGAAGCACTGTATTCCCATCATTCTTGCCTTCACAAAAATGGGATGTAGCATTTTTGTGAAGTACCTTGGTGCACATGCAAGACCATTAGGTAACGCTTTGAATTGGTACAACTGCCCATTCCAGAAGAATTTTAGATACTTCCTATCTTTCTCATGTATGGATATCGTATAATACGCGTCCTTTAAATCAATCGATGCTAAAAAGGAATCTTGTCGTACCAATTCCAAAGCAGTTCCTAACGATGACATTTTAAAGTGTTCATATTCAACATACTTGTTCAGTTCAGTCAAGTCCAATATGATACGAACCGTACCATCTGGTTTTGGCCTCGTGAAAATGTTAGAGATCCATTCTTCGTTCTCATGTTCTACCAACTCAATCACACCCTTACTCTCCATTTTCGCAATTTCAACATTTGCCAACCCAACATGTTCAACAGACAATCGATATAAATTTGGTACTGATTTCTGTACCGGTACTTCTATGAATGGTATGCTCAACCCTTCAATATTTTCTAGTACCCAACTATCTTCAGTTATTGTTTCCCAATAATCTATACTATCTTTTATCTGTCCAGCTACAAAATTGGATGGTATATGTTTACACTTTGAAAGGAGTGAATGGTTCTTACCAACCTCCTCTTCGTCTACCTCTTCTTGTTGAAGTTGGGACGATCTTGCTGATGTAGATTGTTCAGAGGACTCTGATGCTGACCGTCTGATCGCCCTCTGTATTGGCCCCCTCGGGCTCTGTGCCCGCCCCTCTGACCTCGACCTCGAGGGGCAGGCGGTGCCTGAAAACCCTGATTCCCATTCCAGGATTGTTGCTGCTGATGTTGGGCCTGATTTGAACCACGGCCCCTAGCACGGCCTCTACCACGGCCCCTTGGTGCTTGTGGGAATCTCTCTTTCTCTGGTGCTAAGTCTCTTATCAGCTTCCTTGACTTCTTCACCTCATCCACAGTCTCCTGTATATCATCACCGAGCAGATATTCACCTCCGACATCAGCCTGAGCTACCGGATATGCCATCTCTTGATCCATGTTTCTCCCTAGTGCATTACGTCTTCTTCTAACTATAGAAGTATTAGCATAGAAAGCCAGCCTAAGTCCTTCTTCTACGTCTGCACCAACAGCATCTAGTTCTGGATCATTCTCTCCCTTCTCTAAGATGAGCTCACAAAGCGGTAGCATAGCCGTGATAGAACCTAACAAAAGCTGTTGTGTCAGCTGTAGCTCCACATCTGCTTTCTTGACTTCAGGATGTACTTTATTACTCTTATAGTATGCTCGGTTCATCTTTGGTACCAGAATTTCCTTCAGGTTCCTAGGTGACGGATAACGTTCAGCTAACTCCTTTGCCACTGTCAAGTCCTTTGACTTCTTATACATGGTACGCACATATTCAGCCAGTCCTTCATCCACCGCTGGTGTAAAAGGATCCTTTTCTGCATCATGAACTGCTGACATAGCTCTTCGTGCAAAGTGGCCTGGTTTCCAAACTTCCATACCACCCTTATCTTCTTCACTAACTGTAGAAGCAGAATCATCATCCTTCTTCTTTAGCACTTTTTTCTTCACCTGTGGGGTTTTGGCTTTGACCACCGTAGTTTCCACTTCAGGTGCACCTTGTGACTCTTCTTCCCACTCATCATCATCATTACCATATAAGTAGGATTCTGCATACACCTGACCTTCAACTTCTGCAGCCTCATCTAACTGATTTATCCTATCTCTCTCTACTGATTCAGAATAGTGTGGTGACATCAAAGGAGGGCCTTTTTCTTTTTCCACTTGGCTTACATATCGCTCTGTCAGATACTCAGTCTCATACTCTTGAGTCTGAATTCTAGCCGCCTCGAGTTTTAACGACTTTTCTTCTGCTTCAAGTTTTTTCAGCCTATTAATTCTTCTCATCTTCACTAGCAGTTGCTCCCTTCTAAGGAACTCTTCGTCTGTCATAGACTCCACTTCTTCGTCCAAGTCAACGTTAACTGTATTGACAGTGTTGACAGCATGTGCTTTTTGCCGCTTGTTGACAGTAGGTCCTGACACCGCTGTCGACGAAGTTTTTTCAGCATTATTTTCAACAACAACACTTATTTCAGCAGCAGCATTCTCAACCGAGCGCTTATTAGCCCTAGTTTTACTGGACTTGCTTGCAGTTGAAGCTTTTGAAGCTTGTTCGTTAGAGTTTTTGTCTTCATTGACAGTCCTCTTTTCTCCTGCGCCAGACATGGCGAGCAGGTGTTTACGTCTTCACGGAGTGTGTATTCAGCGCCCAGTCTGAAATTATACGAAAAACTCCATTTAGTGAAACCAAACTTTCACCGTGTGTTGCCTTAAACAAATCACACACATTCCACCAATTTAATAGAGGTAAATAATAAAATAACTCCAGTTATTTGATAAACTTACCTCTCCGCTCAGCGTGTGACTACCTCGAACCTGGTATGCGCGCGCAACTGGCTACTTCCGGTGGTGTCTTCTCCCAGGTTGCCCGGCACGAAAAGTAGTGCCGGGCGAGTAAGAATATATATATTTATATATATATATATATATATATAACTATATATATATATATATATATATATATATATGTATGTATGTATGTATGTAGTAGCAGGCACTGACAGTAGGGGGGACCATTGGAAGGATCAGAGCTCAGCTGCTACACTCTCACACTAAGAGGGGATCGCCTGACAATTAGAATTTAAAGGTTTCTCAATGTGATCTGTAGACATTTATTAACTTACCATATATGTGCATATATCTTAGGTCCCCAAAGGCAAGACTATGGTTATGGACATCCATCACTTCAATATGAAACTAAATCAAGAAGGCAAATGTGAAGATAGTCTTGAAATACGAAGTACACTAATTGCGCAACCTGGAGTGAAGTAAGCATTTCATCAATTTCATATACAGTGCCTGAAAGTAGGAATTTCCATAATTGATCTTCTTATCATTGTCTGCTTGTGTTTCTCAGTTGTCAGTCATGTTTTGTCATCACCCATTAATTTAGGCTCTGTCACAAAGGACTAAAATCTGTCATCGCGTATAATGGTTTTATGATACTGAAATTACTTGGAAATGCAAGCGGATTTTCCTCAACGGTCAGGCTTGTATGTAAGTAGTGAAAAAAGTTCAAGTTATACATCATCTTTGACCAGAATTAATGATTTACCTGTACATCATATACCTACATATAAGGCTACAAATGTGCTGGCCATGCCTTTTGTACATCTACAAACATGCAGGTCCTGCATGCTGTTCTGTTACATTTCAAGAAGCAAACATAGTGTGACCCCATGTCGGGCCACCGCAGGCTCCTGATATGGCCCTGAGTGGTTTTGCCGGCTTGAGCACAGTAGGCTTAGTCATTGGTTTCTGCTGTGGCCCCACTTGGGCTAACCAGTTCAGGCTTAGCTTGGGTTTTGGCCAGGTTTCCCAATTTGGTCATGTGGCACCAAAATATGGGGTTTAGAGCTATCCAATAGTTTCCAACATCCACCCCCCCCCCCCAAGAAAAATCCCCCCAACCCCCCTCTGAACATTATACCCTCCCCAACAGCACTCCACACTGAACGAATATTGACTAGAAAATCCCAGGTGCTGCTAATTAATGCAGCCAATCATAATCTTCTTATCTAAATATGGACAAGCTTGAAGTATCTCTCATCAGAGTTGAGTGATGCAGTTTAGACAAGTCACACTAATCTGATATACGAATACATTGGCCTTGAAGCCCATAGTTCCTACCTGCGTGAATCACGAATGGGACCTACAATTTATTGCTACTTGGAGAACCTCATTTTGGACATTCAAATGGGAACCTTCATATATTTTCAAACTTTTAGAAAATCTGTTCATTATTACCTATTCTGCAACTTAATAATTAATTTCAGTTTCATTGCACTAAAGTTAACACATCCAATGTTTGTGACCAAAAAAAAATAGATTTTCCTGAAAATGAGTCAGAATGTTCACAAATAATACATTTGACTTCCTATCTGCTCCATTCCCCCCAAGGTCAAGTCATCCTTGCGCTCGATAGCCGCAATCTGACTAAGCTGGAATCTGGGTCTGCGCGTTTATACAAAATGTTTATCCCTCCGGACCTCTCTATATTAATCCTTGGAGCTACCTTAGCTGTACATAACCTGTAGCAGTAACAAACTGGATAAGGACTTCATCCACGCCACAAAACACCCAGAAAATCACACACCTAACCTTCCCCATAACCATAATAACAGATGAAGAAATACAGAGAAAACTGTACACAGCAGCAATCACCACCCACAGAGTGTTTACCCCACCATAAGCATGATCAACAATGACAACATTCACATACAACCAGAAACAGCTGAAAAGGCAGTCACAAACCTCATAGCTGACATAAAAAGGCTTAAAGAAACGGGATATGCTTATCGTTATACACCGGAAGTCGCATATCCAGTTGTAAGTATATTATATATGGTATAACCCGCACCCCAACTTGCGGGTGCAAGGTTATATGGTAGGGGTGAATATTGCATCAAAAGTTAAATCATTAGGAAAAGCAACCTTGGGCTACAACATGTATAACATTGGCAGGAATGATCATTAGGCATTCTAAATATTTCGTTTCAGTGAGCTCTAAGCAAGACTTGTTTATTACAAAGTATTACATATGACAAGCAAATGTGATTTTTCTTTTGTAACTGAATGAGTGAGTGAGTAAGTAATGGATGTTTAACGCCATTTCGACAACTAAGGTCATATTCATGGCGAGAAACTTAAATTAGAAAACAAGTTGGTTCAATGGAAAATTCTATTCTTGATACATACAGTTGAGGTAGAACAAATGCTATTGCTGGGAGAATGAGATGGTAGATAAAATCATGTCAGTGCCTTATAAAACAATGAGTGTGCAGAGTAAAAATCATAAAAGTTGATGCAGTCCAGCTGCTTTCAAGAAGTCGATGATAAGATCGGGTTTAACGGTGTTAAAAAGCTCTTGTAGACCAGCTACCTTGTAGAAACGTTGTCGGATGAGCGTAAAATCTACACAATCTAAGAGGATGTGTTTGATCGATACAACCGTATTGCACGCTACACAAAAAGGTTTGTCTTCTCTCTTCAGAAGGTATGCATGGGTCAATCGAGTGTGACCGATGCGACACCGAGTGTAAACTGTTTGGTGTGTGAGTAATGGATGTTTAACGCCATTTCTACAACTAAGGTCATATTCATGGCGAGAAACTTAAATTAGAAAACAAATTGGTTCAATGGGAAATTCAATTCTTGATACATACAGTTGAGGTAGAACAAATGCTATTGCTGGGAGAATGAGATGGAAGATAAAATCATGTCAGTGCCTTATAAAACAATGAGTGTGCAGAGTAAAAATCATAAAAGTTGATGCAGTCCAGCTGCTTTCAAGAAGTCGATGATAAGATCGGGTTTAACGGTGTTAAAAAGCTCTTGTAGACCAGCTACCTTGTAGAAACGTTGTCGGATGAGCGTAAAATCTATACAATCCAAGAGGATATGTTTGATCGATACAACCGTATTGCACGCTACACAAAAAGGTTTGTCTTCTCTCTTCAGAAGGTAGGCATGGGTCAATCGAGTGTGACCGATGCGACACCGAGTGAAAACTGTTTGGTCTCTTCTGTTTGTGAAAACAGAACGATTTGTTTCGTTGACAGTTTTGCAGAACTCGTAGAGCTTCTGGCCAGGATTTTCAACCCAGTCCTTCTGCCACAGCTGGTCTATATACTTCTTTACCACTGGTTTGAAGTCTGAAGGTGGGAGCAGGCATTTTTGTTGTGTGTCAAAGCTAAGGCCATGCTTTGCAGATCTATCTGCCTTTTCATTGCCCTCTATGCCTACGTGACTTGGTAGCCAACAGAAACGAATGTCATAACCAAGTTCCTTAGATTTGATAAACGCTTTTAAAATCATAATTATCACTGGATGATTCAAGTTCAAATTTTGAATGTCTTGCAAACATGACTTTGAATCACTAAAGATGATAAACTTCTTTCCTGGTAAACTTCTCATGCGCTGCAATGCCAGCACTATGGCAATTGCTTCGGCAGAGAAAATAGAGCTGTGGTTTGGCAACCGAGAAGCAAGCCTCTTGCCTCCACCAACCGCTGCCGCAGCCACTCTCTCCGCTTCCTTTGATCCGTCAGTGTAGAACGCTTCATGCTCTGGAAGTTCACTTTTAATTTCAAAAAATTTCATTCTAAATTCCATTGGGTTTGTCATAGCTTTTTTAGAGACGGCAAGACTGAAGTTCACATCTGGAGTTTTCAGTTTCCAGGGGGGAATATCTGGGATGTGAGTTTGTCCCAGTACTCCCAGATCCACATCAAGGTCTTTCAAATGCGGTGCAGTCCTTAGACCAAAAGGTCTGGACGCTTTCGGTTTCTTTTCGTATAATAGCCTATTTTCTGGTTGGAAAACGCATTTATGAGATGGATTGTTGGGATTTGGTTTGACACGCAGGGCATACTGCAAAGACAGCTTGAGGCGCCTGTTGTTTAGTGATGGTTCCTTAGCCTCGACATACAGACTTCTTTTGGAAAGTAGTGTTGGGAGGAACAACGCCTCGTCCCATTCTCACGAGATAATCTGTTCACAATATAGCATGTATTTTATTTCCCAAGCAAAGTGGCCTTTTCCTCCCTTTTTAAAATATATTGGGGCCATGTATGTGTTTACAAAGTATCCTATCGCAATTTAATGTCATTTTGTTCATATAGCCAAAAAAAAAGTTTTATTCTTTGATACATATTATACATTGTCGCTTGGTACCATCAAAATACAACAAGCATGGAAAGAGGCTACTATAATACCCATTCCAAAAGATAGAATTCTGACACATGTATAAAACTAGAGCCACCTCATTACTTCCTTTGCCATCTAAACTGCTGGAAAATGTTGCTCACAGAAATAAGCAAAAAGACCTATGGTCTTCCAATGAGAAATTCTGTTGGTAACAAGAGATCCTAGTGGCTTCAAACTCTACCTGAAGAAGCTAGGTCTCCCTCTGGCAACAATCCTGCGGTATGTCGGAAACAGACTGCATGTTAAGTGACATTTTAAGGAAGTATGTGGTCCCTGGAGCTACCATATTCACAGTTGGGTGGCAAGGTTACAACCAACTTAGTGCCATGGGGTATAACCACTACTTGGGGATCCACAAGTATGGTTTCAGAGTAACATATGTCAACATGGGAACATGTGTGATTGTCGTCGGTCCACTAGTAAAAAGGTAGGCCGAGAGCAGACACCAGCAAGCAAATCCAGAAGTGGCTATAAATGGTAACACGTTTATAATTTTACAGAAACACTTTTATTCAGAATGTTATCTTATGCTTTGATATATTTGGGGAATAAACATCCAAGACAAGGCAGAGTGAGTCATAAGAGCTGAGGTAGTCACAAAAGATATCTGAGAGTGTGGACAAATCATGAGTAATATAGGTAATACTTCTTATTGCCTCTACACTATATCTATGGTACACACATCCTATTTGTCAACGTAGCAGATCTGCCAATTCATATATACTAGACAGGTTGGACAAACTGGAATAGAATATGAGGATACATGAAGAGGAAGCTCTAGCCAAAGCAAATGTCATTCCAGCTTACTCAGCTATATGGTACAAGCTGTCACGGCCATATCAGATGATGGCCCATGTCCATAGCATGTACATTACAACTGTAGAACCATTCACCATCATCAAGTCACAAGTGATTGCATTTTTGACTTGTGTGAAAGTATCGATCAACAGAGATTGTTTGTTAAGGAGGCATGCCAAACAATAAGGCAACTGGCAGGGGATATAAACAATGAGAATGAAAAAATGCCCTGTTTACTTACCTCTCAATTCAACATTCCTGTGAACGTGGTAGAACACGTGAAAAAGAGGGAGTGAAGTTGTGAATTCGGCGTATTACTATAGAAATCGACTCCTGACTAATATTTTTCAACTAATTTATTACAGATTGGCTGGGTGAAATCGGTGAAGCTACAGAGTTTGAAAACCTGCCTGAAAAGCAAATAGCTTATCTCCTTAGGAAGTTCTATGCTCAAGTGTGTATGAAAGGGATGCCATCCATTGAAAGGAGGATGTGAGTTATGGACATTAGAGAGCAGTTTTGTGGAAAGATACTTACTTCTTCAATCATTAAACTTTTCAAAATTTGCATTTATACATTAACCTCCCACAGCTGCCTGGCCTCAGTACGCCCTGAACCCCAACAGCCAGCAGGATGTCCACAAGTTATTTCTAAAGATCTCTGAGAGTGTGGACAAATCATGAGTAAAATAGGTTATATTCCTTATTGCCTCTGCACTATATCTATAGAGATCTTTAGAAATAACTTGTGGACAAATCATGAGTAAAATAGGTTATACTCCTTATTGCCTCTGCACTATATCTATAGTATCCCACAATGCATGACTCTCTTTTCAAAATGGCGCCAGACCAATCAGAACTTGTGGTCGACGACGTACACAACTGCGCCGTATACCACAGCGATGGGCGAGTGTTTCAGACTTATTTGAAGGGAAACATTCCTCCAGACCTCAGTGAGTTCCAGTATATTACAACCAACGTATTATGTTATTGTCAAACTGTTTGTACCGTACATGTAATGTGTGCGCACATGGTAATGTGGTGTTTACTTTCTATTATCGCCCACGATGAGGTCAGTACCACACCCACAGCTCTATGACTACTGTAAATGTATTGTTTCTCACTCAGTACATAGTTTCGCACACATAGCTATGTGTGCATGGCACTCTATATTAATCTGCAGGATGTCTGGGCTTTTGGGCCCCTCTAGTCACCCAACGCGACTATTAGTTGAACGTGCCCAAAACTAATGGTTGCAAGATTTCTGACAGGTACTCCCTTAAAGGCGCACTGTTAGGTCCTGGGTTGAGTGCGCCTTTAATGAAGCCTTGGTCGACTTCGGTGACTAAGCGACTATTGACTACGTGTGTAGAGAGCACCTCTCATAATTTATGCTATCTTCTGGTTGGGTACGTCCAAACATAGAGTAGACTCGGCCCCCCTTCTTCTGGGCCGGGTGGTCACGGGGTCCGTCACGGGTGGGCGGGTCTGACTGCGACAGACTAAATATAGCGACCAAATATAGAGCCCCCTGACATCCCCCCCCTACATTTGCCGCCATCCTGACACTTACATTTATACCAGCTCTTCGCCATCAGAAAGGGCAAGATAGTTTTGAAGGGAATTTTGAAGGATGAAATGTACAACCATTTCAAAGTGCATTCTCATCAGCCCATCATTGTGTGAGAAAGATGCAGGTTATTCTGCACAGCTCATGGAAGAATTTGTAATGGAGGGCATAGAAATATATGGTCCTGCATTCAGTCTATAATTTGCATGCATTGCTCCAGCTGACAGCTGAGGCTAAACAGTTTGGCTGACTGGATGCATGTAGGGCATTTGCCTTTGAAAACCATCTACAGAAGATGAAGCGTCAAGTATATTATATTCATACATCTGTTAACCTCATAATCCTTAATGTACCTAGGCCTCAAAATAAGGAACATGAGGATTTTTTCCGTTAATTAGAGTTGCTAATAAGTAATATTGATAGAGACCGGTATGAACTTTGGGTAGTAGGGGATTTTAATGCCAATATTAAAGAACGTAACTCAGGCCCTGCAATTGGTCTTTTTGACCTGTGTAGGGAAACCACTATTAAACGGTACATAGAGGACATAACTCGTCCCAATGCATTGACCATATAATCACCAATATTGTAAGCAGTAGCAGAGCCTAGAAGAAACCCAAAGATAACAGCAGCGACGACATAAACGAGGACAACAATGAGAACGGAAATGAAGAGTATGCTTACGAGGAGGTTATAGGTTGTGCATTAAAGATCCTATGTCAGCTAATATTGGGTGATCTTGCAATTTTAGTATTGTTACATGCTTCATATACTTATATGTCTGCATAGAAAATGTAAATGTTGTAACTTCCCATTTAATTGAAAGCACCATACATCCTACAGAATGCACTTATGTTTAAAAGCGATGCTAAAAGGTCTCACTGCTGCCACCTGATGGTTCATAATGACACTAACTGTAACAAGCGTGAAATGGGGATCGCTCATATACTATACTTAGTTATTATATACTGAGTTAGCCTTGGGTTCTAGTCTAACATCAGCCAAGGTTATATACATATGAGAAGCCATAAGAGCAGAAACCTCATCGAGGGGATTTTTTTAAAATTTATTTTTTTCTTTCTAAAATTTATGCCCAAGTCATATACACACATTGGTAAACATTTACATGAAAATGTGAATCCAAATTTCAAATTCAGGCGAAGGTCAGCCTAACTTCAAAAAGGGCTTTACAGTGGTGCACCTAAATGCAAGCAGTATTACAAACAAAATGACTAAATTAAAGGCCGAAATTAGCAATATAGATATTGACATTACTTTGCTTGGTGAAACTTGGCTTAATGATACAGATGACGATGATTTATACAATTTCCCAAAATATGATGTTTAGAAACGATAGAATTACTATTTATAGAGGAGGAGGTTTATGTGCTATGTTGAAGAAAATGTTTCATGTTCAATAAATAAATTAAAGCATTTAAATCATAGTAATGAAGACATATAGGTTCAGTGGCAGTTGTCTATAATATGCAATGTATACATGCGTAGGGGTTTTTACTACTGTAATCATTTCCATCCAGGTGACTGATTAGGGCCTGATAAGTTGTCCTGAGGATCTTTTATGGCAGCATAGGGATGTGACTGTAAGGAAGCAAATGCCTTAAAAAAAGCTGATTTATCTGTATTTTACCATGGACGCACCCCCTCCCCAGAGGAGAAAACACACCTATAATCACAACAATATGACTTTATATGCTCTCTTTGGGTCCCAAATGAAGGTTTCTGACTATTTTTATGTACATTTGCTATAAGTATTAGAGCGATAAAAGTGTTACCGGTACTCAGTATGCATTGCTAACATAGGAGACATACCGTACAAAATATATAAAGTACAGGAATACTGTTATATGTTTCTATATAAATAATTAGATTGTCATATTCTTAAATTAGCAGGCTCTCTATGCTATAGTCGACAATACATATTTCATGCCACAATACAATGTATCAACTAAATTGAAATGTAAATGTGTCTATAAAAATCTACCGGAGTGTATAGCCTATCTCAGCCATATCCATCAAGATGAATACAGACAACCAATTCGATCACCTCATACTAGGTATCAACCATTCTCACCATCACTCAGCATCATTGCACCTTAGTTCTTCATTAAATGGTATACTTATCTGAATTAAAAGGGAAAAAAGGTCTTCTATTTGTATGTTTTAATGCTAGATCCGTGTACCCCAAGCGTGTCAATGCTGCCAAAATCATCTCACAATGTGACATTGCGGGTGTTGTTGAATCATGGCTTACTCCCACAAAAAGTGATACAATGATGTATGTACCGGGCTATCAGTTTATCAGACTGGACGGTTACCCTTTAAGGGATAAAAAATCTGGTGGTTTAATGTTGTACTTTAAAGATACAATCACGGCAACTATAGACAACAACTCGTCTATTATTGACAGAGAATTTGAAATATTGTGTGTTGATATCGAAATTGGGGAGATATAAAATATATGTTTGTTATAGACCCCCTGATAAAGATGTTGACAAAAAGGCTATCTTTAAGCAGCTGACTAAGCTAAAACAATCTGTTACTAAGAATCGTAAAATTATATTCATGGGCGATTTAAATGTAGACCTGTTAACAAGGAAGGATATTGACGATGCCGAGGTCGACACCTTTTGTACTAATAATGAAGTATGTCAATACATAGAAGGGATAACACGGCCAAAATCTGGCACCTTGTTAGACCACATGTACACGAATGTCCATAATGTATCTGAAGCAGGGCTAATAGATTTTTATATTTCGGATCATGTACCAACTCATTTAATAGTAAAATATATAAGGACTAAGATTAAGAAAAAGACTGTTAAAGCCAGATCATATAAGAATTATGACTTTCTAGCCTATAAACACATGCTCAATGATGTCAAATGGGACGAGATAATCGCTATTAATGAACCTGATGCCATGTGGCTATTATTGATGTTATGCAATCAACGTTAAGTTCTATGTGCCCTATAAGAACACTTGTTATCCCAGAATTTACGCCAGAGTGGTTGATGCCAGAAATCTCACGTGAGATGAACAATAGGGACTACTTGTATCGTGTTTCTAGGAGGACAGGCGTTGAGGATGATAGAAGAATAGCAGACTTTTATAGAAATAAAGTAGAAGCAATGATATTTAATAGCAGGAAAACAAAAATAAATGAACTAGCTATTAGAAAATTACTACTGGCAAAAACCAATGCCACATACATTAAATTAAGAAATAACATAACTCGAGAGCCTGTCCCCCCAGACAAGTGTGCGGATTATATAAATGATTTTTTTTGCCAATGTTGGTGAGAACCTAGCTAATGCACTTCCACCCATACCTCCTGATACGGTATATGAGTCTCCGCTGAATGTTCCCTGGTACACTACAGACTTACTACAGCCGATGACTTATGTTGAGACTATCAAGATGATTAACACGATTAAGATTGATAAGCCTTCATCAATTAAGCATATGAAATCCGTGTGTTGAAGGATGCTTTTATAAGTGTGCCTAATATAATATTATGTTTATACAACCTTTGTCTGAAAAAATGTACTTTTCCTGATAGCTGGAAAGCAGCGACTGTTGTACCCCTACCAAAGAAGCCTTCCTCGCAGGATGTGAATGATTTAAGACCCATTAGTTTATTACCACTACCTGGTAAATTATTAGAGAAGGTAGTGTGTGCTAGACTGCAAAAATATATGAAAGACCACCACCTTTTGACTCCACGACAACATGGCTACCGGTCTGGTCATTCAACAGTCACTGCTATTAATGAACACCTTATGAATATAGTTGAAAATAAAATTATTGATAAGCCCTTTATTTAGATTACAAGAAGGCCTTTGATACTGTCTCTCACTTTATTCTCATGAAAAAATTATCTGTGTTTGGACCTAGCGAAAATACCCAAAAATGGTTTTCAAGCTACCTCACCCTCAGAAGTCAATGTACAGTCGCTAATAACCGTGTATCAGCATATAAACCTTCCCCATATGGCGTTCCACAGGGTTCAGTTTGTGGTCCAGTATTATTCTCTATGTATATTAATTCGTTACCCATGATAGGTAATTTTGACATAACGTTGTACGCAGACGATGCTGTAATATCTGTACATGATTATGCCCTAATGCAGCCTATATTGGATAAACTGTCGCTATGGTGTAAAATTAATTGTCTTACGGTAAACGAGAAAAAAACAAAATGGATGTTGTACAATGGTAATGCACAGGAGTGTCCGGTATTATCACTGAATTGGGTGCCTCTTGACCAGGTTGAAACCTTTGAGTATTTAGGCCTAACTTTAGACCCAGCTCTTAAATTTGTCGAGCACAGAAAGCAAACCTTAGCTAATATCAGACATAAAATTCACCAGTCTGCAAAGGTAAGGGATCATATTGACCAGGAGGCTGCCTTAACTGCACCCCTTACAACGGAAAAGGAGGAAAAGGAGAAAAATGTCGACTACGTCGATTCAAGCTGCCCTGGCGGCGAAGGCGCTGCCGTCAACACCGCCATTTGCCATCCCTGCACTGACAACACGTGAAGTCAGAAACCCGCTGAGATCCAACGCTTCAAATGCATCCATCGTTGACAGGATTAATGAGATTGATTTACGCCTCAGAGAGCAGGAAGTATTCTCTATCAGTCTTGTAAATCTCCTATCAGTGATTGAAGCGCGCTTTAAAGAAGGCGAAGCCCAGACGATAAAAGTCACAAAGCTGATTGACACGCTCCATGAGAAAATCTCGGCGGTTGACACGAAAGTGACAGCAAACACCGACAGTATCGGGGCGACTGATGACATCGTGGATGGTATTGACAGGAAAGTACAAAAGGTAACTGAGGCTGCTGAATCATGTACTAAAATACTGTCGTTCATAGAGCTAGAGGCAAGGCGGAAGATACTAGTTATCGACGGAATCTCAGAGGACCATAATAGGGGAGTTAGAGAAATCCTCAACGCGTTGCTGACAGATCTCCAGGTCTGTTTCACAGCAGTGGCAGCCGATTCTGTGTTTAGAAGGGGAAGAAAGATTTTTCCAATACCGGGTCAGGAAATTAGGCCTAGGCCAATAGTGGTGATCTTTGCATCACAACAGTACAAACAGTACATCTTCCAAAATGTCAAATTGCTTCGTGATTTCCCAGCCTGGAATGGGGACTCACTCTCACCCGACTTGTCACCCGAGGACCGAGTAAAACAAAGTGAGCTGAAGTCCCTGAATGCCTATGCTAGGTCCCAAGGATTTAGGTCAACTGTCAAAAACTTGACAATAACCATTGAAGGTGAGACCTACCCGCAGCAGACCGATTACTGCGGCCACTGTAGTGCTCAGGACTACGCTCGCCGCGCGCGTGTTTTTACGCGCCTATGTCAGCATCAGGGGCGGCGCCCGTCAGCGACCGTGGGAAAGTCGGCTGCCGTGGATGCAGCATATGGGGGGAAGGGGGGGGGGGGACCTATCAAACTATAAACAGCCAGCATATGGCTGACATAGTGCTGAGCACTACGGGTGTAGTGCTGAGCACTACGGGTGTAGTGCTGAGCACTACACGCGTAGTGCTGAGCACTACAGTACACTATCAGCGTAGTGCTGAGCACTACACCCGTAGTGCTGAGCACTACACCTGTAGTCCTCAGCACTACAGTACATTATCAGTGTAGTGCTCAGCACTATGCAACACTACACCTGTAGTGCTCAGCACTACAGGTGTAGTGCTCAGCACTACAGTACACTACTTATATAGTGCTGAGGACTACACATTTAGTCCCCAGCACTATGCAGTGCTATTCAGTACCTTTAGAATGCAGAGGTGTATGCCCTTTATGATATGATAAGGGGCCTATAGTAGCTGTATATTAATTTATAGTGCTTGGGACTACGTTTGTAGTGCTCAGCACTACACCTGTAGTGCTCAGCACTACAACTGTAGTGCTCAGCACTACAACCGTAGTCCCCAGCACTACAACCGTAGTCCCCAGCACTACAACCGTAGTCCCCAGCACTGCAATCGTAGTGCTGGGCACTAGTCATAGTGCTGGGGACCTATGCAGTAGGCCCTAGGCCCCTATATATAGGCGTTATCATCCAGTAGGCCTACTTTAAGAATCATTTATAGTGATGCAGAGGCATAGGGATAGGTCCGGAGATAGGTCCCCAGCACTAAGATTATAGTGCTCAGGACTATGGTTGTAGTCCCTAGCACTATGACTATAGTGCTCAGCACTACGCTTGTAGTCCTCAGCACTACGCCTGTAGTGCTCAGGACTATGCCAAAGGTAGACCCAATCCTAGACTTCCTCCCCCCCCCCCCCATTTGCATCTGCAAAAATACAAAGAGAATCCAACCCCCCCCCCTCCCCCTGCCAGCGTCACTGGGGCAGCATGTCAACGCGTGGCAGGCGCGGGACGCGTAGGCCGCGCAGGGGGCGGCAGCCGTAGTGCCTAGCACTACAGTGGCCGCAGCAATCGGTCTGCTGCGACCTACCCATACAACAGGATAAACTCTCTCCCACATGATATCAATCTCAAGAACGCCAAAACCATCAAAACCCCTGATGGTTGGGCCTTCCAAAGTGGTTACTCCCCCTTGTCAAACCTCCACCTGTGCAATGTACCTTATGATGGACACTACTAGGACTCAGTAGAGAGAGCATTCCAGCACCAGCTTGCACTAAGATGTAAAAATGAGGAAATTTCTGAGAAGATCCTAAAAGATCCAACACCCATCCAGTGCATGCAGACAGCTAAAAGCCTAAAAAAGACCAAGGTGATTGAAGAAGGCGAGGAAGAGCTTATGTATGAGTTCCTGGAGGTGAAATTCACAAACGACAATGAGCTCAACACTTTTCTCCTGGACACTGGGTCTGATACCATGCTGTTTGAAGCTACTTTTCACTGGAAGTGGGGCTGCGGTCATCATCTAGGTCAGACGAAACACATGACCAAAGAGAAAGTCAAGGGCAATTTAATGGGCACCCTCCTCATGTCCCTTAGAGCTGAGTTCCTGAAGGCTGCAGACGAAGCTGAGAGACGTAGTGAAGACAGCATCTCAAGCAAATCAGGATCTAGTATGAAAACCATAGCTGGTTAAAAACTTGGACTGTGTACGAGGTGGATGTGTTGGAAACCTGTGAGTAATACTGTGTATATGTGAGCATTGTTAATACTGTAGTAAATCTAAATCCCAGGAAATTGATCATGGATCATACAAAAATGCCCACAATTCAATTTTTCAAAGACTGGGATAAACATATAGATTTAATGACGAGATTCTGGAAACCAAGGCCACGCTATGTTATCTTCACTGACTCAAGAGGCAACTTCCTACACAAACACATTGTAAATGCAAACAAGGACGGGTTCCTATTCACGGTATATCACTTTAGTGGGAATACCATTAGACAGCTCATTGTTAGAGCCGAACACCACCTGACAACTCATCCTAGGGACTGTGTGTATGTGTTTGGAGGTCAATGTGATGTGACCACGATGAACAGAGTAACAAGAAATGTATCAGTGGACTGGTGTACCAAAGCTACACTAGCAACTCATCTGATTGCATATACAGAAGTTGGCCTAGATTGGGTTAAACACTACCATCCTGACGCACTGATAGTGATATGTCCCCTGACGGGATGTGATCTCAGCAAGAAAGTAGTGAACAACAGACCCGGCCTACAGGGCATGGTTGATAGTGCCATTAAATCCTACAATGAACTGGTCTGTGAATTTAATGAGGACACAGGGGTAGCCAGACCTTGGACTGCCAACCACTACTTTAAAGAAAGGAATGGTGAAATTGAAATCAAACATCACCTTCTTGGTGATGATGGTATACATCCGACTGAGCAACTGTTGTCAAAATGGGGTGTCGACTTTGTAAACTGTTTCAAGAAAATTCCATTAATGTTAACACATGACTCCTGCTACTAAATTCTAAAATTGAAATGCTACCTAATTATCCTAGTACCAAAGAGATACGTTAAATTACAATTTCTTTGAAAACAGATACCGGGTAGTACTTTTCAAATATTTTATATTTTTATATCTCTAATAGGTAATTTAACAATAGACTTTTACTTTTAATCTACAATAATGTAGTTTTCAAAGTACACTTAAAATATGTTATAATCCAAAAGTCGACCCCCCAGGACGTGTATTGATTTATATTGTACAAATGTTTACGGTAAGGATGTGCTCAACACAAATGCTAAGATGGTGAGGTTTTCTCACAGTGGTCCCGCAGGTTTCCACCCTCCCCCCCACATTTGTGTAAAGTTTTCTATGTATTTTCTACTTAATGTTTACCACTGATCTCTGAAATTGATTAACCTGTGATCTTTTATAAGACTCAAATAATGAGAACAGATGTTACAGTAGACTTTATTAGTTCTTAGATACGACAAGCAAAAGAGACAGAATTTCTCTGTTTGGACAGAGGAGCATTATAGCCGCTCTCGTTTACCTCTATTCTAAAGGATGGTCTCTTCTACCCCTACTGGCCGGCTTATATTGCCGAAGGTTAGCAGGGGTATCAGGGTTAAACCCCCTTATACCCAAGGCTCAGGGACTAGTGGGAATAAGTCATGGATTTATTTTTATATTTATTTTTATATTTGTACTTGTCATGATGCTATGAAATTGGCACAACTTGTAACTGTAGGTATGATTGTCATTGAACTCTTCTTACTAGTGTAGTTGGTCTATTACTACGGTTGTAACACATGAGATCAAAAACCAGACAAGGTAAATTAGACTTTAATATACGGCGACTTTATTTATGAAGGAAACTCTGGTGTATTATAGTACAGGTATAACCATCGGATATACAGGATCAGAACAGATATATAATACAGTGGGCAACTCTGTAGCATAGAGTTAGACCCGGAGCACAGGGTGGTCATGTCACGACAGTCCCAAACCTGACTGACTTCCAATGGGGAAGCAGCCGTCTTATATACACCGCTGCGTAGGCCACGTGACCGTACTAGCAGCGCCACCTGTTAGGTTTAGTTATGTAAAACGATTATATAATGACTACCGAAGGTAACCGAGGGTAGTACCGGTACACTACCGTATATAACCGAACTAGAAGAGTCGGTATGTGTAACGAACCGACGATACTAGTTGGATGAATAAAACAGTTTAGTATACAATAGAAACCGCGTTGTTTTACATCATAACAACATATAATAGATATACAACAATAACAGTTAGACTAATAGTCAACCCGTTACACTACCCCCCTCAAGAATGTAGGCAGGGTTGGTTTTATAATAATACCTCTTGGATACATTATATACCACGTATATCTATTTATCAACAAGTAACATTTTCTACTCATAGTTAAAACAGGCATACATACATGAACACACAAGTTAACATGCACATAACAGTTTATATCAACAGTATAGTCTCTGGTGTCAAACCATAGTCCCGTAGGCACATGATATAAAAACTGTCCAACTGATAGTCCTAGACTAGTATCAGTTAATAACACAAGGCACCAATAACCACCTTGGAAACTCAACACATCACCTACTACGTTCAGCAATGGTGCGAATCCGTGTGGAGTTAGTGTCCTTATATATATAAATAATAGAACTATAGTAGTTCTCACTTCCTTTGGCGATGAAGAGTTTATATATAAAATCCATAAATGCGTACCCTAAATAAGGTGGGATAAATCGTCATCCTTATTAGGGTCGGTATTCCAGTACCTAGCAGTTCATGGTGGTAGAGACGGATAGAGTCCAGCACCTGTATAGTGCTCTTGTGAAATATAAATATAAAAAGGTAGGTCCGTGCCTCCCTATATATAATTATCACAGGAGGGAGATCCATAGAATAGTTCATAGGTCACACTAATATAGAGTGACCACAGGATCAGTAGCCCTGGCCAGCAGTAGAGTCGTAGAGAACCGACGGTTGTGGCTTAGGTATAAACCACAGTTGAAGATATCAGGCTGCTTCCGGTTTGGCAGCAGTAGAGACTCGGTTAAGTCACGACAGTACCGTCGGTCTGCTTCGGTTGGTCCAGGGGCGTGTTGCGGTGTCAGTTTAGTTTTACCTCCGAGGGGCGGAACAGTGCACCCCAGAGGGCCTGATAGGGGACCATCTTTAGGTGTCCATAGGGACACCACCAGATGGCTTTCCTTCCCCATCAGGACTTTCTTCAGGAGGGGCCTGTGTGGTGCAAACCACACTAGCCTCCACCTGAAGAGGAAGGGGTCCACCTGTCGCTGCCGAAGATGTACTTGGCGCAACAGTAGGCTCCCCTCCACTGACCACCTGGGTAGAGTGTGCCCTGAACGAGAAGGGCATCTCATACCTGGGTGGGTGTACTGACAGTACTGGGGTCACTGGCGGGGCAAGCCTGGTGACAAGCCCTAGCCTAGACCTGAGATCTGGAAAACCAGATCTCTCCCAATCGGTCAGTTTCAGCCCGAATTGACGGAAGAACTTGTCGTCGCAAGTACCCAACCGTGATTCAAGCTGCTCAATTGTAGCCCTCCAAAGGTTATGATCTACTTCCAGACTTGCCTCACGCGCGGCGAGGATTCTGGTTCTGTCAGCTAGCCAAGCTTCCCCTTCTCTGATAGCCTGTACCTTGAGCAGTTTGTATTGCTCATAGTAAGACTTCTCTAAGAAAGAGACTTAACTGGAGCAGCTTACTTGCGTTTTCAGCCATCTTCTCTCTGTACTTCTCAAATCCTGGGATTAGAGTGTCAGAGAACCCAGTGTCAAAGGCAGGTCTGTTTCCAGGCAACACAGGTAACCCTGCTAGCCCTTCGTCAACAGCCCCGTGCTCAGCCTCTGGAGTCACCACCTCCTCATCCCTTACGGGCATGGAGTGTGCTCCTTGCTGTGGTGGAGCAGTCGGCTGGGCTGACGACCCATCCGGCTGTTGTACCTCTACCTGGTCATCGTCAATGACAGGTGAGGCACCCTCCTGTGTCGCCAAAGCTTTCTTTTGCTGTTGGCTCCACTTGTACTGCTTGACATAGTCAGCAGCAACTTAACCCGCCTGCTCGTCACCCAATGAGTTCTGAACAATAGCCAAGGCATTACCCAGTTTCTGTCTCTCCTGCCTAGGCAGTTGATCAGCAACAGAGGGCTGTGCCACCGAAGCTACCGAAACGGTACGACGGTTTGACCATCGTCGACCTCGGATGTAACCATGGCTGAGGCGGTCACGCCGACCTTTGGTTTCATCCTTGGATGACTGGCGGCCCCTTTTAAGAGATTTCTTCGTGGGGGTACCCTTTCTCACGGTAGGCATACTGGGGCTAGTGGAAAGGGGAACCAACAGGGTTCTACTTTTCCCAGTGGACGACAGATCTGGAGCTACCTTGACAGACATCATAGCGAAATGTGTGGCACCTGGGGCCACCATCTTCACTGATGGAAGGCGTGGTTACAATTAGTTAGCAATTTAGGATATAACCTATACCTCAAGGTCAAGAATGGCACCAGCACCCACAACGTTGAGGCACATCTGGCAGAGATTCTGTGGCGGACAAACACTACAGGTCCACACAGCGTGGCACTCCTCAAGTTGGTGGCTGAAACATTTGTTTGGTAAGTAGATGTTGTGTCTAATGCACAATTAACACTTGAATTTTAGAGGGTACTAAGCTATTACTAATTGGCTTATTTCAATCAAAATCCATTGACATTAGATGGGCGTAGGGTCACACGTTTTTCTTTCTTTCTTTGTTTAGTCCTCCCCATGCAGTATGCAATGAACAAAAAACAGGTGAGATAATGTTTATCTAATTTGGCTGGCACAGGAGGCAGACGTGGAGCTGAACCACCAGTGGCTCCACCAGTGGCTCCAAGCAGTAGAAGATGAAGAGAATGAGAGGGCATGGCGGGAAGTACTTGTTAAGAGAGCGACATACGCCAAGTGGAAGGGGACGACAGAGCCTTGGGTCCAACAGGTCACCTTGGTAATCCTGATGTTGAACTTATTTTACTTACCGTTGCAATCAAAACAGAAGTCAATTCTTTAGATAGAAGTGAAATATATCAGAATACACTTCAATGGGGAACAAGTCATGAGTAAGTGAGTTGAAATGATGGCGATTTGTGAGAAAGTTATTGCTGGGGCTCGGCACGACCAGCCGATTAATTGGAGTGGATCAATTCAACTTCTCGTCTATTAGGAAGTAGGAGCCAAAGTTACTATTTTGCCCAAAGAACGCACGCAACCAGGATCTCTTCCTTCCTACATACACTTTCTGATATTCGACAGAGCCTATTTTTAGCAACCGCACTCCCCACGCACGGCCGACTGGTGTGTACGGGAACAACTGTAAGGCCGCCAATCTCATCTATGGCATGTCCAAGATCCTAGTGGCTTCAAAGTCTACCTGAAGAAGCTAGGTCTCCCTCTCGCAACAATCCTCGGGTATGTCAATATCAAAACATCAATTGCTATTTATAACCATGCCTGGATAACTCCATAGGACGATATTCTGCTTTTCTTCTTTGAAATGAACAATTTATGTTATTGGACCAGCCTTGTGCTACTACCCAAATAGATCAATACAGCATACTGCTTATGTTGAATTTGGGCTTGGATGATTGTTGTTACATCATTATAATGAATTGCAGCTGAGGAGTATCTAGCCCGACTACTTCGAGTTTTAATATTTTTGAGATAAAGCATTTTTTATAATTTTAATCCATAAACTATCACAATGTATCTTCAATCTATCGTTGAATATCTAGTTTGGATATAGCTGTTTTATCTGGATCTTGTTTCTAATATATGAGAACCCATTGTAGTGAGGCATTTTTGTTGTGTGTCAAAGCTAAGGCCATGCTTAGCAGATCTATCTGCCTTCATTGCCCTCTATGAAAAGAAACAAATGTCATAACCAAGTTCCTTAGATTTGATAAACGCTTTTAAAATCATAATTATTACTGGATGATTCAAGTTCAAATTTTGAATGTCTTGCAAACATGACTTTGAATCTCTAAAAATAATAAACTTCTTTCCTGGTAAACTCCTCATATATATAGCTGCCCACCTCCAACTAATGGCAGACAATTTCCAGGCAAACTTGGGAGACATCCATGAGCATGTCACCGCTAATTCCTTTAAGTCCCAGAAGGCCAATGACAAGCTGGCCACCGAGATACGAGAAGCCGGAAGGGCCAAGAAACAATGCCGTATCGACAACGTAAAGGCCAGCCAGGTGGATCATGTCGCATATATACAGATGTGTGACCGGAGGGAGAAGGAAGAGGCGGCGTTAGCACAAGTTGAGATGGCCATGGGAGAGATGGAGGATGACATGGAGTGGGAGGGAGCCGCGGCCACTGCTCTGGACATAACGGAAGAGATGGATCGCCAGCATGCTGAACAGGCTGATGCAGAGCTTCACCGCCAGGAACTGCAGGCAAAAGAAGACCTGGCGGAACACGATGCTGCGAACCAAGCGGAGGCCATAAAGCTCGGAAAGCTGGCCAGGAGGGCCGAGACAGCGCGAATAAGGAGAGCCAAAAAAAAAGCGGAGAAGGCCGTTTCAAATACAACTATGTCGCCCAATCCCGACTTCGAGGAGGGTCCGGCAGCTGTCAGCGGCTCCAGCCTGGTGAGGGGTACCACCAATCACAAACCCCCATTAGGCTGTGGCAGCCGCACCCAGAAAAAATTAAAGGATTCCAGTAAAGGGTCCTTCTGCCACAGCTGTTCTATATACTTCTTTACCACTGGTGTACGATGATGGTATTATTGAATGGAGTACTACACCAGCAGAGGTTATGATATATATAAAGGAGATCCCTTTACATAAAACTACAGCAATTGATGGGTTGAAGGCAAATGTTTTGAAAGACACATTTGTGGATTTGCTGCCGCAAGTTACACATATGTTCAATTAGTCACTTGAATCTGGCATTATTCTTAAGTCTTTGAAATCAGCATGTATCATCCCAATCCCCAAAGATGGTAATCTTAATCTTGTTGAAAATTATAGACCAATCTCATTACTATGCACACCCTCAAAAGTTTTGGCAAAATATTTAGATGACACAGAAATTCTGACAGATAAACAAGGGGGATAGCGTAAAGGGTTTTCTACAGATGATATTCTACGGGATAGAAATGTGGGTATAGAGACAATAGCAGTGTATGTAGACTTAAAAAAAGCCTTTGACACGGTCGATCATTCAATATTATTAAATAAGTGTAAATCTATATGGTGTACCCCGAAAGCCTATGGCATGGCTCAGGAACTATCGTGGCAAACAATGCAAATCCAGTTACCTAGACATGGTTCAACCCTTGGGCCGCTTCTCTATTTAATATATGTCAATGACGTTGTGAAGGTCATTAAACATGGCAAGATCTTATTGTATGCAGACGATACAGTAATATACATGTCAGGCAAAGACAAGTATGTTGTTGATAGACTGTTGCAGGGACACCTGGTGCCAAGGTAACAAGTTAACCGTGAACTGCAAAAAAACTAAGTTTATGTGTTTTGGTTTGTAAATTTAAGATTGGTACAAATAACATTTATGGGGTGTCGAGTTACAAATACCTTAGAGTCATTCTAGACCAAGCTCTTAACTATGAGAAATTCCTTAATAATCAGTTGAGAACTGTTAGCTTTAGAACATATCAGCTTACTAGAATGAGTAAATGTCTGAGCATATCCAGTGGAGTGTTGATTTATAAAAGTTATATACCCATTCTGGAATATTTTAGAGCTCATACTGATGACATACATGCCCTGGCAAATATTAATTTATTAGAAACAAGATTACTGGCCCACCAGTATTTAGCAGCCTATAAACGACAATTAATCCCCAAACACCGAGACAATAGACATCTCAACACCCGTGCCTGGGATGGTCCAATACTCAAATGCTACACCCCCACGCCAAGTCATACACGCATAGATTGGAATGGAGTCTAGCTTTTGCCTGGAACAACCTCGAACCAGAGGACAGAAATATTCAAACCTTCATCCTATTTTTAAAAAAATGTCAAAAAATTCTTATTTAACAAAGTCACTGAATAAACCCATATGTAATGCTCCCCCTCCATTACCTCCCCCATACAGGTATTAGACTCCACTAACCGATTAGTTTTAAGTCTCTAGAAGTCTGCGTTTTGCACAATGCAGCTTTAGATAAGTGCTATCAACCAATAATAACTTTTCAAAATGTTATCCAGAATCTTTCTTCAGAACTTGTATTGAAAATGAAATCGGTTTGTGATGTAAAAGAACACATGTAACCCTTATAAAATGTTAATTGGCCTGCCAATATCACCTAGCACTACTAGGATGCCACAAGTAAAGGTCGCTGACCTCAATATTAGCCTTTAAATAGGCTAAGATACGACCAGTCTTTTGTTAAGCCATATGATACAAATGTAAACTGTACTAAAAAAAATGCTAATTCAGTAAATAAAGAGTCAAACTCAAGTGAGTGAGTAATGGGGAAGCAGGAGCCAAAGGAGACAAAGCGTGAACTAAGGGCCGTTGTAAAGGAGAATCATGCCGAGAAAATTGGCATGTTCAGTTTATTTTGCCTGGTTGCTTGTGTTGGGATTCTACTATTCTCTCATTTATTCCACAGATAAGCCACCTTAGGGTCGATGAGCCACCTTGGGGTCGATAAGACACATTTTGTCATGGGGGGGGGGGGGGGGGGGAAGTCATCTTTTCGAGAGGACTACCTGAAACTACATAAGCTAACAGTTCTTCCTGATGCAAAGGTGTTGGCATTGACAGCTACTGCCACAGTGGAAGCATAAAAGGAATCAAATCAGCCCTCTAAATTCGGGATGTCACTCTTATGAAATATTCCCCTGACAAGTTATACCTCTTCAGTTTTTCCTTTATACATCCATGTGATACAAAGTAGTACATATCCATCTTTATGATTTCATTACTTTACGGTTTCTCTATAGAATATTTTGCCTCATGGCATGATGCAATAGTCATTCCTAAATCATAAAATATAAATTGTCCCATACAGTTGTGCAAATTTATCCGCTACGTTCTAAACCAAGACTATTCAGCAGCAGTGGAGAAATTAGCCCCGAAAAATAATGTATGGACATTGTGCATCCTCCTGATAGTTATTCAAATATGATATACATTATATAATTACTGAAACCATAATACTTTAGAAAACTACTTCCAGAGAATGCAGAAACAACGAACACCCTCTGCCAAGCTCTTGTCCTTCCAACACACCTGGCACATTATAAAGACAGCCGTACATCACAGAAGATCACAATATGTTACAATAAAATACAAGGCTACATGACAATCTTGGCTGAACAGACATGAGCCACCGCATGATCATGATGGTCAAATTTCCCTCTACTGAGAGATTTAAATTCTATACAAGCCTGCTTTTTGAGGCAGAGTCACCTTACCTTGAACGGCTGGATGTAGCTGCTGTATTTGTGCAACAAGTTCAATATCAAGCAAATGTCTCGTGAAATTCAAGAGAAACAAATCCAGAATCAACAGGACACACCTCAACACCCACCTCCCTCAGATGATGGTAGGGGAAATCTATGTTTCCTCGCCATATTTTACCATATTTAAGGTGAGACGTGCCTTGGCAGAGGGTGTGAAGAGCAAGTTATATAAGACTCAACGAGAGCCCCTATATATTCTTAGTCGTCAGGCAAAAGCAGCAACAAAACGAAAACCAGTGAAATCCCTCTCATGGTCAAAAGCTAACTACCATATGATAAAACCAGAACTAACTGCAAAGATCAATGACAAGGACTATACAAAGATTCTAGAGTGGCAAATAAACCAGAAGAATAGGGAGAGTCCTTTAGGGATCCACACTGTTTCCAACGACTATTCTGGGAGCAACAGAAGAAATTCATAGCCCTACCAATCAAGAAAAGCATGAGGTGGCATCCCATGATTATCAAGTGGTGCTTGCATCTAAAGAGCAAGAGCCCCAAGTCGTATGAGGCTATGACTGATGCGGGGTTCATTGCACTTCCTAGTGGGATGCATCAATTAAGGTCTGAGACAATTAAGGTTGGACAAGCGGGACGACAATGTTAATTTCACCCTGTATAATTACAATTGTTGTAGGAATGACAGGCTATGGGGTACTAGAGCTGGTGATAAAACACTCCCCAAAATTGGAGGAGGGTTAGCAGTGTATGCGAGAAAATTTATCCAGGTATCGGAATTTGAATACTCTCATTTGAACAAGTCAACAATAAATATTGAGGCACAGGTCTTACAAATTGATGTACCGCATAAGAAGAAAATGATTCTTATAAATGTGTATAGACCGCCTGAGGGTGACTTCCAAACCGTTTGGGACGAGCTAAAATTAATTATTGGTGGCATTAGACATAGACAAAGACGTAATTTGTATGTCACTGGTGATGTAAATGTTAACATGCTCAACAAACAAAACCCAAACATGCAAACCCTGGAGGCAGGTCTTAAAGGTTACTGTATGAATAATCTTATTACACACCCAACCAGAATAAGTGAGAATTCTGCATTGTTAGATGTAATATTTACAAACGAGGATTGTGATTTAATAAGAGCAGTAAGAGGGGATAGGGTCACTCATTAGGGCAAGATAACAATAACTGCAAGATGTCTGAAACATTATAATGTAGATACTCTTGGTGCCAAAATTGAGCAACTTGATTGGTCTGACTTACTGATATCAGAAATTAAAAATTATTTTGCCGGAATAGGTAACACACTAGCCCAGCAATTTGATACACCATGGTCCTTCTAGTGCTATAGATGGCTTAAGTCTGGTAGACTCCTTTAAGTATATGATACCCAAAATGGTAGACTTGTTTAACAAATCATTGCATGACAGTGTTGTACCTTTGAAATGGAAATGTGCAACTGTGATCCCTATTCCCAAGCAAGGTAATTTACAAGAGGTCTCCAATTATCGCCCTTTATCCTTACTGCCCCTACTTGGAAAAATGTTGAAAAGAATAGTGCATACTTGAATTACAGAATTTTATGAAGAAAATGAAATCTTATCTGGACTACAGGGAAGATATAGGAAAGGCTACTCCACAGTGAAAATAATAGGGGATTTAACAGACGATATTTTAAGGGAAAGAAATTTGGGAAAATATACTTTTGGCAAAACTTTCAAAATATGGAATTAAGAATAAACTCTTGGACAGGATTGGAAATTACCTCACAAATAGAAAGCAAAGACTTTTGATTAATAACACACACTCAGGAGAAGCCAACGTCTTGTATTAAGTCCCACAGGGCTCCATACTGAGGCCATTGATGTTTTTTACCTTTATAAATGATGTTGAAAAATATTGCCAAAATAGCTCAATATATATGTATGCAGACGATACCGCATTGTATGCATCTGGTCGAGACCATAATAGGGTAGCGGTCACTTTGCAAGCCGATATAAACCGATTCACAAAATGGTGTAGTGAAAATAAACTCACTGTGAACGTGGGCAAAAGCAAATATATGGTATTCAAACACAAGCAAGTAAATGTAAATATCCAAATGAATGGTATACGACTACACATAAGTGCCCACCTACACCTATCTGGGTGTAATCCTGGATCCACATTTGTCATATGAGAAGTTTATGGCCCGTCAAATAAGAAATGTAAATTACAGAGCGTATTTTTTGTGTAAAATATCTCGTTATCTTGAGAGTGGCACCATGATAACCATTTATAAGGCCTACATCTTTCCAGTGGTCGAATATCTCACAATGATAAGGCTGTTGTAGCAGAGTATGGCATGAATAGAGACCCCATCAAGAAGAGGTTGATTAATTGGGCCTTGCAGTGTGGGAGAAAGGATAAAGTGACTGGAAAAACTTCAGAAAGACATTTGAAAAGTGCGCATTTAACTCAGTTCTTGCCTTCCCATCTTTAATTTTTCGTTTTTAAATTCAAGAATCCCTTCCACCTGGAAACGAGCAAGGGTTACCCCCCTACCTAAATCAGGGGACTTATCTCATGTTTCAAATTTTAGACCTATCAGTCAACTACCAGTACCAGGAAAGGTAGGTTTTTTGTCTTTCTTGTAAATATCTGTTACATTACATAAAATAGATACTGCATGTTCCATTAAGTATAGCACATTAACCTATATATGTGATCCTGCATTATTCCTGTGGCAGTGGGGAATGGGAGGCGGGAAGTTTTACAGGTAACAGCACGTGCTACTTCTCCGGCACGCCACCAGGGGGCAACCTACGGCATGATATCTTGTCTCGGGGTAATTAACGCCCCCACTCCCCGCCCACCCACCGACAGCCAAGCGGTAGAACTTTTTAACGTGTGCCAGCACATGTTAACATAGACAATAATGATCCACCAACCAAAGGCAGAGAAACAGTTTCAACCCATCAAAAGGCTGCACCTGGGCCCTGGAATCGGATCAGGTCAACCAACAGGTCTGATGCTTCATCTGATAAAATGAGCATCAAAATACCTGGTTCAGAGAATTCGCAGAGGAATGGAATGAGGCAGGCGTCATCTTCCCCGGCATTTCACACAGACAATATACGTAGACGCATGTCTCACAGGAATAGGGGGTAGCAATGGAAAATAGGCATACGCCACACAGGTAACCCACAAAGAGGACCTGCCAGAGGTGTGTTATTTAAAAACTCTCGAGGCTGAAGAATCCAGACTGTGTTGTGATATGTGCAGACTGTATTTATGATTGTGATATGTGCAGACCGTATTCATGATTTTGGTATTTGTTGCAGACCTCGACTCTTTGAGAACAGGGTGGGGCCAGGTACAGTCTCTGTGCTGGGCTGATTCAAACATGAAAACCTACAAGTCCAGGTGGCGACGCTACTTTAGATTCTGCGACAAGTAAGACTTAATACCCCTCCCTATTGATGTGGAAGGGATGTGCTTATATATAACTCACCTCACCAAGTCTGTGTGTTATTTGACTAATACAAACTATGTGTCGTCAGTTGTCGGAAGTGACACAACTATTCATCCAGACACTATGTGCTTTCTGATCCATTTCACATTGCGCGGTGCTAAAGGCCTGCTCAACTAACCCAGCCTTACCCATCAACCCAGTCAACCTGGTGGACATTTATTTCAAGTTGGACCCTGAGTACTACCCAGCATCCCAATGTAAAAAGGTAACCAGTAACTTGAGGAGGCCTGGAACTGGCAAGTAATGTAATGGCCTAATACAAGATTCAATTTAGAAACAAACTGATTCAACTTGGACAACATGGTGGCCACAACCTAGATGCGGCAAACAAGAGGCTCCAGCATATATGGGAGTTTTTTTACGGTATTCTAGCCCTGCAAAAATTATAATCGAGCACATACCTACATGAAGAGACAGGGAAGCGATAGGTAGATGGTACAGCACCCAAATTGAGAAACTTACAAGACTTTTTTGGGGTTTTAACGAGTGAATCAAAGGGAAGTATCTTCATCCGGGTCCCTAGAACCAGCCGAGAACAGGATAAATCCAACATCGCGGCAAAAGGCAATGATGAAAGAACTCACAGAAGCCGTTCAGATTCTTGAAAAATGGTTGATACAACTCGAAGCAGATCATGATGAAGCCGTTATAAAAGCTGCTAAAACTCAAGATGATGTAGGGAGATGTGAAAAAAAGATCAGTGACAGTGAGGTGCTTGTCAACACAACAGCGGTGTTACTAAAGAAACTGACTAACCAATATGATGTGAGAGAGCCAGCGTGTAAACAAAATGACGTTGAGGTCAACAAGATAAAAACGGGTCTTCATGCAATGACCGAGGCTCACAAGCTGAACCAGAACCTCTCTGACAAGATGGCCGAACGATAAGCAAACAAGTAACTGTGTGTTACGGGCAGGCATTTATTGTACATTCACGTTTATTCAACTGTACATTTTACATTGTCCTCGGCAGATAACATGGATGTAACTGCCTGCTGACACACTGCTTTACCTCACCTGTATATCTGGAGAAATAAATAGATACCCAATATCCAATTGCAGTTGCTATACCGTGTCTGTGACGGAGGCATGTCTCTTTCATGGGTCGACTTACACCTATAGCTTCACCTCTACCGGTCTATGGCCAAGTACCTGCCAACCCTAACATCCTGGTCGTCACTAGTAATGTCATGGCATGGTGGGAAACTTTGACAAATCAAGGATTAACTGGACAAAAAATACAACCAAACAGCTTATGACAAGTTAAAAAGCCAAATGCTGCCCAGAAGAAAAGAAGATGAGACCCTCAAAACAAAAAGTCCTTTTGTAGTTGTGAAATGTGAAGAGTTAAATGGAAAGGAATTAGGTCAAAGTGGCCCATAAAAACTGGATACAAGGTTCTTAGGACAGAACCATCGGATGCTGGTGGCCTCCGTGGAATTAAGAAAGTTTCTGGCTTTAAAGAAGACATATGGGACCATGAGAGATGGGCACAATACATTGGTCTCATCGTTGCCTGGAAAGGTACTTTCTGCAGCCTTGAGGAACAGCTAACTAATATCCATACATGAAAACATCTTTATTTGAAACAGCATTTCAACAAACGTGGCCATCATCATTGCTTGGACATCTGGATTCCTGAGGAGGTACCGTGTTTTTGGTCAAATATAAGTATCGGCATAGTACCGTTAACTATAGAGGCTGCCCAAGACCTATGTGTATTTATAATTATTCCGAGAAGACATTGTAATAACTATTAAATATTTCATGAGATGTTCATGTGTTATTCAACTTCAGAACAAGGCCCTTTTCAAGAAATTGGGTCAGTTTGGCTTTATCAGCGATCCAAAATTGATCCCCACCCGCTCCATACTGCTCGCTTTACTGTATATCCAGGTGCCCCGCGATCGTGTTGCAGGTAGGAAATGTAGATAAGTCCAAGTAAAAATTATAAACCTGATGGGTCTATAACAGACACCTAACTTTAAATGTTGATTTAATTTTGTGTAAAAACTGAAACCTAGACTACATGTAATAGTAGCCATGTATATGGCACACAATAATACTGATTTGCTACCACAAAGAGGTTAAAACGTCGGCCTGTGCGTTTTACAAATTGAATTCAGCAGCCAATTTATCTAACATTATGTTCTTTTGACTATATTGAGGGTAAATGTACATAATATTGAATTATTTTTTCTAGGGCTTCTTCAATAATCGTATTGCTTGCATGTATATATATTTAGGTATTTTGGCACAGCCTATGAATTGTATTGTGTGGCTGTCCCCAATTCTTTTTAATGAGGGCCATAAAATGTACCAACCATATTTGGGTAGTGCCAATATTCTCTATACATATCTAACCATTGTTTTTTTAAATTCTCATGAAAAATGTGATGTTATGCTAATTGGAGAACAAAGGTGTAGTGATATACAATTGAGAATCAAAAATAAAGTATGGTCTCTCTTAATATTTTTCAGGTGTCTGTTTTTATAAGCAGACAAATCCTGCGCAGAGGGAGGAAATCTTAGATTTCATAAACGGCAACCCGCCAAAAAAGCCAATGAAAGAAGGTTCAATGAAGGAGAATTGCACTGCAATGCTGCCCCCTTGGGGCTGCAATGCTGCTACAGCTCCAACACCTCCAATACCTTTCATGCCACAGTTTAGTTCAAGCCAGTCAAACGGTCAAGTACGATCCGCCAGCACTACACCATTCCGTGGCATATGGCATGGTTCAGCCACAGTTTGTCATGCTGGGTGTGGACGTGGTGGGGTAGAACATGGATCAAGATCTGCGGGGTCCTCTCCGGGTTAAAGTGTTATTACTTGGGGATTTGTCCCCACTGACCGAAGGTGTGATCAAGGTAAATATTAGAAATATTTGACATTTCTGATAATATATATGATAACATGAACATGTAAATCTGGTTATAATGTTCATTGTGAATTACAAATTATTAAAGTCTAATTTACAAATAATTACGATTTTATTTGAAGGTGAGTGCACCTACAGGCCCCTACCTAAATGTAGAAACTGTCACCAAGCAGCCAAATGCCATGTGGAGGTCAGGACGTGTGAGAAGGAAAACTAAAGTAAGCACCCCACCACAGTGCAAAAGGAAGTAGGAAAATAATCATGAAAATAAGGTGAATACCTGCATAAAGTCAAAACCATTGCATTATTATGAAAGTTTTGCCTCATCTTGTAATCTAATTTAATGACTCTTAAAACCTATCAACCTGAACAAGGTGTTAGCAATACTTGACAACCCATGAAAATACTTGCAGTGTCTGTTTAATCTCTTTCAGAATAATTTAGTAAAAACAGTTGAAACAGCCTTCCCCTTTTTTGATATCTGAGGAAGCGCCATACTACACACATCTGAACATACGTTCAAGTAAGTAACCAAAACACCTATATGCAGAGGTTGTTTCTAAGGAGGCATGCCAAACAATAAGGCAACTGGCAGGGGATATAAACAATGAGATTGAAAAAAGGCCCTCTTTACTTACCCCTCAATTCAACATTCCTGTGAATGTGCCACAACATGTGAAAAAGAGGGAGTGAAAGTTTTGAGTTGGGCATATCACTATGGAAATCAATTCCTGACTCAGCTTTATGGGTGGTTAACTTAATAAAAGTAGTATTTTTCAACTAATTTATTTCAGATTGGCTTGTTGAAATCGGCGAAGCTGCAGAGTTTGAAAACCTGCCTGAAAAGCAAACTGCTCCTTAGGAAATTATATGAAGTGTGTATGGAGGGGATGCCCTCCATTGAAAGGAGGATGTGAATTATGGACATTAGAGAGCAGTTTTGTGGAAAGATACTTCTTCAATCATTAAACTTTTCAAAATTTACATTTATACATTTACCTCCCACAGCTGCCTGGCCTTAGTACGCCCTGAACCCTAACAGCCAGCAGGATGTCCACTAGCTTTTAATCATGAGTAATATAGGTTATACTCCTTGTTGCCTCTGCACTATATCTATAGTATCCCACAATGCATCATTCTCTTTTCAAAATGGCGCCAGACCGATCAGAACTCGTGGTACGACGTACACAACTGCGCTGTATACCACAGCTATGGGCGAGTGTTTCAGATTTATTTGAAACATTCCTCCAGACCTCAGTGAGTTCCAGTATTTTCCTCCTGTATTAGAGGAACAGTTAGTTGATAAGATCTTCAATTCTTTAAATTACTGGTGAATAGGAATGCTTGTGCGTTACAAGAAATAGTGCTTGAACAGGCTATCAAGCTAATCAAGAGTATAAAACCCCACAAAAGCTCCAGCATTCCTGATGTTAAATCAAGGGTAATCAAGGATTGCTTTGTCGCCTACCCTGCACTAGCACAGTCCCTGATCAACAGCACCCTGAGGACTGGCCAGATCCCGGATGTCTGGAAGACCGGCACAGTGATCCCCCTACCAAAAAGTGGGAATCTAGCCGATGTTGGAAACTGGCGCCCGATTGCTTGTTGAACATCTGCAACAAACTGACAGAGAAAGTGGTACACAGACAATTAATCGACCATCTGATACAGCAACAGATAATAGTCAAAAATCAATCAGGCTTTATGCCAGGACGCTCCACAGGAGATTCTATCTACGGCTTGCTGATGGAACTATATAGTGCCAGGAACCAAGGTCACAGGTCGGCCATCGTCTTCCTCGATATGAGGAAGGCGTTCGACACGGTCGACCACCTGATCCTCCTGGATAAACTACGAGCCTACAACCTAACATGAACTCTTTTCTATCCGATCCTTCTTTTGCAGGAGGTGACTTGGCTGCTAAATGAAAAACTCAATGTATTGTATGTAGATTTTTCAGCCAATAAATATAATTCAATTCAATTCAATTCAAAGATGACAGACAGGTTTCTGGTTTTCTATATACTGTCCATGACATGATGTAAAGGCACAAGGGCATCGTTGTACATTCATGAGATTGACTTGATACTACTGCAGCCAGGACTGTGGCATATATTGTTGCAAATACACAGAAAACATTTGCTATAAGGAAACTGTATTATGAAAAACAGGCCAAATCCCCAACTTTTATATAACGTTTGACATTTGTGTAGGACGGGTGTCCCACTCATGGAGAATACTACAACTTGACAATATATCTTGCTTGTAAGCTGCAAGGGGTTGTGTGTGATGCCCCTGCAAAGACAATGGCAAGGCTATGAAACAATTTAATGGGAACAATGCTTTCCTTTCTGTGTAGAAATCGCATGCATATCAGTAAACGGCATCTGTCCTTGGATACAAACAACTTGGCCATCACAAAGGAGACTCCATTCGAGCATTAAGAATTTCCCCACTCTGTATGCATGTGTTATGTTTAGGCGTCACCAGGAAAATACTGTTTGCCTGGACGAAAGGTAAAAGAGATGTCAGGATATCATGGGCCAGGTAGATCAAATAAGTGATGGATACTTCTTTCTGTTGTCACATCACTATAAATGGAACTCTATGGAACATCAGCATCATAAATGTTCCGAACCAGATGGTACAATAGACTGGTTTGAATGTAGAGTATTGTCACTTACCAAGCCCCAGACAGATGCAATAAAGACTGTCTACACCATCGCATACTAGTTAACTCCAGAAGATGAGGTAGAGTATAAATTCCTGATGGAATGACTGAGTAATGGATGTTTAACACCATTTCCACAACTAAGGTCATATTCATGGAGAGAAACTTGAATTAGAAAACAAATTGGTCTAATGGAAAATTCAATTATGAAATAATCAAAGGTCATCTAGAACAAGGTCATATTATCTGATCCATGACATACAATGTACATGCTGAAAGTTTCAGGAGCAATGGCAGAAAAAGCGCTGCACCTTACAACCGTGGGCCAGAGTTTTTTTTTTCTGGTGGGTGGACCAGGCACTGGGAGGAGCACCCTGCTGTACCGTGTCTGGAAGAAGCTTCTGGATGAGCTAGAGGACATAGAGTGCATTGCACTGCTGGCCAGCACCGGCATTGCAACGAAACAGCTACCGAAGGCAGGGAAACCGAGGGAGATTTACAAGTGGCTCGGGATCAATCCCAGCTGTTTGGAGATCCCTGCAGTGCTGAGGCACTTGGAAAATTGTTGTCGGTTCCGAAAATGGCTGAATAATTCTTAGATCATATGCCACATTTCATTTTTGTTTTGCAGAACCTGCTCAAGCTTCAGCTGCTTCTTCTAGAAGATCTGATACCTAGGGCCGTTGAAAGTCTTTGCGATAGAAGATTGTTGACTGCACCGGTGGAGAAGGAACATATATATTGAGGCTGGCCACCTGGTAGATAAGGACACTATACTCATAGTCCTAACAGAATGATGCAGAATGTCCTCTTTCTTGTTTCACAGACTCACTCAAGAGAGGACAGAAAAGCAGATTAAGACCCCTTTAAAGATGGGCTAGGGAAACCCCCCAATTGTATAGTTGTTCCAGATCTCTAATATAGAGAGGATATTTGTAGGATCTTTTTGATTTTGGATGACATCTAAAGGAAATGCTTTTTTTTCCCCTGTCATCATTTGGACTTTGGTAAACAATAATAGTTATAATTTCCCATAAATATAATCCTATCCATATTTTTCATTGAAAGTACTGATATAAGGTATGTGATTTGAACAGAAATCAAGGTTAGAACTACTTGTTTAGATCATGAATCTTTAAGTTATATTCATTTCAATAATCTCACACGTGACTAGTAAGCCAATGCCCTACCCTGCTTATTTCAACCGCAAGGTCCTATTCTATTTTCACTTTTATACAGTAAATATGTGTGATAATCAACTGCTGTAACCATGGGTAAATCTATTGGTGGGAAGTAAAGAGTATTGTACCCTTTATTGGCTGAATTCAATACTTTACGTCTCAATCTACAGCAAATATTTTATTTCTATATGTATACACTTATTACATGTCATATGAATAACGATGGATAGAGACACATGTATGTCATTCATTGTCAAACTACTTAACATCTAGCCAAATTAAGTCAATTCTTGTTCAAAAAAATATGTCAGGCTGGACCCCCTGACCCCCTGTTAATGCCTATGGAAATCAAATCTGCTCTTGGAAAGTCACTGTGACTTGAGTCTTGACTCTAGGTTAGTCAAGTACTGTGGACCTCTCTCAGAAATATTTTGACTGGCCAAACCCCTGACCCCCTTCTCCCCAAACTGCCTCCACCTGTTAATGCCTATGGAAATCAAAGCTGCTATGACTGAGTCACGACTCTAAGTGGGTCTAATATGTTGGGTCAAGTACTGTGGACCCCCTGAGAAATATTTTACTGGCAGGACCCCCTGAGATATGTGCCTCTAAGGACTGCAAATTGACCGCGTTACATAATCACCCCACTTGAGGTTTACTTTGATGCCAAATATACTGGTTTTTTTCCCTTGATCCTTTTCTTTTACCCTGTACCCTTACAAACATATGCTGATTCTGGAAGTGCTATTTTGGATCTGTATGACCCAAAGAGAATACACCAGTGAACTGAAGAGATTAGTGCCCTTGGCCTTCTATGCTAGAAAATGCTGAAGGGTACTATGTCGTTACCACCTTAAAACGTTCTGAGGGTGATCCAGCAAAATTTTAGCAAGAAATAAATAAGTCGGTCAAACCGGTGACAAAAAATCATGTATTCTGAGGGGCCTTGTTTGCTGGACCATCAAAAAGTGGCAGGACCTATGAACAGATTCAAATTTGCTGAAATTCCATTCATCTCGCATCAACCTACCAAAACATACAAAGACACTACCTCATTCCAGCAGTGCATAGAGTACGGGAAAGTGGGGGGTCAGAGATGATCGAGTCAGATATATTTCTGTGAAAATAAAATGTGAGTATATTGTATTCATGAATTAAGTAAATATATAGTCATTGGGATTGATTGATTGCTTAATGCCCGGCTTATCTCAAGATAGCACATCCACACACAGTATTAATCTTGCCTCTTGTCTAAAAGATGGCTTGCTGGCATTTCCTGAAATTGTCGTCTAATTTGGCCTTTCTTACAAACTTTAACTCAAATAGAAAATGGCGAGGGTCCGTTCTATGGCTGTGTCTGCTGCTGCATATAAGCGAAAAGTAGCTAGAGATGAAAGACTTGTATGAGGCAGCAAAAGCAAAAGTAACAGCCAAGAACAAGCGGATTCAAACTGCTTCATATGTAAAATTTGCACTACAAGATAAATTTGACTATCATAATCCCTCCATATACGACGTGGCACTATACACTGCCCATTTGGCAACAAGATTCGTACCTCGATCAAAGAATTAGTGTGAGTGACACCATGGTCAAAAAGTTGTTAAACCTGATCAAAGCCTTGACAGACTGCCTTGACATTTGAGGAGGATGACCGCAGGAACCCTACTGCTAAATGGATTCCCCGAAAATCCAAGGGAAGACTTGCTAGCAGGAGATTTGAGGGTGCAGGATCTGGATGTGCTTGGTGCAGAAATTTGGGACTTTGCCGGTGTGCATTTGCTGCCAGGAGCCAAAATTCAGGCAAAGAGGAAAGACATTGATAACGAACTGCAGGGACTCCTTTGCCACCCACAAGTACAATGCTAGTGAGGTTTGGAAACTTTCGGTTGACTGGACGACTCTCAAAGGGACTGTAGTCCTTAAGAAAAAAGCCTGAAGTTCTGCCCCATAAGGTTTCACAGTGAAGCAGGTGACCTTAAAGTCATGTCATTACACATTTTTATCATATTATAAATAGTCAGCAAGAAAAGATGGACTGAAGGGCAGATTGGATTAATCCGTAGTTCAGAATTTAGATTTTATGTATAGAGGAATTGTCGAGAATTAGTCATCCTTGTCTGGACTACTTAAAAAGCCATGGATTTGATCTTGGCATAGAAAATCGCGATGGTGCAGACCAAGTAATAGAGACTTATGCTGCAGTCCTCTTTGAAGTGGCTATTCGTGAGAAGCATGCCACAGTGCTAAGGTCTCCTAACTGGAGGAACCCAATGTGTGTATCTGTAGTTTTTCACAAGTGTAGGGGCTAGGGTTATACGGGGTTTTACTCTGAGCCACGCTGGTGAAGAGACCCTGTGATCACTGCGGCTATATCAGCTTACTGACCCGTTCCGAACTCTATAGGGAGTTCGCACGATTAGAGCTTTGCCTGTCTAGGTTATTGAATAAACCTATTGATTCGCAACCTGTAACACTTGATCCGAACTGTGTGGACTTTGTTCTTTTACTTGATACTATAACAATATCATAGAGGAGCAAAGTATCGTTTATTACACAAGCATAGGCCTTTAAATTTCCCTCATCCAGGAGGCCCTCAGTGACATGTTCAAGCTTGTAGAACTAGACCAAATCCTCAAATCTAAAAATGATGCCGCCTATGTGAAACTCATTGTAGGTTAAGAGGTATATGAGAACAAATGCAAACTGTACTTATCAGTGATTCTGCCTGCCATCCAGAAACTAATAAAGGAACACTTCAAACAAGACCTTGTGAGCCCATGATCCAGACCATTTCTGACTGCACTAATTCCACCTATGATTTTGTAATAGGTAACCATGTTGAACCAAAGCACAACAAGCATTGTGAAGCCAATTCTGCTTACCTGGATACTCTGCTGGCAGCAGGAGCGGATGTAATGTCTACTTTCAACAGAACAGCATTTTTGCACAAAAATGGAAATAGCAATGATGTCAGTATTGACAAGTAGGTTAAAGGAACGTCTTTCATGACTAGGGAAGCCCTCAAAGGGTTGGGTATCCAAGCTTTGTCTCAGCCTCCCGAACAAACACAAGTGTGTTTGAAGTGTACTAATAATACACGAGATATGAGGTTTGTTCATTTTATCATATTTACATGTAGATGTACGTGTCCCTGATCATCCCTATCTTCTATGAGGTTGGAAACATGGTACAAGTGATAACTGAGAGGCTGGAACGGATACAAGACCATGTACACTCACTACATCAACCTGTATATAAATATGGTGCTGGCTAAACTAGTGGGCCTGTCCTATGCTCGCTATAACAGCCACCATGCTCCATCAAGGTACAATCAATGAGGATACCTGCATGTTCACTCCATATGCCATAACAATTCTAGTGTGGCCCTCCACCATTGCACTAGCCCAGACGTCTGTTGACCTCTATGCCCACACAGGGAAATCAACCATTGTGGGAATTTGTTCACTCTAACAACATATTCAGAAGCTTTTGAAACTTGAGTTGAGAAAACTTGGTTTCAGCAGTGAAGCTGAATGGTGCCATCTCATTAGGGAATGGTATGTTGCCATTGATGACGCAGGAATGCCTGTTTCTCAATGAATCCAAATGCTGATGGCTATGCACAGCTTTCTCCTGAAACATTTCCATGTCACCACTTTTCCACCTCCATGTGGCCATGTCAATAGTCTTCTAATGGCCCAATTTGAGGGATTTCTGACGCATAACAACCATAGAATTCAACTATATGCAATGACAAGCAAGAAAACTTTCAACCATAGCGCAAACAGTAGCTTGGATTTGGAAACTTTCTTTAGTGGTTTTTAGGTAAGTATTCCTTATATTTACTATCTGACAATTACTGCTTTATTTTGTGTAATGCTAAAGAGAAATGGCAGATTTGTAATTTGTGAAGATGGTCCAACACACCAAGCACATTACAAAGACAGCCCTACACCACAGAGGACCTCAGGCTATGTGGGTGATACCTTCCAACTCGGTTCTAGCCTGTGCAGTTGTTCACACCAAGCAATCAAGTTCTAGTGGAGAGTGAGTGAGTAATGGATGTTTAACGCCATGAACCGTTGATACATTTTGCCAGTAGTAAGACTAGATTGATGGAGGACTTATCCAGTAGGGGGTTTAACATTACCGGCTTACTTCAGCATATTTCATATTTCATGGATGGCATCTACGGGGATATATGCTACAGAGGCCCTGGTAGAATATGACTACGTAATGAGGGACAGGGCCCGTGAATTTGGATGCAAAGCCTTTGTGGGGGGTGACACGCATTTGTCCAACATGTACCTGGGTAACGAAGGCCCACAGGTACCAGTCGAGCAAAGGTCCTAGTTCTCGTGGAGGAAGGAGTCAGGGATACAACCAGGGGGCCGGATCAGGGAGACGTCAACCCCTGACGGGTTGGAGAAGGATTGCATCAGAGAGGGGTATATATGCTTTGACCATGCCCAGGGACACCGATGTGATGGTTGTAGGTATAGGCACAGCTGCACTTATGGCTCCAATGATCATGGTATGCTGAATTGCCCCAATTAGCGTCGGGGCGGTGACAGAAATGGCGACTTTCCGGGCCAAACAAAGACTTGAGCCGGATTACAAGCTGTGAGCTGAATCTGTGTACGTGTGTTGTTGACGGGATTAGCCCATGTTTACGTGATAATTGCTTGTTTTCCGCACCTGTTGTTACGTGTACAAACTTTGTTGTTGATAATGATGGGGGCCACCATGTTTTCCAGGGTCGGCAGCGTGATTCAAAATCCTGTGTACTTAGCGTAGAAAAATGTGACAATATTGTAAAAAATTCTGCGGTAGATCTGTGTGACAGTGGTTGTGAGGGATATAGTGTCGTCAATAATCCTGGCGACATTATTTTTCAGGGTATAGCCAATTTTGAGGTTTCTGGCAAAAATGATACGGGAAAAGGTGAATCGTTGGGAGTCGCGCCGAGCCGGGTTGACAAGCCGCGCGACTCAAATTTGGGTGTACTTGGTCGTGTTGATTCTGACGAAAATGTGGAAGTTTATCCTGGGGCCTTGTTCAATGGTTGGTGTGAAGAGAATATTGTCGCCAGTGATCCTGGCGACAATATTTCACGGGAAGAATTGGTGAACATGGGTTCGGACGTAAATTGGTTGACAAAATGTAACAAATTGGGAGTCGCGCCGATTCGTCTTCAGGAAATCCAAAATGGCGGCGCCCGGGTTGAAATCGCATGCGTTCACGATTCTTTGTGGGAAACTTTACCGGATTATGTGAGTATTTCTTCCAATTTCACTGTATTGAACAGCTGTGTTGATAAATACAAGTGTATTTGTCCTGTGGCTGCAGTAGAAGTGGTACCCGTTCTGTATGATTGCCCGTCTGACAGGCGTGTATTGACGGTTCTTGTCATTATGTGTACATTGTGGAAGGGGTAGAGTGCCAGTTGAGACCATGCAGGTTTGCTGCCAAGGTCTTAAGATTTCAATGGCAAGGTGTGTACAGACGATATGAAGGTGTTGACAGGTGTGTACCGAGGTTTTCGGATAGTGGATCGTGGCTGTGAATGTAAATATTCCTGTAACAACTACCAATCACTGTTGGGGTCAAAGTTCAAAGGTGAATGGGTCAAAAAATCAAACAAGAGTTGACCGAAGTCAAGGTGCGTATGGTCAATAAAAGACCTAGGTGTGTACATGCTATGGGAGGTATAGAGAAGTTTGATGGTTCTCTCAGACCTATAACTGACTGTTCTATGCCTGAGGGAGAAAGTATCAACAATTTCATGGGTGAAACTTGTGAAAAATTTCATTACAAATCTCTTGAGTGAGTGAGTAATGGATGTTTAACGCCATTTCGACAACTAAGGTCATATTTATGGCGAGAAACTTAAATTACAAAACAAATTGGTTCAATGGAAAATTCAACCCCTGATACATACAGTTGAGGTAGTACAAATGCTATTGCTGGGCGAATGAGATGGAAGATAAAACCATGTCAGTGCCTTATAAAACAATGAGTGTGCAGAGTAAAAATCATAAAAGTTGATGCAGTCCAGCTGCTTTCAAGAAGTCGATGATAAGATTGGGTTTGACGGTGTTAAAAAGCTCTTGTAGACCAGCTACCTTGCCCATTACAAAGCGACCTGTCCCTTCCTTTATGCAACATTGCTTGGGTGTTTCGCCAGCAAGATAAACGAGAAAACGTTGACAAAGGGCATCAAGCGTAAACGCACAGTGAAACCTGCCATGGGTATGGTTTTCTCCCAAGTGATGTTCCGTAGAAACTCCCAGTACCAGAACTTGATCCAAAAAAACAACAGGGTCATGATGTGGATGAATAAGTGTAAACGCAAGGTAAACCCATTAATCTTTCTATCAGTCAACTAATGTAAAGGAACACTACATCTTATTTGTCATGCTGCATCATTGAGCCCTTAGAAAGTAAATTTCCAGTCCACACACCAATTGTATGCATTCTGCTGCTGCACATATATGGTGGCAATTAGATTTTAGGACTTTATTTTGTGACTTGGAAGGATTCAAAATTATGGTCAAGTGCATTTGATATAAAAAGGAAAATTATTTTTGCCTCATCGTGCAGTAGTGGGGCGATGTAGGTGGCAGACTTCCCGTATCCTGTTGGAAGTGACTAAAGTAAAGACGGAAAGAAAAGAGACGCAAATTGTCTGGCCACCCTTGGTTGAAAGCGGCAAACAAAAAGTAGCCTGGCCCTCAACGACCACTAGAGCTAACAGGCAATGTGGTATTCGTAGTGAGAGTGTGGCATGTGCGGCCCTTCATAACATGGCTCCAAATCACATTGATCTCAGGCTCAGTTTGAGGCTAATGTCAAACAGCTTGATGAGCAAATTCAGTTGAACAGGAGCAAACACATAGCAAAGTCTGCCTTTAACAAGACCAAAGTAGATAAAGCAATCAGTGGCAGTACAATGCTGAATGAGACATTTATATGTAAGAAAATGTATTCCCGAAAAAAGCTAATATACGCGTGGTTCATATACCTATCGTCTCCTCACCTGGCCTCAGGTATAACTGGGTCACAGCTGATCCCCCTCTCAAGCAGGCAGGCAGGGCAGCCAGGCAGCTGGCTTCTTGATTTCTTTTTTCTTTTCTGTTATTTAATTAAATGTTAATAAAAAGGCCAGTGTGTGTATGTTTCACACGGGTCCAAGATCTTGGCATAGAAAATCGCGATGCTGCGGACCAAGTAATAGAGACTTATGCTGCAATCCTCTTTGAAGTGGCTATTCATTAGAAGCATGCCACAACAGTGCTAAGGTCTCCTTACTAGAGAAACCCAATGTGTGTATCTGCAGTTTTTCACAAGCATAGGCCTTTAAATTTCCCTCATCCAGGAGGCGCTTAGTGACATGTTCAAGGTGTAGAACTAGAACAAATCCTCAAATCTAAAAAGGATGCCGCCTATGTGAAACTCATTATAGGCGCATAGCATCGGTTTGAGGCTATGGGCGGTCATTGGCGCCCCCACCGGGAAATCTAGGAACCACTCATTCACCTGTAGCCGCTCCTTCATTCCTCACCCAGATCGAGCACAGTCCAGTTCAGTTCGCTAGCGGACACGCAGTTCAAAACAACAACAATGGCACGTGGTCATCATGCACGTGGCATAACAATAACAATGCGTCAAGAGCGCCACCACACAACCCCACACAGAACTACCAACAGCAGCACAGCCAACAACAACAGCCGCCAAAAAACGGCTAGCCTGCGTCTCAGGTATAGATACCTGGGACGCGGATTCACCACGAGATTCCCCGCCCACGCAACAACAGCATCAGATCCGTACAGAACACCTAGACCCACCCCGACCATACATCGGCACCGACAACTATCAGTTTCATACAGAACGGGGCTTCCCCACACCACGGGGATTCCCCATCGAGGATGACGTCACAGCGCCCCGCGCAAACGGCAAATCTGGTGACGTAGTACACGAGAGTCCGCGGGATCGCCGCCATCTTGTTGGGCAAGACGTCCCGCGTTCAGGTGTACAGAAGGACTCCATCTTTCAAAATGGCGCACCTCTCATCAAAACAATGTCGAACTGCCCCGCGGTGGTCAATCATTTTGTAAATAATGTAAATAATGATGATCACACGCCACCGATCCATCACAACAATGAACCCCAGCAATCAGCGCAGAGCAGGGAACAGCAGCAGCACATTCATACAACTTCAGAGCACGCAGAGCCCCCGCCAACGGGATCACAAAGTCACACTTCAAGGCACTCAGCTGTAAATACAGGTATGCATCCAGACTTTGAGAGAATTCGATTTATGTGTGAATCAAACTGTATTGACCCGTCAGTGGATATTTCACCAATGGCCTTCAGAGACTACAGAGTAAATAACTGGCCCAAATTCATCTTCACGGATATAGAACCTGAGATAGCAAAAATATACAATGCAGTCAAAGCCACTGGACTACCAAATGCGCTGTCAGCACGCATCCTGGTACCCAGCGGCCTAAATATCCCAGTGTGGGAGTCATTAATAGGAAATGACCCAACAAAATCTGACCTCCTCGATTTCCTTCGTTTTGGCTTCCCATTAGGCTACATGGGTCCAATTTCGGACACCCAGTTCACTCCAAACCATCCAAGTGCGTCACAGTTTAAGACACAAGTTGACGATTTTGTACAAAAAGAGATAGGCCTAGGTGCCCTAAAGGGTCCGTTCCACACCACCCCGTTCTCACCATGGTCACACGTGTCACCCCTAATGACACGTCCTAAAAAAGACTCAAGAGGCCAGATGCATCATATCAGATATGACCTTCCCTGCCGAAAACTCCATAAATGCATATATTTTTTAAAACACTGAACGGTATAGTCAGAAACCATAGCCTGCCGACTGTGCGCGAGGCAGTCACACACCTCGCCTCAGTCGGAAAAGGGGCATATCTCTCCACGGTAGACACATCTCGTGCATATAAGAACCTGGTTACAGACCCAGAGGACTACCCTCTTCTATGCCTTAACTGGGAATCTAGTTATCATCTTGATCTGTCAGTGCCCTTCGGCTCACGTGCCAGCGCGGCACACATGCAAAGGGTCGCCGACACCATTGTTGAACTGTTATCAGAGAGAGGAATCGACGCAAAAATGTACCTCGACGATCTCCTCATAATATCTTCTGACCTTTCCAGAGCTTCACAAGACTATGCCACTGCAAGAGAGCTGCTCGCCGCCCTCGGTCTTCCAGAGGCTAAAGACAAGCTTCAACCCCCCAGCCCAGCTCGTCCAATGGCTGGGGGTAAACATCGACGCCAAGACGATGACCATCTCAGTCCCCAAAGAGAAGCTACAGGAAGTCAGAGGAAAGATACGGTATTTTTCAAAGAGACGCTCATGAGCAGGAAGCAACTACAATCGCTTACGGGCATCCTGCTCCATGTAGCTAAGTGTGTCAATTCAGCGAGATTATTCGTATCCAGACTCGACAACCTGAGGGCCATGAAAGGCAAATACCTGAACATTAATGGACCCATGCGCGCTGACCTGCAATGGTTTTTAGAATTCAGTGACCAATGGAACGGAGTAGCCATCATCCCCCGTCACACCCAGTCTCCAGAACAATGTATGTGGACGCATGTGGGTCAGGCGTGGGAGGCACGGATGGCTCCAGAGCATACGCTGCCCAAGTCACCCCTACCAGTGATCAAGTGTCCAACATAACCCACTTGGAGGCTATTAATGTGGTCTTTGCCCTTCACACATTCCTCAACCAGGCAGACCAAGGATCACACGTCCTTATACGATGCGACAATGAAGCGGCAGTACAAGTCTTCAAGAATGGCAAGGGGACCGACAAAGTCCTCACAGACTGCGCGAGGGCATGTTGGATGCTCCAGGCTACACTAAACCTGACCATCTCGTATGACCACGTCCCAGGTGTTGACAACGATACAGCCGACGCTCTAAGTAGGGCACATTCCTCCACTGCGGCCAGACAGAGAGCTGAGCAAATCATGCATAGGGACGGTCTCACTCCTGTTGAAGGCTGTTACTATGTATTCGAGCTGATCACTCCCAGTTTATTTTCCAGAGCCGGTGTACAACTTCTTTCAAAAGAAAGCAGCAGAATGACAACTAAAAGCCAGAGCAGAGGGTACAGACCTAAATCGACATTCAGCGGCCGCCCTGTGGTACCTCTTCTGCCACAGGGTCAAGGTCGACCCTTTGGCCCCAACATTCCACACCATCTGCGCCTTCATAGATTTCATGGTCACCGGCACGAAACACCCAGGGACCATCTGCAACAACATCTCACACGTCACCCAACACCTCATCCTGGCTGGGGTGGACACCAGCCACTTCAACCACATCAGAGTCACTCGCGCCAAGCAGGCTCTCAAGAGAGACAAGACTGTAAAATCCAACAAGAAACCACCGGTCCCCATGTCACTACTGAAGGCGATCATTACCTGGTTACCAGACAACCACAAAGGCAGTCTGATAAGAACAGCGATCCTAGTAATCTTCAACGCCGCCCTCAGGAAGACGGAGGTGCTGCCCCCAAGTGCCAAGAAGTTCCAACCTACTTGGCACCTCACAAGAGGAGACGTCCTAGTGAGAGACAACTCTATAAACGTTCTAGTGAAGGCAGCAAAGAACATGCAGTTATACGATCAGGCAAAAACAGTGACCATACACAGGTCGACGGACAACATGACATGCCCGGTGAGCGCGGTCGAGGAGACTCTGGCAAGACTCCCAACAATGAACCCACAAGAACCACTGCTCATGAACCTGGACCGTACGACCGTGAGGTTGGGAACCTGGTAGAAGTGATAACTGAGAGGCTGGAACGGATACAAGACCATGTACACTACATCAAGCTTTCAAATTCCATGACATTCCATGACACGTGGGAACCCTGTTTAAAGCAATTTCTGGGTAAAAATAGTGTTGTCGCGTTTCAGTGGGATCCAGTTAGACAACAATAATAGGGCCTCACTTACTCCACTGTCTTTTTCCAGTATTGAAACGAAACAATCATTCTACTTTTTCTGTATATTTGACTAGAGTTTGTCATTAAAGTGTTTTTTGTTTTTTTTCACATTCTTTAGATGACAGCACGGAGGACCGCTCGTACGACCAAAGCGCGGAGACAGCACGGCATATGAAGAACATCCGAAATAGGATGGAGGTGAAGGCCCTCAAGAATAAGCAGATGGCAGAGAAGAAGGTTATAAATACGGGACACTAAAGAAGTGACGGATTTGCAGAGAAAGCGGTCAGTCCAAAGCACTTCTGGTGCAGCACCGTCCACTTAGAAATTAGGGGCTAAACCTCACCGCCAGAAGGCGTGGACGGACACGGAGGTGCGCATCCTCCTCCATCATGCAAAGAACAAAAAAGAGGTCCTGAAAAAAACTGGCAATAGCGAAGAAAAAGAGAATTCGGATGCACTCAAAGCGTTATCGAGTGAGTATAACACAGACTGTTACCACAAGGGTTCTCCCCATCATCTTATAATAGCACATTTAGTTTGAAAAGTGCCAATATAGTTTGCTCAATATTTCTCTGCCACTTGAATAACTTTCTAATAAAAGCAACATGCAAAAGCCAAGAAATCTCAGACAGTGAGAGAGGAAAGCCGCAGGGCAAGGAAACAGACATACACTCCTGAATAAACACCCCTAGATAGAATAAAGCCTCTGCCAACATTGCCACACAATACACTGCCTCAACTACTACTAGTAGAACGTAAAATGTTAACACAAAGCTCATTTGGAGGGAACACTAATCTACCTCACTGAAAAGGGGGCCACATGGTGTTTCTCTCTGGATGTTACAAGTCTAGGGTCATGCTCGGAAACAAGTGTATTTGTGTTGTTAAACAGGTCTTTTGTCAGACAGTCCGGAAGTGGGAAAGGCCGGGACTTGTTTGCCTCATGCTCAAACAAAAAACGTTATTTAGACATAGATATATACAGATGAAAATCCAGACTTTGTACCAATGACCTGGGAGGAAATGGATGACCATGTGCCACTGTCGTCCAGTGATAGTGAATCCCCTGTACCTTTGTCAAAGAAACTAGCAGATAGAGTTTTCGGTTATCAAGAGAGCATGTGATCAGCTACTGAAGATTCTAAATGATATGGTTATACTGATTTACCATTGTGTACTAGAACACTTGTTTGCAGAAAAAGAACAGTGGCAACAGAGCAGAAGTCTGGGGTTAAGTATGTCCATCTTGGTCTAAAGGATGGGCTTCTACAAGAGCTTAGCAAATATCCAAATGAGGCCTTAGATGATACCATTGAATTTTCCCTAAATGTTGAGGAGCCTCCATGGCAAAGAGTGAGTGAATGAGTAACGGATGTTTAACACCATTTCGACATGGCGAGAATCTTAAATTAGAAAACAAATTGGTTCAATGGAAAATTCAATTCTTGATACATACAGTTGAAGCATTTATATACAGTTACAGATAACCTTGCCTACTCCCCTTAATTTGGACTGAAGGAATTCAATGAGTGAGTGAGTAATGGATGTTTAACGCCATACCGACAACTAAGGTCAGGGCCAGGGATATTTTTCCATTTAAGCTTGCAGAATATTATCACAATCACAATGTTGTAAAGTTGGCTGAAGTATTGATACATAGATGGTTTAGGAACTACTGAAACAGGATGGCAATTTTCTGTTATACCATTGCACGATTTTCACTAGTGTATTATCATTTTTCCTCAGGTAAGTTGGACTATGACAAGTACAACCTCACAGGTGGAAGTGATGCTAGCCCAGGCTGGAAATGTCCCAGCTTGTGCTGTAGATAGAACCACCCTGCTACCTGACAATTTGTACAGTGTATAAGTTATATTGCATTAAGTTTCTGGATCAGATACTTATGATTAATTATTCCTGAATGAAGAATGAGCACTGACTTAAGTGCACCATACTTGAGCTTGCACAGTTCCAATACAAGCTTCCTGTTTGTATGGTAACATTTCTCATTTAAATGATAATATTCAGCCATACTTTACATTACACGAGGTTAGGCAATTTAAACTTCATACCGAGTGTCTATCTTATAAGCTGTGGAATATTATGGATGTAAATATAAAGGACCTTATTCTTCATCAATGTTTCAGGAAAAGATTCCAAAAATGTATGCCCAAAACATGGCAAACGACATTATGATTGGTATTATACAGTTGAGTATATGGCTGAACACACTGCTGGCCGTCAATCTGGTGCTAAGAGCCCTTTACCAATGGATGATGTCATCACCATCACTGGTTGGTACAATTATTATCTGTAAATTATATTGTAACGGGTTGACTATAAGTCTAACGTTATCGTTGTATATCTATTGTATGTTATAAGATGTAACACGGTTCTATTGTGTTTGATAACTGTTTTATTCATATAACTAGTGTCGTCGGTTCGTTACATACACCGACTCCTCTAGTTCGGTTATCTATACGGTAGTGTACCGGTACCACCTTCGGTTACCGCCGGTAGTTGTTACATAATCATTTTACATAACTAAACCTAACAGGTGGCGCTGCTAGTACGGTCACGTGGCTACGCAGCGCTGTATATAAGACGGCTACTTCCCCATTGGAAGGCAGTCAGGTTTGGGACTGTCGTGACATGACCACCCTGTGCTCACGGGCTTAACTCTATGCTATAGGGTTGCCTCCTGTATTATATATCTGTTACTGTTCTTGTATAGCTGATGGTTATACCTGGTATTATAATACGCCAAGAGTTTCCTATAATAAAGTCGCCGTATATTACAGTCTAATTTACCTTGTCTGGTTTTTGTACTCAAGTGTTACATACGTAGTAAGAGACCAACTACAATATCAATATGTGATACGCCAGTTTTGAGAATAATACAAAAATCTGGCAAAAATGGCCAGGTTAGGGATGGTTAAATATAATTGTAAAACTATCTTCTCAAGATTCAACTATCTTTCATGACATGTTATTGGAAAGTGCATTTACAAGTAAGTTTCACTCATGCCGCAGTCCTCTTTGAAACGGGAGGAGCCCAATGTGTGTATCTGTAATTTTTCACCAGCACAGACCTTTAAATTTGCCGCACCATGGAGTGGGCAAGAAGGCTGAAAAATAAAGTTAGCTTGCAACCACAAAGATATTTCCTGTAGCCACTATATCTTTCAATAACGTCTAAAAGCCACACCTATTTACATTAATTTGGTACCAAGCTCCACTAATAACTTGTGTACGGATCACTTGAGGTAGAGGCAATATGATGCTGTAGGTGGTGGACGTATGGTAGGTTGTAGGAAATAGGTGAGCTTACCCTAATAATGTCAATAAAATTCATTTATTCCTAAAGTCATTTTTTTACTTAACAAATGCCACAGAGAAGCAGAGTCACATTGATTACAAATGATATCAGAAGCGGAGTAACATTGTAAACCATTGTACTTGAGGCCCTGGTTTTGAATAAGATTAGATCTGTGATTAACATCACAATAGAGGAAATTTATGTGTACACTAGTCATACGTAGTTAAAGTAAAAAATTAGCCGGATTTCAACTGCTGGATTACCTCAACCTTTGTTTTCATACCTCTCACTATAATACATCATATTTCAAAATTATGTGTATATGCAGGTTGACGATCCCCAGGACTGTCAAGAGTCAGTGCCAGAGGTCATGAAAATCTTCTGGGATGACGAGCTCACCAACATTAAGAGGCCACAAAATAGAAGAAGGTATTAATTGAGTTTTTCCAAAACATGGGATGTTAGCTTTCACAGGACGGCCGTGTTCAATGGGTATATTTTGTAATAACTAGAGATTTCCATGTATAACAAAAAAAAACAGAAAGCAGGTGATCATTCAAGATTCCCTATAAACCTAAATCCCATATAGCCTGCACCCCTAACGGTCCGAGAAATGGTAGCATATCATTTATAGGGTATAATCTTGGCGGGAATGTTGGAGCCACCGGGTAACAGTAGAGAGTCACTGCGCATAAGCCAGGTCTGGCTGTATCCGGGAAGACGGTCAATGGGCCATTTGGTTTGAACTCCCACTGGAGAAGGGTGTCGGCGCAGTTTGGTTCGCTTTAATTTTTTATTTCTTCAAGGAATTACGTCAATATTAAGTCAGGGGTTGGCGTAAAGGTTCCTGGACATTCGGAGATTACGTGGAAGCACTGTCAGTTAGTAGGGACAGTGGTTTATTGGATTTTACGAGTGAAGAGGAACCTCCGGCATTTAAACGGAGTGCCGCCATCTTGTGAGAGACTTAGACACTGCCATTGTAAACAGTAACACGTGTAGATGAAGGCGTACTTAGAAAATTCAAGCTGCACAGGGGTTTGACAATTTTTTTTTTCCCCATAACAGATGGAGCATAACAGATGGTTGACATTGAATGCCAAGAAAACAAAGTTCATGTGCTTTGCAAACACCTATAACTGGAAAGACTAAGTTAAATGTTAATGGAGACAAAATCTTTGGAGTCTCTAGTTACAAGTACCTAGGAATAATCCTAGATGAAGCGTTGACATATGAGAAATTTGTTAACAATCAATTGCGAACTACGGGATTTAGAACATACCAATTGGCACGTTTAAATGCTGTGATTAACGAACCAATATCAGTCTTATTGTATAAGACTTCCATCTTGCCTATCCTGGAATATGGTGATATTTTATATGCTGGTATAAAGAAGGAGTTAAAGAGAAGGTTACAAAAAGCACAAAATAGGGGTTTAAAGGTAGCAAGCTCAGTTCAGGACATCCACGCATGATGTTCATGCTGATGCAAATTTAAATTTATTATGTGACAGAGTTGAGTATCATCAAATGAAGGAAGCATACAGAAGAGCTGGGTCTAACAAATACAGGGATGATAAGAAACCTTCACCCAAGAGCCTGGGACGGACCAATACTAAAAGTACATACTGCTTATGGAGCAGCATACACGAGAAATCTAGAATTTTAAATTGCAAACCTTTGTAACAGTTTAGACCCTCCAGAAAGAAATTCAGAATCTCTCGACTCATTCATGTTAACTCAGAAAATAAAATTAGATATTAAAAAAAAACACTACAGCAGCTATGAGCGCGAGGGTATCCCATCCTTTTTCCCCTACCACCAAAGATAAACAATAGTCAAATCACATAAATCAAATTAGACCTGATACCTTTTTTTTGTAAGCAAATTTTATATGTTAAAATTAAGTATTTTTTTCCTTAGATACTCACCTCCGTCTCCACAATGTGTTCTCATCAATGGTTTTCATCAGACACTATGCGTTGCGTTATTAAGGCTTAATAAGGTTGGTTGCTGTTGATTATGCAGCCTATGGATAAATGCTTCTGTAGTTGATTTGTTTCTTTGGCTGTGTGAGCCCATCTACCATGTATGTTCAACATAATAGGTAAGGCTGCTATATACCCAAACTGCTCGAACAGAGTGAGTGAGTGAGTGAGTGAGTGAGTAATGTTGAAGCATTGTCTATATTATCATGTGTGTTATCATTAACAATTCACAGGATGTGTTTATTGTGCACTGTTGGATCAATGCAGGCTGTCTGCTATACTGGTAATAACTGTCCCTCTCACCTAGGGATCTAGGGGCACAGGATGTGACCTGTGGACCAATCAGGGAGAGAGAGCCAATGAAATCACATCACCAGTGGAGTTGGCTTGGACAAGGCTGGAACTCTCCCACCTCTCAGCCAGCAGCCTCTGCAGACACTACACACACTGACTCTGAAATGTTGTTGTTTGAATTGTATGTTCAACTATCTTCATTGGCAACTGTTTATTGTGGTTATCAGGTGGAGGACTGGACAAGAGATACCGCCTGACCCGTATTTCTAGGCAGCCTGTTAATGCAGGCTGCCCAGCCTGGTTTAGCAGGCCAGGAGTCTTTACAGTCTGTTAAGTCAGGTTGTTCACTCTCCCAGCACATCAATCTGATGTAGCAGGCTGGGGGTCAGGCTTTCACACCTTCTCCCAGCGTATACAGCTGCTATACCATGCTCTATGTGCCCAAAACCAGACAATGTACAGATTTAAACTTGTAATTACTCATGAATGCAATGGACCATGCACTAATTGCATCCATAATTTGGTAGGTAATGTATTGATTTACATACTAAAGGGGGCTTTATTTTTCACAAATATCATATAAAAATTGCAAATAGGGTTACATGAAAGCTATGGTAAAAACACAGTGCTGTAGCTATACAACCCTGTATACCAGGCTGTGTGACCTGTAAAAACAGGCTGGGTGCGTTATACAGGCTGTACTGTTACTCCAGGCAGTCTTCCACCTGGTTATTGTGCCAATAAAGACTACTTAATACAGCCAACTTGCAGTTCCTTGTCCTGATGTTTATATGTGTATCTATAAAACAAATATATATCTATAAAACAAACAAATGTCCACACAATAGGTGAAGCACTTTGGCAAAAGAAATGTCAGCTCTTGCCATCCTCCGTGCCCTTCTGGAAAGGATGGCACTAGTTCCATCCACAATCTTGGAGATGATGTGGTGATTATTTGCCAAAACAAGCTACAGGCCACACAGATGATGTATATCAACCAGCCAAACAAATCGTCCTGGGAACTTGCAAATGATTGCTGATCTGACAAGCCTGAGAGCTCACAAATGTCTCAATAGAAAAGGGATCATGCCCATGTCTCCATGGCCTGCCAACCCCCAAACCATGGTTAGCTGTGAATACAAAGGGATATTCATGGAACTGCTCATGCTGGGAGAAATTGGTCATGCTACATCACTTGTCACCATTAGGGAGGTGCAAAAAACCATCAGTGGAACAGTAGCTTAGATGACAATGAAAGTACATCTTCAGACCAGAAAGATTTAACATTATGCAGTCTTTGTCCTGCATTATAATTTGTTTCATCTTTCCATCTCTCTATAGCAATGGTTCTTAGATCAGTTATGGGTATCTATCATTTGAAGCTCTCATAGTATAGATTGCCATGCAAATATAAAACAGAATGGGACTTCAAACCAAACAAAGCACACTTAAAGAGATTTAGATGGTGATGCTTAACATTGATGTTTCAGATATCAATAGACCAAAATAGCCATTCCCTTATCATAATAGTTAATCATCTATGACTTCATAATTACATAATAGAGCAATTGAATCTAAAGGGTTGTCTCTCTGTAGAATTATCAGTGCAAGGCCAGCGCTTGTAATCTCAGGATATAGGAGCTACCATGCACTGGTTTTTGTCACTACCCCTGTCAAGATTCAAGATGGTTGCCAACTATTATCCTAGAAATAATATCAATGATTCATTTACTTAATATAATGTATGAATGTAACCTAATGATATGTCTATAACATGTTAATTACACTTTACAAGGGTTTTAGTGACAATTGAAACACATTTTGTAGAGAATCACATTAATGATTCAAAATGGCCATCACTGAGCTTTTCAAAAACTATTCCATTGCATTCCTTGACCTCCAAAATGTATATTTTGAATCTAATTTTGTGTCTCTATGTTAATTAGAAGCAGAGATAACACTTTTTAAAGATTTTCACCCTCCCGGAAATTCAAAATGGCCGCCGCACGGCCTGTGTGGATTTCCAGAAAGGTTGTCCACATAGAATCAACTCAGTAGAGGTCCTAGTTATTGAAAAAATACACCAACCTAACACAGCAGAGCCAACACCCCTACCCCCCAAAATGACCTCTTAGCCCCCTGGGTACAACTTGACCTTCACATGTAAAAACTCTTGTATTATAATCATACTATTTTTTTGTGCATTTCAGTTTTGTCTTGGGTTGAGGTATTTAGCTAATTCCTCGCCCTTCTGTGAAACCCAGGGAGTGTCGAAAATCAATGGTCACTAGGTGTCTGTATGACGTTCTGGGGTACTTCAACGACAACCACAAGAAGTACATACAGTGGCCGGAAAATGACTGGGAATTAATGACGACATCTATGCATTAGCAAACAAACATGACCCGTCTACCTCGCTGCATCAGAGCCATTGGTGGAACACACATGGGTGTGCGCCAATCACAGCCGGAGCACACCTTCCTCATCCGGAAATGCAAAATGATAGAGAAGTAACTGGAAATAAATAATTTGATTAAGTGATTGTAAACATGGATTTATCTTTGAAAATAGGACTAATTTTATTTAAAAAATCTGTACCTCACCATCAATCAAATTGTTGTTTTATGTTCAATATTCATGAAGGCGGATACTTTGTTACATAACTGACCACAGACACCTACCTTTTTTGGTGTGCTGGGCTGGTTTCATGCCCGTGAGGTTGATTACCTGCACTGCATAACACATCTGCTTTAAATAGCTTTACGATTTGCTTAAAGTTGACTGCAGTCGGCCATTAAGCCTCTTTAAGCATCTTTAAGCAAACTTGTCAGCAAAAATTAAAGAACCAAAACTCGGAATTAAATCACCCTTTAATGATGCTTAATGGCCTTCTTTCCGAGGGTCCAAAAGGTGATTAAAGTCTAAGTTGAAGCATGATTAAATGTGATTAAAGAAGGACTCGGGGTCGCTTATAGTTGATTAAAGTAGGACTTGGGGGTCGCTTATAGTTGATTATAGTTGATTAAAGAAGGACTTGGGGATTGCTTATAGATGATTAAAGGTGATTAAAGAAGGACTTGGGGGTTCTTTAAGGTGCCTTTATTTGATTTTATATGGACTGTAGATTCGCTTAAAGCTGCTTATACTTGATACTTAAAATATTGAGTAGGGGTTGTATTTTATTCAGTGTAAGGTTATGAATCATCAATTGGTAGATTTTTCCAGTTTGTGGAGGCTAGGACTGGGTTGTGGAGGCTAGGACCGGGTTGTGGAGGCTAGGACTGGGTTGTGGAGGCTAGGACTGGGTTGTGGAGGCTAGGACTGGGTTGTGGAGGCTGGGGTCGGGTTGTGGAGGTTAGGACTGGGTTGTGGAGGCTGGGCAGTCAGGTGGGCAGCAGGGCAGTCAGTCTGGCAGAGCTTCGGCAGGCAGCAGGTAAATTGTAGCAGCAGGAGTAGTCATCAGGAGCCCACGCAGTGGTCAAGTGAGGACCCCCTCAGCAGCACCCCCCATTATAAAGGGGGTGTTGTCACAGTCACCTGACCGCCGCGAGACTTCCCTCTGGTTGGCTGAGACGGTCATGTGACCCCTGATGTGCACTGAAGCGGATCAGTGTTGCATTGGCCTTCATTGGGTGCGGATTGTGCACAGCTAGCTGCACTCCAAGGGCGCGAACAAGCTGCCATATGCCCCATCTTGGCGCCACACCTCTCCCCCAGCTACCTGCACTCCCGGGAGCCACTCTCATGATTATGGATACCATGTGCGTACATCACCTTGAATTTGGACCCCTTTTACTGGGACAAAAAAAAACACCAAAACGAGCCCTTTTGGTGGGATATCCCATTAAAATGTGAAAAAATCAGCCCCCTTTTAGTGGCTAAAGTGGTTGCACTCACAGGGCGCGGACAAGGTGTCACAAGCTTCCTCCTGGCGGACCTATAGTGCCACAAACACCGCCACACCTCCCCCACAGCTACCTGCACTCCCGGGGCGGGGACAGGGGGGGGGGGGGGGTCTGGCGTCATGTTGGCTCAGTCAAGGCCCCTCCCAGACAGACCTGTCACCATGTGGGCAGCTTCCGCTTAAAGAGGATTAAAGCTGCCGACAAGGTGCGGGTCCTAATATAGGTAAAGATAAAAGTAGCAGGAAAGCAGGTAGGTGCTTAAAGTAGGTTAAAGCTGCTGGGAGCTACAGACAAGGTGCGGGTCCTACTTTAATCACCTTGTCTGCAGCTTTAAGCACTGACAAAAGGGGCCTAAAGACGATTTGATATGCAGTGCTGGCCAACCAACAGACAGTAAACCAAGCCTTCCTAATGATTAATAAAATCCTGATGGACATTACTGTGTCAGGGCAAGTCAGTCTTTGGGATTATTATTAAATGTGTTTTGTCAGATATAGGAAGCCATTGACTTACAACAGACATCTCGTATCAAGCTACTTCCGGTCATTTCGGGCTGTATCAGAGTAAAGTCTGGGTCACCGTATCAGGTGGCTTCCGGCCTCTTCACCAGCGTATGAATATATGTAAATTTTCCCTACCTACACTATTTTCTCCCTACTTTTTTCTTACCGCTATTTGAAATCTGTCATTCACCATGGATCTTTACATGAAGGCAACAGCCATTGACAAGGCTAAAGAGCATAGAAGCATAGTATGCGACTTAGTGTGGCAATTTGAACGAACAGTACTCACACCATTAGTCCAAGAGGTGATAGAGGAACTCCGGGCTGAATATGATGCCACCACATTTGACGTATTTGACAATTTCTTTCAAGACGACTTCGAAGATATCGATCAAAATGGAGATGTTCCTGGTCTTTCCCAACAAGAATTTGATGAGCAGGACGAGCAGAGGCATCGTAGTTACGTCATGGAACGACGTAATAAGAATGCAGTCCGGAAAACTGAAGCGGTAAGCTAAAATACATCACTCGTATGTTGTTGTCGTCGCCATGTTCGTCTTTGTTATGATTTAACACATGCTTCTTTGCCAAGCGCCGTGGAAGTAGGGAGAATTTTGAAGTAGGGAGAATATACTAAATACAAACACGGATTTCTCCTCTAGCATCGCTAATACTGAATCAATTTTTCAAATTTTTAGGTCCTCCGAAAGTTACATACATGCTTTAGAGAGCAACTACAAGAAGAGAGAGATGTCCTTGATATTCCACCACGAAAACTGGCGAGTCTGATGTGCTCGTTCGTTCTAGGCGTGAGGAAGCCACTGCCCAAAGGCGTCACTGACGAACAAAAGTATCATCAGCCGGACACGCTCACGGGTTATTGGCGTCGCAAGGTGAAATTGATGTTTATAGCTAGATAAGACCCTTTTCTAAATGATACGTGATGCCCATAATAAAATTTAACCCCTAAATGCTGAAATTATTCAATTAGTCTATTTGGTCTTAGTCTATAGTTGTCACTCGCTGTCAAAGTACCGGTAAAATTCCCAAACCTAATGTCGTCCGTTCACACGATGGTTTCTAATTAATTACCTCACCAAAATTGATGTCTATACTATATCCTGTATCTAGGAATACCTATGATACAGCGTATCAAAGGAATTGAGAAAATATGTATTGTAAATATGTTAAATAATTATTTTGAAAAAAAGCAAAATATTTCCCCACAAGTGCTGCGCTGAGAGTGCTAAACTTCAAACCACCCACAATTGAAAAATAAAAAGTACTCACGGTTTTATGCCCAAGTCTCCAACATGCGGCTGCGGTACAATCCTTTGAACAACAACTATCCCATCAACATCATATCGGACGACACCTTTGCCTTGTTCAAGCGGGTTTTGGAAACCCGGAAAACTGAATTGAAAGATACAGAGCTCGCTTGGGAGAAAGGTGCTTTTGGATGGGCGACCCCTCGTATCTTACAAAACACTCTGTATTTTTATTTTTCCAATGCGTTTGGTTGGAGAGGTCGCGATGAGCAATCCGGCGTTAGGTGGAAGGACCTCAATTTAATTGACGAAGGAGGTCCTGATGAGCACTTAAACTGAAATGAAAGATTGTCGAAGACCCGCAAAGGGAAAGGACCTCCGCGCGCATTCAACCCAAATATTTGGATGATCGATGATGCTGACCTTTGTCCCTTACGCATGTATAAACTCCTCCGGTCCAAGAGAAGCCCCGCCCAAAAGAAGCCCGACTCACACTTTTTTCTGACTCCGAAGTTCAAAGCTACTTGGTCCATGACTCACCCTTGGAAGGAGGCCACACCCAAATTCAAAAACCACATGTCATATCAGCCGATTGGCAACATCATGAAAGAGGTAAAAAAACAATCCGGGATGTCTGCTGACTTAAACATCACCTCTCACTCTGTGCGCCCAACGATGATCACCAATCTCTTGCACGCCGGGATAGACCCCATGGGCATAGCACAGTTGTCCGGGCACAAGAATATCAATTCAGTAAGCAGGTACGGTAAGCTCAGCAAGCCACAACAACGCAATCTCTGCGAAATCTTGGTGAACAGGAATCCACACAAAAAAGACCTGCACGGAGGAGGCCCGATCCGTCCTTAGGAGGCCCAATGACCCATCTGACTCACCAAGTCTGGTTGACTCCCCTTTGGAGGACCCAAGTGCTGTCGACTCAGCTTCGGAGGCCCCAAGTGCAGCAGACTCCACTTCGGAGGTACCAAGTTCCGTTTCCTCGGGCTCAAGGGCAAATCGTACAGTTCCATCCGCTTCTAACGGTCGATCCAAAGCACCAGCTCCAGTTCCATCATGCCCCAACGGACCACCTCCAGTTGTGTCACGTTTCAACGCACCACCTACAGTCGAATCCACTTCAGATGCACCTGTGTGGGCGGTCAGGAAAATGCAGACTCTCCAGAACGACGCCCTCCACCTCAGCAAGGGTATCAGAGACCCTAGAGGTGTCGACATTGATGCGCTTCATACAAGGAACCATGTCCCAAAGCTGCTTCCGGTGAGGAACCGGTGCCTACTCGCATATCTACACAAGATGAACAGATCCCATGACAACATTATCGTCCCCACTAGAGAGCTGCGTGGCAACAGCCAAGTATGAATGAAAATCCCCAGATCAAAGAAAGGTATCTTCGACAAGAGCCCACTGTACCGTGGTGCCCCTCTGTGGGAGAAGTTACCAGGAGAGACTCAACGCTTGCCATACAAAGACTTCATCAAAAAACTCAAATCATGACATTTAGTGGTGTGCTAAGGCACCCTGAACGGACTAATGTGATAAATAACTGTCTGATCGTATCTCCTACCAGACATATTACTCTCATCTTTGGCTATTAAATGAAAAAGTTCCCATGTAACATTTTTAGTACGCCAATAAAAATACCAACAACAAACAACAAAGATTGGGACAATTTTAGTACATTTGTTGAAAGATGGGAAAAAGCCTACAGATGCTTCAAAAGAAAGTTTGGATGGGAAAATCATGACACAGAATACCGGGAGCATTTTGAATCATTTCTCTGTTCCAGTGGTACAAGGCTTCCCAAACCAGGCTGGGAGGAATAGGTGCTTCAGGCACTGCACACTCTTCCTTGCCTGTCTCACCTCCTCCACACAAGCCATCCAGATTCCTGTAAGTTATGTATAGTTTGCTCTTTGAAAATACAGTATTATTTTTACTATTTCTCCCCCACACTCCCCCAGTGGCTGTTCATACTCCATGGCCTTCTACACTGATCTACACTGAATCATTGAATACAGACATTCTCATTATTTCCTAACCTGTGTTTCCCTCCATTTTCAGGTTCCTGCTTTCCCTGTGCTCTGAACCTTTTTCTATCAGACACAGACCAAACTTCCCAAGCATTTCTCAAATATATTGAGAGGAAGTATTTCTTTCTACTGTGTTCTTGTGTCTCTTGCTCTCTGTGTACGGTAACTTCTACATATGTTATACTATAGGTATATTATGATATATCAAGAACGAGGAATGAGTTAAGTAACCATAGACTGTGAGAGATACAATGTGTGTTGTACTGATATGCTAATATAGGGTATGAAAGAGAAATGTATGCCAAATTAAACATGTTCTGTCTGACAAGTGCTGCATTGTCTACAGTTGCAGTTGTTAAGAGAGCCTTGGTGGCCTTACAGGGGAAAATGCAGATCTAGAGGTATTAGTGAGTGAGTAATGTATGTCTCACGCCATTTCGACAACTAAGGTCATATTCATGGCGAGAAACTTAAATTAGAAAACAAATTGGTTCAATGGAAAATTCAATTCTTGATACATACAGTTGAGGTAGAACAAATGCTATTGCTGGGAGAATGAGATGGAAGATAAAATCATGTCAGTGCCTTATAAAACAATGAGTGTGCAGAGTAAAAATCATAAAAGTTGATGCAGTCTAGCTGCTTTCAAGAAGTCGATGATAAGATCGGGTTTGACGGTGTTAAAAAGCTCTTGTAGA